>JAMXDD010000001.1:31677292-32277292 GCA_024733475.1 Syzygium grande
AGAATAAAAGGAAAACATGTTTCACTAAATTCTATTAATGTAAATGCGTCTAACATCTATGTGCCATATAATTTAATGAAAATATTTTTATTTAGGAGTTAAAAATTAACCCTTAATTTTATGTGTAATTAAACCCTAAATTGATAGTTAAAATTTAAGTGTCAACACTTCTATGAACGAGTTTATCTCTAGCCATGTGGCTAATTGTAATATGTACTTGCTAACGTTTGCTTTAGCATGTCTGCTTGCACGAGATTCTGACCATTTTCAAGAGATTGTTAAGCTATTCGAAGATGTGCCAATTGATTTTTGAAACTCCGGCTCTATACTATATTTGGGTATCAAGTTGCATGTTGTTTGTTGTAAATCTTCGGATTTTAATAACTTATTTTTGTAGATCCATGATTATTTTTTGGTCAATCGTCAAAATCCGTTGACAATTTATGACAAAGGAATGAAACTCAAATCTAATTACGTTGTACATCTTCTGAGTTCAACAATTTAAGTGTGATATTTTTCGGTGCATTGTTAATACTAATTTAGGTATGGTGTATATCTTTTGAAAGCATTTCTTGAGTTTTTCATTTACATCTTGGGGGTGCGTCTTTCAATTCAAGACATCTTTTCCCTCTCAAACAAACGGTAATGATATCGGAGACTCAAAAATGATGCTTCACGAACTCTTGCTTTGGCAAATTTCACATCTGCCTAGTAATTGCATAGCCAGTCTTTAACAACCCCCACCTCAGTAAACCAATAGACCTTTAATCTCATGATAGCGAGTCCAAACCAAGCTAGCCAAGCCAGCCAAGCATTCTCAATCCAACATATCAAAACTACTCATTTTCTCACCTCCGAAAGTACGTGAAAAAATCAAATTAAAATTGCAGAAGGTATCTAACTATCAATAGTGGATTGGAACCGGGATTCGATTAGGTCATAGCCAACTCGTCCCGAGGCCTCCTTCCGTATAATAACTAGCAAAAAAGAAGGAAAGAAAAGATTGAAAAGAAGAAGCTCCTATATAATTTACCTTGGAACAACATGCCAACATCATCTAATAACGATGCCCCTGACGAATACAAGATGAACATAAACATTTCCCTCTCGCTTTACTCTCAGTTAAAATTGGGCTACTGCTTGGAAAGTGCAAATTCATCTCCACATCCGGTAAATTACACTTATACAATACGTGACTTGCACCTACTTGAACAATAGCACTAAAGTTTTCTAGACTTTGATTGCCAATTCTTGCCCATCAGATTATGTTGCACGATAGACATTTTCTTAACAAAAGTCAGAGTGACAAAAGGGTCCAAAGACTCAAAAGTCAGAGTGACAAAAGGGTCCAAAGACTATGCAATAGTAGCAAAAGTATACATCACAAGTGAAATCATGAAATTATAACAATGATGTGGAGAAGTTCCACCTACAATCAATTGGTAAAAAGAAAAAGTAGCAAGTACTGCTGACTGTAGATAATAATATTCTTTGCCAGTGGAAATGCAACCAATTGTATCATTACATAATTGATGGTGGAGCATCTCGAAGAGAACCATCTGAGTCCTTTGATCAATGGCCTGCACATATAAGCATTTGTGCTAGACATGGAACATTCACCCTTCCCTCCCACTCATGAAGGATTCATGCATACAATTCATTATTTCAACAAGTTAAATACTCAGGACCATATTACGAAGCTAGAGAACATATCAGTGTCCACCAAGTCATGTTTAAGATGCAGAAGGAAGTGGCAGATTTAGTCCTAGTACACTACAAATCAACACAAGCTTATTCAAGTATCAAAATTTGACCTGAAAAAAAAGAAAGTATCAAAATCTAAAACAGCCTATGTTTATGTGCCAACCAAATTGATGACAGCATAAACTCAACATTTTTTTTTTTTGGCTGAAAAGTGGAAAAAGTTTGAAAATTGAAAGTTCTTATGGAGTTCTATCACAATTATGGAGGTTATTGAAACTCATAAGTATAAACAGCTGAAACAGGTAGACAGTAGAAAGGAGATTTACTAGTGTCTTTTATTTGACTGCTACTGAAAGTAGACCTCATGCAGACAAGGTATATGTTTCAAGCATTGCCACTGGATAAGCATCAGCACTCAATACAGCCACTTGTAAAAACGTTAGTGGAACCTATAGAAAATCACCCGCGGCAGTAAAGGCCAGGTTTAAGAACTTCAATAAGAAGTCTTAACTTCTCAGGTAATCGATCAAAACTGTGCAACCTCGGAAAGCAACCATTCTGAACAGCATATTGCTGTAGTCACACTATATCGGTACAAAATCAATCACAAGATTTTCCAGCCCTTTCAAAAGAACAGCCACTAAAAAGAGAAACCAAATCCTTGTATATTTTGAAAACTCATCCTTGTTCATTTTTATCTACAAGAAGTTGTTCGAGCAGTCCTTTCAGTGTTTTCCTGAAGAAGAGAGATTAAAAATCCGCTCCGTTTCACAGCTCATTTAGGATGCTAACCCTATGATTCAAATTTAATCTCGTCGAAACGATGTGGCCACATTCTTCTCCTCCAGTGTATTCAAGCATAAAGTGATGTCCTAGCCTCCCTTCGGATCACATTCACTTCAAACCGGAAAAGACAGAGACATCAATTTTCACTTCTCAGGCAAGCTATACATCCGTCCAAGGGCCTTGGCAACATATGAGAATCAAGCATGCCTCTGATTAACAAACTACATACAGGCATTGTGAATCAGCCATATGAAGCAATTAAAAAGAACAGTCAAGCAACAAAAGAGCACAACTTTAGGACTTCCAAAGGCGTAGGGGCGGCTGCGACTGGAGAGTTTCTGGCTCCGATTGGACAGCGGTTGAAGCGTGGGACTACCGGGCACGAGTGTGAAGCTCCCCGTGAGCATTCGGACGCTGCAAAGGCTCCGTCCGCCACCGCTTCCACACCGTCTTTCAAGTCCAGCCAATCCAACGGGTTCTCGATTTCTGAATCCGATGACCACGCCTCCTCTTCCTCCTCCTCTTCTCCTTCTTCTCCTTCTTTAATTCCTTCGTTCCTTTTATTTCTAATCCTACTTCCATTGATTCTTCTTCCCCCATGGTTACCTGTTACGGGCAAACATCAAGTTCCAAAAGGAAAAACTCTGTCTTCTAGAGAGAGAGAGGGAGAGAGAGCTACCTAAATAATAAATATGGACGCGAGGGAGGATGATCAACTGCAACAGACTCCAGAAGCGACGAGCTCAACTGAACGCAGGCCAGGGAAGCGGCTGAGCTCGATGGAGCTTCGGCGGCAGAGCGACTCGACGGGTCAAAATATGGATTTTAATGGGTTGAGTAAACAAACCCACTTTCAACCCAACTTGGCTCCTTGTCCTCTCTTCTCTCTCACTGGAATCTCGCCGCCCCCTCTCCGTTTCTCCCGTCCCTCCGCTTCCGATCGTCTTCCGGTTTCCCTCATCGCCGCCGCCGCCGCGAGACTCCATCCCCGATCGGACGCCGTCGCGGCAACCGCAATCCCTCGGGGGCGAAGCCACTGCGTGGTGACGCCGCCATGCCGCGAGCGGAGGAGCAGTGGCCCCGCGAGCCCGGTGCGGGACGCTTCCATCAAGTTCGTCGAGGGAAGAGGCACGTCAACTGGCCGTGGAGCCCGGTCGTGCCCCGTCAATGACCCCTACTTTGCTCTTCGCCGATGCAGTTGTTGCGATTTCCTGTGATTGGGACTCGGCTCAGTTTTGGCCTTTGTTGCCTCATCTGTGAAGATCGATTCTTGTTACTTCTGCGAATTTCTTGGAGCAATTTTGCTTTTGCTGAACTTTGGGATCGCGTTGTAGAGCGGGGCTCTGTGAGCAGGCTTTGATTGGATGTTGCGAAACGCAGGACAATGGTGTTTTGCCGGATAATTTCATGGTCCCGAATCCGTTGAGGGCTTGTGGGGCTTTGATGTGGATTGGGTTTGATGAAGGGGTTGATGGATATGTGGAGAAGATGGGTCCCGGTGGATGTGTTTTTGTGGCAAGTAGTCTCATTGATTTTTACGGAGAGCGGAGGCTGTCGTAGGACGCATGGCAGGTGTTTGATTCTATCCCTAAGAGAAATGCGGTCGCTTGGAACTTCATTTTAGTGGCTATGTTTAGAATGGGATGAACGAGGAAGCGATGGATGTGCTCTGCGATATGAGAGTCGAAGGTATCTAGCTCACACGATTAACTATGTCGGGCTATTTTTAGGAGTCAACAAATATAGGAACTTATGATTCTCGGTTCGATCCTTGAAAACCTTAAAATTATCTGTAAGATTAGAACCGCATATCTTTCTTGAGTGGACATGGATTTTGGAAAATGAGTTAAAATATGGGTCACTTTTGACTTTTTATTTTTTCTCAACTCATTTAGAACCTATTTAAAAAAAAATGAGTTACTTATATGAAATTGGGCTCATTAAAAACAAATGATTTGAAATCCATTTTCTCAGTCTTATGTTTTTTATAAGTATTTCAATTTATAGGATTTTCCACATATTTTATTTACTAATTTTTTGATTGTTTAATTTGCTTTTTTAATTTGATGCGAAGTTTTATTTTTGTCAAATATACATGTGAAGAGGTTAAAGCGAGCTAAATGGGTGGGTATAGGTTTCCGTAAAATATTAATGTGTTATGGTAATATGAGTTGGGTCGGATACGAGTTGGATACGAGTTGGGTCGAATATGGATCACTATATTTGCATTGCATGAAAATAGGTCAAAACGGGTTAAATGAGTCAATATGGGTCAAACCATATATGACCCAACCCAATCCACCTGTTTGATGGCCCTAGAGATGGGTGAAGGAAGGAAGGAGAGCGGCGACTGTTGGCGGGATGGGTGAACTGAATGAAGAAGGCGCACAGGCACAAGCAATAGCACGGAGCCATCGACTGGACGGACCAGTTCAATTCGATTTTGCAATAACCCAAAAAGAAGAGCTAGCTTTAAAATCGGTTCTTTTTCTTTTTAGTCCATTTTGTTCGGACGCTTATCGGAATTCTAAATGAAATTTCAATCCTAATTACTCTAAATGACAATCACTACCATATTTTATCGTCAACATATATATAAAATAAGCCAAATTTTTAAGCCCAATACTCAACAACTTCGATAATTCAACTACAACTTTTGTAATAATACTAAGGCTAATAATATTGAAAATAAAAAAAATTTTACGACTAATAATAATATGGAAACTCCGATAGAGCTCAAATCCTCCTAGCTATGATATGACTAATAATTCAAATAGAAGGAAAACCCTAGTAATGTTACCACTTCTACTGGACATGGGGATATATGGATAACGGGTATTTACACCAAAACTTGAAAATAAGACTAGTATTTTCACCACAAATGAGTCATTTGATCTCATGGTCTGCGTTATAAAATCATCACCTTGTTCATTTAACTTTTCTTTGCGAGTAAGCCTCGCCAGTTACCAAGGACAACAGTACCAAGATAGTCCAGAACTTGAAACGTTCTGTAGCTTACCAATCAAACAAAACAATTGTTTAAAAAGTCCTAAAAATAGTACGGTAACTAATTCAGTCCTAAAATATTTGATACTTTGGCAATGTATTCCTTCTTCCTATCAATTTTGGACTGAAATCGCTGACGTGGACTCCGGCATACTATGTGGCACAATCAGCACTGCCAGTGTTGATGTGGACTATTTTTGCAATTTTCTTTAAAAACTTTCAAGAAATTTTCTTCTTTCCTTTTCATTTTTAATTTTTAATTTTTTCCTATTTCCCTCCACAGGTCGCGGGGGCCTTGGCTATGGTTAATGAAGGTCTCTGGCCTCTAGCAAGGACCGCGATGCCCTCACCAGATTTAGCAAGCCAATTTAGATGTAAACATTTTGACAATTTATCAACGTAGTCCTTCTAGTTAATTTTGATTGGAAATTATTGACGTGTTCGCCGGCGTCCTATGTTGCATGGCCGAGTATGACTAGCATTGATGTGGACAATTTTAGCAAATAGGAAAAAAAATCGAAAACTTTAAAAATTTTAAAAAATTTAAAAAAACTGCAAATATAATCAACGTTAGCAATTTCCGGTCAAAATGAGTCGGAAGGATTATATTGTCAAATTTTCAAAAGGTTTAAGATTAAATTGGGCAAATTGATAAATGTAGGATTGAACTAGTCATCACACAATAGGTTCAAAACTTTTTGAATAATTTTCCCCATAATCAAATCCAATATTACAATGGCGAAGCTCAACATCTTCACAATGGGATGACAACTATTTCTCAATGAAAGGACAAGTATAATGAGGCTTATCCTCTTCGTCAGACTAAGGGCATGCTTGTGTACGCTTCAAGAAATGGAAAAATCGCCTGAATTCGAAATATTATCCTAATTTTAGAAAATTATGAAAAAACAATATATGAATTAATGTGTCAAAATTTGTGTATTGTGAAAATTTTAAGTTACGGGGTAAGAAAAAGTCAATACGTGTCCATTGGAAGATGTGGCTTAAGGAAAAAGCAAAAATTAGAAACCTATATAGGCACGCACTAAACATTCACGATTATGCACAATGAGTAAACTCAAACAGATAGCCACATGCATGTCACACAACTTCATATTCTTACTCCATGGTTCAAATCCAATCCCTCCCAAGAATAACACATTAAATGCTCTGAGTAACCATACTTGTTATTGTTGCTGAACTTCGGTATACTCACTGGGTTTTCGAATAGCCATATGCCGATTCCTGTTTACATGCTATTAGAATCAAGAAGAGAAATAGCCTCTCTCCACATAAAGGAGTACTTGCAAGCGGAGTAATCCTGCCTTTGGCCCTTTTGATTTTGCAACAATTCCTTCCTTCTTGGTACACGGTTTAGGTGATGGTTGACGACGTTAGGTTCCCTGACTATATGATACGGCGGAAGTGTCTTGGCAAGTTCTTAGAAGAAAAAACAGAAATAAACAACACCGTTAGATCCCACGCGAGTTAAATCAACGGTTGAAGACAAGAGGACCCAAGGCCCAATCCTTGTGGGTCCACCCACGGAGACATGATTTAACTCTTTAGGGGATCTAAGGTCAAATGTGAAACATTTGCAAAAGTGAAGTCCCGAAAGTGAAATGGCAATATTGAAATCCCAAAAGTGAAATTGCAAAAGTGAAGTCCCCGTCAATTAGTTAAACAAATAAATAAATGCAGAGCAGAAGACCCTATATATAATGCAACGAAGAGCTTGTTCCGCTTACTCCTTCCCAGAAACTAAAAACAATCAGAGTTCAAGGAGCTTCAACTTCTCCAAAGCATGGCAGATCATACAATAACAGTCGAAAGGTATGTAATTAATTCGTGTGTATATGCTCTTAAAAACTCTGCTTAGAGCGTAGAGAAAGAAGCTAGTTTATTTTTCTTTTGAATCCGTTTATTTTCATTATTTTCTTCCTAATTCGATATAGGGACGACGAGCAACCATAATAGCAGCAACAATAAGAAAGTTTTGACTCAACCAAGAGATTTCACATGGTTTTCACTTCATTTAAGCTGCTTGTCATAGCGTATTTTAGTTCATAAAGATCTTAGGAATCTTTGTCCCCACGCATTCTCATAGTTTTACATCATTTCCAAAGTCATTTATCTCGTAACACTAATTAAAGTGATTAGATCTGCGAGCCAGAACCTGAAATACCGGTGTTTGTACATCGTTTTCGGGACTCTTAGTTTAGAATTGCTTTTTTGGATAAGCCTGTCTCTGTCCATGGGCTGATAGTCAATATGTGCTTGCTAGTGTTTGATTTGGCATGTTTGCTCACGCGAGGTTCTGACCGTGTTCAAGAATTTATTCAGCTATTTAATGATTTGCCATTTTCCGAAGTTTAGTTGGATTCTGGAAGCTCCTGCAATTATACTGTATTTGGACATCAATATGTTATATGTCATTTGTAATAGAGACTCTTGATTTTAATAACTTATTTTTGTAGGCCCGTGAATATTTTTGGGTCCATGGTCACATGTTTAATAAATAACAGTGAAACTTTGATATTTTCATGTATAAAGATGTAATTAAACTCAAATTTAAGAAGACCGTGGAAAAACATCACACAAAAAATTTCTGGCAGCACATGGTCATCTAGGTTTAGTGGACCCCTTGAAAGATTGATTATAGCTTAAATCTTCCCTAAACCAGTTTTTAATAAATGACTATTCAAATAAAAAAGAAAAAAAGAAAAACATGGAAAGAATTCATGGAAAGAACTTGGCTTAGAGCGTGGGTTAAGTAGCAATTGCGTTTTCTTTTTCTTTTCTATTGGTTTTTTCTTGCAATTAATTTCTTCGAATCCTCCTTGCTCTCCGCACTTGCTTCCCCTTCTCCGCACCATGCCGAATCAAGCAGCCACTTCGGAAATGTACGTAATTCATTCACGTGAACATGCTCTTCAGATTTCGACCAAAAAAAGATATGCTCTTTAGATCTCTCTGCTAAGCGCGCGATAAAGCAGTCAGTTTCTTCTCTCTTTCGAATCTATTTTTTCTTTTGATTTAATTTCTTCCTTATTTAACATAGGGACGATGAACAACCACAACAGCAAGAACAACAGGAAAGTTTCGACTCGACCAAGAGATTCCACATTATATTCACATCGTTCAAGTTGCTCGTCATCATGTTTTTCAATTCGCAGTATACCGGCGCATTGAGCTCTGCAGCTCTGCAATTTTACATAATTTGCGAAGTCATTTATTTCATGGCGTTAATTAAAGTGACTGGACCCGTACGCCCAAACTTGATATACAGGTGCTTATACATCATTTTTGGGACTCTTGGCTCCGAGTTGCTTCTTTGGATAAGCTTGTCTCTGATCATGTGGCTGGTCGTTAATATGTGCTTGCTAGTGTGTGCTTTGGCATCATCTCGTCTACTCACACAAGGTTTCGATTATTTTCAAGAGATTGTTCAGCTGTTCGAGGATGTGCTGTCTTCCCAAATTTAGTTTGATTTTTGAAGCTCCCGCAATCATTCTATATTTGTTATAAACTTTGTTGTGTGTCATTAGTACTAAGTAATGTTGATTTTGGGATAAGAGAGGGTTACCGTATACATGTCCTGAAGGTGGTGAACCTTACCCTAATGTCATGTCAAGTACACGATTATTTTAGTATCATTTGACTCTTTATCTTAGCCTAATTGGTTTTTTTTAGAGGTAACAAAATGGGCCCACTAACCCATTTTTCCATTCATATTTGCTGGGTTTAAAATTAATCACTTTAATTTTATGAATTGATTAAAATGAATTGTAACAAACAAAGACCAACTAAAACTTGATCGAAATGGATTTGACTCATATTATATTTAAGTTAAGATTTAGATGTATTACTATTCTACTTCTTTTCTTTTCTTCATTTTCCTCCTTCCGAGGAACATCTAAAAAGCTAAATAGAAATTAATTTTAATAATTTATTTTGGTAGACTCATGATTCTCTTTGGGTCACTCGTTACAAATTACACCGATAATGAAACTTTGATATTTCTTTGTGTAAAGATGAAATAAAACCCAAATTTAAGAAAATTGTGCAAAAATGTCACGCAAAAGATTTCTGGCAAGGCAGTCATCTAGTATGAATGGATCACCTTGAAAGATTAAGCAAGATTAAATCATCACTAAACCAGTTTTTAAAAAATAACTATTAAAGTTAAAAAAAAAAAGAAAAAAAAAATGGAAAGATTAATTCGTACAATAAAAAATTTTCATTTTTTCCGTTTGAATTCAACCCAAGACACACTTATGCATGTAATTTATTTAGTCATGGGCGATAATTGGTCTTATGGTGTTGGCTCATACAACATGTACACTCCGCTAGATGGATCGTGGAGTCTTAGCCTATTTCCAGAGCCAATCTCTAAAACGATCAAATGGTACCGAATTTTGTTTCCCTGCCATAAGCTTAAAGGGAATGACTGAAATTTTGTTGCCCTGCCTTGGATGGCAAGGTTGACAAAATTCTAGTACTGTTTCCAACCAACTGTTGATTTAACTCTTCAAGGGGATCTGACCGTCCAGGCCTAATTTTTCAATGACTGGGATGAACTTTTACAAAAGTCAAGAACCCGTCCACCAGATACCACCGAGTGTGCCTCTTTCCCTTATTATTCACAAAGCTCAAAACCAATCCCAGAGTTCATTCGGTCTCCTCCATTTCCAAAACACGGCCCATCATCCAGTGACACCTGAAAGGTACCACCTTACACATTCGTTTGAATATGTTCTAAGAGCCATGCTTAGAGCGTGGATTAGTAGCTAGTTTTGTTTTTCCTTTATAATATGTTCTTCATCCAATTAATTTCTTCCTAATTCATTATAGGAAGAATGGGCAACCACTTCAACGCCAGCAACAAGAGAGTTTTAGCTCAATTAAAGGATTCCACATTATATTCATATCGTTTAAGCTACTTTGATCGGGCATTTCAATTTGCAGCATACGTGGCATTGACCCACCCATTTCCACTGTTTTTCATCATCTGCGAAGTCAACTATATCGTAGCACTGATTAAAGTGATCGGACCCTCGAGCCTGAATGTAATATACTGATTCTTGTATCTTATTTTTGGGACTCTTGCTTACGAGTTGCTCCTCTGAATGAGCCTGTCTCTAGTTATGTTGCTGGTCGTCAACATTTGCTTGCTAGTGCTTGCTTTGTCATGTCTACTCGCACGAGATTTTAACCGTTTTAAAAAAAATTTTCAGTTGATCAACAATGTGCCAATTGATGTTTGAAATCCCAGCAATTTACTTGTATTTGGGTATCAATTTTGTTGCATGTTGTTTGTAATAAATCCTATGATTTTCATAATCTATTTTTGTAGATCCATGATTTTTTTCAAGTCAAAAAGTCACCCCCAGAGTCCCTTGAAGGCTCCAGCCATTAAAAGGTTATTATCAATACTCACAGCCAATGACTCTGCCTAAAGAATCGTCTGGGGTTGGGTAACAACGAACAAATGCAATTGACATCGGAGTCCCAAAAATTACTTCATCACCTCCTGGTCCGGCAAATTTCACATCTGCCTAACAATTGCATAGCCAGTCATTGACCCTCACC
Source organism: Syzygium grande (assembly GCA_024733475.1). Lineage (NCBI taxonomy): Eukaryota > Viridiplantae > Streptophyta > Magnoliopsida > Myrtales > Myrtaceae > Syzygium > Syzygium grande. The sequence continues at coordinate 31,688,381 of JAMXDD010000001.1, forward strand.
TCAGTATGGCAATAGGCCTTAACTCTAATGATAGCAATTCCAAACTAAGCCAGCCAAGCAATTCTCAATCCAATAGATAAAAATTAATCATTTTCTCACCCCCTAAAGTAAGTGAAAAAATCAAATTAATATCACATTAGGTATCCAACCATGGATAGTGGATCAGAACCGGGATTCGATTAGGTCATAGCCAACTCCTACCAAGGCCTCCTTCCTTATAATCACTAGCAAAAAGAAGGGAAAAAAACAGAAAAGAAGAAGCTGCTATACAATTTACCTTGGGACAATATACCGACACCATCTAAGAACGCTACCTTGACACAATACAAAACCAACATAAACTTATCCCTCTCGCTGTATTCTCAGCTAAAACTGGGTTTTTACTGCTGAAAGGTGCAAAGTCATCTCCACATCCAGTAAATTAAACTTATCCAACACGAGACTCACTCTCTCTATCGACAAATACCGAAAAACACGTATATTAATACCATGGCCAGTAACGACTACCTAGTCTTATAGGCTTTGGCCAACTTCTCCTTCTTTCTTCACAGCCTTGGGGACTTTGTTTTTCCACGCTTCCCATTTTCCTCTTTGACCTTCTTTTTGTTCTCCTTCCAAGCAGCCTTCTTGTCAACAGAAGCCCGCACCTCGGTTTCAGAAGCCGGCTCATTTTCTTACAATCTTCATCTACATCTCTATCAGACTTGGGTTCGCTACCGCAAGCTTTAGTATTATCACCAGGATCAGTTGCCTTTTCTATAGCATTAGCGTCCTCCTTCGTGAGAGCCTTAAGTAATCAGGTAATAGTCTTGCAATACATGTCTCCACCGTCCTTCCCACTTGTTATCCGAATCACATCTCTCCCACACTCTTCACCAAATCTCGTGTCTTCAGTATATATGACTGAAAGAAAATGTAATTGTCACCACATCCAATGAAGAATGTAAATTTAGATTGCTACTCCCTGTAGACTACAATATAATCTCTCCGTAAAACAAACCACAAATGCGCAAAGCATTTTCTCGGCATCATAAGTACGTGCATCAGGTTTCCATAAGAAAAAGTCTCCCAAGAGAAGTAAAAACTGGGTGCACCAAGAAGCAGATGCACTACGAACATCTGGTTGGCACAAGTGGCTTCCACTTTGATCTAGTATTTCCTAGGTGCCTAGCAAATTTGGTCCCAGGGCTATATAATATTTTGTATGACAAGAAAACATCACAGTTCAAAGTTCACTATATAGCCTGTTGAAAATTCATACACAGTAGTACAGTTAGATCCCGCATCAAAATCTTTGCAAGATGCTATACTGATAACCATTTACTACCTAAAATTCATGGAGTAACATTGACAGAAGCAAGGAGCTTGTTAAACCGACTATTTCTTTGATGCCAAAACAAATGTTAAAGGCATATGGATTGACTACGGAGACAGAAAATTTGTTATTAAGTACTGTTTATTGATGTTTTGTCCTAACAGTTATTAGTCTCACCGTGGACTATTCTCGATGTTAATGCTGGTCCTGGTTCAGACGAGTACAATAGTTCCATATGTATGGAGTTTGCGTGAATATAGCATCAGACACCAACTGCTATCTATAAAGACCATAGAAAGCTAAGAGTTATAGTTCATGGTGAAAAACAGTTTGGATGGAGTATCAAAAGGAGTAAATGCATAGTGCTAATCAGTCAAGACAATAGTGAGTTGCACGACATCAGTTGAGTCAAGGGAAAAAATCCGGATAAGTGGTTGCTTGAGAACTTCCAGTAGGTGAGATGCAGAATTCAGTGCAAGTCAATCATCACAGCTCTCCTCCGGTTTATGTTTGTGGGTCTAAGTGACAGCACAGTTTGGCGTCCAAATAAAGGTTGATGTATGGCTGGAATGCTCCAAGGCTTAGAAGTAAGACCTCCATCCTTAGTTTTTCATGATATTAACTTCAGAGTCAACTAACATTAAGATCACTTGTTAACAGAAGAACAACTCTACTTCGATAACTAGATGACATAGGCTTTGATCCAGAAGAATTAAAGGTTCTCGGTTCTGTGGCAAAAAGCATTAAGAGAGCCCATAACATCAGAGGAAAGCGAGACGAAAGGAAGAACAGAAATTGGACAGGCAGATATAGCTGCGAATCTTTTTCTTGGCACTAAGCAGGCCTGAGATCTCAGATTTGTAACTCCTTTACATTAATGAGGCTGTGTCCATGGTCTTGCCCCCGATGGAAAAAAATCATATAATAACAAATAGAAGAAAAGAAAAGCAAAACCTACCATGAAACTATATGCACGAGACACCACTACAGAATCAATATTCTAGTCTTGAAGTAAAATCACACTGCAAACTAAGAATAGCTCCGTTCGGCCAGATACTAAAGAAAAAGAACTGACAGTAGCTCCTAACATAAGATAAAACAAGTAACTATTAAACGATACAAGCCGACATTCTCCACAATCTGGCAGTGACTGCCATCACAACAAACAGAACCTGTGCATCAATCGTCAATTCGAGAAAGAATAAACATCGCAAACTTGTAGCTAAACGCATTATTGCACTTTCGAACACCCATGAAGGAGAACAACTAAAAACTATCGCACTTACTTGAACACCAGCGCTGAAGCCTTGTAGACTTTAATTGCCAATTCTTGCCCATCAGATTTTGTTGCATGATAGACATTTGCCTAGAAAAGTCAGAGTGACAAAAGGGACAAGAGACTATGCAGTAGTAGCAAAAAAAATGAACAGATCACAAGTAAAATTGCGAAATTATAACGATGATGTGGAGAAGTTCCACCTACAATCAAGGTGGAAAAAAGAAAGTGGCGAGTACTGCTGACTGTAGATGACAGCATACTTCTTTACCAGTGGAAATGCAACCACTTATATCGTCAAATACTTGATGGTTAAGCATCTTGAAGAGAACCATCCGAGTCCTCTGATCAATGGCCAGCACAACCACATAAACAATTCCATGAGAACACGTCAGAGATGTTTCCATAGCTTCAGTAATAAATAGGAGTAGGAGTGGGGCACTGTAATTTAGAAGTGGACTTACTTCTGAACAAGTATTGCAAGAGGGGGCATGAACCAATGCATGCACCCATCAAAGAGTTTACTCAGCTATGATTAGGTCAAAACGAAATTTGATTTAGCAAAGAGACAGATTAAGCTTGCAAGAGTTCGTTTCAACTTTAAAACTTTTGATGATTAACTAAAAATAATTATAGTTCATTTTCCCATATCCGTGAAGCACAATAAATTCTGAAAATTAACTCCACTCATGCTTCATGCCGAGTACAGAAGATTTGACCCTGATATAGAGGTGCAAAGCAAGAGGAGGGAGGCCAACGAAGAAATTGACAAAAATTATAATATCATTAAAAACAGACACATATTTACAGAGGACATAACGTCTCGAGATCATCCAAGCAAGCCAAACATGTCGTAATCATCAAAGAAAATCTCCAATCACCGCCAACAGCAGAAAGAAGACATCAAATTTCACTTTTTAGGCAAGCAAGGGACTTAGCAACATACAAGAACCAAGCATGCCTCTGGATTACGAACTACACACAGGCATTGCGAATTGGTTAAACGAGATAGATGAAAAGGATAGTCAAGCAACAAGAGAAAGAGAAGTTCAGGACCTCCAAGGGGGAAGCGCGGACATGAGTGGGAGAGCTTCTGGCTCCGATTGGACAGGCGCTGAGGAGTAGACGACCGGGCACGCGTGCGAAGCCCTCCGTGAGCATTCGGACGTCGCGAATTGGGAGCGAAGGGGCTCCTCCGTCCGCCTGCTCCTCCCGCCGTCTTTCAAGTCCAAACCATTCTTACGCGCTCTCGATTTCTGAATCCGACGACCGTACCACCTCCTTCTCCGCCTCCTCTTCCCCTTCTTCAATTCCTCCATTCGCTATTCCTAATCCTACTTCCGCCGACTCTTCCTCCTTGCCTGGACGCCTCGTACAGCCGAACATCAAGTTCCATCCCTGCGAGGCTGGCTGGTTCTACACACAGAGAGAGATACCTGAATAAGGGACGCGAAGGGGGACGATCGACGGCAACGGCACTCGAGAGGCGGAGCTTTTGCGGCGGAAGCGACGAGCTCAGCTGGACTCAACGCCACGGAAGCGGCTGAGCGACACGAAAGGGGCGGAGATTGGTCAATGATGGAGAGCCGCAAGTGTTGGGTGCCGTCAGTTACAGTTTTAGGCTAGTATACTCATAACTCATAAGAGCACGTTATGAATCACAAATTTGAAAGAATCAATCCTATAACAATTTTTAATAATTTTTTTTTTATTTTCATAATCCAAAATAAGCTGTCAATTTCATAATAGATTAGAACCGTCACATAAACATTTCTCGTGCCATTATACCAACTACGGCAAAAATATTGGGCCAAATATAAATTGTTATCACTAGATAAAAGTTTTGACCCAAAAAAAAAAATCACTAGATAAAAGCTCAAACTCGACCATTATCATTGTCAGGATCTTAAAATAAACGTGTACATTCCATGGGAATAAGGTAAGGTTCACCACCGCATGTATATAGTAACATTCTCTCTTCTTTGAATCAGAAAAATATATTACAACATGACATGCAACAAGATTGATACAATAAACAAACACAATATAATTCCGTGCTCTTCAAGAATCAAGAGACGATTGAATAGTCTCCTCTAGCCAGCCGAAAACTCGCTCGAGCACACCGCATGATCCCAAAGCAAACACTAGCAAGCACATATTTACAATCACCACATTACTAGAGGCAGAATGGGCTTATGAAATGTCGACACCGGAGTCCCCCAAAATGATGTACAAGTAGCGGTATATGGTTCGGGATTTTGGGTCCGGTCACTTGAATCGGTGCTACAAAATAGATGACCTTACAAATGATGTAAAACTGCAAAACCATGTGGCTTAGCGCCTCAATAGGCTGTGAATTAAAATAAACGATGGCGGCGGCTTGAACAAGGTAAATACAATATAATACCCTTTGGTTGAGCCAAAGCTTTCCTGTTGCTGCTGACATGGTGATTGTTCCGTCGTCCCTATAGAGAATCGAGAAAGAAGAATAGATTCCAAAGAAAGAAGAAACAAAAACCGGCTACTCAATCAGCGCTCTAAGCGAGTCTTAAAAAGAGCATATTACCACGAACGAATCACGTACCTTTGAAGTGCCGCTGTTTGATCCGCCATGTTCTTGAAGGGGGGAGCACTGTGTAGAGACCAAGGCTTGGTAGACTGCTTCTCCGGCGAGAGCTCCTCCGCCTCGCTTTGAACGTATTTGGTTCACATTGTTAAAGTATTTGGTTCTAGATGGATGTGCGGGGCAATATCTTTTCGATCTAAAGTTTTGATAAGAATAACTCAAAACATATCTCGATAGATGAGACGATGGACCCCGTACTCATCAGAAAAAAGTGGTCTTAATGACAATGCCCTTGTCTCATCTATGGCGTGAGAGTACAGTTCTTCGACTTTGTTTTCCTAATTCTCTGCCAAAGAAGAACAGCGAGAAAGCAGTTTTTCCTTTCCTCGTAAAGTACACGGGGATGGAGAGGAGGAAGGAGCTAGGAAGCATCATCAATGCGGAGGATCATACGTCAGCAAAGAAAACAAATAAACTATTTCATTTCCCATTCCAAAACCATCCCTCAATCCCTTATATATGTGAATACGCCACTTTACTTGCACCTTTACCAAAATTCTAAACCAATTTCGACCCTAATGACTCTCACACGACAACTCAACTCTCTCTCTCTTTTTTTTTTTCAAATCTAGAGGTCTTGGTAGTTATCTTTTCCTGATACAAGAATTTATCCCGTGAGAACGTCGTGACGCGTATTAATTGTTAATTGTGGAGATCGGAATATTCTGAATTGGGTTTTCCTATTTTGTCGTGATATCTAAGATGGAATCGGCCAAGCAAAATAGAGAATGAAATATATTGGCAAACTTATATTTGGATTGTTGAAGTCCTTGGCTTGAAATAGTAAAGTCCAACATGGACTTTGATTTGGACCATAATTCGTTCAACTCTTGGGCACATATAAACACATTGTGTCGTGGGTACCTTGGGCGGCCATGCATGGTTGATGAATGCGTGCAGAGAAAGCTTGTTCGTAGAGTTCATGCGTAGAGATTTTGTTCGAGAAATAACACCAATAATTTAGAGTTGAAGTCGATTAAATCTTGTGTTAAGATTTGTAAATTTATTCGTGAGATTAATTTATTATTTTGTGAGGAATTATGGAGTTAATAACTATGTGAGTTATTGGGGGTAATTGGAGGTTGTGAAATATTAAGAGCGTTTGAGTAACTCGAGTGTAATTATAATATTCGTTATATCGTTTGATTTATAGTGGAGTTCTTATTTCTACCGCTATCTCGTGGACATAACCATGAGAATTTGGGGTTCGATTCATTTTCTCATTCCGTCTATTTTATCGTTCGATAGGCTTTGCTTTCGCAGAACCCGCAATGGAGCTCCATTTCCCGATTCATTTGCCGGAACCACCAAGTGCCGATGGCGGTGCATCTTGTACCGTGATGCTGTTGCTCGTGGCAACTGGTCCATTCTCATCCCACGACACACTCATGCATCGTGCACTTTATTATCGACTTGCGGCTAGCGAATTGTCTCATGATGTTGGCTCACGCTCTACGTTACTCGGAATGTGTGGATCGTGGAGCCTCAGCCTATTTCAAGAGCCCAATAGATCTCCAGAACGATCAACTTTTGCTAAAAGTCAAAGTCCCCGCGTGAATTAGATAAATAAATAAATAAACAAATGCAGAGCAGAATATATTAAAAATTAAAAAAGAGAGAGAGGTTGGACATCTGATCCTATATATACCCCCAAATCGAGCTCTTAACACCCATCCCCTAATCAAGCAGATCTCTTGAGCAGAGCAGCTTCGCTCGCTGTAGCCGGAGTGATAGATCTCTTGAGCGAACGAGCTCTTAACATCCATCGTGCATAGATCTCTTGAGCGAACGAGCTCTTAACATCCATCCCTTAATTGAGCTTCTTTCACACTGAACCCCCGAATCGAGTTCTTGAGTGCCCAAATTGTGTTCTTTGTGCTCTTCGATCCTCATGCTGAACCCCATCTTGAACATGGCCAATCATAGTGTGACACCCGAAGAGTACGTTAAACATTCATATGAAAATGCTTTACTCGAACATAGTCGATTAGTAGCTAGATAAATTTATTACACTTGTATCAATTCAATCTTAAAATCTTTTAATTATGTCAATTTTTAATGTATTTTTTCAGTTAATTTTAACGTGAAATCGGTAAAGCGGATGCTGGGCACGTTACTTGGCATGACCAACTGAACAATTTTTGCAAATTTTTAACTTTTCTGAATTTTTTTTTTTTTTTCCTTTGTTTTCCAGATTACTGTTCATCTTGTTCTCTCTTTGTCCTCCTCCATCTTTGCTGAAACGTAGAAGCCAAAAAAAAAAAAGCGAACCGATCTTCTTCTTCCTCGGTCCTCCATCCTTGCCTGGACATGCGTCGAGCTCGACGTCTTCGAGATCTCGACCAAGCTGGATGACCGCGAACTCCGCCGCGACACCGAGCTTGAGCCCTTAGATCTGGAGGGCTCGAGCTCCATCGCGGCATGGAGTTGGGTTTCGAAGCCTCTGGAAATGATTTTGGGTTGTTCTGATCGAGCTCGTCGCCTTCAAGTTGAACCGCGAAAAAATTTAGCACCTGCGTGCAAGACAATCTGACGCAAAGCTGCGAGCAATAAGTCTGCATTTTCTGGTTTGATGCGACCAGATCCAAGATTGAGCCCGATTCAATCGAGACCGCGAAGCTTTTCTTAGAGAATGAAGAGGAAAGCGCGAGGGTGGGGTTAAGCAAGACGATGAACAGAGAACACAAAAGGAAAAAAAATTTCAGAATATCATATCCATTTGTCCACGAAGGACAATCAGATTGTCCTTCGTTGGTAATTTCAGGCCAAAATTGATCCAAATAACTACATTGGCAAATCGTCAAAAGGTTTAGGATTAAATTGATATAATAAAAAGGTTTGGGGTTGAATTGGTACAAGTATAATGTGTTTATGATTTTTTAGACAATTTTTCTCTTTTTTTTTTTTGTCTTTTTGAATATGTTCTTCTTCTAATTTATTTCTTCCTGATTAGGTACAGGAACAACGAACAACCACAGCAACACCAACAAGAAGAAAGTTTTGACTCAACCAAGAAATTCCACGTTATATTCACCTTGTTCAAGCTGCTTGTCCTCGGGCATTTTAATTCGCAGCATACCAAGGTATCAAGCCACGTGATTCTACTATTTTATATCATTTTGCGAGGTCATCTATATCAGAAGCACTAATAGAAGTGACCAAACCCTCGAGCTCGAACATGATATACCGATACTTGTACATTGTTTTCGAGACTCTTGCTTCCGAGTTGCTTCTCCGGATGAGCCTATTTCCGGCCATGTGGCTGTTCATCAACATGTGCTTCCTAGTGCTTGCTTTGGCATGTCTACTCGTGCGAGATTCTAACCATTTTGAAGAGATTGTTCAGTTGATCAACGACGTGCCAACCGATATTTGAAATTCCGCAATATAATGTACTTGGATATCAATTTTATTGCACGTTATTTGTAATAAATCTTCTGATTATAGTAACTTAATATTGTAGGTCCATGATTATTTGTTGTTCAATCGTCACAAGAGTCCGTAGACAATTTACGAAGAAGGAATGTAACTGAAATCTAAATACGGTATATGTCATTCTGAGTTTAATAATTCGAATATGATGTTTTGGGGTGCTTTGTTAACGCTGATTTAGGCATGGTGTATATCTTTTGAAAGCATTTCTTGAGTTGTTCATTTATCGCTTGGGGTGCGGCTTACAATTCAACACAAGGCCACACCCACGGTACTTTGAAGGCTCCAACTGTTCAAGGGTTATTATCAGAAGTCACAGCTAGTAACTCCCTACTTTGCAGTTGTTAGGTTTGGATAACACAGGAGACTAACAAACAGGATTGATATCGGAGTCCCAAAAGGATGCTTCACGAACTCTTGCTCTGGCAAATTTCACACATTTGCCTAGTAATTGCATAGCTAAGTCCTTAACCCCCACCTCAGTAAACCATTAGGCCTTTAATCTCGTGAAAGCAATTCCAAACCAAGCCAGCCAAGCATTCTCAATCCAACATATCAAAACTATTCATTTTCTTGCCCCTGAAAGTACGTGAAAAAATCAAACAAAGGTCGCAGAAGGTATCTAACCATCGATGGTGGATCGGAACCAGGATTCGATTAGGTCATAGCCAACTCCTACCAAGGTCTCCTTCCTTGTAATAACTAGCAAAAAGAAGGAAAAGAAAACAGAAAAGAAGATGCTGCTATACAATTTACCTTGGAACAATATACCAATGTCATCTAATAACGATGCCCTGACACAATACAAGACCAACATAAACTTATCCCTCCCGCTTTACTCTCAGCTAAAACTGGGCTACCGCTGAAAAATACAAACTGATCTCCACAACCAGTAAATTACACTTATACAATACATGGCTCACACTTACTTGAACACCAGCACAGAAGTCTTGTAGACTTTGATTGCCAATTCTTGCCCATCAGATTATGTTGCGTGCTAGACATTTGCTTAACAAAAGTCAAGACTGACGAAAGGTTACAGTGACTATGCAGTAGTAGCAAAAGTATACATCACTAGTGAAATCGTGAAATTAAAACAATGATATGGAGAAGTTCCACCTACAATCAATTGGTAGAAAAGAGAAAGTAGCGAGTACGGCTGACTGTAGATGATAGCATACATCTTTGCCGGTGGAAATGCAACCATTTGTATCATTAAATATTTGACGGTCGAGCGTCTTGAAGAGAACCACCCAAGTCCTCTGATCAATGGCCTGCACAACTAGATAAACAATTCCATGAGAACTTCTTGGAGATGCTCATATCACTTCAGTAACTTTTAGGTGTGGGGGTGGGGCACGACACTGTAACCGCAATAACTTTTAAAAGTGGTCAAGAGGGACATGAACAAATGCATACACCCTTAAAAGAAGTTTACTCAGCTATGATTCAGTCGAAGCAAGTATTGATTTAGCAAAGAGACAGATTAAGCTTGCAATAGGGTTCGTTTCAGTTTCAAAACTATAGATGATCAAATAAAAGTAATTATAGTTTGTTTTCCTATATCCATGAAGATCAATAAATTCTATTCCACTCATGCTTCATGCCGAGCACAGAAGATTTGACCCTGGGATAGAGGTGAAAAGCAAGAGGAAGGAGGCCAATGAAGAAATTGACGAAAATTCTATCTTCAAAATGGGGGATATGCTGACTTGAGAAAAATCCAAGCAGCAGATTACACTTAGTATAAAAAAGAACTTACTGTGGCTGTTGTTACAACAGCAGCATGGAGAATTTTATGGAAATAATTTACCAAACACTAAGTATAAAGTTGATCAATCTTTCAATGAAAATGTACTTTACCTGCTTGAAAATTGCACGGTCAGCTTTCTCATTACTTTTAATTTTGCCAATAGCCATATCCCGTACACTTTCTCGAATTGAAGCTGTCACTGTGCTGGACATGGAACATTCACCCTTCCCTCCCACTCCTGCAGTATTCATTCATACAATCCATTATTTCAACAAGTTAAATACTCAGCAACACATTAAGAAGCTAGAGAACATATCAGTGTCCACCATATCATGTTTAGATGCAGGAGGAAGTGGTAGACACAGTACTAGTATTCAGCACATGCTTATTCAAGTCAAAAGTTCCGACCAAAAAAAAAAAAAAACTTTCAAAATTTAAAATAGCTATCTCTGTGTGCCCACCAAATTGATGACAGCATGAACTCAACATTCTTATTTTGGTGAAAAGGGGAAAATGTTTGAAAATTGAAAGTGCTTATGCAGTTCCATCACAGTTATGGAGGATGGTGAAACTCAAAAGTGTAGACATGGGGAGACAGTGAAAAGGAGATTCACTAGTGTCGTTTATCGCACTGTTACCGCAAGTACACCTGGTGCAGACAAGGTATATATTTCAACCATTGCCACTCGATTAGCATCAGCACTCATACATCAATTGCAGAAACTGCTAGTGAAGCCCATAGATAATTTATCGTCACGCTAAAGGCATAATTTTAAGTACTTTATAAGAAGTCTTAGCCTTCTCAGCTAACAGATCAAAAGTTGTGCAATCTAGGAAAGCAACCATTCTGAGCAGCATATTGCTCTAGTCACACTAAATCAATCACTAGATTCTCCAGCCCTTTCAAAAGAACAGCCCCTAAAAATAGAAACCAATCCTTGTATATACCAACACCTCCTCCTTGTTCAATTTTTTTATCTGTAAGAAGTTCTTCAAGCGGTCCTATCAGTGCTCCCCCAAAGCACATAAGATTAAAAATCCAATCCGTTTTCGCAGCTCATTCAGACCTCCCTTCCTATTACCTTCAATTCAAACCGGCAAAAAGAGGGAGAACCATGACTTTAGGATTTCCAGGCAAGCCAAACGTGTTGTGATCATCGAAGACAATCTCTAATCATCCCCAGCAGCAGAAAGGAGACATCAAAGGGGAAGCGCGGACATGAGTGGGAGAGTCTCTGGCTCCGGTTGAACAGGGGTTGAAGCGTGGGAAGCCCCAGTGAGCATTCGGAAGTCGCGCGTTGGGAGCGAAGGGCTCCTCCGTCCACTGCTTCTCCCGCCGTCTTTCAAGTCCGACCATTCCAAGGCCTTCTCGATTTCTGAATCCGAAGACCGCAACTCATCCTCATCCTCCTCCTCGTCTTCTTGTTCTCGGGCTTTCGCCATTCTTCCTTCCTCTTCTCCTTCTTTAATTCCTTCATTCATTACTTCTAATCTTACTTCCATCGATTCTTCTTCCACAACGGATCCCTGTTCTTACCAAACATCAAGTTCCAAAAAGAAAACTCGGTGTGGCTGATTACGGTGTGAACGTAGAGCGAGAGAGAGAGAGAGAGATACCCGAAAAGGGACGCGAAGGAGGACTATCAACGGCAACGGCACTCGAGGGACGGAGCTTCGCTGCGGAAGCGACGAGCTCGACTGAAGCAGCGGCTGAGCACGAGGGAGCTTTTGGCGGCTGAACGACCCGACGGTGGGAAATGGGCGAAGGTGTCTGTCGGCCGAGTGAACCGGATGAATGCGCACAGGAGGGCGTCCGGTTCAATTCGATCTCAATCCCTGAAGAGAGAAAAGCGGGACGGGACATCGGACGTCCTCGAATCGAATCCGTTGATCAGATCAACGGTCTCGATTTCAGGACAAAAAGGCGATCTCTTCGAAACACTCATGATTGACGCGGAGACTTGACTTTTGCTCCGTTTGCCAAGGATGAATCATCGAGGCTTGCTCCGTGCATTTATAGAGAGGGTAACCCTACTGTTCCCGACCTGACTTTTGCTCCCTTTGCCAAGGATGAAATTTCATCCTTGGCAAAGGGAGCAAAAGTCAGGTCGGGAACAGTAGGGTTACCCCTCTCTATAAATGCACGGGCAAGCCCTTTCACTTGACCTTGCAAATCCCACACACAAATAAAAAGCTCCATATCGGAGTACGTTCAAGCGAGGTGGAGGAGCTCCTGCCGGAAAAGCATTTTTGAATCCTCGGTCTCTACACGTGCTCCCCTTCTCCAAAAATGGCTGATCAAACAGTGACAACCCAAAGGTACGTGATTCATTTGTACAAATATGCTCTTAAAAACTTTGCTCTTAGCTCTGATTGAGTAGCCAGTTTTTCTTTCTTAATTCTTTGGAATCCATTTTCCTTTCCATCATTTTCTTTCCTGATTTGTTACAGGGACGACGAGCAACCAGCACGTCAAGCAATATCAAGAAAGTTTTGGCTCAACTAAGAGGTTTCATATTGCATATACCTCGTTCTCGTTCGCTCGCCATCGCAAGATTTTAATTGCAGACCATCGAGTATACCGAGCCACACGATTCTGCAGTTGTACATCATTTGCGGAAGTCATCTATTTCCTAGCATCGATTCAGTGATCGGACCCCGAGCCCCGAACCCGATATACCAAGCTTGTACATCATTTTGGGACTCTTTGCCACGAGTTACTTCTCTCGATGAGCTTGTCTCTAGCCGTGTGGCTCATCCTCAATACATGCTTGCTAATGTTTGTTTTGGCATCATCCGGTCTGCTCACGCGAGTTTTCGACAGGCTTCAAGAGATTGTTCAACCGCTCGACGATGTCTTCGATTTCAAGTTCGGTTGGATTTTTGAAGCTCTTGCAATCATATTGTGTTTGTGTATCAATGTTGTTGCATGTCATTTGAAATAAATTCTTCTGATTGAGGGAAGAGAGAATATTACCATATATACATGTTCTTTACTAAACATAGTATACTATTTGTAGATTTTACGTTTTTGAAGCTTAGATTGTCATGTTGCGTGTACGTGTTATTTTGGCTTTTGATCCTTTCTTTTTCCTTCTATTATAGTTTCATTGGTGTCTTGTGCTAGAAATTTGTGACTTTTTGGTCTAATAGCTTTTCTATTTTTATATATATATATATATATATATATATATATATATATACATACATTTTTTATGCACGAATAGTAATATCCTTTAAAAGAAACAATCAAGATACCATTCTCATAACAAATGCAATAGAGATGCTAACACCTTCCCTTAGAGAGATCGACTCCCGAACCCATGCACTCTTAACAAAGTTTTGGCAGCCAATCATATCGGATAAAAGATTGGTGGCAATTCCCTTTTTTTATTATTTATTCACATGTGTTGGCGACGTTGATTTTTAAGAAAAGCAAGTACATTATTATTTTTTAGATCGAAGTCATATCATAAAAAAAAAAAAAAAACTCAGTTTTCTATTCTCTGAGCTCTCTCACTTCCCTTTGCATTAATTCGCACTCTAACATTTTATTTGGAATAAGAAGTAAAAAGGTTAACTATCCAACTTAATCAAACTTTAATATTGCTAGAACAATAACATCAATTTGCATAGCTTCACTAATTGAATGTACCTTGATATACAGTCATATATCTAAAACACCACTTAATAAACAAGAGTCATATAGGGTCACATCTATTCTCAAATAGCAATTTATCTATAAATTTAGGCATGCACAAACATGATTTAACGACAGAGTAAACGGTACAATTTTCAGGTGTTTAAAGAATAGATATGTTAAGGAGTTCTATCAAGATTTTAATTTCTTTCCTTAATCAAAGCCCGATTTTTATTTTTGTTATGCAACTGATGTGCAACAAGTGTTTGATGGAAAAAAAAATCAATTGATGAAGGTTTGTCTAACCGTTTATGGTGTTGCAAAGATACCCTAAGACTTTTATCCATTAATTTCATCCACCATTTAGATTAAATTAATGGTGTTCACTCATTACTTGTCTTTGGATCAAATTTATATCTAATGGTGGCCATGAATGTGTATTACAATCAGGGGCAACGAACAACCACAATAACAACATGAAAGTTTTGACTTAAGCTAGAGATTCAACATATATTCACCTCGTTCACGCGTTTCAATTTGCAACATACCGAAATGCTAAGTCTCACGGTTCTACACTTTCACATCATTTGCGAGTCATCTATCATGTAGCACTGATTGAAGTGATCGAACCCACAAGCCGGAATGTGATATACCGGTACTTATATACATCATTCTCGGGACAATTGATTCCGAGTTGCTTCTTTGAACTAGTTTGTCTCTAGCCATGTGGCTAATTGTAATATGTACTTGCTAATGCTTGCTTTGGCATATCTGTTAGTGCGAGATTCTGACTGTTTTCAAGAGATTGTTAAGCTGTTCGAAGATGTGCCAATTGATTTTTGAAATTCCCGCGGTATACTGTATTTGGGTATCATGTTGCATGTTGTTTGTTATAAATCTTTGGATTTTAATAACTTTTTTTTGTAGACCCATGATTATTTTTTGGTCACTCGTTGCAGAGTCTGTAGACAATTTATGACGAAGGGATGAAACTCAAATCTAATTACGGTCTATATCTTCTGAGTTCAACAATTTAAGTGTGATATTTTTTGGTGCATTTTTTATATTGATTTAGGTATGGTGTATATCTTTTGAAAGCATTTCTTGAATTTTTCATTTACCTCTTGGGTGCGGCTTTCAATTCAAGACATCTTTTTCCCTCTCAAACAAACGGTAACGATATCGGAGACTCAAAAATGATGCTTCACGAACTCTTGCTTTGGCAAATTTCACATTTGCCTAGTAATTGCATAGCGAGTCTTTAACAGCCCTCACCTTAGTAAACCAATAGACCTTTAATCTCATGATAGCAAGTCCAAACTAAGCCAGCCAAGCCAACCAAGCATCCTTAATCCAACAGATCAAAACTACTCATTTTCTCACCTCCCGAAAATACGTGAAAAAATCAAATTAAAATTGCAGAAGGTATCTAACTATCGAGAGTGGATCGGAACCGGGATTCCATTAGGTCATAGCCAACTCCTACCGAGGCCTCCTTCCGTATAATAACTAACAAAAAAGAAGGAAAGAAAAGATTGAAAAGAAGAAGCTCCTATACAATTTACCTTGGAACAACATACCAACATCATCTAATAACGATGCCCCGACATAATACAGATTTAACATAAACATTTCCCTCTCGCTTTACTCTCGTTAAAAATCGAGCTACTGCTGGAAAGTGCAAAGTCATCTCCACATCCGTAAATTACACTTATACAATACGTGACTTGCACTTACTTGAACAATAGCACTGAAGTTTTCTAGACTTTGATTGCCAATTCTTGCCCATCAGATTATGTTGCATGATAGACATATTCTTAACAAAAGTCGAGTGACAAAAGGGTCCAGAGACTATGCAAAGCAGTAGCAAAAGTATACATCACAAGTGAAATCATGAAATTATAACAATGATGTGGAGAAGTTCCACCTACAATCAATTGGTAAAAAGAAAAAGTAGCAAGTACTGCTGACTGTAGATAATAATATTCTTTGCCAGTGGAAATGCAACCAATTGTATCATTACATACTTGATGGTGGAGCATCTTGAAGAGAACCATCCGAGTCCTCCGATCAATGGCCTACACATATAAGCATCTGTGCTAGACATGGAACATTCACCCTTCCCTCCCACTCCTGAAGGATTCATGCATACAATTCATTATTTCAACAAGTTAAATACTCAGGACCATATTACGAAGCTAGAGAACATATCGGTGTCCACCAAGTCATGTTTAAGATGCAGAAGGAAGTGGCAGATTTAGTCCTAGTACACTACAAATCAACACAAGCTTATTCAAGTATCAAAATTTGACCTGAAAAAAAGAAAGTATCAAAATCTAAAATAGCCTATGTTTATGTGCCAACCAAATTAATGACAGCATAAACTCAACATTTTTTTTTGGCTGAAAAGTGGAAAAAGTTTGAAAATTGAAGTTCTTATGAAGTTCTATCACAATTATGGAGGTTATTGAAACTCAAAAGTGTAGACAGCTGAAACGGGTAGACAGTGGAAAGGAAATTTACTAGTGCCTTTTATTTGATTGTTACCGCAGGTAGACCTCATGCAGACAAGGTATATGTTTCAAGCATTGCCACTGGATAAGCATCAGCACTCAATACAGCCACTTATAAAAAACGTTAGTGGAACCTATAGAAAATCTCCCGTGGCAGTAAAGGCCAGGTTTAAGAACTTCAATAAGAAGTATTAACTTCTCGGTAATCGATCAAAACTGTGCAACCTCGGAAAGCAACCATTCTGAACAGCATATTGCTGTAGTCACACTATATCGGTACAAAATCAATCACAAGATTTTCCAGCCCTTTCAAAAGAACAGCCACTAAAAAGAGAAACCAAATTCTTGTATATTTTGAAAACTCATCCTTGTTTTTTTTTTTTGGGTAAAGGTAAGAAAAAAACTCATCCTTGTTTATCTTTATCTACAAG
Organism: Syzygium grande; assembly: GCA_024733475.1. Taxonomy (NCBI): domain Eukaryota; kingdom Viridiplantae; phylum Streptophyta; class Magnoliopsida; order Myrtales; family Myrtaceae; genus Syzygium; species Syzygium grande. The sequence continues at coordinate 31,705,367 of JAMXDD010000001.1, forward strand.
AAGTTCTTCGAGCAGTCCTTTCAGTGTTTTCCTGAAGAAGAGAGATTAAAAATCTGCTCCGTTTCACAGCTCATTTAGGATGCTAACCCTATGATTCAAATTTAATCTCGTCGAAAAGATGTGGCCACATTTTTCTCCTCCAATGTATTCAAGCATAAAGTGATGTCCTAGCCTCCCTTCGGATCACATTCAGTTCAAACCGGAAAAGACAGAGACATCAATTTTCACTTCTCAGGCAAGCTATACATCCGTCCAAGGGACTTGGCAACATATGAGAATCAAGCATGCCTCTGATTAACAAACTCCATACAGGCATTGTGAAGCAACAGTCAAGCAACAAAAGAAAAACAACTTTAGGACCTCCAAAGGCGTAGGGGCGGCTGCGACTGGAGAGTTTCTGGCTCCGATTGGACAGCGGTTGAAGCGTGGGACTACCGGGCACGAGTGTGAAGCCCCCCGTGAGTATTCGGACGCTGCAAAGGCTCCGTCCGCCACCGCTTCCACACCGTCTTTCAAGTCCAGCCAATCCAACGGGTTCTCGATTTCTGAATCCGACGACCACGCCTCCTCTTCCTTCTCCTCTTCTCCTTCTTCTCCTTCTTTAATTCCTTCGTTCCTTTTATTTCTAATCCTACTTCCGTTGATTCTTCTTCCCCCATGGTTACCTGTTACCGGCAAACATCAAGTTCCAAAAAGAAAAACTGTCTTCTAGAGAGAGAGAGAGAGAGAGAGAGAGAGAGACCTGAATAGGGACGCGAGGGAGGATGATCAACTGCAACGGACTCCAGAAGCGACGAGCTCAACTGAACGCAGGCCACGGAAGCGGCTGAGCTCGACGGAGCTTCGGCGGCAGAGCGACTCGACGGGTCAAAATATGGATTTTAATGGGTCGAGTAACAAACCCACTTTCAACCCAACTTGGCTCATTGTCCTCTCTTCTCTCTCACTGGAATCTCGCCGCCCCCTCTCCGTTTCTTCCGTCCCTCCGCTTCCGATCGTCTTCCCGTTTCCCTCATCGCCGCCGCCGCCGCGAGACTCCATCCCCGATCGGACGCCATCGCGGCAACCGCAATCCCCTCGGGGGCGAAGCCACTGCGTGGTGACGCCGCCATGCCGCGAGTGGAGGAGCAGTGGCCCCGCGAGCCCGGTGCGGGACGCTTTCATCAAGTTCGTCGAGGGAAGAGGCACGTCAACTGGCCGTGGAGCCCGGTCGTCCCCCGTCAATGACCCCTACTTTGCTCTTCGCTGATTCAGTTGTTGCGATTTCCTGTGATTGGGACTCGGCTCAGTTTTGGCCTTTGTTGCCTCATTTGTGAAGATTGATTCTTGTTACTTCTGCGAATTTCTCGGAGCAATTTTGCTTTTGCTGAACTTTGGGATCGCGTTGTAGAGTGGGGCTCTGTGAGCAGGCTTTGATTGGATGTTGCGAAACGCAGGAAAATGGTGTTTTGCCAGATAATTTCATGGTCCCGAATCCGTTGAGGGCTTGTGGGGCTTTGATGTGGATTGGGTTTGATGAAGGGGTTCATGGATATGTGGGGAAGATGGGTCTCGGTGGATGTGTTTTTGTGGCAAGTAGTCTCATTGATTTTTACGGAGAGCGGAGGCTGTCGTAGGACGCATGGAAGGTGTTTGATTCTATCCCTAATAGAAATGTGGTCGCTTGGAACTTCATTTTAGTGGCTATGTTTAGAATGGGATGAATGAGGAAGCGATAGATGTGCTCTATGATATGAGAGTCGAAGGTATCTAGCTCACACGATTAACTATGTCGGGCTATTTTTAGGAGTCAACAAATATAGGAACTTATTATTCTCGGTTTGATCCTTGAAAACCTTAAAATTATCTGTAGGATTAGAACCGCATATCTTTCTTGAGTGGACATGGATTTTGGAAAATAAGTTAAAATATGGGTCACTTTTGACTTTTTATTTTTTCTCAACTTATCTATAACCTATTTAAAAAAAAATGAGTTACTTGTATGAAATTGGGCTATTAAAAGTAAAAACAAATGATTTGAAACCCATTTTCCCAGTCTTAAGTTCTTTATAAGTGTTTCAATTTATAGATTTTTCACATATTTTATTTACTAATTGTTTAATTTGCTTTTCTAATTTGATACAAAGTTTTATTTTTGTAAAATATACATGCGAAGAGGTTAAAGCAAGTTAAATGGGTGGGTATACGTTTCCCTAAAATGTTAATGTGTTCTGGTAATATAGGTCGGGTACTGGTCGGGTATAGGTCACTATATTTACATTGCATGAAAATGGGTCAATATGGGTCGACCATATTTGACCCGACCCAACCGACTCGACCCACTCGTTTGACGGCCCTATGGGTGAAGGAAGGAAGGAGAGCAGCGATTGTCGGTGGGGTGGGTGAACTGAATGAAGAAGGCGGCAAGCACGGGCAATAGTAAGGAGCCGTTGACCAAACAGATTGGTTCAATTCGATTTTGCAATAACCCGGAAAGAAGAGCCCGCTTTAAAACCGGTTCTTCTTCTTTTTAGTCCATTTTGTTCGGACCCTTATCGGAATTCTAAATGAAATTTCAATCCTAATTACTCTAACATGACAATCACTACCATATTTTATCGTCAACATATATATATAAAGCACAAAATTTTAAGCCCAATACTCAACAACTTCGATAATTCAACTACAGCTTTTGTAATAATGCTAAGGCTAATAATATTGAAAATAAAAAAAAAGTTAGGACTAATAATAATATGAAAACTCCGATAGAGCTCAAATCCTAATAGCTATGATATGGCTAATAATTCAAATAGAAGGAAAACCCTACTAATGTTACCACTTCTACTGGACTTGCGGATATATGCAAACGGGTATTTGCACCAAAACTTGAAAATAAGACTAGTATTTTGGCCACAAATGAGTCATTTGATCTCATGGTCTGCGTTATAAAATCATCACCTTGTTCATTTAACTTTTGTTCGCAAGTAAGCCTCGCCAGTTACCAAGGACAACGGTACCAAGATGGTCCAGATCTTGAAACGAATTTGTTTCTGGAGCTTACCAATCAAACGGGACAATTGTTTAAAAAGCCCTAAAAAAATTATTCGATAATTAATTCAATCCTAAATTTTTTGCACCGCCAATGTATTCCTTCTTCCTGCCAATTTTGGATGGAAATCGTTGACGTGGACTCCGGTGTATTATGGACTCCGGTGTATTATGTGGCACGGTTAGCACTACTTGGCGTTGATGTGGACTATTTTTGTAATTTTCTTTAAAAACTTTCAAAGAAATTGTCTTCTTTCCTTTTCATTTTCATTTTTCCTATTTCCCTCCGCAGGTCGCCGGGGCCTCGGCTATGGTTAATGAAGGTCGTTGGCCTCTAGTGAGGACCGCGATGCCCTCGCTTAGATTTAGCAAGCCAATTTAGATCTAAACATTTTAACAATTTATCAATGTAGTTCTTCCGGTTAATTTTAGTCAAAAATCATTGGCGTGTATGCTAACATCCTATGTGGTAGGGCCGGAAGTATGACTAGCGTTGGACGTGGACAATTTTGCAAATAGGAAAAAAATGGAAAATTTAAAAAATTTAAAAAATTTAAAAAACTACAAAAATAATCAACGTCGGTAATTTCTAGTCAAAATTAGTCAGAATGGTTATATTGACAAATCTTCAAAATGTTTAAGATTAAATTAGGCAAATTAAAAATGTAGGACTGAAATAGTCATCATACAATAGGTTCAAAATTTTTCGGATAATTTTCCCCATAATCAAATCCAATATTACAATGGCGAAGTTCAACATCTTCACAATGGGATGACAACTATTTCTCAATGAAAGGACAAGTATAATGAGGCTTATCCTCTTCTTGTGTACGCTTGAACAAAAGAAAAAATTGCCTGAATTGAAATATTATCTAAATTTTAGAAAATTATGAAAAAAAACAATATATGAATTAATGTGTCAAAATTTGTGTATTGTGAAATTTTTAAGTTACGGAATAAAAAAAAGTCAATACGTGTCCGTTGGAAGATGTGGATTAAGGAAAAAGCAAAAATTAGAAACCTATCTAGGCATGCTTTAAACATTCACGGTTATGCACAGCCAGTGAACTGAAATAGATAACCACATGCATGTCACACAACTTCATATTCTTACTCCATGGCTCAAATCCAATCCCTCCCAAGAATAACTCATTGAATGCTCTGAGTAACCATACTTATTATTGTTGCTGAACTTGGGTTTACTCACTAGGTTTTTGAAAAGCCATATGCTGATTCCTGTTTACTTGTTGTTAGAATTGAGAAGAGAAATAGCTTCTCTCCACATAAAGGAGTACTTGCAAGCGGAGTAACCCTGCCTTTGGCCCTTTTTGAATTTGCAATAATTCCTGCCTTCTTGGTACACGGTTTAGCTGGCGGTTGACGATGTTAGGTTCCTTGACTATATGACACAGCAGAAGTGTCTTGGCAAGTTCTTTGAAGAAAAAAAGAAATAAACAACACCTGTTTTTTAGAGTTAAATCAACGGTTGAAGACAAGAGGACCCATCCCAATCCCTGTGGGTCCACCCACAGAGACATGATTTAACTTTTTAGGGAATCTAAGGTCAAATGTGATGAACATTTGCAAAAGTGAAATTGCAAAAGGGAAGTCCCAAAAGTGAAATGGCAATATTGAAATCCCAAAAGTGAAGTCCCAAAAGTGAAATTGCAAAAGTGAAGTCCCCGTCAATTAGATAAACAAATAAATAAATGCAGAGCAGAAGACCCTACAACGAAGAGCATGTGCCGGTTACTCCTTCCCAGAAACTCAAAAACAATCAGAGTTCAAAGCGCTTCAGCTTCTCCGAAACATGCCAGATCATACAATAACAGCCGAAAGGTATGTAATTCATTCGTGTGTATATACTCTTAAAAACTCTGCTTAGAGCGCAGAGAAAGAAGCTAGTTTATTTTTCTTTTGAATCTGTTTTATTTCCATTTTTTCTTCCTTATTTAATACAGGAATGACGAACAACCACAACAGCAACAACAACAAGAAAGTTTTGACTCAACCAAGAGATTTCACATAAGCGTATTTCAATTTGTAGCATACCGGAATCTTTGTCCCACACAGTTCTGCAGTTTTACATCATTTGTGAAGTCATTTATCTCATAGCATTGTTTAAAGTGACTGGATCCGCGAGCCGGAACCCGATATACCGGTGCTTGTACATCGTTTTCGGGATTCTTGGTTCAGAATTGCTTCTCTGGATGAGCCTATCTCCGTCCATGTGGCTGGTAGTCAATATGTACTTGCTAGTGTTTGCTTTGGCATGTTTGTTCGTGAGGTTTTGACTGTGTTCAAGAGATTATTCAACTGTTTAATGATGTGCCATTTTCCGAAATTCAGTTTGATTTTTGAAGCTCCTGCAATTATACTGTATTTGGGTATCAATCTTGGTACGTATCATTTGTAATAGAGACTCTTGATTTTAATAATAGACCTGTGAATATTTTTGGGTCCGTGGTCACATGTTTGATAAATAACTGTGAAACTTTGATATTTTCGTGTATAAAGATGTAATTAAACTCAACTTTAAGAAGACCGTGGAAAAACATCACACAAAAAATTTCTGGCAGCACATGGTCATCTAGGCTTAATGGACCCCTTGAAAGATTGATTATAGCTTAAATCTTCCCTAAACCAGTTTTTAATAAATGACTATAAAAAAAAAAAAAAAAAAAATGGAAAGAATTCATGGGTCACTTTCAAATCTTGATATATGTGAATATTTTTAAATTTTTAAGTATTTTAAGATATTTTAGTGTTTGTAAGAGTAGAGGTTTATATCATATATGTATATATATACACACACATACATATATTTTGAGGCACGCTCTCTTCCGCTAAATTAGATCGAATTTGTAGCACTAGGAGAAATAAAAGGATAGGTGTTCTTTAAATAGTTAAATTGTTTTAGAAAGTTCTTATATGCTAATTTTTTTTCTTGTATACTTTTTTTTAAATTGGTTAGTTTTTTTTTATACGCTATTTTCCATATATAAGGGAAAAAATTGCTAAGAATTAGAACCCGACTTAGGTTTGGGTACAAGTTTGGTCCGGATCGAGTTGGGTTTAAGTTGCTAAAATTGTATTATTTAAAATGTGTCAACTTTTGAAAAAAAAAAAAAAGAAAAGAAGCTGGGTCGGACTCGTTTTCGACCCAACCAAGCCCCTGACACAACCCACCCTTTTGATAGATCTAGCAACTCTCCAAGTGTAGTGGTTATCCTTTTGTACTACATTGCATGGATTTATGGCTACTATGACTACGATCGATGATATGTTTGTTTTGATGAAAGTGAATGATTTGAAAAACATTTTTCAAAAAATAGTCACTTGTATCTCTTACCATAATAATGAACGGAAATTTTTTTCATCGTTTACAAAAATGTTCAAATATAAATTATTGTCGATAATGAATGCAAATTTTCTTGACTAATTATTTTAAGCGATATAAGTCACTTTTTGGAAAATAATTACTAAATTACTCATTTTCTCTGAAACAAACACACTCTAAATTCATAATAGTTATGCGTAGTCACCCAAGGGCATGTTACATCCTCTCAAGGACCATTCTCCTATCACATCATGCTGCAAACAAACACTTGTAAACTCTCCAAACATAGTGAGATTTGTCACCACGAGAATAGTTCTCGAGAGATGATGGACTTTCTCCGGTAGCCATGGCATGATGCCTGATCACTGAAAACAAGAGATTAGATGCTTAGGTGCTTCGTTAATACTGATTTAGGTATGGTGTTCGTCTTTTGAGAGCATAGCCAGTCTTTGACCCCGCCCACAACAGTCGTTGGGGTTGGGAAACACAAATAACGAGCAAATGTGAATGATATCGGAGTCCCAAAATTAACAATGCTTCATCAACTCCTGGTCCAGCTTTAATCTCATGATAGCAATTCCAAACCAAGCCAGCCAAGCATGCTCAATCAAACAGGTAGAAACTATAAGGTCATAGCCAACTCTTACCAAGACCTCCTTCCTTATACTAACTAGCGCAAAAAAAAAAACGAAGCTGCTATACTATTTACCTTGGAACAATATACCAACATCATCTAGTAAAGATACCCTGACACAATACAAGACAGCATAAACTCATTCCTCTCGCTTTACTCTTAGCTAAAACCGGGCTACTGCCGAAAAGTGCAAAACCATCTCCACATCTGGTAAATTAAACTTATCCAACAAGCGACTCTCTCTCACTATTGGCAAATGCCAAAAAACACGTATATTAATATGACGGCTAGCAATGACAACCTAGTCTCGCGGGCATTGGCCAATTTCTCCCTTCTTTCTTCAAAGCCATGGGGACTTTGTTTCTCCTCTCGTCCCTTTTTTTTTCCTCTCTGACCTTCTTTTTGTTCTCCTTCCTAGCAGCCTTCTTGTCAACAGTAGCCTGTGCCTCAGTTTTGGGAGCTGACTCATTTCCTTCTGAATCTTCATCTATATCTGTATAGGACTTGGACTCGCTGCGCAAGCTTTAGTATTATTGCCAGGATCGGTCGGCTTTTCTGTAGCATTAGCGTCCTCCATCATGAGAGCCTTATGTAACCCTGTAATAGTCTTGTAGTACATGTCTCCAGTGTCCTTCTCACTTGTTATCTGAATCACGTCCTCTTCCACATTACATTGGAATCTAGTGTCCTTGGTATGTATGACTGAAAGAAAAACATAATATTAAAATGATTTGGTAGCTTTAGAACGAATCAACTTTGATAACTCGACTACATAGGATTTGATCCTGAAGAATTAAAGGTTCTCACTGCTGAGGTAAAAGCATAAACAGAGCCCATTACATTGGAGGAGAGCGAGATGTAAGAAAGAACAGAAATTGGACAGGCAGATATAGTTGAGAATTTTTTTTCTTGGCACAGAGCGGACCTGAGATCTTCGATTTGTAATAGAGGAAGAAAAATCATACAATAACAAATAGAGGGAAAAGAAGATGAAACCTACCATAAACTAAATCCACGAAATACCACTACAAAATCGATAGTGTAGAATTGAAGAAAAATCACATTGCAAACTAAAATAGCTCCTTTCGGCCATATAATAAAGAAAAAGAGCTAACAGTGGCTCCTAAGAAAAAAGAAAAAGAAAGTATCAGATGAAATAAGCCAACATTGTCCACAATCCAGCAGTGACAGCCATCACAACAAACAGAACCTGTATATCAATCGTCAATTCTAGAAAGAATAAAGTCACAAACTTGTAGCAAATGCAGTGTTGCACGTTCAAACACCCATGCAGGGGCGTTGCAAACAACTTAAAACTATCACACTTACTTGAACACCAGCACTGGAGTCTTGTAGACTTTGATTGCCAATTCTTGTCCGTCAGATTTTGTTGCATGATAGACATTTGCCTATAAAAGTCAGAGTGACAAGAGGGTAAAGAGACTTGACGGTAAAAATACGAACAAATCACAAGTAAAATCGTGAAATTATAACAATTATGTGATGAAGTTCCACCTACAATCAATTGGTAGAAAAAAGAAAGAAGCAAGTATTGCTCACTGTAGATGACAACGTACTTCTTTACCAGTGGTTGTGCAACCATTTATATCATTAAATACTTGACGGTCGAGCATCTTGAAGAGAACCATCCGAGTTCTCTGGTCAATGGCCCACAAAACTGTATAAACAATTCCATGAGAACTTCTAGGAGATGCGACCATAGGTATAGTACTAGTACGCTATATATCAACACATGCTCATTCTAGTTCCAAAAGTTTCAAACCAAGAAAAAAAAATCAAGACCTAAAATAGCTTTGTTAATGTGCCAAACAAATTGATAACAGCATGAACTCAACATTTCTTTTCCGGCGAAAAGTGGAAAATTTTTGAAAATTGCAAGTTCTTATGAAGTTCCATCACAATTATGGAGGTTGGTGAAACTCAAAAGTGTAGACAGCTGCTATGGGGAGACAGCAAAAAGGAGATTCACTAGTGTCGTTTAACTGACTCTTATCGCACGTACACCTTGTGCAGACAAGGGCTCAAGCATTGCCACACGATAAGCATTATCAATCACTCAAATATCATTATAGAAAGTACTAGAGAAGCCTATAGATAGTCTATCGTCACACTAAAGGCATAATTGAAGAACTTTATAAGAAGTCTTAGCTTCTCAGGTAATTGATCAAAACTGTGACATACAGGAAAGCAACCAATCTGAGCAGCATATTGCTCTACCCACACTACACCAGTACAAAATTAATCAAAAGATTATCCAGCCCTTTCCAAAGAACGGCCACTAAAAAGAGAAACCAATCCTTCTATATTTTAAAAACTCCTCCTTGTGAAGGATGCTAACCCTATGCTTCAAAGTTTAATCATAAATTGATGCTCTAACCTCCCTTCGTATTACATTCAATTCAAACCGGAAGAGAAAGAGAGTGACTTTAGGCTATTCAAGCAAGCCAAACACGTTGTAATCATCAAAGAGGACATCGAATTTCACTTCTCAGGCAATCTATGCAATTGTCCAAGGGACGTAGCAACAACATAAAGGAACACGCACGCCTCTGAATTACGAACTACAGACAGGCATTGTGAATTAGTTTCATGAAATAGATAAAAAGGATGGTCAAGCAATAAGAGAGAAGAAGTTTAGGACCTCCGAAGGGGAAGCGCGGATATGAGTGGAGAGTTTCTGGCTCCGATTGGACAGGGGTTGAAGCGTGGACGACCGGGCACGCGTGTGAAGCCCTCCGTGAGCGTTCGGAAGTCGCGAATTGGGAGCGAAGGCTCCGTCCGCCTGCTTCTCCGCCGTCTGTCAAGTCCAACCATTCCAACGCCTCATCGATTTCCGAATCCGACGACCACGCCTCCTCCTCCTCCTCCTCCTCTTCTTCTCCTTCGCCTTCTGTAATTCCTTCATTCATTTTCTCTAATACCACTTCCACCGATTCCTCTTCCTTCTTCCTCGTCCTGCGTGGACGCTCTGTTACAGCCGAACATCGAGTTCCAAAAAGAAAAGCTCTTTGAGGCAGGTTACGGTGTGAAAGTAGAGAGAGAGAACTACCTGAATAGTGAATAGGGACGCGAAGGAGCGGCAACGGCAAGCGAGGGACGGAGCTTTTGCTGCGGAAGCGACGAGCTCCACTGGAAGCGGCTGAGCACGACGGAGCTTTGGCGGCTGAGCGACCCGACGGTCGGAGATGCGTGAAGGCAGACCGTCCGCCGGCCAGCAGGGGCAATAAGCAAAGGAGCCGCGGACCGGTCGGACCGGTTCAATTCGACATCTCATTCCTCCAAGAAGGAAGAACCGGTTTAACATCGGTTCTTTTAGTAAAACCATTGCTTTTTCCCCGTATTCCAAAATCATCCCTTTGCGCCTTAGGCTCGTCACACAAATAAAGACGCCGCTTCATTCGGACCTTCGTCGAATTGCTTTGACATGACAACTTTAACCCCCCCTCTCTCGGGCTAATTAAAAAAAGAACATCAATTTTACATTGAGTGACAATTTTAGTTCGAATTTTTTTATCTCAATAAAAAGCACTAATTTTTATTTGAATCTCAAATCGACCCCTATAATGTATATTGATCTTAATTAGAATGTTAATTTGAATGAGGCGAGACTAATATATAAACAACATGGGATAATTTTTGTTTCAAAAAAAAAATGAATAATTTCTAAAAATATTTTCCTAAAAATGATCACCTGAAATAACTAGTTAACGAAAAATATTTTCATTATTGACAACAATTTATATTTAAATATTTTCATATCGATGAAAATATGTTTTGTTAATTCAATTTCTATAGGAGTCATAAATGATCATTTTGTAGAAAAATATTTTTCACATCATTCATTTTTAAACCAAGCGGAACTACGCGCGCCAAGAAGGGCAAGAGTGTAATTGTATCACCGTCACGCACGTCCCCCTTAAGGACCGGGGCACGGCACCAAATCCTTTTGACTTCCATCTAAAGCCTTCCTGGGGGACGGCACCACATCCTTTTGACTTCCATCCAAGCCTTCCCTTTCTTTCTCTCCCCACCCTATATAAAGCTCGTCTCCCTTCGTCCCATGGGCAATTCAAGCGCTCGTCTTGTTTGTCTCAATCTCCTCACAAAGAGTCGATATCACTTCACACGAATTTCAGGGCCCAAGAACTTTCCCGAAGCATGGCCGATGATATGGTGCCGCTCGAAAGGTACGTAATTCATTCGTACGAATGTGCTCTGAGAGCTCGGCTTGGAGCGCGGGTTAAGTAGCAGTTGTGTTTTATTTTTCTTTCCGATCGGCTTTTTCTTGCAATTAATTTCTTTTCGATTCGGTATAGGGATGGCGAGCAACCACAACAGGGAAGTTTTGACTCCACTAGGAGATTTCACATCATATTCACCGTGTTCAAACCGCTTGTTTTCGTGTATTTTAATTTACTACATACTGGGAAGCTGAGCCATGCAATTCTGCCGCTTTACATCATTTGCAAATTCATCTACTTCATAGCATTGATCAAAGCGACTGGACCGGCTAGTCGGAACGATGTACCGGTTCTTATACATCATATTCGGGACTCTCGCTTCCGAGTTGCTTCTTTGGACGAGCATGTCTCTGGTTATGTGGTTGGTCATCAATATGTGTTTGCTAATGTTTGCTTTAGCATGTCTGCTCGTGAGAGATTCCGACCGTTTTCAAGAGATTGCTTAGCTGTTCGATGATGTGCCATTTTCCGAAGTTTAGTTTGATTTTTGAAAATCCCCGATCACACTTTCGTAACTATTTTGTTGCATGTCACTTGTACTAAATGCTTCTGGTTAATAATTTATTTTTGTAGACCCATGATTATGTTTGGGTCAATCGTCATAAGTTATATAGATAATTATGAAGCTTTGATATTTCCATGTACTATGATGGAATCAAACTCAATTTTATGAAAATCGTGGAATATTTCTGGCAACATATGGCCATCTAGCATGAATGGACACCTTGAAGGATTGATTACAGCTTAAATCATCCCCAAACCAGTTTTTATTGAATACTTTTAAAGTATTTGCGAGGGCAGAAATTTATATCATATATATTTTCCTACGCACTCTTTTGCTAAATTAGATCAAATTTTTAGCACCAAGAGAAAAATGTGTTTTTGGTAATTACTTATTTGCTAAATTTTTCCTTGTTTAATTTGTTTTTCATTGGTTAGTTTTTTTTTTTTTTGGTGTTATATTTTTTTTGTATTTAAGGGGAAAAATTGCTAAGAATCGATCCAAAGTTGGGTCGGCTATGGGTTGGGTCTGGGTCAGGTTGGGTATGGTATAAGTCACTAAAATTGGATTAAATAAAAATGTGTCAATATGGATTAAATATATCAATTTGGGTTGGACTCATTTTTTACCCAGCCAAACCCGATTAGACTTGCCCATTTCAAAGGTCTGGCATCTGTAAGTGTATTGGTTATCTATTGTGTACTACATTGATTGGATTGGTGAGGGTACGAGGTATTTAGTGCATAGAAAATTTATGGGTCAACCCTGGCCCCTAGCAAAAATTATAATTGAATTACATTTAGATTTTAGGAACATTTATAGTTATAGGCTCACATAGTTGCATTGGACCGGTGGTGGATTTATAGTTATAGGCTCACACAGTTGTATTGGATCGGCAGTGGATGGGTTTGAGCAGTTCGTTATGAACTTAATTGATAAGTTAGACTGAGCCCATGAAAGCATTAAGCTTTGGCCCAAGCCCATAACCGAAATTGCCTAATTAAAATGCCAAGCGAAAATATTGATTTGATTGATTCTTAAACTTGGCATATATCTTTTTAATTGAAATAAACATGGGCAAGAAACCCTAATTGATTCTTATAAATAGAGGCTTTGCTGCGGACCCGAGGGACGGAGCTTTGTTGCGGAAGCCACGAGCTCAACTGAAGTGGCGGAGCACGACGAAGCTTTGGTGGCTGAGCGACCCAACAGGCGAAGATCGGTTCAGGCATAGATAATAATAGAAGAGATGTCGACCGGATGGACCGGTTTGATTCCATTCTCTCAGTCCCTGAGCCGGCTTTGAAACCGGTTGTTAGGACCTTTCTCTAAGCAAAGCCTTACTACCTCACGTATTTGAATTCCTTGAAATGTTCTCGATGAATTACAATTAAATAAACATAAGTGAATAGAAAAATCTTGCGAAAACTTAAAATTAAAGATTGCGAGACTTCAGATTAAATTAGAACCTCGCCATCTTCGGTCTTCACTTGCGAGAACTTCAGATTAAATATTGCGAAAACTTTAGATTAAATTAGAACCTCGCCATCCCTTGTCTTCATTTGCGAGAACTTCAGATTAAGGCGAATAATCATTAATTTAATCCGAAGTCAAGGTGAATATAAGTACCCCTCCCTGCACAAAAGACACCAAAACAATTAGGGAGTTCATAGCTCCAATTTCTGCTGTACATGGCCCATCACACAAAGACCTTCGAAAGGTACGTAGTTCATTCATGGAAATATGCTCTCAAGAACTCTGCTTAGAGCGTTAATTAAGTAGCTAGTTTTTTTTCCTTTTGAATATGTTTTTTTTTTTCAATTTATTTCATCCTGATTCGATACAGGGACGATGAGCAATCACAACAGCAAAGTTTTGGCTTCACAAAGAGATTTCACATTGCATTTACCTTATTCAAACTGCTTGTCATTGCAAATTTCAATTCACAACATATCGGGTGCCAAATCGCACGGTTATGCAGTTTTACATAATTTGTGAAGTCATTTATTTTGTAGCCCTGATCAAAGTAACCGGACCTATGAGCCAAAACCTGATATACCAGTACCTATACATCGTTTCCGATACTCTTGGCATCCAGTTGCTTCTGTGGATGAGCCTGGCTTTGAACATATGGCTGATCATCAATATGTGTTTGCTAGTGTTTGCTTTGGCATCATCCGGTTTACTCGCTCGAGGTTTTGACCATTTTCAAGAGATTGTTCAATTGTTCAACAATGTGCCCTTTTCTGAAGTTCAGTTTGATTTTTGAAGCTCTTGCAATCATATCGTTTCTGTGTTTCAATTTTGTTACATGTCATTTTGAATAAATACTTCTGATTTAGGGAAAAGAGAAGGTTATCATATATGTATTTAGTGAACATTTTCCTTATTGCCATGTTATGTACACGATTATTTTAATTTCATTTGATTCCTTTTTGTGGCCCAACTGGTTTTTTCTACGGGTGGCAAAATGGCTCATCAACCCATTTTTCATACATATTTGCTTGTTAGGTTTAAAATGGGTCAATCTCATTTTATGAATGAGTTAAAATGAATTGTAAGAAATAAAAACCAACTAAAAATTGGTGTAAATAGGTTTGACTCAAACCCGTCTTTTAAGTTAAGGCCTAGATAAATTCTATTTTATTTTTCACACTTTCCTTTTCTTCTTGTTTCCCTTTGACGAACATCTAAAACGTCAGATAGAGAGTGATTTAATGATTTAATTTTGAAGACCCATCATAAATTTCGGGTCAGTAACTATAGAAAATTATGGAATTTTAATATTTTCATGTATAAAGACGGAATAATATTCAAATTTAAGGGAATTGCGGAAGAATAGCACACTCAAAAAATTTCTGGCAACTCGTGATTATCTAGCATGAACGGACAACTGGAAAGATTGATTACAGTTTAAATCATCCCTAAACCGGTTTTTAATAATAAGGAAAAAGAAAATGGAAAGAATTGATGGGCCACTTCATTTCTTGGGTTGCTGTAATCGAGACAAATGGGCTCGTTCAGCTTTACCTCGGGCGCATATATGGAAGTTGGACTTGGACGGTCCAAATTGACCTAAACAATAAGGCAAAGTTGAGGCCTTTGGATTAGACCTAACATAACTAAAAAGGGTCCAAATGACTGAATGAGAGCATAAACGAACAGTTACTAACCGATGCAATGGTATAAATGACAGCAAACCTGCAATGTCACCTCATCTAATGAAGGATCCAAATTTAGGTTGATACTCCCCGCAGACCGGATTATGACATCTCCCCATAAACAAAGCACCAATGCGTAAACCATTTTCTCGGTATCATAATATACACACATTGGGTTTCCAAGTGAAAAAGTCTCGCTGGAGGAGTAAAAACTGGGTGCACCAAGAAACAGGTGCACCGGCGGCCTAAGAACATCAGGCAGTCACGTGGCTTCCACTTGATCGAGTGATTCCTAGGTGCCTTGCACATTTGGTCCCAGGGCTAGAGAATATTTTGTTTGACAAGAAAGCATCACAGTTCAAAGTTCACTACACGGCCTGTTGAAAATTTACACTTGGTACAGTTAGGTCCTGCATCAAAAGCTTTGCAAGATGCTATACTGATAGTCATTTACTACCTAAAAGTCATGGAGTAACATTGTCAGAAGCAAGGAGCTTGTTACACCGAGTATTTTTTTATATCCAAAACAAAGGTTAAAGGCGTATGGATTAACTAAGGAGACAAAATTTGTCAAAAACTACTGTCATTATTGAAGTCTTGTGGCTACAGTTATTTGTTTATTCCAGTGAGACTTCTCCATAGAATATTCTCCATGTTAATGCTGGCCCAGGTTCAGATGTGTATGATCGCTCCTTATCTACCGAGTTTGCGTGAATATAGCACCAGACCTACTGCTATACTATATAGACCTTATAGCCAAGAGTCATGGTTCATTCTAAAAGCCAGTTTGGATGGAGTATCAACTCTACTCACAATTCTACCAGTGAAACTACCATGTGATAGTTGCATTGCACCTGCAGATCGGTGACCAGTCACTTTTTTAACTACTTATCACCAGCTACGTGAACTTAGGAATTTCCTACTACTCCGTTCTTCATACCTTAGAAGACCATATCCAAGAAGACTGCTTTAAGTAGCCCTGTACATTAACTTTACATGCTTTCTGACCAGCCCGCCAGTATCAGAATTGATGAGCCCACATGGGCATATTGATAAATATCTTGTTATGTAATGTGAGATTTGGTGGGAATATTGCCAACTGTTTTAAACGCTTAAACTATTAGATGAAGACGTGATTTAATATTTAATTATTCTAACATGTAATTGACAGCGAGGGACAAAATGCATAATGCAAGAGTTGAGAAAACGCTGATGTCCAAATAACCTGTATAAAAACAGAGTTTGCAATTTCATCTTCTGGCAACAACACATTTCCCCTTGTCGAAAATTCTTTGCTGAATCTGCAATGGAATTAAAGAGTTAAATGAAAGACTAGACAAGAGTTCTAAAGATACTGCTGACTTGAGGAATAAGATTGTAAAAGTTAGATCATAAAGGAAAACCTCTTTCAAATAACTGTCAACGGAATCATCAGTTATGGATGAATCAACAATAAAATCAGAGAGCTCCTGGATTGTCATTATACTAACGCCATGTTTCTTGAAGAAGTCCTGTATATTAGTGACTCATTAAACACATGTTTACTTACGGACTAAACATAAATGCCCTTACAAACAAGAAAACTATTTGTTCACTAGGATAAATCTTACAGGAACATTAAGGCTGTCTTCTTGCAGGAAATCAAGAGCAATTTCCATCCAAGATTAGCCAGATGGATTACATTGACAAATTTTGAAAGGTTTATAATTAAATGGGCCAAATAAAAAGGTTTACTACTGGATTGGTACAATTGCAATAGATTTAGGTTTTTTTTTGGTAATTTCCCTGTGATAATTATCTGGTTTGAGCTTTTATCTATCGGCAACAATTTATAATTGACCCAATATTTTTACCCTAGTTAGTATAATGTCTCTAGAATCTTGTTTATAAGTTTCCCGGCTTTTCGAGCCCATTTGATCGGTCGAACTCTTTTTCTTCAAAAGCATGTCTGCGTAGCTTATCTGATTCGAGGTTTTATTTGATGATATAGTCAATATTTGACTTAATAATTTTACTGAACATAAGTACATTGTTTGTAGATTCAACGCCTTTTGAAGCTCGGTTTGTCATGTTGCTTGGACTTGGCAATATAATAAGGTTCATTCATTGGAATTATTTTTTTGGCTTTTGATCCTTTCTTTTTCCTTCTATTACAGTTTCATTGGTGTCTTGTGCTTAAATTTTGTGACTTTTTGGTTTAATAGCTTTTCTATTACATATGTGCATCTATTTTTAGCTTTTCTATTACATATGTGCATCTATTTTTAGCTTTTCTATTACATGTGTGCATCTATTTTATGTACCAATAATGATATCCTACAAAAGAAACAATCAAGGTATCATTTTTGGAAAAATTGTTCAAAAAATCCTAAATCTATTGCACTTTGGCTAATTCAGTACTAGACCTTTCAATTTTACTAATCAAGTCCTAAACCTTTTTACGCTTTGTCAATTGAGTCCATTTGGCTAATTTTAGTCATAAATTGCTAACGTAGACGCTGAGCGTTCATCATGGCATGGCCGGCATTGACATGTACAAATTTTATTATTTTAATTATTTTTTTCCTTTCTTTTCCTTTTCTTCTTTCTTTCTTTTTTTTTTTTTCTTCGAAGCTTGGCGAGGGTGACCGATCCTCACCGGTCACAGGCGAGACCTGGCCGACCCTTGCCGGCCACTAGGGCGAGGACTGCGACCCTCACCTGCGACCGACGAGGGCTTCGCAACTCTTGCCCAATGGCCGATGAGGGTCATCGACCCTCGCTTGTGGCTAACCGACCACCACTGGATTGGGTAGAAAGAATAAAGAAAAGAAAATTTTTAAAAAATTAAAATTTTTAAAAACTATTAAAAAATTATCAACGTCGATGTCTGCCATTCTACGTAGCACTACCGATATTCACGTCGGCGATTTCCGATTGAAATTGACCAGATGGACTCAATTGGTAAAATGTCAAAAGGTTTATGACTCAATTGACAAAATTGAAATATTTAGAACTAAATTGACCAAAGTTTAATATGTTTAGGGTTTTTTGAACAATTTTTCCTACCATTCTTCGAATAAGCACAATAGTGATGCTAACACTTTTCCTTAACGAGATTGACTCAGGAGCCCGTGCACTCTAAACAAAGTTTTGGTGGCCAATAATCCCGGATAAAAGATTGGTGGCGACTCTCTTTTTATTATTTATTTACATTCGTTGGTGATGTCAATTTTACCTATTTATATGTATATATATTTAAGAAAAGTTTGTACAATAGAGTTTTCAAATCGAGTCATATCATTAAAAAAAATTCTATTCTCGATTCTCTCATCTCTCTCAGTTCCCTTAACATCAATTCGCACACTAACATTTACATTATTTGTACCAAAACGTAAAAAGGTCAATAATCCAACTTAATCAAACATTAACATTGCTAGAGCAATATTCAACATCAATTTGCATAGCTTCACAAATTTAATGTACCTTGATATACAATCATATGCCTAAATCACCAATTATTAAGCAAGAGTTACATAGGGTCACATCTATTTTTTTCTAATAGCAATTTATCTATAAAATTTCATGTAAAATTTTCAGGTGTTTAAAGAATTGATATGTTAAGGACTTCTAACGAAATTTTAATTTTTTCCTTAATCTATGCTGCATTTTTGCATTTATATTGTTAAAATAGAAGTTTCGTATTTCGAATTGATTATCTTCCCTAGTAAAAAATATTATAAATAAAAATCATAATCCATCCAATTAATATTTAAACTATCTTACTAAAAACCACACATGGACTCCCTAGTTTATTGAATAAAAGTTAAACGAAATATCATATTAATAACATATAGTTAAGCTACATATTATGAGAACAAATTATATAATTGTAAACTAGAATATACTTATACAAAATTATATAGGGACGACATTCAAATAAACAATATATAATTGGTTAACCCAAATCACTTAGTAGTAATAATGAATACTACTTATTTTTGTTACATGACTAAGAAATATTTATTTTCTGTATAAAATGCTACATTTCATTTCTATAAATATCATGTCGCATGACCATATAATATAATCAACAACAAAAAAAAAAGTCGAAATTTTAAATTTGTGCAGTGAGGCATCTTTGCCTCGCACGTAATAAAGCGTTCTTTTTTGTAATTAATTTTCTTTTGATATGGTTTTTCACGCAAATCATGTGTGTTTGGGGCTAGCAATGATATTACATTAGACGAAAGACAAAACCGTAATTTGGAAGGAAACTAAACCTCTAACACTTGAAACACGGTTTCTCAAATCTCGTTTTTTCTAAACTCACTAACCAATCACCAATTATTATCGAGTCTTCTCTTTGGCGGTCGACGACGTTAGGTTCCCTTGAATTCAGGACACAGCACGAGTATCTTGGAAATTTCTGTTGAAAAAATGAAATAAACAATCGAGCCCCTCCTTAGAAAGTGATTGGATTTCCTGGGAAACCAAGTCAGTTTGTAGGGGCGGGGCTTCCATGAAATCCATATATAAATCCAATCACTTTCAAAGGGTATGCCCAAAACACCAAGTCTGTGTCTCCCACGTTTCAATCCCACCTACCTTTTAGTCCCACCGCACCAAATTGTTCTTATTTTTAATTCATTTGAACCTTAAGGAGATAATGATACAAATAATCCTTGAACTTTAGTCTAATATGTAATGTGATTCCTAAACTTTTAATTTGTTCAATGTGGTCCCTGGACATTTGATACATGTTTAATGTAGTCCTTGAACTATACGAAAATGTTCAATATTATCCCTGATCTTGAATTAATGGAATGACAATATTGAACATTTTCGTATAGTTCAAGTACTACATAGAACATGTACCAAAAGTTCAGGGATTACATTGAACAAATTGAAAGTTTAGGGACCACATTGCACATTGAGCTAAAGTTCATGAACCATATTGAACAAATTAAAAGTTTAGGAACAACATTGCATATTGGTCCAAAGTTTAGGGATCAGATGTGTCATTTTCCCAACCTAAAGACACAAACTGCTTTGAGATCTCCCATAAGACTAAAATAAAATTAAGAAAAAACCCCTATTTAGGCATCAAAAGAAAAGCATAAATGCCCGATAAAAGTCCTAAGATATCTTAGAGGCGCGACGAAAGGTTAGACAAGCCTTCATTAGTTGTATGACCAAAGGTTTTGGCTTTGGAAAATCGGTTTAATCAAGATCTGAAAATAGCTAAACCACTCACATGGCTAAACACGAAGAGGGGGCATATAACTTAGTCAAGATTTAAACAACAGGAAGCAGCTGCATCAAGCAAAACATGTTCCAAAACTCTTCTCGGTGTGATCCCGGTTTCGCGTCTCTTTGAAAGTCAGGGTTGGCCAAAATCCAAGCGCATCTCCAACCCGACCAATCAGGGAAAACCTCAAGCAGCTTCCAAGAACTTCAAGATGTTGAAGAATCCGACCAGTTGAAACTTGAAAGCATTCGGGAACCGAATGATGTGTAGGAGTAGTGGAGTTGTAAAGCAGGAAGAGTTGGCTGTCGTATAGCTGTAATTTCCGAGACCGACATCATTCTTGGGTAATTTCATTGAACCCAACAAAAAAAAAATGAAGACTAAATGTCTTTATCATTAAAGTATCGTTTTTTTTTAATAACCCAGAGAACCCCCGCACGGCCGACAGCTGGAGAGTAAATCCTGGGGGCGACACGTGATAGCCACCACACACGTGCCACCGGTTCAGTTACCCTGCGGCGCCCGGGATTTGAACACTCAACCTTTTGCGAGAGAGAGTACGCGCTCCAGCAGCGCCACCCAGGCGGGTGGTATCATTAACGTATCGTTAAGTTGAGAATAAATCGAAAATAGTTGAATTTATATAGAATTATCTAGTTACAACATTCAAATGAACAAATAGTTTAACAAATCACTTCTATTTGTTGTTTGGCAAATATATTTGTATTATTTGCGTAAAATGTCACAAATCTCTTCTACGGATATTGTGTTACATGACCATAGCATAAGATCAACATAAATACAATATAAGTTGAATATTCAAACCCGTGCAATGCACGCCTCTTCACCTCATACATAATAAAAGATAGCGCTCGGGTGAATCAAACAAAAAATTATAAATAATTACATGATGATATTTACGTAGTCATTTGTTGGTCTTATTACTATCAAGGCATTTCTCTTTTTCCACACGTCTCTCCTCAATTTTTATTCTTTACAGGGTCATCACACAATCTTTTCTATTGCATTACAGAAAAGCTTTCATTTATTTTTTTGAATTCATCAAACCATGCCAAAAAGATACTTCTATTGACTCCCTTCTCTTTTCTTGTTTCTTACAATCCTCTCTGTCTCTCCATCCACGTTTGCTTTTCTTCACATCGTCACCCCGCCCTCTCGTACAAAAGCATAATGGTAAATAACACACCGTGGATGAGGTTGTTGGTCTAACTCCATGACCGAAAAGCATTAAGAAGAAAAATATAATACTAACAATTCTAATGATCCTAGGGAACATCACATTCTACGCCAAATAGAAAGATGTAACTTATCGAAACTCTGATAGAACTCAAACCCTAGTAGCTATGATAAGACTAATAATGTAAATAAAACGAAAACCCTAAAGATGTCCGGACTTCTACTGGACTTGGGGATATATGAGAACTAGTTTTGTCACCAAAACTCAACAATCACACTAGTATTTTGGCCACAAACAACTGATTTGATCTAATTGTCTGCATCATTTAACCTTTGTCTACACGACTAAGCCTCGCAGCTACCATGGACAGCGGTACCAAGATCAATCCAGATCTTGGAACAACTTTGTTGCATAGCTTAACAATCTAATCCAACATTACAATAGCAAAATTCAACATCTCCACGGATTTAAAACATTATCGAAATTTCAAAAAATTATGAAAAAACTATATATGATTTAAATGTCAAAATTTGCATCTGTGAAAGTTTCAGATGTTAAGTGCTAAGGAACAGTCAATTTGAATAATAAAAAAAATATACCCTTAATATTCACAGCAATCCTAATTGAACGAACTGAAATAGATAACCATAAGCATGAAGCATGCCACACAACATCCTATTCTGACTTCATGGTTCCAATCCAATCCCTTTCAAGTATAATTCAGGGGATGCTCCGAGTAATAGCACTTGCTATTGTTGAAGAATATGTGTATCGCTTTAAATCGTCCTGCTAAACTTTTGCATGCTCACTAAATTTACGAATAGTCGCAAACTGATTGTTGTTTATATGCTTATAGAATCTAAAAGAGAAATAGCCTTTCTCCACAATAAGACATATATACTACACATATATCGAGTATTATTTTTTGAGACCATTGCTCATATTCACATCTACTATCTTCATATCCCTATTTAGAAAAATGGCATTTTCGTTACAAAAATGCCAATCTCAAAATTTTAAATTCTCACACCCACCCGAAGCACTCAAAATTAACTAAACATCCAATAACATAAATCCTAAACAATATAATAAAATGAGTTTAGAAGAAGGGATTATCTAGAGAGAGAGAGAGAGAGAGAGAGAGAGTCACGTCCATTCAGCTGGCGTGGCATTGAAATGTAAAAGGAGGAAAAAAGCCACAAACTCTACTCTCCTCAGGCGTGTTGAAGACGAGAGGGTGCTCAAGCGTCTTGAAAGCGACTCAAAATGAATTAAAAATTCATGTTGACTAGTGCGACTAAAAAGGAACGAGATTCATGACATCATACTGATGCCAAAAATCATTTTTCATGTTCGACTAGTGTGACTTAAAAGGAAACGAGGTCCATGACATCATGCTGATGCCAAAAATCATTTTTCATGTTTTAATAGTGAGACTCAAAAGCAAACGAGGTCCTTGACATCATGCTGATGCCAAAAATCATTTTTCATGTTCGACAACTGCGACTCAAAAGGAAACAAGGTCCATCACATTAGGGGTGCACATAATTCCAAGATAAAATCTAAAACCTAGAACCGGGCAAAAACCTGAGAACTAGACCGGTGGGAACCTATCCGGTTCTAGGTTTCAAATATGCAAGGTCGGTTCCAAGTTTCAAAAATTGGGTAATCTATTTCGATGGGTAGATTCAGGTTCTAAGTAGGTGAAATCTAAGATAAATTTTTGTGTTTTTCTTTATTTATGTTTTCGCGCAATCCTACGGTATTCCATAATATTTGATGATGAGTGTATAATTTGAAACTTTTAGTCCGAGCTTCCATTTTATGATTAAGACTTTAACTTTGTTAATATTTCATATTTTTCGTATGTCTAAATATAAGTTGCGGTAAGTGGATTGTAGAAGCAAATGCTGGTCATTGAAAGTAATGATTCACTGCAACAGTTCAATTAATAATACATGTGAAATCTAGGTAGATCTCGGAATTAACTCGGAACTTGTGACAGGGTAATTTCAGATTACAAGGTATGTATGATAAGTTTCAAGTACCAAAAAATAAAGAACTTGTTTCAATTGGTAGGTTCCAAGTTTCAAGTGGAACCTTTATGAAACCTGAGGTACCCGAAAACCTTGAATCGCTCACCCTTACATGACATCATGCTGATGCCAAAAATCATTTTTCATGTATTTTCTTTCCTTTTTTTTTTGTGGTCGAAATCTTCTTTCCTTGTGGGTCGCTTATAAAATGAGAGACGCTTTCAAGACGCCTGAGCGACTTTTGCTTCTCTCAATTTCAAGCGTTGATTTTAACTTTCGAGGGGATCTAACGGTCATATGTGATGAACATTTGCAAAAGTCCAGTCAATGTCAAGTAGATGCAGGGCAGAAATACTTAAAAAAGAAAAAAAAGAAAGAAAAGCAAGATGATCTATATATACCCTGAACCATGTGCTTCTTCCCCTTCCTCATTCAAAAGAACAATCACGGAGATCATTGAGCTTCAACCGGAGAACATGGCGGATCATAGAGGGACGTTCGAAAGGTACATAATTCATTCGTGTGAATGTGCTCTAAGAACACTGCTTAGAGCGCAAATTAAGTAACAACTTTTTTTTTCTTTCAATTTATTTCTTCCTAATTTGGTATAGGGATGACGAGCAATCACAACAGCAGCAACAGCACGAAAGTTTCGACTCAACCAAGAGATTCCACATTGTATTTACTTCGTTCAAGCTACTTGTTATCACCCATTTCAATTCGCAGTATACCGGGACGTTGAGTCAAATGGTTTTGCAATTTTACATCATTTGCGAAGTCATATATCTCATAGCATTAATCAAAGTGACTGGACCGGCAAGCCTGAACCCTATATACCGGTGCTTGTACATCGTTTTTGGTATTCTCGGTTCTGAGTTGCTTCTTTGGACAAGCTTATCTCTGGCCATGTGGTTGGTGATTAACGAGGGCTTGCTAGTGTTTGCTTTGGCATGTCTACTCACGCAAGGTTTCAACCATTTTCAAGAGATGGTTCGGTTGTTTGGAGACATGCCATTTTTCTAAGTTCATTTTGATTTCTAAAGTTCCCGCTATCATACTATGTTTGTGTATTAGTTTTGTTGTGTGTTATTTGTAATAAATTCGTGAGATTTGTATAATTTATTTTTGTAGGCCCATGATTATTTTTTAGTCAATCGTCACATATTATGCAGCCAGTAATGAAAGCTTGATATTTCCATGTATAAAGATGGAACAAAAACGCAAATTTATGAAAATGCCACGTAATTTCACAGCAGGTTTGTTGGGAAAATTATCCAAAAAGTTCTAAACTTATTACGCTTTTGTCAATTTAGTCATAGTTTGCCAAGTGAATCCTAAGCTTTTTCATTTCTTACCAATTGAGTTATATACCTTTTCATTTCTTGCCATTTAGTTCATTTGGTTAATTTTGAACAAATTGTTGTCATGGACGTTGGCTGGCTTACGCAACGCTGACGTGGACAATTTTTAATAGCATTTTAATATTTTTCATTTCTGTTCTTTTTCCCTTTTCCTTTTCTTTTCTTTTTTTTTCCTCCCCTTCTTTCTCCTTCAACCAGTCGTCGGGCGTCGGTAACTAGTTAGAGGGGAGGGCGGCAAGGTCAACCTCACTAGCCTTGGGCAAGCCTCGCCATGGTTGGGCGAGGCCAAGCCTCACCAGGGGCTAGTGAGGGTCGCCCTTGCCAGTGGCCAATGGGGGCAAGGCTCGCCCAAGGCTGGCGAGGTTAACCTCATCGGCCCCCCCTCTTTGGCCGGTTGCCGACGACTAGCATTCAGCTGGAGGAGGAAGAAGAGGAAAAAAAAAAAAAGAAAAAAAGGAAAAATTAAAAAATTATTAAAAATTATCCACGTTAGCACCATGTAGGCACTTCCGAACAAAATTGGCCGAATAGGCTCAATTGACAAGAAGTGAAAGGGTTTAGGACTCAATTGCCAAAATTGAAAAGTTTAAAATTGAATTGGCAAAAATGCAATAAATTTAAAACTTTTTGGATAATTTTCCCAATTTTGTCTACATCTACACCCTTGTGATGCGATAAGACAAAATTGCCCTTAGGTTGATCCCCGCTCTTCCATTTTTTCTTAAGTAGGGTTAAACTAAAAAAATACCCTCATGTAAAATTAGAAGGCCAACTATTGGGATTTGTCCAATAACCACCCTTCTTATTTGGGAAGAGAGAGGTAGGGAGTTCGACTCTCCACCTTTTTAGAAGGTTAGGAGTGGGAACATTTAGTTTTAAATGTGTGTTTTGACTTCCAAAATGCATGACACAAGTTTGAAAGCCGAGTTGAAAATTAGAGTAGAACATACAAAAAAAAATGGGAAGTCAAATGTGGGTCCCATGTGTTAACATGCCAACCCACATACTTTTCCTTTTTCAAGAAATTCCTCATCTATTAAACCATAGTGGCCCACTTCTTGTCCTCTAACTGCTATTTTTATTATTTTAGCAAAAAAAACTGCTATTTTTATTAATGAAATTCCTCTAGGCTTTGTTAAGAAGAATAACTAAGATAGAAATTATAGAGTTACGCGCGACCACAACTCTATCGATGCTTTTCTTAAAGAAAACATAAAACTACATGAACATCCATAATTTATAGAGAGAAAATTAAGAGACAGCGCATTAAAAAAATTCTAGCTCCATCCATAATGATGACAAATGAAATTGGAAGTAAAAATCATGTCACGAATAAAATTCTAACAAAAGCATATAAAGCAAAGCCATAAAAAGCATATAAAGCAATGCCAAAAGCAATCAAATCAAATCAACTTGAATAATTTGGCCATGAAAAGGGAAAGAACGTCGTTCTTCTCAACAATACAAATGAACCAAAATATCATCTGATGATTAAATTGATACACCTATGACAAATATATCATCCATTAAATTAAAGTAATACTACGAAAAATCATAAATTGGTAGATTTGTAACAAACAGAGGAGTAAAACCCTGAATTGGTACATTCGTCAACTGTTACGTGTCATCCAACTGATCAATTTGACTGTAAAATTTAACAGAAGCTAACATAGCATAAATTTGTCATAGGTGTACCAGTTTGGGATTTTTGATAGTCAAAATATTAATTTTGGGTAAATTTATCATAAATGTACCAGTTTAGGGTTTGTTGTGATATCAACCCTAGAGTTAGGGGTGTCAACGGGTCGGGTCGGGTCGGGTTTTCATAATACCCGACCCGACCCGAAACAATGCATATATTTGCTTGGCCCGACCCGAAACAAGACCCGAACATGATATAGCTGCGCGATCGGGTCGGGTCGTGTTCGGGTCGGGTTCGGGTCGGGTTCGTGTTTTAGATTTTTGCTTGAACACCTATGTCTTCTCTTAAGAAGGAAATACAACACCCCATAAATAGAACTTAGGTTGTCTTGTTCGCCTATTCAAACAAAGAAGTACAGAAGTAAATGATGACGGCACAAGAAATTCTTATTTACATAGGTTAACAACCCATTTTAACACTAACTCCAGTTCAGCATGTCCAAATGTACGTCGCAAATACATCTTGTTCATAGAAAAAGAGAGGTGCCGCAGAACCTTCAACCCCAACTCATTCAGTTTGTTTCCTCCTACTATGAGAGATCCACTGTTGGATAAATGATCAAGCAGCAAGAAGCTTCTGAATGTCCTTCTGCAAGAAGACTCGAGAATGTTAATCGAAGAACTGCTCAAATCATGTTCAAAAGATTATCTGCACTGAAGTCTTTTGTTAGTTGTTTCTAGAATCACCATCCTCAGGCCGAAACACCATCGAACATGAAAATAACAATGCAGAAAAATGCAGACACTGGGAACAAGGAAAGAGCTGAGGAGGTGAAGCAGACAATTGACGCAGGAAGAGTAAAATCATTAGAGAGAGAGAGAAAGGAGAGAGAGTGCGTGCGTTCAAAAACTTCCTTCCTCCATTCCTTCATTCAAATTAGGACCCAAAACACTCTTCATCCATCAATTCGCTAGCTCAATGCTGCAACGAACCAATGGAATTCACTACCAGATATCTAACACACCAATTGTTCCCTCTTGATTCTTCCACATACCCTTGAAACCAGAAAAAGTTTCCTCAAACAAAAACGATAAGTCTCCAGAAGAGGGTAAAAAAAAAAAAAGAAAGAAGAAGAGCGAGCACACGCAGAAAATCACCAAGAAAATAACTGCGCACCAACCTCGCTGCCGGATGAGAAACCTGCAGAGGAGGAGCGGCCCGGCAGCGCCGTCGCCCCCGCCCCGCCCCCCCGCCCGATCGAGCAACGGCCTGCGGCTGCCGATGCTCCGCAACGCCACGCCTCCCTCTCCCTCTCCCCCCCCCCCGCCCGCCCCAGCGGTGAAATCCAGCTGCCTCACCACCGCGGCCCCCGCGGAGCTCCCTCCCGCGTGCGATTGCTGCCTCTTCGGAGACGGCTCCCTCGCCTCGCCTTCTCCCATCAAATCCCCAGCTCAAAAAAAATTCCAAAGCACCGAAGAACCCCGTCCCCCCCACCCAAGAAGGAACTCGAATCCGCCTCGACGACCCGCTCGAATCGGTACCCAATCCAGAAGCTTCCAGCTCCGAGCCGAAGAACTCACCGACAAGTCCCCCGACAACTCAAATTCCCCGAACCCGCGAGCTCGAGATTCACCGAAGTCGAGACTGACCCAGAACCGCAAACGATCCGATACAGGGGAGGAGAAGCCGGAGGCGGAATTTTAACGCAAAATCTCAAGGCACACGTTTGATTCGACTGACCTCTCTCTTCTTCCTTCGCTCCCTCCCTACGCAATCGGTGGCCGCCCGGCTCACGCCGATCGTCGCCGCCAGTTGCCTTCGCGTCGCACTACTCGATCGTCGCCGAGCTCTGGAAGAAGATGATAGGGTTTGGGGTGGGCCTGGAGCAAGAAGAATAAATGGCTATTGTTTCTTTTGGGTGGGCTTGTTTCTTACGGGTTCGGGTAAATCCAAAACAAGCTGAGCCTTGTTTGTACTGTTACCCAAACAAGTTAAAGCCAATCTGACCCAATGCGAAAATTTCCTGTTCGGGTCGTGTTTGGGTCGGGTCGGGTCATGTTTGAGCGGGTATTTTTGACACCCCTACCTAGAGTTTATTGATTTTTGGACTATGATATGGGGGGGAGGGAATGAGCAAGGAAGTTTTGCCACTTCCTCCCGTATTTGAAATGTCTTCATTTTCCACACACCCACTTCCCATTCACCCCCATTTTCCTTTCTTTTCCCAACAAAGCCTTCTTTACTTTGGAACCGTGCTGTACAATGATTTTCTTAAAGATAAGGCTTAGAAAACTGTAGATAAGAAGTTTAGGAAGCTTGAGATGCCAAGCAGAGAGGAGCTTGCTGAGAAGTTTCACATCTAAGCTTTCCACGCATCACACTCAACGTTCCTTAGTTGAGCAAGGAAGGCTTGTGAGACACCTAAATACTATTTCTAATGAAAATGAAGTATCACATTCTACTCCACAAAGAAATATGAAACTTATTGAAACTCTGATGGAACTGAAACCCTAATAGATGAACAACAACACTAGTATTTTGCCCAAAAACGACTCATTTGATCCAATCATTTGCATCATGGAAACATCTTGTTGTTTATTTCTACACGAGTAAGACTCGCAGTTACCATGGACAACATATCAAGACCAAGCCAAATCTTGAAACAACTCTGTTGCATAGTTTACCAATGAAATCCAACAGTACAACATCAAAGTTCAACATCTTCACAATGGGATGACAGCCATTTCTCATTAAGAGAACAAGCATAATGAAGCTATCCTCTATATCATATTAAGGGCATGTTCGAGTATGCTTCCATGAGAGCAAAAACTTGTTTTTGCTTTCCCACCTGAATTCAAAACAATATCCAAATTTGAAAAAGCATAAGCCTATCTAGAAACGCCCTAATTATTCACAACAATCCCAATCGAGCAAATTAAAATAGACAACCACCAGCATGCCACACAAATCCATATTCTTACTCCATGGTTCCAATCCAATCCCTTCCAAGTATAACTTATGAGATGCTTCGAGTAACAATACTTGATATTGTTGAAGAACATGTGTATTGTTTTAGTCCGTAAGGCTAAACTTTTGTATGTTTACTAGGTTTACAAATAGTCACATGCCGATTATTGTTTATATCCTCCTGGAATTGAAAAGAGAGATAGCCTCGCACCGAATGCCGATGGTGATGCTGCTCGTTTTGGTATGAATAGAGATGGAGCCAATGGTGGCGGAGGTGAAAACTTGCGAGTCCCAAAGCCACATGCTCAAGGGGATATCCGTGAGGAAGAGCAACTGCACCGCCATTTGCATTGGCTTCCACAGCGGGCATTGCAGTGTACAAATAGTCACATTCTGATTATCATTTTTACGCGCGTAGAATCGGAAAGAGAAATAGCCTCTCTCCATAACAAGACATACTTGCGACGGTAGCGTCCGTTATCTCAGTGTCAAGACTGTTTGGACAATCACATCAGTCCTTAATTTTTAATTTGCAATCATTCTTCTACATTCTTTCCAGTGTTAGCCGTGCATACACAGTGGAAATGGAACTGCATCTGCTGTGTCATTTTCTGGAACCAAGTGCCGATGGCAATGCTTATTTTACTGTGATGCTGCTGGTCGTGGCAACTGATCCCTTCTCATCTACAACTCATGCATGCATGTGTTTTACGGGTCAAATCAATAATGTTCTAATATAGTGTCTTATAATGTTAGCCCATACAATATGTACACTTCACTAGATGTGACTCAGAACATGTGGATCGTGGATCCTCAGCCTATTTTCAGAGCAAATAGATCTTTAAAACGATCAAATGGTAGTGAACTTGTACTACGAAGGGATCAACGAAATGGATTGGAATTGCTGATGGATGATTCTAAGCATGATTTGTCCACTCATTTTCTATGGCAGAATTCTGATTAATTAAACAAGTCCCAAAGCCACCTGTTCAAGGTGATATATGCACGAGGACGAGCAACTGCACCGCCGTTTGCCAGATGGAGGGCTTCCACAGCGGGCGTTGCTGGGGCTTTCGCCGCCGTTGCTTCTGCACCGAGGGTCGCTAGAGAGTGCAGTCCAAGTTTGACGCTTTTGCGTTGCATCTTCTCCAATCTCGTCAAATAGCTAAAAAAAAAAAACTTCAATTATCACTGAGTGTTTTATTTGACGATTGACGACACAACTTTTTTCATTACACATGACCTCGTATCTTCTTTCGTTATCCTTTCCAATAACTACTAGTATCGCTCTCTCGATGTGGATCCTCAGCATTTTCCGTCTCATTTGGTGGTGACGTCAGTAGCCTACCACAATGCCATGTCAATCTGCCGTCGGGTAGCCTCCCACGCAACGTCACTTTTGCTTTCGTTTAGCCTGCGCCGCATCCATGCTAGCCTATTGTCAGATAGCCTGTACACATCAGCCCGTGATGAACTATAATTAAGTAGCATAAGCGAATGGCGAAATCGCTATATTGAAAGTAAACTAAATCTCCTGTTTCCTGTCATAATAATTCCTTGAATTTCTAACACTTTGCCAAACCACAATCTAATGTTTTTTCGCTTTGGATAAGTTAAATTCTCTTTTTCTTTTTGTTTCAATGAAAGATTAAAGTTATCTGCTAAAATAGACCAAATATTTCGACAACATTCTTTTATATATTTGGTTTCTCCTTATATTGTTTCACGAGCAAAGCATGTGAGCTTTTTGCTAGTAATGGCCTCATGGGGTCTAGCATTTAAACTAAACCTCTAACGATTTGAAAACACGGTTTACGATGGTAGCTTCCTCGAACGTTGCTTTGCAGAACAATTGACTTGACAACATGAGACGACAGTGGGCCTAATACCCAAAAAAACCTTAAACTTCAGCTCTTGTCCCATTTCTACCTTTTGTCTCATAAAAAATCTCCAATTTTAGGTCATATCTCAATTCTACCCTAAACTTTTTTTTATCTCATAAAAGACCATCAGCTTTAGGTTCAATCCCAATTCTACCATAAACTTTTTTTGTCTCATAAAAAATCCTCAACTTTAGGTTTAGTATCAATTTTACCCTAAACTTTTTTTATCTCATAAAAAAATTCCAACTTTAGGTCAAGTTTCAATTTCACTCTAATTTTTTTTGTTTCATAAAGATCTCCATTAACTCTCCGTCAAAATCACCCTTAGGATTTTGCGCTTATTGATCTCTCATGCTTGGAAATGTTCTATCTCTCATGGTCGAAGAGTGCTTGGACACTCAAATAGATCTTGCTTGAGAGATTTCTATCTCTTAGTTGTCAGCGAGAAATTTTGGACAAAGAGATAGTGGAGTCAGATTCATGACTCAAGTAAAATTTTGTGGTTTTTATGAGACTGTAAAAATTTTACAGTAAAATTGAGACTGAACGGTAAAATTGGGACAAAACCAAAAGTTTGAGGTTTTTCATGGGGCAAAAAAAAAAGCTTAGGGTAAAATTGGGATAAGACCTAAAGTTGAGGATTTTTTATGGGACAACGAAAAGTTTAGGGTAGGATTGAGATATAACTTAAAATTGGAGGTTTTTTATGAAACAAAAGATAAAAATAGGACAAAAGTTAAAGTTTTCGAAAAAAAAATAAAAGTTAAAAGTTTAAGGTTTTTTTTGGGTATTAGGCTGACAACAGTGGTGGAGGGCCTAAAAAAACCCTTTGAAACACTGGCCTTGACTTGAAGAGGTGAGACGGGACGGGAGTAAGCCGTGGTGGGAAAACAAAGGGCGGTGGCTCCATGTCTTCAACTTTCGTCTTGTGTCTTCCACTTTTCAGACCCACCCCGACTTCAACTTTTCAGTCCCATCACACCAGACTGTTCTTGTTTTAATCCATTCGAACCTAAAGCACGCAAAACGTGACAAACTAAACTTCTGCATGCATGTGGAAGAAGAAGACAATCCAAAAGATTGTCCATATTCCAATTTATGGAGGGAGGAGCATCTGTTGTAATTGGTTTGAGAGATTTCTACCACACAAGGTAGAGCCACAACCGTTGTGAAAGTGAAAGAATCGGGTGGGGATAGTTTATTCGGGTGGCATATGAGCACTAATAAAGGGGAGCACTTTTTGAGTCATTGCATGTTCATTGCAAGATTAAAAGGAAAGAAAGCCATAATGATACATAACAATGCCAAGTGGCAACTTTCCGTCGCCAATCTTACGAACCTTTTACGCTCCCCCACTAGTCTACTTCCCATATACAAAACCTGAATTTGGCGAACCTCACCTTATTGCCATCTTATGTACATAATTATTTTAATTTCATTTTAGTTCTTTTTCTTGGCCAAAATTGGCTTTTTTCTAGAGGAAAGAAAATGAGTCCGCTAGCCCATTTTTCCATTCATAGTTGCTAGGTTGAATTTAAAATGAGTCGCTTTAATTTTATCATATGATTTATAAGAAGCAAAGATCGACTAACAGATGGTCTACATGAATTTGATTCAGATTATATTTAAGGTAAGGTCTCGATATGTTACTATTCTATTTCTCTCACTTTTCTTTGATACAATGGCCTTTGACTACAAAGGGTGGTGGCTCCATGTCTTCAACTTTCGTCTCACGTCTCTCCACTTTTCAGTCCCACCATGTCTTCAACTTTTTAGTCCCACCACGCCAAACCAAACTGTTCTTATTTTATGCCACTCGAACCTGAAGCACACAAAACGCGACAAACTAAACTTCTGCATGACAACCCAGAAGAAGCTTTATATTGCACTATATGGATTAAGGAGCATCTGTTAATTATTGGTTTGAGAGATTTCTGTCACAAGGCACAGCCATGACCGATGTGAAGTGATCCCCCCAAGAATAGGGTGGGGATATATTATTCGAGTGGCATGGGAGCACCGATAGAGGTCGGCATTTTTTGATATGAAAATGATGGCAACTTCTGGCCGCCAATCTTATGAACCTTGGGCTCTCCCCACGAAGTCTGATTTCCATGACCCGAGGTGTTTATAAATACTATCGCGGCTTTGGTTGATGAGTGAATCAGAAACATTTTTGTTTGAGAGTTCACGATCATTCTGGCGAGTGGTGTTATTGTTCCACTTCCTCGTTCGCAAACTCAAAAACAGTCGCAGACTTCATTGGGCTCCTCGTCCTCCGGAACATGGCCAATCGTATAGCGACGCTCGAGAATTATGTAATTCATTCGCGTGAATGTGCTCCAAGAGCTTTGCTAAGAGGGCGGGTTGAG
Source organism: Syzygium grande (assembly GCA_024733475.1). Taxonomy (NCBI): domain Eukaryota; kingdom Viridiplantae; phylum Streptophyta; class Magnoliopsida; order Myrtales; family Myrtaceae; genus Syzygium; species Syzygium grande. Next base: position 31,738,982 of record JAMXDD010000001.1, read on the forward strand.
TAGCTAGATTTTTTATTTCTCTTTCCTTTTGGATTGCATTTTTTTCCCAATTAAGTTTTTTCTCATTGGGTACAGGGACAACAAGCAATCACAAGAGCAGCAACAATAGAAAAGTTTCGACTCAACCCAGAGAACCCACATTGGATTCACCTCATTCACAACATACCAAGGCATTGAGCCTGGTGGTTATGTAGTTTTACATCATCTGTGAAGTCATTTATCTCGTAACACTGATAATAGTGACCGGACCCGCAAGTCCGAATCTAATACACAAATACTTGTTCATCAATTTCGGGACTCTTGGTTCAAAGTTGCTTCTTTGGACAAGCCTATATATGGCTATGTGGCTGGTCATCAATATGTACTTGTTAGTGTTTTCTTTGGCATATCCGCTCGCACGAGGTTTCGACCGTTTTTGTGAAATTGTTCAGCTATTCAACGATGTGGTGTCCTACGAAATTCAGTTGGATTTTTGAAGTTGCTACAATCATACCGTATTTGGATATAAATCTTGTTGCATGTCATTTGTAATAGATACTTATGGTTGTAATAATCTATTGTTGTAGACCCATGATCATTTTTGGATCAATCATTACAGAATATATAGACAATTTATGAAACTTTGATATTTCCTTGTATAAACATGAAATAAAACTCCTTACCAAAAAAAACATGAAATAAAACTCAAATTTAAGAAAATCGTGGAACACAAAAAATTTTCTGGCAACACATGGTCATGAACCTTTGAATATTAATAACACCTTTAATCATCCCTAAACCAGCTTTTAATTTATAAAAATTAAAATTAAAAAGTGTAAGACGAAAATGGAAAGAATTGATGGGCCACTTCATTTCTTTGGTTGCTGTAATCGAGGGAAAGGGCCCTGTTCAGCTGTTTTTCGGGCACGCATCTTTGACGTTGGACTTGGACGGTCCAAGTTGGAACAATGCAATAAGGAAAAGTTTAAGGCCTTTGGATTAGACCTAGTACAACTAAACGGGATTCAATAACCTCACTATACCCGAAAATCATTCAAGTTCATTTATCGCAGTGTATGGTGTTGGACATGGTCTTATCGTTAGAAATATTGATGGGTTTGAGTATTTTTTTAATCTTTGAGTATTGTCGGATGTTTTAGTGATTACAAGAGTAGAACTATAGAAGTTTATATACCTTACCCAAAAAAACTATAGAAGTTTAAATTATATAACATCGTCCCTGGCATGACCTCTTCTACTAAATTAGATCAAATTTCTAACATGATGAGAAATAATAGGAGATGTGTTTTAATAATTTAATTCGTTACAGTATTTAGCAATTTCTTATTTCTAAATTCCTTTCAGGTTTAATTTTGTTTTTAATTGGTTTTTTTTTCAAGTCCACTATTTTCCATATTTAAGGGAAAATTGCTAGGGAATGGAGTTGGGTTAGGTTGGGACCAGATCTAGTATGGATTGCTAAAATTTGTATTACATATAAATGGGTAATTGAATAGCCCTTATTTTCTTCAGTCAACGAAATGACAAATAGGAGAGAAAGAAAAGAATTTCACACTATTATACGTCTTCCACTCCTAAATGTAATGGATTAAATGTTCATGACCATTATACATACAAAGGACACTTAAAAGAAGCGGACACGCTTTTATTTTTGGGAGTTGCTTGGACACATTTTCAATCCCCTCAAATCTAACCCTACCCATTTTCAATCCACTCAATTCGATGGGGGATCATATGGCTTACGTTGCCTAGAGATCTTCATACGATCTTCAACATGATGGAAGATAATAAATGTTTTTGATCACCATCTGAAGCTAGCTAGAAAGACTGTATAACACAATAGACCCAACCAAAAGACAGAACTAGGCACCTGAGTGCATCGCTCCCTGCAAACTAAGCTCTCTCTCTCTCTCTCTCTCTCTCTCCAACAAAACCTACCCTCCCATCACCCAATTGAAAAGGCAAACTTCACAGCAGTAAATTTATCAGCACTGTGCAGCCACGTATTTCCATCCTTCATGGAGGATGAATAGATAAATATGAGACGATAAATTCATTGACTGGCCTCTGGCAAGAGAAAGAAACATTCTGCAAGTCCAAAGCTTGCTAAACTAGAGCAAGATTAGTGTGGAAAAGCAAACGTAAGTCTTGCGACTGAATTCTCTTCACTTTAGCAGAATAGAGGACTCAAGATGGCATGGGCTCATGGCTAGTTAGAGGAAATCCAGTAAACAACCATAAATCCTGTCACTGAAATTCTCTTCAATCTCTGGAAAGCAAGGACCTTGCACTTCAAGATGCATTATAAATAAGCAGTTTATGAACAACAAAAACAGAGCAAAAATTGTCTTTACATCCGTTTGAATTTCTTTTCTATCTTACATTAAACGAATGGCCAACTGTTCAGCACCAAAATACAGGGGAAACAATATCATGCTCTGATAAAAAGTTGGGAATTGACACAGAAATGAGCTAAAAGCAAGAAATGAGAATCATCATATTATGTTTTCTCAGAAGAACAAGTTACAATCTACAAGATCAAATTTGAGGCCAGAAACTAATGCCATTGCAGTAATTTGGTGAAGATGGACCATCTCATGACTTTTAATTTTGCCAATAGCCATAGCCCTTGCACTTTCTCGAATTGAAGCCGTCACTGCACTGGACATGCCAACATTCACCCTTCCCTACAATTCCTGCAGAATTCATTCGTACAATTCATCCTTTCAACAGGTTAAATACTCAACAACACATTAAGAAGCTAGAGAACATATCAGTGTCCACCAAAACAAGTTTTGATGCAGAAGGAAGTGGTAGATATAGCACTAGTACACTATATATCAACACATGTTTATTCAAGTCAAAAGTTCCGACCCCCAAAAAAAATAACAAAATCTATAATAGCTTATCTTTGTGTGCCAACCAAATTGATGAAAGCATGAACTCAAAATTCTTATTTTGGTGAAAAGTGGATGAAGTTTGAAAATTAAAGTTCTTGTGAAGTTCTATCGCAACTATAAAGGTTGGTGAAACTTGAAAGTGTAGACATCTGAATCAGGAAGACAGTGAAAAAGAGATTCACTAGTATCATCTATCTTATCGTTACCGCAAGTAGACCTGGTGCACATAAAGTATATCTTTCAAGCATTGCCACACGATAAGCATCGGCACTCAATACATCAATAGTAGAAAATGCTAGTGAAGCCCTAGATAATTTCTCAAGCACAAGATCCGGATATAGTGATGTCCCAAACATCGAATAGGATAAATTATCCTATCCAAAAATATATCCGCCCACCACACATAGCCTTAGATTCTTCAAATTACTTTGCACGTCAGTCATATAACAAAACAAAAAAACTAGCGTTGAAAATCACTTTAATCAAGCTCTAGAAATAGCTAATCAAGTACCGGCATGACTAAACTCAACAGGGAACACAAATTAGTCGAAGATTTAAACAATAGGAAGCAATTGCATCATGCATAAATCAGACAAAAATCCAAAACAAAACAGATCTAAGCTCTTCTCGATGCGATCACGATTTTGCTTCTCTAGAAAATCATGGCTGACGCGACCGAATCAAAGCACATCTCCAAACCGACCAATCGGAGAACAGCTCGAAGCCAACAAAAAGCACCTCAAGCAGATTACAACGGCATCAAGATTTCGAAGAATCTAAGAAAATATTCTTCCTTGCAAGCACTTGGGAATTAAAGCAAGAGTTGTTGTCGTGAAGCTGGGTTTTCCGACACCAACGTCATTCTTGGGGTCAATTTATGCAACAAAAAGTAGACGAGATGTTGCGTACTTTCTTAGAAAATCCCAACTTTAAGTCCTACCCATTTATACCATGAACTTTTAATTGTTTCCAAAAAACCACAAGCTTTAACTTTAGTCCCGAATATGTCCCCGTTAACCTTCCATCCAAAACTATCCATTAGTCATCCAAAATATGCATGCAGATCATGTAGAATCTTTATTAATTGAGAAGTGGGATCTTCCAAAGTGGGTCATGTGTGAAAATCTGTATCATATGGCTGAGACTGACCTTGGAGTCAGATTTAGGACTAAAGTGAGAATGAGTGATTTTTTTTAGAGCAAAAAAATTCGTGATAGAATTGAAACTAGAGTAGTAAGTTCGGTGTAGAATTGGGATCGGACCTAAAATTAGGATTTTTAGGGAATTAGGCCACTAATAACACATAGTTAAGCTATATACGGTTAGAATGCCCAACTCAAAAGTTTAAACTTATAAATGAAGAAAAATTATATAAAGTATACAAATATATTGTCAAGCAATGTGAGATATTTTAACACATATTATTATAATACAAATCGAAATAATTGAAAATCTAAATATATTCGTGGAAAATTATATAGTAACAACATTCGAATGAAAAATTTGTTTAACAAATCGCTTAGAAGTAATAATGACTTACAACTTATATTTGTTGTTTGACTAGTAAAGTTATTTATGTAAAATGCCGCGTGCCGCTTTCTACAGATATTGTGTTGCATGACCAAATCGTATCATCAACATGAAAATAAAATAATCAAAATGTTTAAGCACAACACTCAACAACATTAGGCCTAATATTTTAACTGGAAGTTATGTAATATTGCTAAGGCTAATATTATTGAAACTCAACAATGCTTGGATAAATAATATTGAAACTCTGTTAGAGTGCAGCTATTGCGACTAATAATTCACCCAGAAGAACAATGGACCGAAACTCAAAAGAAAAAGGGGAAATGACACAAATAATTCATAAACTTTGGCTCAATGTGTAATTTGGTCCTCAAAATTTTAATTTATTTAATGTGGTCCCTGAACTTTTAGTACGTGTTCAATTTAGTCTCTAAACTACATGAAAATGTTCAATACAGTCCTTCCATTAATTCAAGTTCAGGGACTATATTAAACATTTTCATATAGTTCATGGACTACATTGAGCACGTACTAAAAATTCAAGGGCCACATTGAATAAATTAAAAGTTCAGAGACCATATTAAACATTAGGCTAAAGTTCAGGAACTATATTGAATCAATTAAAAATTTAGAAATTACATTATATATTATGCCAAAGTTCAAAAACTATTCGTGTCATTATCCCAAAGAAAAATGGACAAAAACAATCAACGACAACTGTGACTAAGCCTCACGGTTACTATGGACAACAGTACCAACATCAATCCAGATCTTGAAACAACCTTGTTGCATAGACAAACAGTCAAATCCATCATTAACAGAGCAAAATTCAACATCTTAAAAGTGGGGTGAAAACCATTTCTCGATGAGAGGACAAGATTAATAAAGCTATCCTCCACGTCAGATTAAGGGCATGCATGCTTGTGTATGCTTCAACAAAGGCAGACATTATCCAAATTTTAAAAATATATGAAAAAAATCACACATAGATTTATGTGTCAAAAATTTGTATATTGCGAAAATTTCGGGAAAATTGTCAAATCTATCCTAAGCATATTGTGAGGATGTCAATATAGTCATATATTTTTCAATTTTGCCAATTTAGTCCTAAATATTTACACGAAATTCTAATTATAGTCATTTCGACTAATTTTTATCGGATGTCGATAATGTGAAGGTGTGTCAAGTAGGACAATGATAACTAGATTGTCACATCAGTGATTTCTGATAAAAATTGACTAGTGACTACTTTGGAATTTCATGCAAAAATTTAGGACTAAATAAATAAAATTTAAAAGTTTAGGACTGAATTTGCATCTATACCAACAAAATGTTTAGATCTGATTGGGCAATTTTCTCTGAGAGTTTTAAGTGTTACGAATTACGAAAAAGTCAATATGTGTCCGCCGCAAGACTTGGTTTAAGCATCAAGTAGAAGCACATCCAAACACACCCTTCATATTCACAACAATCCCAAGTGTGGATAACCACAAGCGTTGCCACACAACATATGCTTGCTCCCTGCTTCCAATCTACTCCCTTCCAAGTATAACTCATAGGATGCAGTACTTGCTATTGTTGAAGGACATATGCATTGCATTCATCAGGCTGAACTTCTACACGCTCATTAGTATGAATTGTCGCATGTTGATTACTAGTTATATGCTCATAGAATCTAAAAGAGGAATAGCCTTTCTCCACAACAAGAATTATGTACTACATAAATATATACATATATATCGAGATTTATTTTTGGAGACCATTTTGCACATTCACAACAATCAATGTATCCCTATTTAGAAAAGCCATTTTGCCGTTACTCATATTAATTGGTACATTCCAAACTCGTAAGTATGCAATTTTTTTACGGAAAAGTAAGACAAGGACCACATCTAGGATGGGCAACCAAATATATGGGAGTATTGGCACTTAATAATATTATTAAAATAAGGAAAATTATCCAAAAATCCTAAACTTATTGTACTTTTCCCAATTTAGACTTAAACTTTTCAATTTTGCCAATTGAGTTCTAAACATTTTCAATTGAGTCGATCTGGCCATTTTGGCCGAAACTCATTGATGTGGATTCTAGTGGTCCCACGGCGCAGTCGGCACTAACTATTTTTTTGTAATATTTTATTTTTTTTTCGAACTTTTTAGTAATTTTTCATTTATTATCTTTTCCTTCCTTCCTTTCCTTTTTTTATTCCCCACTATGGCCAGCAACGATCACTAGATCTCGTCGGCCACTAGGCTAGGCCACCTTCGCCCACGGCCAGTGAGGCCTCAACAAGGCACGTATGGCTGGGGGCGAAGGTGGCCATGGCCTCGTCAGCCATAGGTGAGCCCACCTTCGTCCACAGCCTCTATGGCCTTGCCCAAATCCAGGCAAAGGCCATGACCCTCGTCGATGGGCTGGCAAGGGCTTCATGGCCCTCGCCAGTGGCTAGCGAACTCCAGCAACCCTCGCAAGCCAAGCTCGTTGGCCACAATGGAAAACAAAAAAAGAAAAGAAGGAAAAAAAAAAAAAAAAAAAATATTAAAATATTATTTAAAATTGTCCATGTCATTTATTTCCAAGCAAAATTGATTGAATGGACTCAATTGACAAAACGTGAAAAGATTTAGAACTCAATTGGCATAATTGACAATTTGAGGATTGAATTGATAAAAATACAATAAATTTATGATTTTTTAGATAATTTTTTATTAAAATATTAATGTAGATTGTCACATCCATTTGTCAACCCAATTTAGGGGCGATACTGCACAGGGGTCTTGAAAGCGTATCGCAATCTTGAGTTGATGAATCTTGAAACTCAATAAATCTGGAAACTCAATCTTGAAACTAGATTCATCTCATCATGAATCTCTAGACGCCCTATACTTTCAAGACGCCCGCTCACTTGCCCCCTCTCGTCTTCAATCGTTGATTTAATTCTCAAGGGGATCTAACGGTCAAATGTGATGAAGATTTGCAATAGTCAAGTCAACGTCAATTAAATGCGGTGAAGAAATATCAAAGGAACAAAAAAAGAAAGGAAAGAAAACAAGACCTATATATACCCTGAACCAAGTGCTTCTTCCCCTACCTCATTCACCAAAAACACTATCACATTGTTCATTGAGCTTCAACTTCTCCGACAGGGCAGATCGTATGGCAACGCTTGAAAGGTTCGTAATTCATTTGTGTGAATGTGCTCTCAAAACTTTGCTTAGAGCTCGGATTAAGTGGCAGTTTTTTTTTTTCATTTAAATATGCTTTTCTTTCAATTAATTTCTTCTTGATTTGTTACAGAGACGACAGGCAACCACAACAGCAGGAAAGTTTCGACTCAATCAAGAGATTTCATATTATATTCACTTCGTTCAAGCTGCTCATCATCGGGCATTTCAATTCACAGCCTACTAAGACATTGAGCTATGCAATTCTGCAGTGTTACAGCATTTGTGAAATCATCTATCTCATAGCACTGATCAAAGTGATCAGACACGTGCGCCGGAACTCAATATACCGGTACTTGTATATTGTTTTCAAGACTCTTAGTTCCGAATTGCTTCTCTGGACAAGTCTGTCCGTGACCATATGATTGATTGTCAATATGTGCTTACTAGTTTTTGCTTTGGCATGTTTGCTTGTGCAAAATTCTAACCATTTTTGTGAGATTATTCAGCTATTCGATGATGTGATGCTTTCTGAAGTTCCGTTGGATTCTTGAAGCTCTTGCAATCATGCTCTACTTGGATATCAATCTTGTTGCATGTTAGTTGTAATAAATACTTCTGATTCTATAATTATTTCTGTAGACCCACGATCATTTCTGGGTCAATCATTACGGATTATATAGACAATTATAAGACTTTGCTTTTCTTCTGTACAAATATGGAATAAAAGTCGAATTTAAGAAAATCGTGGAACACAAAAAATTTCTGGCAACACATGGTCCTCTAGTATGAATGGACACCTTTAAAGATTAATTACAGCTTTAATCAAAAAATGGAAAGAATTCATGGGCCATTTCATGTCTTTGGTTGCTGCAATCGAGACAAAGGGGCCCGTTCAGCTTTCCTTGGGCGCATATCTTGGAAGTTGGACCTATACAATAAGGAAAAATTTAAGGCCTTTGGATGAGACCTAATCCATCCAAACGGGATTCAATAACCTCCCAAATCCAAAAAGCATAAAAATCACTTTGAGCAAAACCAGGGGAATTCAAAAGGATCTGAGCAGTCTCGAAGGACGAGTTTGATACTTAAGCCAAGTGACGAATCCTTTCAAAGATTAAACTTGAAGATATTACCAAAAGAAGAAAAACCTCAGCGAAATGAGAGGAAAGGCGGCGACGGTATAACCGAAAAGTATGTGTATTTTAGAAGCCTGCAATAACTTTAGTAATATGTCTTTTGAGGAGACATCATATTGCCAGGGATATAGATCAATCAACGTTGAATAATGTAGAAAATCTCCTCCTCTCCCATTCGGTATCGGATTAAGGACCTCGGGTTACTCAACGCATCGCACATTACCTTACTAATTCAGATAAGAGTTGCCAATTGATGTATATATCCTGCTGCGAAGCTGCTAAAAACTAACACGACTCTGGGGAACTTTTGGCTTACATTGCTTGAAGATCTGCATACAATCTGGAATAAAAAAGAAGGTGATAAATGTTACCAATCTCCAACAGAAGCTAGTTACAAAGACTGTAAAACACATTAGCCCCGTTTAAAAGACAGAACCAGGCACCCGAGTGCATCGCTCCCCGCAAACTAAGCTCTCTCTCTCTCCAACAAAACCTACCTAACGTCAAAAAGAGGCAAACTTGACAGCAGTAAATTATCAGCACCATCCAGCCACATATTTTCTTCCTTCACAGAGGATGAATAGATAATTATGGGAACATAACATCATTTACTGGCCTCCGGCAAGAGAAAGTAACATTCTGCAAACCCGATTTCTGTAAACCAAGGCGGATTAGTGTGAAAAGGCAAACGCAGCCACTAGAGTAGAATAGAGGACTCAAGATAGCATGGACTCATGGCTAGTAACAGGAAAAACAGTTTAGTAATAAAAGAATGAATATGTTATGAAGAAAATCCAGTAAATAACCACAAATCCTGTCACCCAGTTCTCTTGGGTCTCTTGAAAGCCAGGACCTTGCACTTCAAGATGCATTTAAATAAGCATTTTATGAACAACAACGGCAAATCAAAATTGGTCTTTACATCCAATTAAATTTCTTTTTCCATCTTATATCAGACGATTGGCCAAATAGTCAACATCAAAATAGAGGAAAAACAGTATCATGCCCTGATGCAAAGTTGGGAATTGACACAGAAATGAACTAAAAGCAAGAACTGAAATTCATCATATTATGTTACTGAAAAAGACAAAGGTGCAATCTACAAGATCAATTTGAGGCTGGAAACTAATGCCATTGCTGTCATTTGGTAAAGATGGACCAGTTCAGTGATCCATGAGTCAAATAAATAGGATTGGTATTCTTTTCCTATGTTGGATTTGCATTCTTATCTAGTAGAACTTGAGTTCTATCAGAATAAATATAAGCTTCCTCTTTCTATTTGAAACAGAATTCCCGTTTCCAATCATAGAAGATCATCATTCTTCGTCGAGCTGCTTATCTTTCTATTTTCCATTATAAGTACAGTTTTATGTTTCCTACTTAGCCTTCCTATCTGAATTGGATGTGAGTTTAGTAGTCTCCATATACATGGTCTCGAATTATGAGGAACATAGCCTTGCCATTTCCCGGCTCCTTTCCAAACAAAGCCATACCAAATTTTTACTATGGCATCGTGTTGTACAATTCCTTCCTTAACGAGGCTCAAAAACTGTAGATCAGAAGTTTAGGAAGCTTGAGATGCCAAGCATAGAGGTGCTTGCTGAGAAGATTAACTCGAGAAGAGTAAATTCATTTATACTTCACCTCTTAAAAATCCTACTTCTAATTCTGTTGCTTAGAAGAGTAAATTCATTTATACTTCACATATGCGAAGTATAAATGAATTTACTCTTCTTCAACTAGAAGAAAAATTCTAATTCTGTTAGGACTTCGATGCGCCACAAACGACCCATTTGATCTAATCGTCTACATCATAAAAACATTATGCTGTTCATCTAACTTTTGTCGACACGGGTAAGCCTCATAGTTACCATGCACAACGATACCAAGATCAAACTAGATCTTAAACTAACTTTGTTGCATAGTTTACCAATCAAATCCAGCATTGCAACAGCTATCCTCTATGTCATATTGAGGGCATTTTTGTGCATGCTTCAACAAAGCAAAACGTTACCCAAATTGCAAAAAATTATGAAAAAAATTACAAAAAAATTTATGTGTCAAAATTTGCATATTGTGAAAGTTTTAGGTGTTGGGGGCTAAGAAAAAATCAATATTTGCCTGTCGCAAAATTTAAATTAAGCACAAAGTATAAGCTTATCTGCATACACCCTTAATATTCCCTTACAATCCCAAGTAAGCAAATTGAAATTGATAACCACAAGCATCCCACGCTTACTTCCTGATTCCAACCCAATCCCTTCCAAGTACAACTCACGGGATGCTCCGAGAAACACTTATTGTTGATGAATATGTTCATTGCTTTAATCCGTGAGGCCGAACTTTTGTCTGCTCATTAGGTTTGCGAATATCGCATGCTAATTACTGTTTATATGCTCACAGAATCTAAACAAGAAACAGCATCTCTCCACAACAACAAGAAAAAAACACTTGCAAGCGTAGTGTCCTTTATTTGTTAAGATTGTCGGGGCGATCACATTGTTCCTAAATTCTAAATTTGCAACAATTCTTGTGCACGACATCCAATGTTAGCCGTGCATGCACAATGGAAAATGGAGCTGTGTTTCTCGTCCTACAACACGCTCATGCATGCATGCATGGGTCGAATCGCTAATGTTGTAATATAGTGTCTTATGATGTTGGCCCATACAAATATGTTAGAAATTTCAATTGATGTTTAGAAAAGTTCATCGATACATCAGGTCAGATCACACTTAAGGTGTGTTCTCCTCACGGCCATCAATAGAAATAGAATGTTAAAGCTAAGGAAAATGACTTGTTAAATGGATCGAAACAAATTGAGGGTTCAGCCATAAACTAATTCGACGAGTCAAGTTTAAGTTCACCTATTTGCGTCCTTCTTTACACAAAAATCGACACAATCAAAGAATGAGTGTTGGCATGTAGTGTCATTCGGATTAATGAGGTCGAATAAGAGCGACTTTTGCTTTGTTACACTTTACAACTTTCACAATTAGACCTTTATTTAGCAGAAAAATTATGAAACTTTTCAAACTACATAGATATAGACATGTAGAATCAGGGAAAATTATCCAAAAAGTCCTAAACCTATTGCATTTTTGTCAATTCAGTCCTAAACCTTTTAAGTTTGCCAATTCAGTCCTATACCTTTTCACTCTCGCCAATTGAGTCCATCCGATTAATTTTGGCTGGTCGGCGCTGACGTGGCTACTGGGCGTTCGGCCAACGCTGATGTGGCACTTTTTAAATATTTTTTTTTTGAATTTTTTAATCTATTTTTTCTTTTTTTAAATTTCTTCCCTTTGGCGGGTCGTTGGACGGGCCAAAGGGAAGAAGTCAGAAAGAAAAAAAAGAAAAAAATATTTAAAAATTTGAAAAAATATTTAAAAATTGCTATGTCAGCATTGTCCGGATAGCTGGCGCCAGATGGTGGCCACATCAGCATCAACCGGTCAAAATTGGCCAAGTGGACTCAATAGCAAAAAGTAAAAAGGTTTAGGATTGATTGGCAAACTTAAAATGTTTAGGACTGAATTGGCAAAAGTGCAATAAATTTAAGACTTTTTGGACAATTTTCCCTGTAGAATCATATATAGTGTTTCATAATAGATTTTGAATGAGAAGTTAAATGTAAGAAAATTTATTTTATATACCCCTGATATGTATATACGTCAATTAAAGTGTTTACATCGTCCCTTTCATTTACTTAGAACTCTATTTCTTTTTTATTGTAGCATCAGAAATATATATGGCAGGTGAATATTATATTTTTTCCCTCGAAAACCGGTGGAGTTAGTTGTCCGGTTTCCATAGAATATGAGTGATCAGGAAAGCTTCGTTAATGGGGGAAAAAATGACGGAGCCATCACATAACATTGCTCCAGCACAAATTTTCTCTGTTATATTTGGGTGGATAATTTGAAGACCTCTTTCTACGCAAAATAAAAAGGTAGTTCCATTTGTGGGGAAAAACAGAGTCCCATTAAGCTGTAATGACATTGAAATTAGCATGAAAGATGTGTATTACGAAAGAGCAATTCTGGAAAAATATGAGAATTTCGCAAGTAAATTAAACTTCAACCAATGTCGAATATAACTTGGTGTCTATCATGAAAACTTTAGGAAGCCTCACCTAATTCACCATTCGTACAATAATTTCCTCTTGAACCACGACTGACCCGTACTTGCAAGATTTTAATACGCTCGTACTAGTTTAACGTTGAGCAAGATTTATCTGCAAGCGCAACATACATGATCCCTAACATCCCTTAACTATAATACCACTGAAGGTAGCTCTATGATTTCACGTACTGTAGCTCATATCTCTATTCACGTGCACAGCCTTAAGCGCACCACGTTAATTTTAAGGTTGTGCAAGACTTATCTACCAATACAACAAACTCATGCATTATCAATGTGGGAGTAGATATAGATTTGAAATCCAACACCAACTTGGGATACAAAGTTGCAGCATACAAACTGAAGTCGTAGTGAAAGTGAGTAGAATATTTTGAGATTTTTCAAGATAAGAAAAGAAATTCACAAAAAGCGATGTCACATTTAGAGGGTTTCGATGCCTTATTTTGATCTCAGGAGTGTGAACCTAATAGGACTATCAATCGTAGTCCTCGTTAAGAAATTAGGTAGAGATCGAACTGCGCGATAATATTAATCTTTAATTGAGACATGCAAAATCCAAACAGAAATTATCAAACCATTACATAACTATAATAAATGTTGTAGTTAAAAGCAGCCCCCCAAAAGAAAAGCTCGTATTCACATCTTTCAAGGTGTTGGCGGAATGCGTCCAACACATTTGTGCTGCTGTTGTTCGTTTTTCTGTGCAATTCTTATAATCGAAACCCCATCGAGCATGTCATTAAAGAGCGGGGTTTGAGGTTGAGCGCAAAATCTGTTTCTTTTTTCGTCTTTCTTCTTTTTTCCAATCTCTGTTTAATAAACTCAATCCAAAAGGATCTCCCCATAAATTCCATTAAAAAAAAGCTGCCAGTGTAATAAAGCAACTCGAAATATTACTTCAATCTCAAACCCCGCCCCCCCATAGATTCCTTGAAAAGCCCGCGATTAATTATAATTAAAATAACATAAGCGAATGGCGAAATTGCTATTTCGAAAGTAAACTGAATCTCATGTTTTCCATCGCGATGATACCTTAAATTTTTTATCCTGTCCAAAATACAAACTAAAACTATTTATTATTGGATAAATTAATTTTTTTTTGTTTCACGAAATATTAAAGTTTCCTCCTAAAACAGACCAAATATTTCAAAAACATGCTTTTATGTGATGTCTTCTTATTTTGTTTCCCACGCTGAGCATGAGTGGTTTTGCTAGTAATGGGTGTATAAAATTAGACTAAACCTCTAACACTTTGAAACACGGTTTCCTTAAATCTCTGCTCTTCCAAACATAAAAACCAATCACCAATTATTACTGATCGTTTTATTTGACGCATTACGACTTTAGCTTCTTTGAATGTATGACCCAGCAGAAGTGTGTTGCAAAGTTCTTTCAAGTAAGCAATCTAGTTGAAGACATGAGACGCGCTCGGTCGAGAGTGAGAAATGAAATCCTAAACTTGAAAGTGATGCAATCCAGTTGAAGGCATGAGACGCACTTGGCCGAGAGTGAGAAATGAAATCCTAAACTTGAGAGTGATGATGAGGTTCACTTTTGACGCGTACCCATGTAAGTTTCGGAGGGACGTGGACTTGGCTTTGGCTTTGGCAAATGTTCACTGTTGACGTTTTGATAGCCCCATGTAAGTTTCGGATGAACGTGGACTTGGCTAGCCAAGTCCACGTTCACAGAGTTTACATAGTTATATATATCGGTCCACCCCTCATCTCAAAAACAATCAGAGTTTACAGCTCCAACTTCTCCTCCTGGATATGGCAGATCAATCAGAAACACTCCAAAGGTAGGTAGTTCATTCACGTAAATATGCTCTTAAGAACTCTGCTTATAGTGCGGATTCAGTTGCTAGTTTTTTTTTTCCTTTGGATCTATGTTTTCTTCTTCTTTTTTCAATTTCTTCCTTATTCAATACAGGAACGATGAGCAATCACAACAACAGCAACAACATAAAAGTTTTTACTCAACCAAGAGATTTCATTTTGCATTCACCTCGTTCAAGCTGTTTGTCATCGCGAGTGTCAATTCACAACATACCAAGGTGCGCGGCCACATGATTATGCAGCTTTGCATCATTTGTGAAGTCATTTGTCCTGTAACACTGATCAAAGTAACCAGATTTGAGAGCTCGAATCTGATATACCGATACTTGTATATCTTTTTCGGAACTCTCGGCGCTGAGTTGCTTCTTTGGACGAGCTTGTCTTTGGTCATGTGGCTGGTCGTCAATATGTGCTTGCTATTATTTGTTTTGGCATCATCCGGTCAGCTTGCTCGAGGTTTCAACCGCTTTCAGGAGATTATTCAGCTGCTTGACGATGAGCCATTGTCTGAAGTTCAGTTTGATTTTTGAAGCTCCTGTAATCTTATTGTACTTGTGTATCAACTATTTTTCATGTAAATTTTAATAAATACTTATGACCGGAGAAAAGGAGAAAGTTATCACATATGTGCTTTGTGTTTGGTTAACCTTACCTTATTGCCGTGTTCCGTACATGATTAATTTTAATTTCATCTCTTTCCTTTTGGTCAAATTATTTTTTTCTAGATGTGGCAAATTGGGTCAATTTACCCATTTTTACATTGATATTTGTTGGGCGGGGTTTAAAATATGTCACTCCAATTTTATAAATGGTGTTAAAATGAGTTGGAAGAAATAAAATCCAACAAAAAATGGATCTAAATGGGTTTGGCTTAGACCCATCTTTTTAAGTCAAGCGCGATATATGTTACTATTCTACTTTTACACTTTTCTTTTCTTCTGTTTCCCTTTTGATGAACATCTAAGAAACCAGACAAAGAGCTATTTTAATAATTTATCTCCATGCCCATGATTATTTTTAAGTCGATCGTCAAAGATTATATGGACAATGACGACACTTTCCAATTTATCCTTATAAAGATGGAATAAATGTCAAATTCATAAAATTCATGGAAACATATCACCCAAAAACTTTCTGGCAACACATGGTCATCTAGGATGAATGAACACCTTGAAAGATTGATTACAGCTTCAATCACCCCTAAACCAGTTTTTAATAAATAACGATTAAACTTTAAAAAGTACAAAGAAATTGGAAAGAATTCATGGGCTATTTCATCTCTGGGGTTGCTAAAATCGAGACAAATGGGCCAAGTTCCTATAATCTGGAAGTTGAGCATGGACGGTCCAAGTTGGACCTATGCAATAAGGAAAAGTGAAAGCCCTTTGGATTAGACGTAATACAACTAAAAATGGGTATCAACGAGATTCGATAAGCTCCCCAAACACGAAACTTATTCAACTTCCTTCATTTAAGCTCTTGTTTTTTCCCCTTCCAAAACCAAAAACTATCCCCAAGTCCTTCCATACATAGACACGCCATTCTGTTCGAACCTCCATCAAATACTACATTAACCCAAATTACACTATCATGGCATGACAATCACCAACCAAGTTTTAAACTTCTTAAACTCCGTTTGTTTAGCAAAAAATGAATAATCTAAAAAATATTTTTTTAGAAATAATCATTTGTATTGCGTAAAATAATTAGTCAATAAAAAATATTTTCATTTATCAACAACAATTTATGTCTAAATATTTTCACGGACAATGAAAATATTTCTCGTTCATTCGTTTATGTAAACGATCTAAGCAATCATCTTTAGAAAAATATTTTCATATTATTCATTTTTCGCAAAACAAACGGAGTCTAGTTAGATTTCTTTTTCCGATTCATCATTTTGAGAATGAATGTGGTGTGCTTTCGTCGAATAGGATTTGAAAAGAAAACCGTGGGTATATTATGCACTTCAATCGTACTTATTCATGCTTCCAGATTTCTCATGAGGATAAAATAAATAAAAAAAAAGAAAACCTGAGCGTAAACGCTTGATAGAAAGTCCCAGGATGTCTTTAAAGGCACCACAAAAGATTAGACAAGCCTTCATCAACGGATACTTTTTCATCCAAAATACTTGATGTAGATTAGTCGTACGAACAAAAAGTTTTGGCTTTGATAATCGGTTTAATCCAGCTCTAAAAGAATCAAAGCAAAACAGGTTCCGAACACTTCTCCGTGTGGTCCCGATTTCGCTTCTCCTTGAAAGTTAGAGGGCTGGCCAAAAATCAAAGCGCATCTCCAACCCGACCAACCAGAGAACGCCTCAGGCAGCTTCCAAGAACATCATCAAGACTTTGAAGAATCTGATAATGTTTAGGAGTTGTAAAGCAAGAAGTCTTGGCGTCGCTTAGCTGTAAATTTCAGAGACCGACATCATTTTTAGGCCATTTCATTGGATAAAAAGAGGTAGACGAAATGTCATTATCTTCAACGTACTGTCAAGTTGAGAATAAATCGAAATAATTGAATTTATAAAGAATTATACTGACAACAACATTCAAATGGACAAATTGTTTAACAAATCACTTAGTAGTAATAATGAATAATACTTCTATTTGTTGTTTGGCTAATCCATCCGTATTGTCTGCATAAAATGTTACAAGTCGTTTCTACAGACATCGCGTTGCATGGCCATAGCATATGATCGCCATAAACTTAAAATAAGTCGAATAACGCACTCATCTTCACCGAATACATAATAAAGATAGTGCCTCGGTGAATTGATCAAAATATTGTAAATAATTACGTAATAATACTTACAGTCATCTATGGCTCTTAATACTATCGAGCCATTTCTCTTTTTTTCCACACTGTCTCTCCTCAATTTTTATCCCTTTCAGGGTTATCACACAATCTTTTCTTCACATCGTCACCCCATCCTCTCGTACAAAAGCATAATGGTAATAATACCCCAAGGATTAGGTGGTTGCCCTAAGTCCATAAAGGAAAAGCATTAAGAAGAAAAATCTAAGACTAACAGTTCTAATGATAATCGGAAACATCACATTCTACACCAAATAGAAAGATGAAACTTATCGAAACTCTTATAGAACTCAAACCCTAGTAGCTATGATAAGATTAATAATTTAAATAGAAGGAAAACCCAAATGATGTTTGGACTTCTATTGGACTTGGGGATATATGCAAACGAGTATTGTTACCAAAACTCAACAATCACACTAATATTTTGGCCACAAACAACTGATTTGATCCAATTGTCTGCGTCATTTAACTTTTGTCTATGCAAGTAAGCCTCGCAGCTACCATGGACAGCGGTACCAAGATTAGTCCAGATCTTGACACAACTTTGTTGCCTAGCTTACCAATCAAATCCAGCATTACAACAGCAAAGTTCAACATCTTCACAGTGGGTTGACAGCCATTTCTCAATGAAAGGACAAGTATAATGAAGCTATTCTCTGCGTCAGATTAAGGGCATGTTTATGCATGCTTCAACCAAAGCAAAATGTCCCGCTGGAATTCAAAACATTATCCAAATTTCAAAAAATCATGACAAATTATATACGAATTTAAATGTCAAAATTTGTCTATGTGAAAGTTTCAGGTGTTAAGTGCTAAGAAAAAGTCAATATGTATAGTAAAATGTACACCCTAATATCCACAACAATCCCCAATTGAACGAACTCAAATGGATAACCACAAGCATACACCACTTACTCCATGGTTCCAATCAAATCCCTTTAAAGTGTAACTCATGGGATGCTCTGAGCAAGAGTACTTGCTACTGTTGAAGAACATGTGATTGCTTTAATCCGTCAGGCTACACGCCTACATTCTCACTAGATTTATGAATAGTCTTACTATTTAAGTGCTCATAAATTCTAAAAGACAAAGAGCTTCTCTCCACAACAAGAAATATACATATATATTTATATATATATAGTATTCCTGTATCTCTACATACATTATTATTGTATCTCTATATAAAAAAAGGCCATTTTCTTTATGAAAATGCCCACTCCAAATTTCAAATTCTCACATCCACCCAAAGTACTCAAAATTAACTAAACATCAAATATTCCAAACCCTAAGCAATAAGCTAAAATGAGTTTGCAAGGAGTGACAATTTGGTCTTTCCAATGTGAAATCTGCTTAGAGGTATGTGAATAATATTTATATAAATAGAGTTGTGTGAGTGATCATATGATAAAAATGAGATCGTCTTCAGTATCTTTATTGAGTCAAGTGTATAATAGATATAACCACTGTGCCATTTTAATTTCACTTATTTTGGAATAGATAAAAAAAAATCGTTTTGATACTTTCTGCTAAGATAATTTTAGCTTACCCCAAAAGTGCCATGTGACCATTCATTCTACTTGGGTACGGATTCTTTATCTTTGTGCAAGCCATATCAATAAGTAAATTCCAAACTTATAAAATATCCAACTTTTTTTAAGGGTCAAGTAAGACAAGAGGCACGTCTACGATGGGCGAGGGCGACCCAATTCAACGAATTGTCGGCACTTAATAATACTAATAAAATATGAACATAGATGGTCGATCCATCCCATCTGGACGAATCAGCTGATGTGCATTGAAATTTAAAACAGGAGCATAAAACCCACGAGCCCACGGACTCCATCCTGGTCACGTGTCATCTCCGGTTGCAGACGGTGGACGGAACCGTGTTGAAAATGAGTGCCCCGTTTTGAAAATGGAGCCAAAGGATGCGGATGTCATGCCAATGACGGCACCGTGTTGAAAATGGAGCCACAAAGGAAAGGGGCATCTCGAACTCATTGACAGCGAAAAAACCTCATTGACATGACATCCGATATGCGAGGAAAACCCTCAAGAGATCAGAAATCTGTGATCTGCCGATCAAGCGTGATAAACATTCGCAAAAGTCAAGTCCACGTCAATTAGATGCCAGGAAACCTAAAGTTACGCTTACTTTGCAAAAAATAAATAATTTTAAAAATATCTTCATAAAAATAACCGTTCATTTCGCTTGAAATAATTAATTAATAAAAAATATTTTTATCATCAATAACAATTTATATCTAAATATTTTTCATTTAATCATTTATATAATTCATTTTTATAAGCAATACAAATAATCATTTTTAAGAAAATATTTTTCAAATCATTTATTTTTCACGAAATAAGTGGAGCCTTAAAGCTCATGACATCTTTGATACGAGGAAACCCTAAAGAGCACATGGAATGTGCGATCTACTGATTAAATTTGATAAACATTCGCGATATAACCGAGGAGGAGAGTTGAACTACCTCTCCAAAGCAATAAATGCCACCAATGGCTTTATCCTATATAAACACACGGCAATGAAGTGCTTGTTCCACTCGCTCACTCACAAAAAACTTAAAAACAGTCACAGCGTTCATCCACCACCAACTTCTCCAAAATATGGGGGATCATACAGTGACAATCGAAAGGTATGTAATTTATTCATGGGAATGTGCTCCTATTCGAGCACTAATTAAGTAGCTAGGTTTTTTTTTTTCTTTCGAATATGTTTTTCTTTCAATTAATATCTTCCTAATTTGGTATAGATACGACGAGCAACCACAACATCAACAAGAGGAAAGTTTTTACTCCACCAAGAGATTTCATATTGCATTCACCTCGTTCAAATTGCTTGTCTTCGCATATTTCAATTCGCAACATACTCGGGACGCCGAGCCACACAGTTCTGCAGTTTTATATCATTTGTGAAGTTATCTATCTCATAGCATTAATCAAAGTGACCGGACCAGCGAGCCCAAACCTTGTATACCGGTACTTGTACATCGTCTTCGGGACTCTCGGTTCCGAGTTGCTTCTCTGGACAAGTCTGTCTTTAGCCATGTGGCTGATCATCAATATGTGCTTGTTAGTGTTTACTTTGGCATGTTTGCTTGCACGGGTTTCTAACCATTTTCGTGAGATTGTTCAGCTGTTTGATGATGTATCGTTATCTGAAGTTCGTTTGGATATTTGAAGCTCCTGCAATCATACTATATGTGGATATCAATCTTATTGCATGTCATTTGTAATAGATACTTATAATTTTAATAATATATTTTTGTAGACCCGTGATCATTTTGGGTCAATCATCATAGAAATTATAAAATTTTGATATTTTTCATGTAGAAAGATAATATGAAACATCCACCTGTGGGCAGTTGCGCTGGTTAAGGCGTTCCTAGTCTTTACTCGTGAGATCTGGGATCGATTAAAAAGATTCTTCGCTATCACGATTTAAGTGGAAACCATGGCGATGAGTTCTTTGTCTTTAGTTTCCTTCGATGATAGTCGCTTTTATTGTCGTGTACGTACTGCGGATCCTCGATTATCAAAAAAAAATAAATATGAAACTTGAATTACGAAAAGGCCGCGCTATTTTCACAGCAGGTTTGTCTGCATCCACACCCTAGGGTTGTGATCGAACGGTATTGCCCGTAGGGTGGCCCGTGTCAAATTTTCTCTTCCGTTTGTTCTGGCTTGGGGTAACTAACAAAATGCCCTCATCTAAAATTAGAAGGTCAAACATGGGTCACGTGTTAACGTGCCAATCCACATGTTTTTTTTTTTCTCCCTGAGTTTCTTCAAAAAGAAATCGCATAGGTTTCTTTTTCAAGAAATTCCACATCCGGTGAATTATAGTTCTCCACTTCCCGCCCTCGAACTGCTATTTCTATTAACGAAATTCCTTGAGCTTTTGCACATGATGGCGCTTTTTCCGCCATTTCTTTAGCTAAAACACTTATCAATACAATACCCATCTTTCAATATCTAAAAGATACTATGCTTTTTTCGTCCTCTCTATTTCTAAAAAAATATTCAGTAATTTATAATCATTACGTCATTAGTCCGGGTGACGTGTGAGTCTACTCAGCTCTACTGAAAATGCGACCCGTGTGTCATATGATATGAAATGGATGGAAGCTCTCTTTTCTCTCTCTTCTTTAGTTGCTAGGTGCGGAAAGTATCGAGCACAAGCAATAATAAATGCTGACATTATTTTCCGCACTCTCCCTCTTCTCTCTCTCTCTCTCTCTCTGTTTCCTCTCTCCTCTTTGTAATTTCAAAGATCAGATCCTCTTGCCTCTCTTTTCTACAACAAGGCTTACGTCCTCTCTTCCTCTCCCGAGGCTCACCTCAAGCACTTCCCTCCTCCTCCTTCTTCGCCGTCATACTCGTCGCCGCCGCCGCCGCCTTTCGTGCTCCAGCTCTAGTTCTAGAAACCGCCGACTGACCTCTTGAGCTCTTCTTCGTCCTCTACTCCCGATTCGGTCCCAATTTCGGGCTTGGGTACGTCGCCAGCGATTTTGAAGCGGGAGAGGCTTGAGAGGCTGCATATATTGGTGGCGGCACTGAGTTTTGGGGTTTCGGCGACGGCCGCGGCAGATGTTGTGGTGGAAGAGAGAGAGGAGAATGGGTACTCTGTTTATTGCAAGAGAGAGAGAGAGAGAGAGAGAGAGAGAGAGAGGAAAGCTATGAAGGATTGGTATTCTGCTTCGGTGGGTATCCATTGAGATAGCAAGCAGATAAATTTTTCTGCTTTTTAGTTAGGGCTTCTTCTTAATCACGATGACGGGATGGATTGTAAATAGCTTGCTTTCGCATTGGACCATGATCATTCTACCTTAACAGTTTATGCGATTGTTATCAAACGGTTCGGGATGAGATGTGATTCGTATTTGTGATCACCAGGAAGAATTTGCCTAGTCTGACCTACTCACGGACTGGACAAAGAGGCCCGTTCAGCTCTAAGAATCCCTAGACCCGCTTTTAATTAATAATTATTAAAATTAAAAGTGTAAAAACAATGGAAAGAATTCATGGGCCATTTCATTTCTTTGGTTGCTGTAATCAAGACACAGGGGCCCGTTCAGCTTTCCTTGGGTGCGTATCTTGGAATGGAAGTTGGACCTACACAATAAGGAAAAGTAAGACCTTTTGGATTAGACCTAATGCAACCAAACGGGATTCGATAACCTCCCAAATCTAAAATTCGTCCAGTTCCTTCATTTATTCCAATTTATATGTGTTGGACCCGTTCTCAATGTTACAAATCTCGAGGCATCTTCAAATATTCGAAGATTTGAAAATATTCAGATCTCTTAGCGATTACGAGAGTGTAAGTCTATTATATATATTTGGGCATGACCTCTTCTACTGATCAAATTTCTAACACGAGGAGAAATAACAGGAGATGTGTTTAATCACTTAAGTCATTAAATTTTTTAGTAATTTCTTATTTGCTATTTTTTTTCATGTTTAGTTATGTTTTTAATTGGTTTTTTTTCTAGTATGATATTTTCCATATTTAAGTGATAATTGCTAAGAATTGGAGTTGTGTTACTAAAATTTGGTATGGGTTACTAAAATTTGTATTGCATAAAAATTGGTCATTGGATAGCGTTTATCCTCTTTCGATCAACAGAATGACAAATAGGGGAAAAAGAAAAGAATTTCACACTATTATACGTCCTTCACTCCCAAATGTAATGAATTAAATGTTTACGACTACAATACATATGAAGGATATTTAAAAAAGAAGCATTTTTTTTTTTTTCAGGAGTTGCTTGGACCCATTTTCAATCTACTCAAATCCAACCCTACCCACATGTTTGACAAATCTAGCACCTAATTGGTGCATTGGTTATCAATTATGTACTACATTGCTTTGGTTTTTGGCTGTTATGACTACAATTGCAATAACAACCAAAGTCATAATAATTATACATAGTCACCTGAGGGTTTGCTACATCCTCTCAAGGAACATTCTCTAGTCGTAACGTGTCACAAACAATCGCTTGGGAAATTCTTGAAAAACGGTAGATTTGTCACTGCAAGAATAGTTCCTTGAAGGAGAATGGACTTTCTCCATTAGCCTGTGTGATAACCACCAGTCAAGCTATTACAACTTAGATGAAATAGTCCCTCCACAGATGATGGGACCTTTTACAACCATCGCCACCAACCGATCAATGTGTGTGGAGAGAGTGTGTGTGCGTGTGTTAAGACATTTTGAACTTTTAAATCTATGACAATTCTCTTTACTAAACTGATATACTATAAGCTATTCGCCGTTATTCAATTATTCTTGAATGGCTATCACATTATGAGCATGCACCATCGCATGATACCTAATCGCTGTAAGCAAGAGACTAGATGCTTAGGTGCTCTGTTAACACTGATTTAGTATGGTGTATATCTTTTGAAAGCACTTTGACACTTTTTTTTCCTCTTGGCGGTGGGGTTTACCATTCAAAACACCGAACATCTTTGACCTCTCACACTTGAAGAAAAAGTCACCCCAGAGTCCCTTGAAGGCTCCAAACTGTTAAAAGGTTAATATCAGAAGTCACGGCCAATGAACCCTCCCAAACAGTAGCCCCGCTTGGATAACACAAAAACAAACAAATGAGTTTGACATCGGCAAAAGAACACTATAAGTGTCATAACTTATGTACGGTGCTCACTTTAGTGCCATAACTTTTTTTTGGATCACTTTAGTGCTAAAATTTTTAAAAAACGATCACTTAAGTGCTAAAATTTTTAAAAACGATCACTTAAGTGCCAACTCCGGTGCCGTACACAATTTTTCGCCGGAAATCTGACGTGGCATTTTTTTTATTAATTTTTGAAGCTGACGTGGCTCGCCGGAGTCTCGCAGGAGATTGGCACTTAAGTGATCATTTTTCAAAAATTTTAGCACTTAACTGATCGTTTTTCAAAAATTTTAGCACTTAAGTGATCGTTTTTCAAAAATTTAAGCACTAAAGTGATTCAAAAAAAAGTTATGACACTTAAGTGATCGTTTTTTCCTCCGACTTGACACCAAAGTGATCCAGAAAAAAGTTATGGCACCAAAGTGAGCGCCGTACACAGGTTATGACACTTATAGTGTACTTTTGCTGTTTGACATCTGTCACCCCATCCTCTCATACTAAAACATAATGGTAACACACACCACGTATGAGGTTGTTGGTGCCTGGTGGAATGAACATTTATGCATAACTATTTTTCGATCCTGATTATTTCACGATATGATTCGACTCATAAACAATAAAAATCTATTTAGTAATGTATTGAATAAATAATTGCAGATGAACCTACATGAATTTTGTAATGGCCCGATTTGATGAGAGTGGAGAGTGATCTCCGGGACTAGAGGGTCCAGATAAGAAGCGATACCTGGCAGGTTTCTAAGATGGCAAATGGGATAAAAATGAACCGAACTGCGCACTGAATAGAGGTAGAAAGTGCGTGGAATAGATATGTGAAAATTGGAATTAACTACACAGAGGCGCTTTTTGACGTCACAGCGATATTTGCTTTGGAACTTCAAAGCTAAGTGTGCTTTGGGTAGAACATTACTATCCTAAGAAAGTGCCTACATGTATGCCAAAAGACAAAATCATGAGATTTTGTATGGGATGGGCCAAAGCGGACAATTTCTCAAGTGAGTTAATTCGGGCATATCACAAATTATACACTTCTCTGAATTCATAATTTAATGAATGTTTACACATCAAATGAGATAATGTCCGTCATATTTCATGGGGAAGTAAATGTTTTGGGGAAAATTGTCCAAAACGTCATAAACCTATTATACAGTGGCGAATTCAATCATAAATCTATCAATTATGGTAATTTGATTAACTGAGATGTATTTTCGCAAGTCTCAAAGTGAAGCCATGTCGACCGACGTTGAAAAACTATTAATTAGGGGTGAGCACTGGTCCGATTTCAACTTTGGAACCAAATTGAACCGGCCAATCTAGGGGTTCCCATAGGAACCAGTTTTATCTTAGTTTCAAAAATTATGTCAATTTAATCCTAAATCTTTTGATGATTTGTCAATTTAGTCCTTCTAACTATTTTTGGCCAAGAATTGCTAACTTTGACACCAACCGTGCCACGTAAGATGATCGATGCTAACGTGGACAATATTTAACATTTTTTAAAAGTGAATTTTTATAATTTTTTGAATTTCTTCTTTTTTTTCTTTTTCTCCTTCTTTTCTTTCCTTTTTTTTTTCCTTCTTCCTCCGTCAGTTGCCGAGCCTCGGCAATGACCAACAACCAGTCACAAGCGAGAGACCCTCACTGGTTCTAGCGAGGGTTGATTTTGCTAGTGGCTGGGCGAGGCTCAACCTCATCGAATCAGACAAGGGTCGAGCCTCATCTAGTCGCTCGCGATGTTGAGCCTTACCAAATCTAGCGAGGTCTCGCCTTGCTAGTGGTTGGGCGAGGTAGCCTCACTGGATTAGACGAGATCAAGCCATGCCAATGGCCAGCAAGGCTCAATCCTTGCCAAATCCGGTGAGGTCAACCAACGCCTTTGGTTGATCATTGGTCATTGCCAAGGCCTGGTGACCGGCAGAGGAAGAAGGAAAAAAAAATTCAAAAAATCTATAAAAATCAAAAAAAAAAAAAAAATGCAAAATGTTGTCCACTTCTGCTCAAGTCATTCTACATGGGATGGCCAGTGTCACGTCAACGATTTCCTGTCAAAATTGGCCGAAATGACTAAATTGACAAATCATTTAAAGGTTTAGGACTAAATTGGCACATTTAAAAGATTTGGGATTGAATTGGCTGCCGTACAATAATTTTACGACTTTTTGAACAATTTTCCCAAACATTTTGAATGTTTTTTTCGCCAAATAAGATGAACTTTGTGACTAATAAGTCACAACAAGATCGTCCATAATTCCTAACTTTGCCTCAAATATTATACTTAAGTGAAAAACAAAAAATTTCTAGCACGAGTTCACCATTCACTATTTATGAATTTATTACAGCAATTGCATAGTCATATCTCCATTTGACGACTATGCATCAGCGCACGGCAGGGGATCTTACAAGGATTGCATTAGTGATGCGGGAACACCATCAGAAGAGTTGCATTTGATATCCAGAGGGCAGAAACATCTGGTCTCTGCTGGTGAACTGAGATGTATTTTCTTAAGTCTCATGGTGAAGCCATGTCGACCAACATTGACTAACAGTTCATAGTGTCCCAAAATGAGGAAGAACATATCAATCGCGACATATCAGCATAAGATACCCTGTGAGGAGAATGAACTGTTCTTTATTACTGTTCCCGAGACTCACAAGAACAAACAATGGATCGCAGACCTAGGATAAGTTGTTTAACTACGTCTGCTGCCCGCCGTGCTCACTTGCTGCCTCGCTCTTCAAGAATAATCTGCGATATTTATTTCTTGATGAGCACATTTCAAGAGTCTTTAGGATGCTCCTTGTAGCACTCCATGCACGCATAATTTTTGTGAGCCTAACAAGGTATTGGCTTTTGGTATGGAAGCTTGAACTCCTCATGAAGTTCCCTGGCTCTTTCAGTCCCCTCGTGGAGCATGTTCTCCTCCTGCTTCTTCAGCCTCTTGGCAACCCTCTCGCTCTCTTTAAGAACCAATCGAATAGCATCCAATTCTGCATTTGCAGAATGCCCAGGAGGGCTAACTGGCAGAAAAAATGGAGGCTGAATTGGCAATCCAGCAGAATTCCCTTGAGAGCTTCCGAATCATCATATGGTTGCTTCTTATTCACCTTACTCTGTGGATGTTGAGGCGCTTTTGGTAACCTTGGTTTTATTTTCCTCGTTGTTTTCCTTTTAAACTCCTCATCACTGTCAAGAAGACTATCTGCAAGGTCATTACTTGTTTGAACGGTAATATCCCCCATAGTACAGGCTGTACAGCAATGCCTGGAAGGAAGTAAATCAAAAAAGCTAATTCAAATTGTGATTAAAAAAGTCTTCACTCTGAATATTGAATGTCATGGACTCTTACATGTATTAATCAGGAAACAAGAGTTCACTGGAAATCCAAAATCATACCCCCAAGAAAAGTGGCCGCAGCAGCCACTTTACAGTCCTTCATACAAATTTGCAACCAAAAAGCATAAAGATCACATTGAGCAAAACCAGGGGAATTCAAAAGGATCTGAACAGTCTCGAACGACAAAACTTTGATGCTTAAGCCAAGTGATGATTATTTTCAAAGATTAAACTTAGAAAATATTACAAAAAGAAGATAAACCTCAGCGAGATAAGAGGAAGGCAGCGACAGTATTACTAAAAAGCATGTGTATTTTCAGAAGCCTGCAATAACTTTAGAAATATGTCTTTTCATGAGACATCATATTGCAAGAGATATAGATCAATCAACATTGAATAATGTAGAAAATCTTGTCCTTTCCCATTTGGCATTGAATTAAGAACCTCCGGTACTCAACGCATCGCACATTACCATACTAATTCAGATTAGAGTTGCCAATTGGTATATATCCTACTGCGAAGCTGCTAAAAACTAACATGATTCTGTGGAACATATGGCTTACATTGCTTAAAGATCTACATACAATCTGGAATAAAAAAGAAGGTGATAAATGTTACCAATCTCCTTCAGAAGCTAGCTACAAAGACTGTATAATACATTAGCCCTAATCAAAAGACAGAACCAGGCAGCTGAGTACATCGCTCCCCGCAAACTAAGCTCTTTCTCTCTCTCCAACAAAACCTACCTAACGTCACACAACCAAGAGGCAAACTCGACCGCAGTAAATTTATCAGCACCATCCAGCCACATATTTTCTTCCTTCACGGAGGATGAATAGGTAATTATGGGAACATAACATCATTTACTGGCCTTTAGCAAGAGAAAGTAACATTCTGCAAACCTGAATTCTCTAAACTAAAGCGGATTAGTGTGAAGAAATAAACGTATCCACTTGAGTAGAATAGAGGACTCAAGATAGCATGGACTCACGGCTGGTAAGAGGAAAATATGTAATAATAAAAGAACGAATATGTTACGGAGAAAGTCCAGTAAATAACCACATATCCAGTCACCCAGTTCTCTTGGATCTCTTCAAAGCCAGGACCTTGCACTTCAAGATGCATTTAAATAAGCATTTTATGAACAACAAAGGCAAAGCAAAATTGGTCTTTTACATCCAATTTAATTTCTTTTTCCATCTTATATCAGACGAACGGCCAACTGGTCAGCATCAAAATAAAGGAAAATAGTATCATGCCCTGATGCAATGTTGGGAATTGACATAGAAATGAACTAAAAGCAAGAACTGAAATTCATCATATTATGTTCCTGAAAAAGACAAAGGTGCAATCTACAAGATCAATTTCGAGGCTGGAAAATAAGGCCATTGCTATCATTTGGTGAAGATTGCCCAGTTCAGTGATCCATAAGTCAAATAAATAGGGTTGGTATTCTTCTCCTTAGATGGATTTGCAGTCTTATCTAGTAGAACTTGAGTTCTATTAGAATAAATATAACCTCATCTCTCTATTGGAAGCAGGATTTCCGTTTCCTATTTTAGAAGATCATCATTCATCGTCGAGCTGCTTATCTTTCTATTTTCCATTATAAGCATGGTTTTTATGTTTCCTACTTAGCCTTCCTATCTGAATTGGATGTGAGTTTAGTAGTCTCCATATACATGGTCTCAAATTAGGAGGAAACATAGCCTTACCATTTCCCAGCTCCTTTCCAAACAAAACCTTTGTCAAATCTCTACTTTGGAATTGTGTTGTACAATTCTTTCCATAAAGAGGCTTAAAAAACTATAGATAAGAAGTTTAGGAAGCTTGAGATGCCAAGCATAGGGGAGCTTGCTGAGAAGATTAACTAGAGAAGAGTAAATTCCTTCATACGTCACATCTAAGCTTTCTAGGCATCACACTTAACGTTCCTTAGTTGAGCTGGGAAGGCTAGTGAGACACATAAATACTATTTCTAATGAGAATATCTAACACCAAATAGAAAGATGAAACTGATTGAAACTTTGATAGAGCTCAAGTCCTAATAGATAAGATAAGACTAATAATTCAACTAGAAGAAAAATTCTAATTCTAATCCAGGAATAAGCGTGGCCCCAAATGACTAATTTGATCCAATCGTCTGCATCATAAAAACAACATGCTGTTCATCTAACTTTTGTCAACATGGGTAAGCCTCATAGTTACCATGCACAACGATAGCAAGATCAAACTAGATCTTAAACCAACTTTGTTGCATAGTTTACCAATCAAATCCAGCATTACAGCAGCAAAAATTCTAACATCTTCGCAATGGGTTGACAACCATCTCTCAATGAAAGGACAAGTATAATGAAGCTATCCTCTGTCATATTAAGGGCATTTTGTGTATGCTTCAACAAAAGCAAAACATTACCCAAATTGCAAAAAATTATGAAAAAAATTACAAAACAATTTACGTGTCAAAATTTGCATATTGTAAAGTTTTAGGTGTTGGGGGCTAAGAAAAAAATCAATATTTGCCTTTTGCAAAATTTAAATTAAGCACAAAGTATAAGCTTATCTGGATACACCATAAATATTCCCTTACAATCCCAAGTAAGCAAACTGAAATTCATAACCACAAGCATGCCATGCTTACTCCCTGATTCCAACCCAATCCCTTCCAAGTAGAACTCACGGGATGCTCCGAAAAAAAGTAGTTGCTATTGTTGATGAAGATGTTCATTGCTTTAACCCATGAGGCCAAACTTCTGTATGCTCATTAGGTTTGCGAATATCGCATGCTGATTACTGTTTATATGCTCATAGAATCTAAACAAGAAACAACATCTCTCTGCAACAAGAAGAAAGAAACACTTGCAAGCATAGTGTCCTTTATCTATCATGACTATCTGGGTGATCACACTGTTCCTAAATTATGAATTTGCAACATTTTTTGTGCACGGTGTCCAATGTTAGTCGTGCATGCACAATGGAAATAGAGTTGCGTTTCTCGTCCTACAACACGCTCAATGTTGTAATATAGTGTCTTATGATGTTGGCCCATACAAATATGTTAAAAATTTAAATTGAAGTTTAGAAAAGCTCATCGATATATGTTGGGTCAGATCACACTTACGGTGAGTTCTCCTCACGGCCATCTTGATAGAAAAATAATGTTAAAACTAAGGAAAATGACTTGTTAAACGGATTGAAACAAATTGCGCGCCCAGCCATAAACTAATTCAACGAGTCAAGTTTAAGTTCACCTATTTGCGTCCTTCTTTATAAAAAATGGACACGATCAAAGAATGAGTGTTGGCATGTAGTGTCATTCAAATTAATGAAGTCGAATAAGAGTGACTTTTACTTTTTTAAAATTGTACAACTTCCATAATTAGACGTTTATTTAGCAAAAAAAGCATGAAACTTTTCAAAGTACATAAATATAGACATTTAGAATCGTATGTAGTGTTTCATGATAGATTTTGAAAGAGAAGTTAAATGTAAGAAAAATCATGTTATATACCCTTGATATGCATATACGTCAATTAAAGTGTTTACATCGTTGCTTTCGTTTACTTGGAACTCGATTTCTTTTTTATTGTAGCATCAGAACTATATATGGCAGGTGAATATTATATTTTTCCCTTGAAAACCGGTGGAGTAAGTTGTCCGGTTTCCATAAAACATGAGTGATCAGGAAAGCTTCGTTATTGGGGAAAAAATGAGGGAGCCATCACCATAGCATTGCTCTTGCCCAAATTTTCTCTGATATATTTGGGTGGATGATTTGAATGACCAATTTCTACGGAAAATAAAAAGGAAGTTCCATTTGTGGGGGAAAAAACAGAGTCCCATTTAGCTGTAATGACATTGAAATTAATTAGCATGAAAATTATATATTATGATAGAGCATTTTGGAAAAAAATTGAGAATTTGACACGTAAATTAAACTTCAACTGATGTCAAGTATAACTTGGTGTCTATCGTGAAAACTTTAGGTAGCCTCACCTAATTCACCGTTTGTAAGATAATTTCCTCTTGAGTCACGACTAATCAATACTTGCAAGATTTTAATATGCTCATACATAAACCCATAACAACCCTTAACTATAATACCATTGAAGGCGGCAATTCACGTACTATTTGCTTGGATCTCTATTGGTGTGCACATCCTTAAGCGCACCATGCTAGTTTGAAGGTTGTGCATGAGCAATGTGGAAGTAGAAATAGATTTGAAATACAACCTGAACGTAGGCCACAAATTTGTAGCAGATGATATACAAATTGAAGTCGTAGTGAAAGTGAGTAGAATTTTTCGAAATTTTTCAAGATAAGAAAAGGAATTCAGGAAAAGCGACGCCACATTCAGCGAGGTCTAACAGAGTATTCAAAGAGTTTCGACGCCTTATTTTCAGCTCAATAGTGTGTACCTAATAGGACTATCAATCGTAGTCTACGTTAAGAAATTAGGTATAAATCGGACTGCTCAACAATATTAATCTTTAATTGAGATATGCAAAAGCCAAACGGTTGGAAATTATTAAATCATTAATTACATAACTATAATAAATGTTGTAGTTAAAAGCAGCCCCCAAAAGAAAAACTCATATTCATATCTTTCAAAGGTTTGGCGGAATGCATCCAACACAATTGTGCTGGCTATTGTTCGTTATTCTTTTTCTGTTGAATTCTTATAATCAAAACCCCATCAAGCATGTCATTAAAGAGCGGTGTTACATTCTTATAATCAAAAAATTTTCCCCGATAAATTCCTTGAAAAGCCCACGATTAATTATAATTAAAAAACAAAAGCAAATGGTGAAATCGCTATTTGAAAAGTAAATCGAATCTCATGTTTCCCGTCGCAATGATTCCTCAAATTTCTAACACTTTCCAAACTACAATCCAAAACTCCTTCTATTTTGGATGAATTCATTTTTTTTTGTTTCACGAAAGATTAAAGTTATCTCCTAAAACAGACCAAATATTTCAAAAGCATGCTTTTATGTAATCAATGTCTTCTTCTTTTTTTTGTTTCCCACGCAAAGCATGCGTACGTGGTTTTGCTAGTAATGGGTTTACAAAACCTCTTATCACTTTGAACCACAGTTTCCTTTTATCTGCGCTCTTTCCAAACATAAAGACCAATCACCAATTATTACCGAGCGTTTTTGTTTGACGCATTACGACTTTGGCTTCTTTTGAATACACGACACAGCAGAGTGTCTTAGAAATTTTCTTTCAAATAAGCAATCGAGTTGAAGACATGAGACGCGGTCGGCCAGTGAGGCCGTAAAGCCCTCTCGAATCGTCACAATGAGACCCCAAAATCCTTTTGAAAGTGATTGATCGTTGGGATTTGATTATTTGGGTTGGCTCACGACCGTGAGCCGAGTCAAGGTCTGAATCATTGGCCGATCGTGTCACGTGTCTCGTGTCTTCAACAGTTGATTTAACTCTGGAGGTGATCTAACGATTGAGGTCTGGCTCTGGAAACTGAAATCAGACAAAATGAAGTGAACATTTGCAAAAGTCAAGTCTACGTCCGTCGTAAACTTACATGTGGGTCTATATATAAGTCCACCTCCTCATCTCAAAAACAATGACAGAGTTCATAGCTCCAACTTCTCCTTCTCCATAAGATGGCTGACCAATCAGCGACGGTCGAAAGGTACATAGTTCATTCACGTAAATATGCTATTAAGAATTCTTTTTAGATCGCGGATTCAGTAGCTAGTTTTTTTTTTCGCCTTTGGGATCTATTTATTTTGTCAATTTCTTCCTTGTTCGGTACAGGAACGATGAGCTACCCCAACATCACAAACAACAAGAAAATTTTTACTCAACCAAGAGATTTCATATTGCATTCACCTCGTTCAAGCTGCTTACCATCGCAATTGTCAATTCGCAACATACTGAGACACACAGCCACATAGTTATGCAGTTTTACATTATTTGTGAAATCATCTATCTCATAGCACTGCTTAAGGTGATCGGATTTGAGAGCCCAAATCTGATATACCGATGCTTGTTCATCGTTTTCGGAACTCTCAGCGCCGAGTTGCTTCTTTGGATGAGCTTGTCTTTGGCCATCTTCTTGGTCGTCAATATGTGCTTGCTATTGTTTGTTTTGGCATCATCCGGTCAGCTTGCACAAGGTTTTGACCGCTTTCAGGAGATTGTTCAGCTGCTTGACGATGAGCCATTTTCTGAAGTTCAGTTAGATTTTTGAAGCTCCTGCAATTATATTGGACATGTGTATCAACATTTTTTGCTTTTTAATTTTAATAAAAACTTATGATTGGGGAAAAGAGAAAGTTTTCATATATGTGCTTTGTGTTTGGTGAACCTTACCATATTGCCGTGTTACCTAAACGATTATTTTAAGTTCACCTCTTTTCTTTTGGCCAAATTAATTTTTTCTAGATGCGGCAAATTGGGTCAATTTACCCATTTTTACATTGATATTTGTTGGGCAGGGTTTAAAATATGTCACTCTAATTTTAAAAATGGTGTTAGAATAAGTTGGAAGAAATAAAATCCAACAAAAAATGGATCTAAATGGGTTTGACTTAGACCCATCTTTTAAGTCAAGAGCTATATATGTTACTATTCTACTTGTTAAACTTTTCTTTTCTTCTTTTTCCCTTTTGATGAACATCTAAAAAACCAGACAAAGAGCTATTTTAATTATTTATCTCTATGCCCATGATTATTTTTAAGTTGATCGTCAAAGATTATATGGACAATGATGAAACTTTCATATTTCCGATAATAAAGATGGAATAAATCTCAAATTCAAGAAATTCATGGAATATTATCACACAAAAACTTTGTGGTAACACATGGTCATCTAGAATGAACGGACACCTTGAAAGATTGATTACAGCTTAAATCACCCCTAAACCAGTTTTTAATAAATAACTATTAAACTTCAAAAAAGTACAAAGAAAATGGAAAGAATTCATGGGCCATTTCATTTATTCGGTTGCTATAATCGAGACAAATGGACCAAGTTCCCATAATCTGGCAGTTGGACCTGTAAAATAAGGAAAAGTTAAAAGCCTTTGGATTAGACCTAATACAACTAAAAATGGGCATCAACGCTATTCAAAAATTTTTAGTGCTTACGAGAGTGTGCGGTGTTGGACATGGTTTTAATGTTACCTATATTGATGGGTATGAATATTTTCAAATCTTGTTAGTGCTTACGAGAGTAGAAGTTTGTAGAATATATATATTCCCAGACATGGTCTATTATACTAAATTAGATGAAATTCCTGGCATCAGAAGATGTGTTTCAGTAATTTGATTCGTCAAAATTTTAGTGATTTCTTGTTTGCTAATTTCTTTCATGTTTGATGTGTTTTTAATTGAATATTTTTTTTCAGTATGCTATTTTCCATATATAAAGGAAAAAGTTGCTAAGAATTGGAGCTCAAATTGGATTGTGCATGGGATGGGTCCCAGTCGTGCCTGGTATGGGTCGTTAAAATCGTTTTATTTGTGCAAAAAGTTACTGTGTCACTTCTATAGATATTGTCTGTCATGACCACATTGCTTGGTCAACATAAAAATAAAGTCAATTTTTTTAAAATTCGTGCGACGAGCGCATCTTCACCCAGTATTTAATGAAGATATCGCCTCGATGAATTAATCAAAAAATTGTTACATAACCACTTAATAATACTCACATATTCATTTTCGCTTTCAATACTACGGAGACATTTCCCTTTTTCACATGTCTCCCCTCAATTTTTATCTTTTACAAAATCACCTCACAGTCTTTTCTAATCATACTATGAAAAAATTTCATATAGTTTTTCTCAAATCATCAAAGCCATGCTTAAAAGAAATTTCTATTCACTCCATTCTCTTTTCTTGTTTCTTATAAGTTATAAGTTATAATCCCCCTCTCTATATCCCCCCTCATTGTCTCCTTCCAAACATAAATTGCATGGTTAAGGGTCCTGCTAATCCAGGTTATTCCGAGTGCTTCGCTCTACCTAGTTCCAAAATTCAGACGATCAATGTTCTTGTTATGGCCATTTCAAATCCATTCAAGCTGCCTACTAGTTAATTTCGAATCAAAACAGTTTGATGGACTATCTTTCGCCCCATCTAATAATTCTGATGAGAATAGGAAACGTCACATTCTACACCAAAATAGAAAGATGAAGCTCATTTGAAACTGCGATGGAAATCGAATCCTAATAGCTATCACAAGACTACACGTTCAAGTAGAAGAAAGACCCTGATAATGTCAAGACTTCTGCTGGACTTCTGGATATTTGCAAAACCCGTATTTTCACCAAAACTCATGAATAAAACTAGTGTGTTGGCCACAAACAACTGGTTTGATCCAATGGCCTGCACCATAAAAACATCATGCTGTTGATTTCACTTCTGTCTACACACGAGTAAGCTTCGGAGTTACCAGGGACGACAGTACCAAGATCAATCCCAAATCTTGAAACAGCTTTGTTGCATAGCTTGCCAATCAAATCCAGCATTACTACAGCAAAATTCAACATCTTCACAATGGGCTGACGACCTTTCTCAAGGAAAGGACAAGTATAGTGAAGCTAGCAACTCTGTCTGAGTAAGGGCATATTTGTGTATGCTTCGACGAAAGCAAAAAAGTCCCATACAAATTCAAAACATTTTCCAAGTTTCAAAAAATTATGAAAAAATTATACAAAAAATTTACGTGTCAAAATTTGTATATCGTGAAAGTTTGAGGCGTTATGGGTTAAGAAAAAGTTACTATGTATCCATTTCATGATTTCAATTAAAAAAAGAAGCAAAAAATAGGAGCCTATCCAGACACATTCTTAACGTTCATAATAATCCCAAGT
This sequence comes from Syzygium grande, assembly GCA_024733475.1. Lineage (NCBI taxonomy): Eukaryota > Viridiplantae > Streptophyta > Magnoliopsida > Myrtales > Myrtaceae > Syzygium > Syzygium grande. The sequence goes on from JAMXDD010000001.1 coordinate 31,775,381, forward strand.
GAGCGAACTGAATCAAATAACCACAAGCATGCCGCACAACTTCATATCTTACTCTGTGCTCCAAATCCAATCCCGTCCAAGTATAACTTATAGGATGCTCCAAGTAACAATACTTGCTTTCGTTGAAAAACATGTTCATTGCTTTGATCTCTTCATTTTCTGTATGCTCATTAGGTTATGAATAGCTGCATGCCGGCTATTGTTTACATGCTCATCGAAGCGAAAAGAGAAATAACATCTCTCCACAACAAGAAATATATACCAAGTTTTACTTCTGAAAACAACTTTACACCTCAATTATCCTCGTGTTCCAAACGTCCATCTCCAAATTTTAAATTTCCACACCCGCTCGAAACACTCAAAACAAATTAAAAATCAAATAACAAAAACCTTAAGTAATATGCTAGAATGAGCCTTTAAAATGAGATAATTTGGTCTTTTTAATGTGGGGATTTCAGTTAAAGGTATATGTATAGTGTTTATAAAGATAGAGTTATGTAAGTGATCATTAGATAAATATATGGTTGTCTTCGGTATCTTTGTTGAGTCATATGTGTGGATATAATCACTAAGCCATTTTAATTTCACTTATTTCGAAATATATAAAGAATTTTTCTTTTTTTTGTTTTTGTACTTTCTATGGGGATAATAGTAGTTACCCCATGTTGCGACCTCCTCGAATCGAAAAGGTTAGGCCAATAGGTATTTGTCGATGGATGTGAACAACGATTGATTCGTTCGAAAGACAAACCAAATAGTTCATTGATCCAAAGACTAAGGCACTCACAAGCCTCATACCTCGTGCGAAAAGAATTTTCTATTTTACGCATTTGAATGGAGTTGCCACTAGCCATGATCAAGGGTCGGCTAGAAACCCTAATTGAGACTCAGGAGCATCATCTCGATGCATGCGAAAATCAGAAATTCCAAAATTCGAAGACTTGATTACACTAGCGATCTAACTAGTGTCCTTCCGGTACCTAAACTTAAACGTTCGCAAACTAATATACCGGACAGCCTATCGAAAAGCCTAAAGCTCGTCCTAACCATGCTAAAAATGAAAAATAACAACCAATGTATTTAAAGTGCACAACCAAAATAAACAACCAGCGATCTATCATCGTCTCTAAAAAGGAAAAGGCAATCAAAAGCCCCAAGGTAAAGCCCTAATGGCTTGTTCGATTTTTGAGAATTTTTTAAAGGATTTTCTCAATTTCTACGAATTTTAAATTAAGCCCAGAATGAAATTAAAACTAATATCTAGTGAAATCAAGCCCAAAAAGTGATTTTTGAACATTTCTTAATTTTCTGAATTTTTTGGAATTTTTGGAATTTTTCCAAATTTTTTAATGTTTTTCAGACCTTTTTTAGATTTTTTAACATTTTCGGATTTTTTAATATTTTTAATATTTTTAATGTTTTAATATTTTTTTACAATTTTTTAATGTTTTAATATTTTTAATAATACAATAATTCCGGACCGGGTCCCCTGATCCGATCCGCCAGACATATGACCCGGGATTCCCCCACTCCTTTTCTATTTTTTTATTCTTTTCTTTTGATTTTCCTTTTTTCTTTTGTCTTTTGTCTTTTTTAATTTTTCTTTTTACTCTTCTCCCCCTTCATGCCCATGCACGTCCTTCTTCCTCATGGATTCACCGAGACCTCCTCATCGCCGAAACTGGGATTACGCCGAGAACGCCCCACTGCCGGTGGTCGGCTTGGACTGCCGGGATGACGGACACTGGCCTTACGCCGTTACCGCCGACCAGCACTCTGGCGACCAACTCCGACCAAGAAATGACCTCGACGAGAAAAAAACTTGACTTTACGACAATTCTACTCTCAGCCCACCACAAATGCTTAACCCGGGCAAAAAGATCACAAACAAACACAAAAGGAGGATAGACGGCTAATGATTACGGCCTTGAACCACGGGCATCGCTCCGGCGGAGGGAATTGATCTCCAGCAAAGGACTCGTCCATGGCCGACTCGAGCAACGAGAGATATGCCACAAAATCGAGAGAAATCACAAAGAAAACACAACGTAAGGCGCCATTCAACAAATATAAGAATTAACCAAACATAAAAAATCGAGTTCCGAGCACCGAGTCCACAAAAAAAATGATTCGGACCTCCATCTATGCATTTTACCGAATGGGTGGCAAGCGGGTTCGAGCGAAGAACTTAGGCTGAGATTCAGGTTGATTTTCGACTTAAATGTGCCGTGCAAAGACATGATCAACTATATTGAACCACAACCTTGCCTCGGTTTGCATAGAAACGTCCAAAAACAACAAGACCAGATTCGGAGTTTTTAACTCAAAAAGCTTTGTTGGAGCATTTCGACAAACAGGTGAGAGGCGCCTAAAAATGTGGCCATAGATTCGATTTTGACGAAGTTTACGGTCAATTTTCGACATATAACCTTTGGACCATCCTCACTGGGTGTCAAACATATGTTTGCCTCGGTTGACGGGGCCGGGCGACCACCGAATAGGCTCGGTATGCCCGGCTCCCGAGAGGTAAGGGAAGGGGGGCGAAAACAGAGGAAGATAAAGGCGGCAACGCGGTGGTCGGATGCTTGTCGGTGGCACCTTGGGGTCTTCTTCAGGCGGATGGGGACTCCCTACACTCAAATTTTCCCCCAAAAGCTCTCGGTCCCTCCTCTAACTTTCTCTTCTTTGTTCGTGGCGGACGTCCGGCGATGGTGGTCGGCTCTCAGGGTGGGGGGAAGAGATTTTCCGGCAATCCTCTCCGATGGAGGAGCCGGAGCGCTCTCTTCTTAGACCCCCTCCCCTTCTTCTTCTTCTTCTTCTTCTTTTTTTTTTCGGTTTTCTCTCCCCTTTAGCTCTCTCGAGCTCACTCTCTCTTTTCTCTTCACCCGTTCTGGACGTGTGTTGACCCAGAGGAAGAAGAAAAGCTTTTCCCTATTTTGTCTCTTCTGATCAGCTTTGCCCTTACTTTTCTTCGTGAAAACTCCCGAGCCCTTTCTTCTGTGTCCTTTCGTCCTTTTTGCTTCTTTTGTGAAAGCGTGGGTAGAGTGCCTAGAGGAAGAGATCACGTATTTATCTTTCTCTCTTTTCTTTTTTTTCTTTTTTTTAAATAATTTTTATAATGATGTTTTTCTTTTTCATAAAATAAAAATGAAATAAAATAAAATAAAATACGTTTCACTAAATTCTACTAATGTAAATGCGCCTAACATCTATATGTCATGTAATTTAACGAAAATATTTTTGTTTATGGATTAAAAATTAATTTCTAATTTTTTATGCAATTAAAGCATAAATAATTAAGTAAAATTTGGATATCAACACCCCAAAAGTGTCATGTCCACCATTCATTCAACTCAATGACGGTGTCTTTATATTTATGTAACCCATATCAGTAGGTAAATTCCAAACTGTTAAAATATCCAACTTTTTCTAAGGGATAAGTAAGACAAGACTGGATAATATTAATAAAATATTGACATAGGTTGTCACATCCATCCCGTCTAAATACCAATTAGCAGAAGTGGCATTGAAATTTGGCGAGGAGCCGTGTTGACAATGAGCAAAAAGCTACGCTCTCATCTCGAGCTCGTGCCTTCAGGGAAAAGAACACGAAAATCACACTCAGCGTGTAGAAAACGAGTAAAAAAGCTACTCCCTGTGCATTGCTTTGCGAGTGACCTGTGTTACCCTCTGCTACCAAGTGCTTGTTCCGCATCATCGTTCGCGAATCACAGAGTTAATCGAGGTCCAATTTCTCCCGAGCATGGCGGATCATAGAACAACACTTGAAAGGTATGCAATTCATTCGTATGACTATGCTCTTAAGAATTTTTCTTAGAGCGTAGACTAAGCAAAGTAGTTTTTTTTTTTCCTTTTGATCATTCAGTTTATTTCTTACTAATTCAATATAGGAAGGACAAGCAATCACAACAGCAGTAGCAACAAAATAGTTTTGACTCAATTAAGATATTTCACATTACATTTATCTTGTTCAAGTTACTTGCCATTGTACATTTCAATTTGCATTATACTAATGCATTAAGCATGTGGTTTTACAGTTTTACATCATTTGCGAAGTCATTTATATAATAGCACTGACCAAAATAATTGGATCTACGAGCCAGAACCCAACATAACAATACTTATACATCATTTTTGGGAATCTCAGTTTCGAGTTGCTTTTTTGGACAAGCCTGTCTTTGGTCATATGGCTGGTCATTAATATGTGCTTACCCATGTTTGCTTTGGCATGTTTGCTTACTCAAGGTTCCAACCGTTAACGTGAGATCATTTGACTGTTCGATGATGCGCTGTTTTCCAAAGTTCAGTTCGATTTTGGAGCTCCTGCAATCATGCCATATTTAGGGTTTATTTGTTGCATGTTATCTGTGATACATACTTCTGGTTTTAATAATTTATACTTGTTGACCCATGATTATCTTTGGGTTCATCGTCATAGTGTATATTGACTATTATGAGATTTTGGCATGTCCATGCATAAAGATGGGATAAAACTTAAACCTAAGAAAATCATGGAAAAATATCACATAAAAAATTTCCGGCAACGCATGGTCAGGTAGCATGAACGAACACCTTGAAAGATCGATTACGCTTAACTTGTCCCTAAACCAGTTTTTAATAAATAACTGTTAAAATTTAAAAAGTTAAAAAAAAAAAAAAGGAAAGAATTCATATGCCACTCCATTTCTTTGGTTGCAGTAATCGAGAAGAATGGGCTCTTTCAGCTTTTCCTTGGGTGCGTATCTTGGAAGTTGGACCTAAACAACAAGGAAATGTTAAGGCCTTCGGATTAGGCCTAAGATGGTTCTAAATGGAATTTGACAAACTCCCCGAACCCCAAAACTCATTCAAGTCCCTTCAATAATCGAAGTGTACAGTGTTGGACAATGTCTTGATATTACCGATATAGATGGTTCTGAATTTTTTCAAAACTTTTTGGGTATTTTTAGATCTTTTAGGGCTTATAAGAGGGGCTAATTCCAAAAAAAAAAAAAAAAACACCAATTTTACCTTGAGTGACAATTTTGGCCTGAATTTTTTTTTGTGTTTTAACAAAAAGCACCAACTTTTCTCAAGTCCCAAATCTGGCCCCCATGATATGAAATTTTCAAATTATTTGGGTCAAATTTGGGATTTAAATGAAAGTTTGTGATTATTTACGAGAAAAAAAAAAGTTCGGATCAGAATTGTCACTCAAGGTAAAGTTGGTGCTTTTTTTTAAATTAGGCCCTGATAAGAGTAGGATTTATATCATAAGCATCGTCCTAGGCATGGTGGTCTCTTGTGTTAAATTAGATCAAATATTTAGCAACAAGAGAAATATCAGGAGATGTGTTCTAATAGCTTGATTTGTCAGTTTTTTCAGTAATTAATTTCTTATTTGGTAATTCTTTTCATGTTTAATTTTTTTAATTATTTCTTTTAGTATGCTATTCTCCATATCTAATGGGGAAAACTACCGAGAATTGGAGCTGAATTGATCGGGTATTGGTTGCCACAATTGGTACTATATGTGTAAGACTTTACATTTCACTTCTATAGACATGGTGTCGTATGACAATATTATACGATCGACATAAAAATAAAATAAGGCAAATTTTTAAATCCGTGCGAGGCGCTTCACCTGAATAGGCAATAAAGATATTGCCAGGCTCAATTAATCAAAAAATTGGTAAATTTTTACGGAGTGATATTTACATAATATGATTCCGAGCCATCAGATCCCTAAAAGGATCAAATGGTAGTGAAATCATAACATGAAGTGCTCGACGAAGCGAACTGGAATTGCCGGCAGATGATTCCGAGCATGATTTATCAACTCATTTTCCACGAGACAATTTTGATTAATCAAACCAGTCGCAAACCCGACTCTTTGTTTTTTCAGCCTTCCGTTTAACCCAAATCGGACCCGATGGTGGCAAAGGCGCAAACTCTTAAAATATGCCACCTGTCCGAGGGGGATCGCCGTGAGGCTGAGCAGCAGCAACTGCGCCGCCGCTCGCTACGCGCGGGGCTTCCACAAGGGGCGTCGCCGGGGCCTTCGCTGCCGTTGCTTCTGCACCAAACGATTGCTAGAGAGCGCGGTTTGCGTTACATCTAACCATAAAATCTCATGAGTCTAAATGACGTGGGAATGAAAAAACCCAAGAATTCGGAGCATTCGACGGCTGACGACCTTAGCTTCTTTGGAATTATACGACACGCACGGCCGAAATGTCTTCGAAAGTTCTTGCGGGAAAACGACATACGCAAATCTAGTCTGATTTCGGTTGCCGGGGGCCATGCGTGGACCCTCAAATCAAACGTTGGACCCAATGCCCCCTGCGAGCCACGGACACCCGTCGGGGCAACAAACGAATTTCACTTTATGTTTCCATTAACAGTATGGACAACGGAGTTTCTCGTTAAAATTCCTTTGTTGACCCCATCGTTTTTTACTGTTTATGGAAGCGCAACGTGAAACTCCTTTGTTGTCCCGACATGGGCGCTTGATCCGCAGGGCAAAGAAGGGATTTTCCCCCCGACGCCGCCGCTGCGACGACTTCTCCAAACGTTAAGTCTCCGTCAATAAACAAATGCAGAGCAGAATATTTAAAAAAAAAAAAAAGGAGGAGGTTGAAAACATGTCGTATCTATAAATAGAGAGATCCCATGTACCCTGTAACCAAAGTGCCTCTCCACTGATTCACAGAACATGGCGGATCATGCGGTTACACTCGAAAGGCATGTAAAAAATTCATGCGAATATGCTTTAACAGTCGCTTATTTTTTTATTTTTCTTTTGAATCCGTCCTTTTTTTTTCTCCTTTTCTAATAAATTTCTTCCATGATTTGATACAGGGACGACGAACAACCACAGGAGCAGCAACAACTACACGAAAGTTTCGACTCAACCAAGAGATTCCACGTTGTATTCACCTCCTTCAAGATACTCGTCATTACGCATTTCAATTCGCAGCATACCGGGATCCTGAACCACACGGTTCTGCAGTTTTACATCATTTGCGAAGTTATCTATTTCGTAGCATTGATCGAAGTGACTGGACCCGCAAGCCCGAACTCGATATACCGATACTTGTACATCGTTTTTGGGACTCTCGGTTCCGAGTTGCTTCTCTGGTCGAGCTTGTCTCTCATCTTGTGGCTAATCATTAATATATCCTTGCTAGTGTTTGCTTTGGCATGTCTGCTCGCACGAGATCCAAGTCGTTTTCAAAAGATTATTCAGCTGTTCAATGATATGCTGTTTTCTGAAGTTTAGTTGGATTTTTGGAGCCCCTCCAATCATACTATATTAGGGTGTCTTTCGTTACATGTCATTTGTAATAAATTCTTTCCATGTGGGGAAAAGAGTGTTATCAGACACAAGTTCTGTATTTGGTCAACCTTACCTTATTGACATGTTATGTACACGTTTGTTTTAAGTTCTAATGAAATTGTTCATGCTTTTTATATATCGATAGCAATTTATATTTGAGCCGATATTTTTATCTTATTTAGTGTGACGTCTCTAGGATTTTGTCTGAATTTCATGGCTTTTCGAGCCCATTAGATAGGACAAATTCACTTTCTTCGTAAGCATATCCGCCTAAGCAGTTATTTTATTCGAGTTATAATTTGATGATAAGAGTCAACATTTGACTTTATATTTTTATCATAGTTAGTATAATGTCTTTAGTAGCATTTTCGTAAATTTCGCCACTGCTCAAGCTCATTTCATTGGTCGAATACTTTCTTTAAGCATTTCCGCTTCAGTATAGCAAAAGTTCCAGCTTATAAGAAATGTTACTCAATTTTGTTTTTATTTTTATTGTTTTGGTGTTTTATAAGTGATGTATTGACCCAATATTTTTACTGAGGCTAGTATACCGCCTGTAGAATTCATGTCTTTTGAAGCTCACTAGTGGGACGACCATGTTTTCTTATACTGTCAACATAATATGTTTAATTTGATCGGAATTTTTTTTTTTTGGATTTTTATCCTTTTTTTCGTTCTAATATAGTTTCATCAGTGTCCTGCGCTTAAACCTCGCGACTTTTCGATTTAATAGCTTTTCCGTTATATATATACATACATTCATTTGATGTGCGAAAAGTAGCAGTCAACAAACAAAACAAGATTTGACCAAAATACAAACAAAACAAGCAATCAAGGTACCATTCTTCGAATGGTAGCAAAGGAAAGTTCAAATATCTTCATCAAATGGGTATGTATGGAACTACCTAATTCTAATAGTAAGCACTTTCTGAAATCCTACCACCTGTTCCAATTCACCATACGTGAATTTTTTTTTATAGCGTCTGCCAAATCATATCTGCATATGACAACTACGCATTAGCCAGGGGAAGGGGATCATACTAGAATTGCATACCAGTGATGCAGGAACACTATAAGAAGAGTTGCACTTGATATCCAGGGGGCAAAAACATCTGGTATCAGCTTAGCTGGTGAACTGAGAGGTATTTTCACAAGTCTCGTAGTGAAGCCATGTCGACCGACATTGACAAACAATTCAATAGTGACCCAAAATGAGGAAGTAAAATATCTAACTGCGGAATATCAGCACAGGATACCCTGTGAGGAGAATGAACTGTTCTTTATTACCCGCTGCCGAGAAAAAAGACTCAGTAGAACAAACTATGGGTCACAGACCCGGGATTGGTTGTGTAGTTACGTCTGCTTATCCGCAGTACTCACTTGCTGCCTCGCTCTTCGAGCACAGTCCGCGAAACTTCTTACGAGATGAGCACATTTCAAAGGGTCTTTAGCATGCTCCTTGTAGCACTCCAAGCAAGCATTGTTCTCAGCCAAACAAGGCATTGGCTTCTGGTACGGAAGCTTGAACTCCTTATCGCGAAGCTCCTTGGCTCTTTCAGTTACCTCGCGGAGCATGGTTCTCTTCCTGCTTCTGCAGCCTCTTGACGGTGCTCTCGCTCTCTTTAAGAACCGATCGAATAGCATCCAACTCCGACTTTGCAGAATGTGCAGGAGGGCTAACAGGCAGGAAAAATGGAGGATGAATTGGCAATCCAGTAGAATCATTAGGTAGTTGCTTCTGATTCACCTTACTCTGTGGATGTTGAGGCTCTTTTGGTAACCTTGGTTTTATTTTTCTTGTTTTTCTTTTCGACTTCTCATCATTGTCAAGAAGTCGATCTACAAGTTCATTGCTTATTTGAACAGTAAAATCCCCCATAGTACTGCAACACCTGCAAGGAAGAGAATCAAAGAACTCGTTCAAATGGTGGTCTTTACTCTGAATATTAAATGTCATGGTCTCTTCGAAATTAATCAGGAAACAACAGCTCATTGGACATCCAAAATCATACCGACAAGAAGAGTGGCCACATCAGCCACTTTTCAGTCATTCATAAAAATTTATAACCAATAAGCATAAAGATCACTTTAAGCAAAAACAAGGGAATTCTAAAGGATCTAAACAGTCCCGATGGACAATATTTTGATACTTAGGCCAAGCAAGCATGCTTCAAAAGTAAACTTGTAATATTACCAAAAAAGGAAAAGCCTCAGCCAGATAAGAGATACGTCTTTCCAGGAAATATCTTAATTTGCCAGGATAGAGATCAATCGTCGTTGAATAACGCAGAAAATCTAGTCCTTGCCAATCGATTAAAGGACCTCTTGTTACTCAACACATTGCACATTCCCATAATAACTCAGATTAGAGTTGCCAATTGGTTTATAGGCTAATGTGAGGCTGCTAAAAGCTAACATGACTCTGTGGAACATGCAGCTTACATTGCTTAAAAATCTACATACAATCTTCAATAAAATAGAAGATGATAAATGTTACCAATCTCCATCTGAAGCTAGCTACAAACACTGAGCAACACAATAGCCCCAACCAAAAGACATAACCAGGCACCCGAGTGCATCGCTTCCTGTAAACTAAGCTCGCTCTCTCTCCCTCTCTCTCTCCACAACCCTCACATCACACAACCAAAAAGGCAAACTCGACAGCAGTAAATCTATCAGCACTATCTAGCCACATATTTGCTCGTATAGGATGAATAGATAAAAGCGGGAACATAAGATCATTGACTGGCCTCAAGCAAGAGAAAGTAACATTCTGCAAGCCCAATTTTTCTAACTGAATCCGATTAGTGCGAAAAAACAAACATATCTCCTTTGGTAGAAAAGAGGACACAAGAAGGCATGGACTCATAGCTTGTAATAGGGAAAAAACAAAGTAACAATAATAGAATGAAGAAGATGTGATGAAGAAAAATCCATTATAAAACCATAAATCATGTCACTGAATTCTCTTCAATCTCTTGAGAACCAGGACCTTGCATTTCAAGATGCATTTAATTAAGCATTTTATGAACAACAAAAACAAAAGCAAAAATTATCTTTACGCCCATTTGAATTTCATTTTCTATCTTATATTAACAAAGGGCTAATACCACAAAAAACCTTTAAACTGGTACACCTGTGACAATTTTACCCCGAACTATTTTTTTTACCACAAAAAACCCCAAACTGGTACACCTATGACAAATTTATCCCGAACTATTTTTTTGACCACCAAAAACCCCAAATTGGTACACTTGTGATAATTTTACCCCGAACTATTTCTTTGATCACCAAAAAACCCCACACTGGTACACCTGTGACAATTTTACCCCCGAACTAATTTTTTGACCACTAAAAATCCCAAACTGTTATATTCGTGATAAATTTACCCTCCGTTAATGTCTGTTAAATTATATTAATATCACAAAAAATCACAAATTAGTAAACTTGTGACAAACATAGGGATAAAATCCAAAATCGGTACACATGTCAATTACCACGTGTTATTAAACTTAGCAATTTGATAGTAAAATTTAACGGAAACTAACAGAGGGTAAATTTATCATAGATGTACCAGTTTGGGATTTTTGGTGGCCAAAAAATTAGTTCGGAGGTAAAATAGTCACAGGTATACCAGTGTGGGGTTTTTGATGGTCAAAAAAATAGTTCGGAGTAAAATTGTCACAGGTGTACCAGTTTAGGGTTTTTTGTAGTCAAAAAAATAATTTGGGGTAAATTTGTCACAAGTGTACCAATTTGGGGTTTTTCGTGGTATTAACCCTATTAACAAATGGACAGCTGGTTAGCATCAAAATATTGAAGAAACAGTATCATGCTCTGATAAAAAGTTGGGCATTGTCACAGAAATAAGCTAAAAGCAAGAAATGAAAGTCATCATATTATGTTTCCTCGGAAAGAAAACAATGCAATCTAAAAGATCAAATTCAAGGGCTAAAACTAATGCCCCTGCCCTCATTTGATGAAGATGGACCATTTCATCCAACCATAACTCAACGAACAGTCCTAATACGATTAGTATTCTTCTCCTAAGTAGGAGTTGCATTCTTATTCAGTAGAACTAGAGTTCTATTAGGATAAAAATAAGTTTCCTCTTTCTATTTGAAATAGAATTCGTGTTTCCTATTGTAGATGATCATCGACTAATTCATCGTAGAACTGATTATCTTCCTATTTTCCATTATAAGTACTGTTTTATATTTCCTATTTAGCCTTCCTATCTGAACTGGATGCGAGTTTAGTTTTCTACATAAAAATGTTCAGGAATTATGAGGAAGTTAGATGATTAAGTTAACCACGCTCTTCACTTTTAGGCTAATGTTTGGGAGAGGGGGGGAGGGCATTAGGAGGGAAGAAAATTTTCAGATTTTCCTGCCTCACTTCCTCACATAAATTTTGAAATTTCTACACCCACTTCCCATCACCCCCATTCCACCCTCCTTTTCAAAAACCCTTACCAAATCTAAAGAACAATTCTTTTCTCAAGGTAAGGCCTTAAGAAACTTCAAATAAGAAACTTAGGAAGTCTGAGATGCCAAGCAGTAGAGGAGCTTGCTGAGAAGATTAACTTGAGAAGAGTACATTCGTCTATGCTTCACATCTGAGCTTTCAATGCATCACACTTATTGTTTCTTAGTTGAGCTAGGAAGGCTAGTGAGACACATAAATACAAATTCCAATTAGAATAGGAAACATCAAATTCTACTCCAAATGGAAAGATGGAAGTTATTCAAACTCTGATGGAGCTCAAATACCGATAGATAAGATTAAACTAATATTTCAACTAGAAGAAAAATCCTAATTCTGATAGGAATTCTATTGGACTTAGGGATATATGCGAACAGTAATTTTTCACCAAAACTCCACAATAACACTAGTATTTTGGCCACAAGCAACTCATATGATCCAATTATCTGCATCATGAAAAATCATGATGTTTATCTAACTTATCTACACGAGTAAGCCTCGAAGTTACCATTGACAACAGTACCAAGATCAATCCAGATCTTGAAAAAACTTTGTTGCACAGCATACAAATCAAATTCAGCATTATAAAAGCAAAATTCAACATCTTCATGATGGAATGACTACCATTTCTCAATGAAAGGACAGGTATAATGAAGCTATCCTCTTTGTCAGATTAAGGGCATGTTTGTGTATGCTTCAATGAAAGCAAAAAACAACTTTTTGCTTTCCTGCCAGAGTTTAAAATGCTATTCGAATCTCAGAAAATCATGAAAAAAGTTCATATAAATTTACGCGTCAAAATTTAGATATTGGGAAAGTTTCAGGTGTTATGGGCTAAGCAAAAGTCAATATGTGTCCGTCCCAAGTTTTGAATTAAGCAAAATGCAAAAAGTAGAAGCCTATCTAAATGCGCCCTAAAAATTCACAACAATCCCAAGTGTAGATAACCACAAGCAAGCCACAAAACTTCATATCCGTACTCCATGGTTCCAACCCAATCCCTTCCATGTAGAACTCACGGGATGCTACCAGTGACAGCACTTGCTATTGCTGAAGAACATGTTCATTGCATTAGTCTGTCCATCTAAGCTTCTGTATGCTCACTGGGTTTACCGATAGTCGCATGCTAATTACTGTTTATATCGAAAAGAGAAATAGCCTCTCTCAATACTTGTGAGCGCAGTAATCCTGCCCTTGGCCCTTTCTAACCAACAAAAAAAACAGAAAGACAAACCACCGGCAAGCATACCGTCCGTCATCCAAGTGTAAAGACAATTTGGACAATCGCATTGTTCCTTAATTCTGAATTTTGCAATTATTCTTCCACACGATTTCAAGCGTTAAGCCGCGCGCGCATACACAAAGGAAACTGGAGCTGCATTCCTCGGTTCATTTGCCGGAACCAAGCGCATCCCTTAGTTAGGTTTGGACGTAAAGCGCTCTCTCTCAATCAATCGACAGTCTATCATCAACAATACTTCGGCTCTCTCTCAATCAATCGACAGTCTATCATCAACAATACTTCGGCTCTCTCTCAACTCTCGCGCTCGTCACTTCCATGGATGTTCCATCTAACGTACCGTATAGCTCAATTGCAGCAAATCAATCAATTCCGTTCGTCTGAGGAATAGAGAGTGACCTGGTTTCTTCCAAGGAGAACGATCGAGAACGGGGAAAGCGCCCGATCAGATCCCGCGAGCCACCGGCGACGCCAGAAGGAGCTGCGAAATCAAGCGGCGCCGAATCCGGCGGTCAGATTCTCGCGCGGCCGAGAAGAACGGCCGAGGAGCAAGACATCCAAAAATGCTCTCGCACACACCGCACACTCACCGAGCAGAGGCCGAGGCTTCTTCGGAACTTCGATCGAGCTGGCGGAGAGGGAGACGGCGGCAGCGGCGGCGGCGGCGACGGTCAGGGCTCGCGAGTCGCGGAGCAACGCGGAGGAGACGAGGAGGCTTGCGGCGAGCTTCGGACCGTGGACGACGACGATGGGGATGGTTCCTTTCTTTTGGGTGCTTCGATTTTGGGGGAGGCGTGGAGGGGAACGAAGACGGCCCATGAACGAGGCCCATGAACGAGGCCCATGTAAGAGTTAATGGGCCTCAAAGCTTGGGCCTCCCCCTTCTGCAGATCTCTCAGGAAGGTGATAGGAGAGTATCAGGAGACTGTCCATTTCCTTCCGGTGACCCGGGAGATTCTCAGCACGATGTTTTAGAATTTATAACGGTTAAAAGTACAGATTTTGATCCTCTGATTTTTTTTTTTTTTTAAGATTCTTACAATTTGATCCGCTAAGTTTTATTTATGCGCACTCGAATTTTCTAACCTTCTTGATTCGAGCAATCACCTACTTAATCACTAACTACAATTAATACTAGCAAGTTAGGATTACTTTTTTTCTTGCTTTTCCCGTTTGTTTTCGCTCATTCGGCATAAAATGAGCGTTACGTGTTAGTTCTTATCACATCAGCAATGTTGCATCGTTCGTTAATTTGATGATTTAGTTAGAGTCGTTGATCGAGAGATTTGATCGCGCAAAATAAAACTTGAGAGAAGATAGAAGTCTCACAGCTCCATGAAGCTGGCAGGTTAGATTGAACAAAACAAAAGTTACAGAACTAACTCGCACGAATGCCGAGACTTGAAAAAAACTAAATTTGTACTTGACCCTAGCAATTACTAAAAGTCTTGTAATAGTTATTCTTTTCTTTTATTTGGAAGCAAGAATTTCGGCTTTTTTTTTTTTTTCTCTCTCTCTCTCTCCTTTACTATTAATTTTGAAGATTCTTTGAAAGTACTCATAAAGCATCATAAACCTAAATTTATTCGCAATTTAGTCATTGTTCGGCTTGTATTACCATCAACTCCCTCACACTAAGTCGCGTACAAGAATTAATTGGACATAACTCAAAACTTTTTGCCCATATGAATTCTATTCGGAAAGTGTTTTAGCAAGAGGTAAACATGGTTCAAGTGGATAGAATTCCTAGTTATATCTTACAAAGAATAAATTTTTTCTTAAGACTTTGGGAAAATTTTTGACACCTACCGAAGGCTCCAAGGGTCAATGGATGGGTTATGGGTTCGGTCTCCTCTAAAAGTGCAAACCTTCAAAGTTGACCTTTCTCGGGAGGGACCGTATTGGTTCAAAAGTTAGCTCATAAATAGGAAGTAGGAACCGACCCTTCCCACCTTTATTTCCCAAGTCTATCTCGGTCCCATGGCTCGAATCGACTTGGACGGTTTAACTGCTGCGCAGCTGATTTCACACATCGGCATAGATGAGGTCCGAGTACGCAGTGGAGTGACTCATGATTCAAATCCATCGAGCTATTTATGAAAACGGTACCATGTTCGATAGTCTAAATTAATCTTAAATTGCAAAATTAATGAACAATCTAACGCTTTTCTTCGCAAACTACTTACTCTAGGAACGTTAAAAATCTCAAATTCCCGAGGCTCTATGTCCCGTGACGTTTGCAAGTCTTCTTATCAGAGGTTCATGTAAGGCGGTAATTTTCACCGTACTCCGTTGGATGCCTTTTTCTCGTATTAGAACATTAAAATATACCACATCACGAGCACCCCCTAAATTCATCGAAGCTTATTCTTCTTCTGTGTCGAAATCAACCGCGAGCTCGAGAGAAAAACAACAAGAGGAGTGACGAGGATCATTTGGGGGGGACGAGAACATAATGGTCAACTCAACAACCGTACGGTTAAAAAAAAAAAAGGAAGAAAAATCGAACATAAATTAAGCAAGGCAAAGAAGCGCGAGAAGAAAGGGGGAGGCCCAGGGGGACATATCTGTCCGAAAAGGACATCGGACCCGAAGTCAACTTCTTCCGGTTTACCGAACTCCTAAAAAAAAAAAAAGGAGGAGGAAAAAATTATTAAAGAGTTTTTGCCGTTCCGATTTTTGTCCCCCCCCAAATAATATCCACCGGATTTGCTAATCGGTCCTCCCACGAAATGGACAGCAGTCAGGAACTGGGGACTGGACAGCCTGGCTTGCGTTGCCGTTAATCACGAACGCGAAAACAAGAGGGGAATTTTCCAACACTCGTGAATCCGAGAAGTACCCTTGTTCTCGTTACGTGTGGGTTGGGCGTTGCTGTCTTTTTCACTCACGAAAAAAAAAAAAATGTTCATGCATCGATTTTCATAGAGACTCGTGAAATGGGTGGATCGGATCGGATCGGGTAAAAAATGATGTGATTCAAATTGATTCATTTAACCCGTTTTGATATAAATCTTAGTGACCTTGACCCGGCTCATATAAGAATATCACTAAAATATTCTTATATTTGATCAAATTTAGAAAAATTCATACAAGTGGACGGGATCGAGTGAGGGCGAGAGAGGGTGAACAGAGGTGGGTTTGGATCTAAGTAAATTGTGGACTTATTTAACACCATATTATGTTGAGCCTTACCATTCTAAACCCATTTATAACCCAATTACCGAATATAAATAATCCATATGACAACCGGGCCTATTAAGTACGAGTTAGGAAATTGACCCGTGACCCATTTTGACGCATCTTATTTATAATTTACTCATAACGTGCTGCAAACTTAAACATTCTAACGACACGACCCATGTAAAATTACCGCGCTCCAAATCATGTTTACCGTGACGTGGATGCCCAAACCGTACCGGCGTGACGAAAACATCCCGAATCCATTTCGTACCGGTACAAGTTTCGGGGTATCGGCCGGTGGCACGGAAAAACTCGACGAGCCGATGTCGCGGCGGGCGTTTTGGTCGAACCGGCACAAGTCATGGGCCAAGACCACCTACGTAAGGAATACGACATCATAATGTGTGGTAATCATAATCAACAAAACCGAATTAAATCTAAGCATTAAGATAAAATATGAAAATTTATTAGTCAGTGTATAATATACCAAAAGTGAAGGTGGAGTCATCCCTAACCCGGAGCTCACACCATCCTTTTCCCTTCTTTGCCTTCTTTGCCTTTCCTTCCAAGACAACATTACTACACACCAGTACACCACCATCAAGCCAACCTCAAAGCTCCGCTTTTTTTAACGCCATCGCTCCCTGCAGAGCAGGCCGGCGGAGCACCGTCCGTTTTCGCTGTGTCTCTCTCTCTCTCTCTCTCTCTCTCTCTCTCTCTCTCTGTTGCATGTTCTTCGATCAACGGCGGCGACGGCGACGACGACGACGACGACGATGCCGGGCGTGAACGGCGGCGGCGCCGCTCCTCCCCCCAAGCCGCCGCAGATCTCCGACATGTTCCAGAAGTTCGCCCTCGCCTTCAAGGCCAAGACCTTCGAGTTCTTCGCCGACGAGGACGGCGGCCGGGGAGGCGGCGGCGGCGGCGGCGGCGGCGGGGGGCCCCGGGGCCGCCGGTGGGGAGGACCCGTCCGACGGGTTCGCCTCCCTGCTCGACTCCGCGGAGGAGGTCATCACCGGCCAGCGGGTCGTCGTCATCAAGCCCGATCGCTGCGGAGGAGCCGCCGCCGCCGCCGCCCGCCAGCCCGGCGGCGGCGGAAACCCTAGGCCGGGAGCTCGAGCGGGCTTGCGGCTTGTCGCCGGAGCCGGCGCGATTGGCGAGGGCGCCGGGGAGTGGAGTGGGGAAGGAGCCGGAAGCGGTGGGATTAGGGCAAAATCGCGATGTCTCCTGGAATTCGCGGGAGCTGCCGGTCGTGGAGTCGAGAGGAATTGGTAAATCGAGCGAGGAGGCTCGGAGAAGAGGCGTTGATGCGAGGACGATCGATACTCTGATTTCTTCGGTGTTCGGGACCGTTTCTTCCTTCGAAGCTTCGTACGTGCAGTTGCAAACTGCGCAGGTGCCGTTCGTCGAGGACAGCGTGAAGGCTGCCGATAAAGCGCTTGTTTCTCATCTCCAGAGATTGTCCGACATCAAGCGTTTTTACGCGGAATTGCGTAGGAACTCCGATTTAGTCGATGATTTGCCGGACGTGTCGAGCTTGGAAGCTCAGGTGCAAGAGAATCAGAGCAAGCTGAGGATTCTCGGGACGATATCGAACAGGTTGCAGTCGGAGATCGACCGGAAGCATAACGAAGTGCACAGCTTGAGGAATCAGTTGGGCGAGATTCAGAAGCGCAATTTGAAGCTGTCGAAGAGGTTATCAAACAGGTTGAGTTCATCTTGTGAGGTGTCGTTGTGTATCGCCGTGTTTGATTCTGTTTTGCGCGATGCCTGTAGAGCTACGCATAGATTTACTAAGATCTTGATTGGTTTGATGAGGAAGGCTGGTTGGAATCTGAATCTGGCGGCTAACTCGCTGTATGGGGATGTTGAGTATGAGAAGAAGGGTCACAGCTGCTATGCGTTTTTGTCATACGTTTGTTTGGTAATGTTTCGAGGTTTTGATTCAGAAAGTTTCTATTTTGGTGACGATCATGGAGTTTTGAGTAATGGCCATGTGTCGAGCGGTACTAGCTCTATGAAGAAATTGCTCGAGCATGTGTCGAGTAACCCGATGGAGGTGATAAGCATTGACCCAGATAGCGAGTTTGCTAGATTCTGTGAAAAGAAGTATCAAGAACTTATCCATCCATCCATGGAATCTTCAGTCTTCAGTAATCTGGATGGCAATGAAGCTGTTTTGAGTTCATGGAAGTCTTTGAGCGTATTTTACAAATCATTTGTCGAGATGGCGAGTTCTGTATGGACCCTGCATAAGTTGGCCTTTTCGTTTGATCCAGCAGTTGAAATCTTCCAAGTGGAGAGGGGCGTGGAATATAGTCTCGTGTACATGGAAGATGTCACGAAGAGATGTCCCGCACCGTGTAATGTTAAGCCAAGAGTTGGATTCACTGTGGTTCCAGGCTTTAAAATCGGGAAGACGATTGTGCAGTGCAAGGTGTACCTATCTGGGCGACAATGCGAAGCCTTGTCATTGGGGTTCCGCAATGTAGGAAACAGGGAATCATAATGCGCTCCCTCTGGATGCTGGCCTAACAAGATGAAAAGATGTTCAGTTGAGTTGGTTGATATGACAGGGCCACAATCCTTTGAGAGCTTGACTTCCTGGCAATACAGATGTCAGCAAGAAAAACAACTGTAAATCTTGGTCATTGCAAGTGAAGCTTAGCAGATGAGCGATCAGGAGTAATAAGCTCTACGGCATTGTGGATCCACTGAGTTTCCTTCTGGTGTGTAAAGTTCTTCAAATTTTCTCTTGATTTGGTCTTTCAGTTAAATGATTTCTTGGGAGCTCACTGTATAGGTCTATCTTTTCTTACACTTAGATACATAGCCAATTTGTGAATCTGTTTTTCTGCTGTTGAGTAAGATATCATGTTGTGTATCTAAATCAAGTCTTTTCTGAGTTTTCTGACAAGAAGATTTACTGATGTCATGATCAATTCCTAATTGTAATGGAGATTGCTATAGCATAATGTGGTCAGTGTCAACTCGGAAGTTTCCTCGGAGTTGCTAGATGCAATTTTCAGATGGAATGGAACAACTGAATCATCTTTCTGATCTATGCATGTTGTCCTGCCAAAGGAACTGGCACAAGAGATCGAAAGAGATCCATAACCTCCTTTCTTTATGGTCACGATGATGCTCCTTATTTTCGGAATGTTCACACATGTACAACCCTATTTAGGAAACCCTCTATGCAGGGCTTTGCGATTCATCAGGAAAAATTATGCATGACTAGAAAAGATGATCTCCAAATAGAGGGCTGACCATGTCATTATTAGAGCATGGCATGGACTCAGGAAGTTCAGGCAGGCTAGATTGTACATCCTCTCTTCCACATGCCTTTGTGCTGTTTCTGCACTCAGAGACAGTTTGTCTGGTCCTCTGTCTCTTGGGCTGGTTTCGAGGAAAAGATGTGGGATGATCCAACCATTAACCAGACATAGTAGTATTAGTGCTCTTATAGTAGTACATATATTCTTCCACATGTATTGTTGTAGGTGTGAGGACACTATATAAACATTAACAAAAGGACAGAAAATGAACTTGTGGACATTTGTAAGGCGTGGCTTGATCTCCCTGTTCCCCACTAGCAAGCTAGAGAATCAAAGCTCTTAAAAAACGCAACTTGAAAGGATGCTTCATTTACCAAAGATTAGCAAACGAAAACAAGAGAATCACAACACTACAGTCGGTGTCTCGATCAGGAAACTAAAAGCTAATCTGCGGTCGTAGTTTAGAACAGGAAAACTAGTCTGACGCGGTCCAAAATCTCACCCATTGTCTGCTTCCTTAATATCAACTTATTTAGCGGCTCCCGATGAATGAAATGCAAGAAGGAATGGAAAGCTTTCGTAGAAGTGATGAGAAATGTGTGTTCCAATCAATTTTGAATTCCTTTTATCTTTCACTTTGACATTGTCCTTGGTAATGAGCCACCTGAAATGGTGTTCTGATGCAGGATTAGACCGAAACCTTGTGCTCGCTTAGTTCCTCCGATTATCTGTCTTGTTGAGCTTACAAGAACCCTCAAGGAATGACTATTACCTATTGTAAGTTACCCCGATTTCGACCTCTGACCATACTCAGAGAAAACGATTACGGTGACCCAACTTTATACCCAAAAACCTGGCTGCATTCTCGATTTTGTGGTCTATACTTTCACCATAATATCAATGAACGCTTTGGTGAGGACCGGCAAAAGGGTCATGGCCAAAATTGATGAGAAAATGCAGCTGGATTCACAATCTTCCTCTTCAGTTTTTTGTCTGCCCACATAATTGCAACGTGATAAAGCAGCATTAAGTAAATGATGTACTTCTTTCATTCTATGTTGGGATGAACTGCACAGAAAACCACTATAAGAGATGTTAATTGTGACAGCAAGGATGACCACATCAACTGCCAAAGTAGGAATGGTTTGCCGATTCGACAGTGTCTAACGTATAGATATGCGTCCTGTGACTCTCTGCCTTGACGGTAATGACTGATTCAACAGACAAATCGAGTAGTGAGCGAGCATTCCCCTGATATGCAGAGGCCATTCCAATATGCCCATCTCTTCCAATGTGTTTATGCAGAGTGTATATACAAAGTACAAACCACCCCAAAACCATCCTACATCACGTAGCATTCGTATAAGGTGATTGACCTTATTGCCACCGATCTCGGAACTTTTAAAATCAGACAAGTCTCTCTCAGAATTCCCTTTCCCTTTCCATGAGGAAGAAAGGAGGAACTCGAGGGAGATGATTTCTCCTCATAGTCAGCTTCATAGGGTGCGAATAGTAACCATTCTATTCCAGAAATCAAATTCTTGCCAGAAATTGATTTCTGGAAGAGAAATCTGTTTGGTAAAACATGACTAATTCTGCTCCAGAAATTGATTTCTGGAATAGAAATCTATTTTGATTTTTTTATTTTTTTTGCACCTAAAAAAATTTAAATTTTACTCAAAGTGGGTGGCCACAGGCATTATAAGCTATTTTGTAAAGTTTTGAAATTTTTTATTTTTTAAATTTTTTTGGACACCTAAAAAAATTAAATTCACTTAAAGTGGGTGGCCACAGGTATTCTAAGCCATTTTGTGAAGTTTTTTTTTTAAAATTTTTTTTAAATTTTTTTTGGGCACCTCAAAAAATTTAAATTTTATTCAAAGTGGGTGGCTACAAGTATTATAAGCCATTTTGTAAAGTTTTGACATTTTTTTATTTTTTTGGGCACCTCAAAAAATTTTAATTTCACTCAAAGTGGGTGGCCACATGTATTTTAAGCCATTTTGTGAAGTTTTGAAAATTTTTATTTTTCATTTTTTTTTTTTTTTTTTTTGCATCTCAAAAAATTTAAATTTCACTCAAAAGTAGGCTACCACGGGTATTTTAAGTCATTTTGTGAATTTTTCAAAATTTTTATTATTTTATTATTTTTTTTTTTTTTGGGCACCTCAAAAAATTTAAATTCACTTAAAAAGGTGGTGGTACGGGTATTAAAAGCCATTTTGTGAAATTTTAAAATTTTTTTTTTTTTTGGGCACATCAAAAATTTAAATTTCACTCAAAGTGGATAGCCACATGTATTTTAAGCTATTCTGTGAAGTTTTGGAATTTTTGATTTTTTATTATTTTTTTTTTATAAAAATCACCAAATTTCATATTTTCCCGAAATCTGACTTTTTTTTTTTTATTTTCTGGAAATTTTTATGAATTTTTCTAGAATTTTTCAATTTTTATGCATTTTCTGAAAAAAAAAATTGTAAGAAAATAGGGAGAATGCATTCCGGAATCAAGAAGCTATTTTTGTAGCTTCTCTTTTTCTTGCCAAAAACTCATTCTGGAATCAAAAACGCATTCTGGAATCAAGAATGCATTCTGGAATCAAGTATTTAACAAACGCATTTTTATTCCGGAACGTAAAAATCGCCTCGTAATGCATTAGAAAATTTTTAAATAAACGCTTATTTCATTAGGAACGATTCCGAACAGAATTTTTATTTCGGAATGCATTCCATGCGCACCCTATGGGTGGTGGGCTTAGCTGCTGTCCGAGAGACTTTTGCCCCTCTAGTCTGTGCTGGGCTTCTTCGGGTTGGTGGCATAACTGGTTTTAAAAGTTAGTCAAAAGCCGACCCTACACAGAGTTAACAACTCTTCCTAGTTTATAGCTTGTCCTTATTAATTCATTGTTTGTCTGACACGAGATAATGATCTCAGAAGAGTCAACTTTCAACTGCTACATTTTATAAGAACCACAAAGCCATAAATGAAACATGAAACGATTCCGACCACTCCTAATTTAGGTTACGTTCGCTAATAGGGATAAAATTAAAAATAGAATAAATTTTTTCTTATTTTATATTTAATATTTATTCAAGATAAAATAAAGTTGGATATAGAAGGAATATACCCTCAATAAAATTATTACATGAAGAAGGTGAAATAAAGGTGAATAGGATTTTCAATATTTATAACATAAAAATTAATTTTCTCGAATAACAAACTTGTTAAATTAATAAAATTAAAATATTATTTGAATATAAATATTATTTAAATTTTAATATAAAAATTTCAAAATAACAAAGAAATAACAATAATTTCGTTTTTATTTATTCTTATTTTTATTTATATATTCAAAAAAATTATATCTTGTGATATAAATTTCATATATATAAATCAATACTAATATATATATTTATTACATATTTTAGGTATATTAGTATAGTTTACTATTTAATAAAATTTTATTAGAGATGATGGATGCGGAAAAAAGAAATTAAAAACAAAATAATTAAAAAAAGAGAGGAAAAATAAGAAAAAATAAGCAAATAAAAATGAAGTAGGTAAGAGTGTCGTGAGAGATTTTTATCATCTCCATTTGTGCAATTTTTAGGTTCATTTACACTAATATGACGTTAATTGCAAATAATGGATATGGTAAGAAGTGAAAATATCCGACTTTATTTACGTGCTTTACCAAACAGTAGATAGGATATAGCAATGGATTTCATATCCTACCATATCAAGTCCTATCCTGACTAGAAATCTAGACGATCAAACGTAGCCTTATTATATATGGGCCCCATTCCACTAAGTTTGAAACCCATATTTTCATTTTATAATCCAAGACACGAACATTGAGGCTCGGGAACATGGAGGCCTACGAAACACTCAACATATCTTATGAATCCTATTGATCTAGGCTTTTAGCTCGTGTTGATAATTACAATCCAGTGCAATTTGTATGCAACTAATGATATGTATATGTGACCTTTACTCCAGTTCACGAGTTGAAAATTGTCTGGAGTCGAAATCCCATCAACAAAATCTTTCCATTTTACCTATGATTAGCTAGAAATGAAATTCATTTTTACTTAATTTTCATTGTGGATAAAATAGTTTTTCCTAGCAAGCAAGCTAGCGTCTTTAATTGTATTCAGCCTGCAGAATAAGTTAATTATCGTAGCAAGATTCAGCACGTCATTCCTTACCTGTGCTCGTGAAGAAATTTTTTTCAATTGAATCCTAGAAAATCGTTGCTAATTATTCGCAACACTGCTAAGCTTCGGGTCCAGCATGACTAGATCAAAACGTAAATCATGACCATACCGACGATGGAGCCAAAACGTAAATCATGACTAGCCACACTTGGTTCTAATCTCGAGTCATCAACATTAAGTTTCAGAAATCTCCCAGAAATTAGGGAGAGAGAGAGAGAGAGAGAGAGAGAGAGAGAGAGAAGCTTTGAGCCCATTTAACTCATGGGCCTGAACTATATGAAATGACTGTAAGGGTTTTGAACTTTGAGCAGAGTCTTTTTTAATATTTTCACGTGATCAAAGCCCGACCCGCACCGGTCGGCGGGGTTTCGCAAAACCTCTCCGAGTGCAAGAAATCGAAAGCCGACGCTCGATTCATGATGAGTAGATGCCAGGAGATAACTTTGACAAGGTCACTCCGTTCGTGTTCATAATTAGGTGAAATCGGAGAGTGAACGAGTGTAAGGAGTCGACCTGCCCGCCTCACTGCTCCATTACGCTTGTGGGCGAAAGCTTTTAGGAACTTCTTTCTTTCCTCGAAGAAGAGTATCAAGCAGTTCATAGTATCTTCATGTGACAAAAGACTTCGATCACACAAAGTCGAGTGAGCTAGAGCAGGAAGGAACCGGAGGATGAAATTGAAAGATTGGATGAAGATATGGCTTAACATGTATAGGAAAAGGAAAAGGGCCAGAAGAAAAAGTAGGAACACGTGGCTGAATGCGAAGAAGAAGAAAAAAGGCATTGAATGCAGACAGACCGTCTTTTTATGGCTCTGCCTCGCTACCCTCTCTTCTCAACTCTCTGGTACGTTCCCACCGAGAGAGAGTGAGAGAGAAATTTGAAGCTGAAGCTGAAGCTGAAGGTGAGAAAGTAGGACATTTGCACAGTATGGCTACACGAACACAGCCCATCGCTACATGCCAAAAGCGATTGGCATGGCAATGGCAGCTCTCTTAGCCTCAACTTCACAACTGTGCCGACGTCCTACTTTCTCAGCTTCAGCTTCACAACTCTCTCTGTCTCTGTCTCTGTCTCTCTCTCTCTCTCTCTCATCGATACATGCCAAAAGACAATGGCATAGCAATGGCAGCATCAATTAATGTCATCTCATCTTTATCGGATTTCCAACCTCCCCAACACATTACCTGACAGTCACTCTTGCACTGCTTAGACCATGGCTTTGTCCGCTGGGTTTTACTGTGCAGGACCTTTATAGTGGAGAGAGAGAGAGAGAGAGAGAGAGAGAGAGAGAGGGGTTGATCATCATGGTGATCTTATCATTGAAATCAAGACATTCTTTTGAGAACTTGTGCAACCTATCATGATGCATCATCATGATTCAACTTGTAATCAGGTGCGGGTTTTCTCTACACTTTCATCCATCTCTCAGCTACTTAATATAGTTTTCTTGGTTGTAAAGAAGAAGCCTTTTATTAAATGGCATGTTTTTTAACATTGGAACCTTGGCCCTAATCTATCATGTGGTTCAAGGTTATGGGCGGTAATGACCTCCTTTGTATATATTAATGCATTCGTTGTATCCTTTCCCGATCCTATCGATTCATTTCTCTTCAAACGGTTCAAGAACGTACAAGCATCTGCTAACACCCTGATCATGGATATCAAAAGCATGAATGGAGATGAGTAGACGATGTTACACCCAATTGCATATGGAATAAGAGACGACTTATGATGACTTGAGGCGAGTCCTAACAGGTAGGTGATTTTGAATTGGAAAAGATTATTTGAACATAACTCTTCAAATTGATCTAGTAGAGGAGAGATTACATTATTGAAGCAGTTCTTGAAGACTCTGATTCCGATGAAAAAAGTCGAATTTCAATGTCTGAAGACATGGTCTGGACTTAGGTGGAATTTGCAAAAAATGGGAAGGATGATATTTAATCAAAACTCGATATCTTCATGCTGAAAAATTTCGAGGATCCAGGTATCAACCTCGATTCACAAATTTTCTCAATGCAAATAACTCATGGAAGTCTTGACTGTTCACGATGCAGCTCAAGCCAAGGAACTTAATTCGTCAACATTCTATAATCCGACACGTCGAGCTTGTATCGATTGGAGGAGAATGATGCAACTCAACTTGCCACAAATAGAGTTTTTTTCAGTGTGGAGCAAAATGATGCGAGACCAACTAATTTCCAAAATTAATCTATTCATTTGATTTTAATTAATATGTTAGAAATTCATACGATTTTGCTTCATCCCTGTTTTTTTAGTTACGTTTACATGTGAATGATTCTCATATTTAACACCCACCAAACAACGGCCTATATAGCCCTTTTTAGATTAGATTTGCATTGTCTCTTAGGACTCAGTAGATCTCATTCACTTTCTTAGTACTTATTTGATGCTAGGTTTGATGAAGGGTCATTAGGGTTTCTTGAGGGTATCCCAAAAGTATTCGTTTCTTATGCCTCTTTCGTGAAACAACTTTACCTCATTTAATTGATGACAAAAGCATTCGAACAGTGTTGTGTTCGAGCTTGTCGCATTCCCCAACTCTCTTTCGTGTTTATCCTCGTTTCTCTTATATGTTGCTGTGTATTGGCCTTGCAATATAAACGCAATGCTAAGGCGAACTGTCACAAACAATCATATTCGAGAGACTCAATTGAATCCGGAAAAGCCTGAGGAGGACATTTGAACATTGGATGAAAGTTCAAGAATTCATGATGTGAGTAACCCTTTTGAACAATTCAATAATTCTGAGTATCATCGTTGATTAATGTGAAAAACAAGTCCCTTTGAAGACGGACAAAACCATTGACTTTAACCAATTTCTTCACACTTCTCTTACATCAGGACGAACCGAATTACGACACAAGCATTTCCGTGGCTCATTGCACAAAATGAATGAGCCGTTCTCTCTGAGCATCCGCAGAGACGAATTAACTGTTCGTACCATCACATAATGGGGGATCAGCTTTGTTTTTCAGCCTCGAAGCAACAAGGGACAAAGAGATTTTGCTCCTTGCAGCCAGTTCACATTATTAATTAGCTCGAGAGCATGTTTGTTTTGGAGAAAAATTCATGACAAAGAAAAATGCTTTCCATGGAAAATTCTTACCCCTTTTTAGATAAAGGAATTCATTTTTCTAAAATTTAAGCATGTATATTTTCTTTAACCGGTGAATGGTTTTCCATTGACTAATTATTTTCAACAAACCAAACACATGAAAGTCCTAAAAACTAATTCGTGGAAAATTCTTTTACTCAAACAAACACGCCCTTAGTTAGGCCAGTTAAACATGTATTTGTTTCATTGAATGAGTTTTCCACGAATTAGTTCTCTGAACTTTAATGTGTTTGGTTTGTTGAAAATGGTCAATTAACGGAAAACACATTTATGGTCAAAGAAAACACTTACACTTAAAATTAGAAAAATGAATTCTCGGTTTTGAATAGAGTAATTCATTTTCCCAAGCATAACAAGTTTCTTACCACAAATACTCAGCAGCATTTCATTCTAAGAGCTTTCCGCGACTTAGTTTTTTGAACTTTCACATGTTCAGTTTGTTGAAAATGGTTAGTCAACAAAAAAACATTTATGGTCAAAGAAAACACTCACACTTAAAATTAGAAAAATGAATTCTTGGTTGTAAATAGAGAAATTCATTTTCCCATGCATAACAAGTCTCTTACCACATACGCTCAATAGTTTCTTCACCATTTATATTAAGATAGAATTTTATGTGCTTTTCAGCATATCATTAAACAAATAAAAACCAACCATTTTTCTTGAAAATGATTTTCATGAAGAGAGTAATCCTTTATCTTTTTTTTTTCCATTACTTGCAGGCCTTCATCAGCCATAGGTGAGGGCCAAGGGCAAGGCCTTGACCCTTGTTTAATGCCGGCGACCCTCGCTAGCTATTTTCGAGGCCTCGATGACCGGTAGAGGGAAGAAGATGAAAAACAGAGAAGCAAAGAATGGGAAAAAAATTAAAAAAAAAAAAAAAGACAGGGAAAAAAAGAAAAAAAATTAGAAAATATAAAAAAATTGCAAAACAATGACGTCTCATTTTATATCGTTTACGTCAACGATATCCAGCCTAAATTGGTTAGATGTATTACATTAAAAAATCGTCAAAAGGTAATAGATTACATTGGTTAAATTAAAAAATTTAAAACTAAATTGGCGGCCGTATAATATGTCTAGGACTTTATGGACAAATTTCCCCAAGACAAAGCAAAGCACCTTTTATTTCTATGAATTCCAAGTTATATTATAGGGAATTTTAGTAGAACACTACGGAGAAATTTTTAAATATTTAAAATTTGACTTCAAATGAAAATCCCTAGACGTACTCATTTTGATTTGTCATAAATATCTTTTGTTTTCGTATCAAAGTATAAATACATATTAACCTTTTAAAATATTACACATACGTCTGCTATAAATACTGGAGCCTATGTTAAAATCATATTTAATGCTAATACTATATTTGTTAGGATGCACACGTGTGAGTTGTATTAGAAAAGTCCCGCATCGGAGGCATCGGAGAATTGGTGTGGCGTTGAACAGTTAATATATCATAGTTGGCTTATAACTCATTGGTTTAAGTTTTTGAGTGAATGTGGGTCCAATTGGATATGTTAACGGGCTTAGACTTGGGCTCCCTCTTAGCGATCTCCTCTATCAAAGGTATTGGACTTCTGTTGCGCACTCCCAACAATGGTATCAGAGCTGATGGTTGATTGGTGGCCCACTCTCAATGTGTACAGGTGTTTGGCAAATATCTTGATATAGGAATTTGGTGACCCACATGGTTTCCGGGCAAGTAGGTGTTGTGGTGTAGTAACGCAGACCCAATGGCAGACTTCGTGGTTTGGTTCGAAGAAAGAGACTAGGGATCAAGTTGGTGGGTGTTGTGGTGTAGCAATGCGGGCCCAATGGTAGAATTTATGGTTTGGGATGAAGTTAGGCATTGGAGATTCAAGTTGAGATATGTTGATGCAAAATGATATCTAAATTAAGGGGGGAGCAAACCTAACATTGGATCTCACACATGAGAGGGAGATTGTTAGGATGCACGTATAAGTTGTATAAGAGAAGTCCCACATCGGAGAATTAGTATTGTGTTCCATAATCCATCGACTTAAGCTTTTGAGCGAATGTGGTTCCAACTGGATATATTAACGGGCTCACACTTGGGCTCCTTCTTGTCAATTTCCTCGGGTGAATGTATTGGACTTTTGCTGCGCGCTCCCAACAATATTATTCCAAGTTTTGAATACCGTAATAAATGAATAAAGCAAGACACAAAAGTGAAAGCGAGTCCAACTAGAGTTGACCGCAAGCTAGGTGACATGCCAAGTTTTCCAAGGCTTGAAGAGCTAATTATGTTAAGGTTCTTTAAATTTTTTTTTTGGGGGGGGGGTGGTAAATGCATCCATAACAACCATCATAGTAAAGAAATATGTTGAGGTTTGATAAGGAAAAGGCTTATTATGATGGATTGAATTGGTGGATCTGTCATATTATATAAAATGGTTGAATTGATATATGTTTTTGTACTATGAAAATAATAAAAGAGTGTCTCTCGAACACTTGTTAAATCTTTATAGATGAGCTTTATAAGCGTAAAATTCTGCACTCAAAGTAAATAGCTTTGCTTAGAATATGTACCTATCTTATTTTCAAAGGTATCATTATAAATGTTTTTTCTACTTTTGATTAACTAATGGTGCCCTAAGTTAATTTTTGACAATGTGCATGTTCCATTATGCTATTGCGATGATTTAAATCTGTATTTGAGATGGTTTTCTTTCTATCTTTATCCAATCATAGTCTAGATTTGATCTCGAGCCACTCTTGAAAAGTGGCACGGTCACTGACAATAAAATAGATCATGCTAACGTATAGTCTCGCATCACTTGATTAGTAGATTTAACCGCATCTTGTCGGCATGTCTTTTTCTTCCACCACACAGTCATTCTAATAGATTACATCAATTGGGTTTGAGAAACCGTTTCTCTCTGAAGAATTCTTTTAGACTCTAGTGATAAAGTAAAGCTGTACATGTCGTATCAAAGAAATGAAGAACAACTTTGGCCCCACAAAAGTGAAAACTAAAAGGACACTCCCGTGCGCCCAAAGTTTGCCGCCAGCCAAACACAAGCCGGAAGCAAATGAAGCTGCATGGATGTGCAGCGGAGGACCCCACCTCAGTTTTTTTTTTTTTTTTTTTGTTTTTGGTCGGAGGACCCCACCTCAGTCACAGCTAAATAATCCGACATCTTAACCATTAGCGGCAATTATTGGAAGCGAAACCCTAGTTTTCACAAGAAAAGGATCTCGAAGTCATTTTAGAAGAAGCGTTAGAGGAGGAGGAAACAGAAGGGAAGCTGACAAACTCATCTTTTTGAGCAAGTTCTAGGGTTTACTTTTGCAAGACCACGCAACCAGAAAAGAGAAAGAAAGAAAAGAAGAGGTAGAGGAAAAGGCCTGAAGAGCCCTGTCGTGTAGGCGCGAGGGGCTACGCACTAATTTAGCTAACCCTAGCCATGAAAAAGCAAATACCGCTCCATGCAAGGACACATTAAAGTAAAGTAGATTAGGGGGGATCATCTCTGGCTTCTGTTATCACTGACAACTACGGATCTCTGCACATAGGTTTGTTTGTGTATGTGTGGAGGGAGAGTTGAGTGGTCAAATCGATGAATGCAAACGGTGCGTGGCTTTGTTAGCCCGCTTGGCGTTATGTGGTCATTATGGCGGTAATGATAGATGGCGAGATCCGCTTTTATTGAACATGAGGCAGAGTGCCACACATACTCTGCGAGGGATTTTCGCTTACAAATGTTGTCTTATCACTAAAAGAGAGGGTTTGGTGTTCAATTGAGTACAGTCGGCTTCCCAAAAAGGCCCCTTTCCTGAGTATGTGTGTTCTTTTCTGCATTATTTGCTACGACCTGTCGAAAGTTTGCTAGACAGTTTTCGAACTCATCCTATACGAGGTGATCAAGTCGAGTTTATCGGAGCTTTTGTTTGTGTAGTTGGTTGCTAAGTAAAAGTGCAGACAATGCATGATTGGCAGCTATATATTCTGCAACTGAGCCAACAATTATTAGCTAAAGGATTATTTGCGAAAAAGTAAGGGTCGAAATGATCAATGTATTACTTTCTAACCCAGACTGAATGAGGAGTCGCTAATCGTCAAACCCGAAATGTGTTGCAAAAGATCCGACCAGTGAAGGACATTCCAAAGTATTTATTTTCTGTTCTAGGTATAAGTAGATCATCGTCTGGGATTCAACAGCAACTATGAACGTTTTCAACCCTCTTCTAGACACTCGATCAGGGCTCAACTAAATTTCTAGGACTGCTCGTGTTTTCAACTAGGATACGCCTAACTACAGGTTGTTTTCACATTATGCGAGCAGATCAAATCAAGAACTGCTAATCCTAGTGGTGAAGGTGTCTTACGAATGGAACAGAACCAGGGCGAGTAATGTGAATAACTCACCTACGAACCCGATGAGCTATTGACTTGTCTCATGGAATCAAATGTGACATTGATATTATATGTCAATGCGATCCATACTTATTAACCTCTTAAGATGGAAATATTTTATAGGTTTACGAAGCTTACTCGAACAATATAAAAAGTTACATAGTAAGAAATTAAATTTAAGATATATTTCTCGACATATTGTTACTTTCTAACACTCTCAAACGAGAACCTATAAAAAGGCTTTGGCCTCTTGTTACCGAAAACGAAACCTGTAATGTTAATGACATTTTATTTACCAAAATCGATGGTATATCATTTGATTGGTCCAGGGATTTGCTTAACCGTTAGATAAAAAATGCCTAGAGACAGTACTCACATCTTTTTAGAAAAAGAAAAAAAAAACAAAACCAAATCGAATACAAGAACGTAAAAAAAGAAGACCGAGAGGACTAAAAGAGTAGGAGGATGTCTCGCGGCTTTACCAGCAATGGCTAAACGGCTATACGTGGTGATGAAATCGTCGTATATCAAGAAGGAAGGATGAATATGTGAAAGGGCTTTTGACTATGACTTTGGAATGAAGAGCTGGAAATGAAGGCACAAGGCTAATTCCAAGTAGTGCAGATGTTAGGTGCCTATCATTTTGCTATGGTGATTTTCATGTATTTCGTGCACAGTAATTGATACTAAATCTCATTTGGGGTTGATGCTCATGCTATCCAGTGTAACAAAATGCAAATTCACAAGGGACGAATATTGAGGCTATATAAGTTTTGTCCAGCGCGAGTCCCTTGTTAGGATGAAGATCAACTTTCTCCTACTTTGATCCCATGACGAAACGCAGATATTACATTTTCTGCTCCTCCCACACTTGAATAATACCCCAGAATCTAACCTCTCTCTCTCTCTGACCCACTACTAGCTGGCCCCCCATCCCCAGGCACTCCTGCTGCGCCGCTGCCGCTGCCGCCATCGTCAACCTCCGCCGCGACCGTACTGCTACTCTCTCTCTGTCGGGTGCTAGGATTTTGTTGAGATATACATTAGGCATAGTGATGACTTGAATAAACACTCGTTGCGATCCTACATTCAAACCCCCTGCGAGCCAAGAGTTAAGATGCACCGTGTGCATAATGTAATCTTGAGTGCGTGCATATATACTCGACCGACGCTATAATTAATCTGCAATTTTTGTACATTGTTGCTGTTGATTTTGCTGTACAATAGAAGCAGAAGTTTTCGCATCCATATAACATTTTTCGGGTCGCGAAATAAACAAACATTTGGAGCATTGATGGTGGGAATTTAGACATTGAAACCCGAGAAGAAGCGAGGACGGTAATAAAGGAGAGAGTGTGGGGGCATCGCCCCCCCTCATAACTAATGAAAACAACGGGTGAATGAGAGAGAGTTAATCTCTCCATGCACACGTCCCTTCTCTCTCTCTCTCTCTCTCTCTCTCTCTCTCTCTCTCTCTCTCTCTCTCGGGAATACCGAACCCTACATTGATTTTTAAACTATTATTTTTTCGATCCTTACTTTCTTTCCATTCAAGCTTCGGCTGTTTGTTTGCAGCTGCGCCCCCTCCCTCTCCTCCCTTCCCCCCGCTGGTGTGGCCAACCTTCATGATCCTTCAATGATCAACAAGTGGTCCAGAAATGTATACCAGAGATCTGATACAGAAAAAGGAAAAGAACAAACTAACCAGGAAAGAAACGAATACCCGGGCGCTGCGAATTTTGGTTTCAAGTGAACGTACATATTCCGTTTGTTAACTGAAATTTTTTAGGTATGTAAATATTTAGAAATTTTTTACCTAACATCTAATAATGTTTCAGACGGAGAGGGGCGAGAACTAGCACTGACCCTCCTAGGTTAGCCATTATGAAGGACCACGTATGGTTGGATTTACCTTGTTAGGTTTGAGATCTACCCCAGATGGGAAAATACAAATGCGAATGGCATTCGGGCCGTCACTCCGCATCATAGGTCTTGTAAGATATTAAACCCTTCTCGAATTTCCTCGCGTTATTAGTTAGAGTTTGTGAAAATGAATTAAGCCATCATATAAACAAAAGAAAAATACCTCCTAAATTTGTTCCTAACCATGGTCATAAAGTACCATTGGCGAAACACAAATTAACTTACTGATACAAATCAAGAAAAATCCATATGGTAGCAAACTACTTCAGAAATTAATGTGTGGTAGCATGAGATTTGTAAGATTATCAAAGCCATGAAAATATTGATCCCATATTATTGGCAAGTTACCAACTATTTGCAAGAGGGCAGAGAGTTGAGTTCGTTGAACCATCTACTTTACATAAGCCTTCCATCGAAAATATCACCGGCTTTATTATAAGCACCTTACCACATCAAAAATACTTCAAACCCTAATTTACACTTCTCTCTGTGAGGGAGAGGGAGAGGGAGAGAGAGATCTGTCACTCGAACTTCATTCGTAGAGTTGAGGCGCTGTAGTGGTTTGGCTGCAGCCTAGAGGCAGAGGTGCTTGCTGTGGTGGCTGGAGACATGGTGCCAGCATCGATCCTGGGGCTTCTGGTGTAGCGAAGACAGAAGATGAGAGAGAGAGTGTGTGAGGGTGTGTTCATATGTGGTCAAAATTGATATCGCAGATAAAACTTTAGTTAAGAATAGATGGGCCAATATAAAATTTGGTGATTGCACAATCAAGTAACTTTTTCCCATGCAGGAGTAACCAATTCAGAACGTTGATAAATTTAGAAGACATTTTCTTGATTACAAACTCATAGTGAACGATACACCCATTTACATATAGAAGAATTATTTCAAGGGAAAAAACCGAAAGCTTGCAAATGTTACATCAATAGCTTGGCTTTTCAAGTAGAGTAATGCAAGATTGGTTTAGAAAGGTCGTTTTCAAAGTAATTAAGGTAGATCATATTCAAGCAGGGCATATTCAAGCATCCAAAAAGAGCTTCTTATCATTTAATAAACTAAGTTTGCAAATTAATCTTAGTTTCTTTAGGGCATATACAAGCATCCAACAAGACCTTCTTATCATTTAATAAACTAAGTTTGGAAATTTATTTTTTTAATTTCTTTAGCATCCAGAAACATGTTCTCCTAAGCTGTTACTTTTTCTTCTGCGCAAAAAAATTGATGAAAATGGACATAGAAGAAAGTCACTTTCCAAGTCTGCTACATCTACTAATATATTAGCGGCAAAATTCCCATCTATCCCCATCTTTATCTCTCTCTCTCTCTCTCTCTCTCTCCCTCCTCTTTTCTTCTTCCTCCTACAGAAACTGAACAATCAAAGAGAAAGAGAGAGAGAGAGAGAGAGAGAGAGAGAGAGAGAGAGAGAGAGAGTGTTCAGATCCAAAGCAGTTAAGCTGCCTCTCATATATCAATCCCACCTCTCTATCACACTTCACACACTGATCGGTCAATCCTATCAACCATCAAATCAAAGAGAAACATGTCCTCTTCATCTGCCTTTTCACCGGACCCCCTCTCCCCCAACGAGCAGCTCTGTTATGTCCATTGCAACTTTTGCGACACCGTCCTTGCGGTATCGCACACCTCTCTCCCTCCCTGACTTTTTGTCCCCAATAATTATACGCTCGCATTATTCTGTCTCTCTTTCTCGCGCTCCAAATATATAAACTACTCATGTTTATGATTCTTCTTCGTCTTTTCTCGTTTTCTTTTGCTCCCTCTGATGGGTTCTTCTTCTTGTTTATCTCAATTATCAGTTTGTGGGCTTGTTGTGATATGTTTGGCTTGGGGTGTGACGTTTGTGTTGTAGGTGAGCGTTCCATGTAGCAGCTTGTTCAAGACGGTCACAGTCCGATGTGGTCACTGCACCAATCTCTTGTCGGTCAACATGCGAAGCCTCCTCCTTCCTCAGGCTGCAACAAATCAGCTTCACCTTGGCCATTCTTACTTCACCCCTCAAAACCTTCTGGTATATAACATTTTTGTTTCATGCTTGCTGATGCTATAAAGAAAACTAATCAACCGGGGCTCTTTTCTTACCGTGAGCACAAACAAAAAACGAAATAAAGATGAAGGCAGCTAGGGTTTCTCCAATAATGGTTGCATAACTGGCTGCTTTTCCCCTTTTCCTGTTCTTTTCTTTTTGGACAAATAATTTTGTGAAGCCCAATTGAGAACTTTTGGATAGCTTATAGGTTTGTCTTCCTTTTCCTTGTTTTTGTGTGTGTGTGTGTGTGTGTGTGTGTGTGTGTGTTTAGTTTCGAGGTTCTAATCTATGGGAATGTGTAGGAGGAAATCCGGAACACGCCGTCGAACATGCTGATGAATCCGACGATCCCGAACGAGCCGATGGTGCAGCTACGAGGAGGGATGGAAGAAATCCCAAAGCCCCCGCCAATCGTGAGCAGACGTGAGATTCGGCCTGCTTTAGCTTTAATTTCACATCTTTTTGGTCCCTTCTTTGCCTCACATGTTTTTTTACTTCTTTCTTGATTGTGCAAGCCGTCAAAGAAAGAATCCCTGCATTTTTTATATGGGCCTTTTCGGCAAGCAGTTCCCTCTTAACCAAATTAAGTGAGAAAAAGTTTCAAGAAAGTCGGATTCGATTGCTCTAACGCTTACCCTTGAACAGTCCCGTAAAATTTTTCCTGCTTGCATCATGTGGTCAAGCTCTTCATCCAACTCAATCACCTGTTATATTCTTTAACTGGTTTTTCTGTTTTCATTTTTGTTTTTTCTCTCTTTTGGCTCTCTCAAGTTCCAGTTTTTATAGGTAAACTGGGACGGGCACTTTAAGATCTGCCTCTCCACTTTCGTTACATTGCTCTTAGAGACCACAGTGTGCCCTCCTAAAATAGAGATGTCCTCGCTGTTTGCCCTAGTGGTCACCATTCTTGAACCACGAAAGCTAGAAAAGGTTTCGCAACCGTTCTTCATTTTCGTAACTAATTTGGTTTCCTTCCTCCGGAGAATACCCTAAAATTTAAAAAACCCTAAAATGCAGATGGCCCTGGATTTATTAGGTTCTTTAGTTGTGGTTGTAGCTGCATCTGCGCTCGCTCACCATATCTGCTTAGAGCAAGATAGAATGTCTTCGTTCAATTTTGAGTTTTTTTTTTGGGAGACAAGAAAATATGAATGACTGTCCAGAGATCATGATGAGGTGATGATGGGTTGGGAAGATACAGACACAGAGAGAGATAAGAAAGCTACACAAAGTCAGCGAAGTGATATAATAAGTAACGTGTGTTTTGTCTGTTATTTGTGTGTGTCTGTCCATTGTTTCAGCTCCCGAGAAGAGACAGAGAGTCCCATCTGCATACAACCGATTCATCAAGTAAGTCTTTTTAACCTTTGGGCCATTCTTTACTTTACTTACAACTTTTTTTGAAAAACAATCAAATTTCTGATGCTTTGAAACTTTAGAGATTTAAGTGAAAAAGGAACTAATCTTTTAAATTCGTTGTTTCAGTAGTAAGTTTCTGCTTGAACATTTGTCATTTCATTGGGTTGAGAACACTAATAATAAAATGGAATGAAGTGCAAATTTCTGAGCTTCTGAGGAATGTGAGACTATCAAGAAGACAGTCATGCGTACGCCTTGGTGACATTGACCGATTGACGTATCTATCAATTTCATAGGGACGAGATCCAACGCATCAAAGCTGGGAATCCTGATATCAGCCATAGAGAGGCCTTCAGTGCCGCTGCTAAAAACGTGAGACTCTCTCTCTCTCTCTCTCATCCCGAAGAAACTTCTGGGTAGCCTTATTTTATCCTTGATGCCTTTTCTGTATTCTGAATTAAAATCAATCTGCATAACATGACAAGAGTTGTGATTATCGGGTACAAACGTTTCGGTTTCTTTTCAGTGGGCCCATTTCCCACACATCCATTTCGGACTCTTGCCTGATCATCAGCCCGTGAAGAAAGCTAACTTGCGCCAACAGGTACGTTCCATCTTTCAACCTCTTTTTTCAATAATTTACAAAACCCTAGTTCATCTTAACCCGAAACAAACATAAACAGTGAAGCCAGAGTGCCTATCTTTTTTACGCACTGCTAGCTTCTGCACGCTTGATCACATTAATAATATTTATTTTTATGACATCGATCACATTTCTTGAAGAGCTCAAAAATCATATTGTCCCTTTGTTTTTTCGAGAGTAAATTGATCTTGCACTCCGATTTTAATGACAATGATCTTTCATTTTGTGTAGGAAGGAGAGGACGTGCTCATGAAGGATGGGTTCTTCACGCCTGCAAATGTGGGTGTCTCCCCCTATTAATAATTGGCTGAGAACTTTTAAAAAAAAAGAGCGTTCTTGTGTCTCTCTCTTTCTAAGTTCATCAGTTCCGTTATCTTCTTCCCTTTACTTCCCCCTTATGAAAGTGTCACTACTAGTTAGTCTCTTTTATTCTAAGCTTCGTTTCTAAGAGAGACTTCTCTTTGTTCTAACTTTATGGCTGTTGCTCAGCTTCTGTGCCCTTGTGGCGTGTTTGAAGCTTTTAGTTGGATTGATTAAGTCTAGAGAGAAAGAAAGAGACAGGTCTTGAAGCTCGGATAACATCGAGCTTCTAGAAACCGAAACCTAGATGGGTCAAGGTTTGTTCATATTCCTCAATATGTATTGTGAACCTATCTTTAACCATCTCTCTCTCTCTCTCTCTCTCTCTCTCTCTCTCTCTCTCTCTCTCTCTCTCTCTCTCTCTGTTCTTCCAATGTTATCTTCCATATTGCTTTGTCGTGCGTGCATTACGTCTTGTGCGAGCATGTCTTGGAAAAACTACTTTTTCATCTGGGGAGTTGTCTTTCCCTGTTCCTTTTGAGTGAATATAATTGTAACGTAAAGGCTTGTACCTGCGCGCGTCAATGGAACACAAGTGGTACATCAGAAACTAAAGTTACTTTCTTCGAAGAGAACTAAGAGAATTGGCAGATATGGTTATCATGAGCAACAAATGCTCGGAGGATACTAAGAAGAAGTTTTTTTTTAGCTACAAAGATCTCCTGAAAATGATGATGTTCCTCACTCGTTTTCATCTAGTTCTTACCTTATTTTCCTACTATATTTCTCCTTTAGAGTTCAAAAACCAAAAGCACATACAAGAGCAAGACTCTACAACTCTTCTTAAGGTTATGTTAGGTACAGTAAGCGTGATTAACCTCTTGTTAGTTATGATCTCAACTCCAGATTTTGCACAGAGTTCTATTTAGGCCCCGTTTGGTTCAGTTTTGGGAATGGGTTTTCAGCCTTGAAAGCCTCTTCCCAAAATGCTGATCCGTTTGGTTCAGCATTCGGCCTGGCATTGATCAAATGCTAGCATTTGAATGTCGAAAACCCAAAGCTGGTCCGGACCAGCTTTGGGCTTTCCGCATTTGTGGAATGCTGAACCAAAACTTTTTGTCCCCAAACTATCCTCACTTATTTTGGTTTATTCCGATTTTGCCCCTCTTGGTACTATTCATCTTCTTCATGAGGTGATCGATGAGGGAAGGCTGACATCGGATCGGGTTGGCAAGAGGCCAGCGATGTCAGCATGACCCAAGTGCCGGCCGCCGGGGTTGCACGACCCTTGCCGAGGGTTGCTTGGTCTCGGGCAACGACCGTCAGCGGCAGATCTAGCTTGCCGAGGGTCGCCGACCTCGGGCGACGGCCGTCAGCGCTAGAACTAGCTCGCCGGTGGTCGTAGGCCTTCCCCGGCTCCAGCAAAGGGTAGGATAGGTTTTTTTTTTTTAATAAAAAAGATAATTCCCAAAGCCCTTTGGGAAAATTTTTTTTATCAAACACTACTTGAGTCAAAGTAGCTTTACAAATGATTTTTTACCAAACGCCACTTGCATTTCCCCAATAGACTTTAACCTAAAGGTATTTGCATTCCCCCAAGTAACATTTTAAAAGTTGAACCAAACAGGCTCTTAATTTAGTTTAGCATTAGGGTTTTCGACGTAGACTAAATCAAGTTACAGTGACATAATTTTCAGTTTAGGTTTATTTTACATGGCATTTTGATGGGCTTTATCTTTGTGAATAATGGGTCGCCCATGATGGGCTAACCCAGCCCATGAAAGAAAATAATTGCACTTGGCAGTTATTCTCTGAAAACAAAAAGTGAGAAGTGAGAACATTCGTGTGTATGGGTTGCATTTTTGATCATCAGAAAACTCATTCTCACAAGAAGATAAAGAAGAAGACACTTTGTTTAACAATCTAAGGATTGTTCTCTCTCTCAAGGCTGCGATAAGTGCATTTAATCTGTGGCAAAAGAGGTGTGTTCGTTTACGTAATATACTTCCGAACGATCGGTGATTCAAGTATAGAATAGGCACGTTTTTCCGCAATTTTGTAATTTGTTTAGGAATTTGTTTCCTTCATTGGTATCAGAGCATGTGTTCTTGTTTCCTAATCGTTTAATATGTTTATGACACAAAGTAATGGCCGGAATTCGTGAAACGACGCCAATGAACGCTCGGGTACGAAAAATCGAAATTCGACTTTACTGTTTGAGTTCGTTTCTCGATTTCCGTGTGTCAAAATTATTTTTGAAAAGTATAGTGTCGTAGTGCTCGTCGAGACGAGCAAAACGACAGGTGGCACGCCGCCGCGGGATGCCGCACGCGCCCCCACGCACCGCCGCAAGCGGAGGCTGCGCCCGGCATGTGCGTTACGCGTCGCAGCGGCGATTGCTTGTGGCGTGTGCAACGCACACGCCACGTGTGCGCGTGTGGACGTGGCTGACGTCAGCCCGCGGCTGCCCATGACCTGACTCGTGACCCATGACCCGACCCGTGACCCGACCCGTGTGACCCATTGACCTGACCCGGTCATCCGTTGACCATCGTTGACCACCGTTGACTGGCGTTGACCAAAAAAAATTTGTACCTTGGATTATGAGTAATCATTTTATTTTTTCTGCATTTGTTGCAGGAATAATGGTACGAAGATATCAAACCCCTATTATTTCTAGAACGGCGGCTCAAAAGAAGAAGCTTGAGAATCTAAGAATCAAGCTGGCTTTTTACCGGTGGGATGCTGATGATGACATGATGACACACATCATCAAGGTCAACCAAATGATACAAGATATCATTTGGAACGGTTTCGTAATGCCGAGTATGTGATGGTCGGAGCCTTCAAATGCACCATTCCTAATGAGTTGGGAAAAATGATTGATAAGGTTTGGGACATCTTAGAAGGCCCGAGCTATAAGATGATTGTGGAGCAATTCATGATAGAGTACATACGGGTTGGGGCAAGATGAACGTCAACCCTTGCATTGAATCGGTCTCGGCGCAATACGTTGCCCGAATCTAGGGGTTTTCCGGGTGCCTCCATTTGGATGCCAAAGAAAATAGAATTTCCTGAGGATTTTCTTGAGTCATTTCCAGTTTATATAAAGAGGATCACCACCTGATTGTGTTTATCTATTTTTAGTAAGCTCTTATGGATATGTTCACTATAGGTTGGTGTTAGATATTTTGGGTGGATAGTTCTTTTTATGTTGGTGTTTATGTTTATTTTCTTTGATGGATTCATTCCTTATGTACATAATGTTAGGTAAATGAATATTG
Source organism: Syzygium grande (assembly GCA_024733475.1). Taxonomy (NCBI): domain Eukaryota; kingdom Viridiplantae; phylum Streptophyta; class Magnoliopsida; order Myrtales; family Myrtaceae; genus Syzygium; species Syzygium grande. The sequence goes on from JAMXDD010000001.1 coordinate 31,816,202, forward strand.
ATGGATATTCATGTTGTGAATAGTTTATATTACTATTCTGTTTTAATATTTATCTTATTAGTGTCATATGGATTTGAGTGGGAGTTTTAAAAGTTTTAGTAACTTTAAAGAACGTAATTTTACCTTAATGATTACATTAACGGTAATTTCACATTAGGATTTTTTGATGATGATTGGAAACATAGTAAACTTTCGAATCTAAAGCCTATGTGAAATTATTCATTAACATAATCAATTTGTGTAAAATTGATGCATAAATAAGTGGCATTAACAATTCATGCTTGTCTGTCTGATATGTTTAGATTCAATGGCTTCAGCATCAAAGAATATAGTTGCTGAACTAAACAAAGGAGAGAAGCTTAACGGTGATAATTATGAAATTTGGCATATGAAAATCCAATATGTGCTGGAAGAGCAAGAGGCTCTGGAAGCTCTTAACCTGGTTATGGTAGAGCCTGAATACAAAAACACTGCACAACATAAGAGAGATAAGGATGCATTTACTGTATGGAAAAGGAAGAACTCCCTTGCTCGCATCACGTTGCTGAGTAGCATGGAAAATGATGTCATGCGAGAGTTTAAGCGTTTTGAAAATGCTAAAGAGATGTGGGGAGCATTGGCAGCAAGGTTTGGTCATACATCTGTAACCAAGCTTAGATAGCTCACTATAAAATTTGATTCATATAAGAAGCCACATGGTCAGTCCATGAAACAACATTTAAGGAAAATGTCAAACATGATTAATGAGCTGAAGGATGTTGGCCATGTTCTGACCGATGAGCAGCAAGTGCAAGCAGTGATTCGTTCTTTGTCTCAAAGTTGGGAGCATATGAAGTTGCACTTAACTCACAATGAGAACATCAAAACCTTTGAGGATGCAGTGCGCCACTTAGAGCTAGAGGAGAACCGTCTCCTGGTAGATAAGCCGATAATTGACATTTACTATGCAGGTTCTAGCTCACAAGGGCCTTTGAGCTCTAAGTGCAAGCGTCTTGATTCGTTCAAAAGGTGGAGAGGTAAGAGAGCGGGTTCTTCGGGGAATAAACCAAAAGATGATCAACACTAAAGAGGAAAGCGTCCTCAAGTTAAGAAGATGTCGAGGGTGAAATGCTACAACTGTAGAAAGAAGGGCCACTTTGCTCGCGATTGCGGCGAGCCAAAGAAGGTAAACTCCCATTGCATTCTTGAGAACTTTGTTTATGTGTCAAGTTCTGTATTTTTAACTGAGTTTAATCCTTTGTGGATTATAGATTCGGGAGCAACAGACCATGTAGCGAAGGACAGAGATGCCTTCGTGGAGTTTCGACGAGTTCCGACCGGAACAAAATGGATCTATGTAGGGAACAACTCTAAAGTAGAAGTTAAAGGAATTGGCACTTGCCAGTTGATGATGCGTGGTGGATGCACATTGTTCCTACATGATGTACTATATGCTCCGGAGATTCGTCGGAATTTAGTATCTGTTTTAGTGTTGGTTAAACTTGGTTTTAATTTGAACTTTCATAACAATGGTGTTGATTTGTATTTGGGTACGAATTATTATGGTTGTGGATACTTTCTGAATGGTTTTATTGTACTAGATGTTAACTGTAGTGATGTTAACGTTTGTTATTCCCTGTTTACATCTTCCAACTCATATGAAAATGACGTGAATGTGTGGCATGCTAGACTTGGTCATATTGGGCAACACCGAATGCAAAGATTAGCCAAAGAGGGCTTATTAGGCAATATTGAAAAAGTTGATTTGCCTATTTGCGAGCATTGCCTGGCCGGGAAAACAACAAGGAAACTATTCGGAAAGGGTACAAGAGCTGAGTTTCCTTTGCAACTAATCCATTCTGACATATGTGGTCCAATGAATGTGAGAGCAAGGCATGGGGCTATGTACTTCATCACATTCATAGATGATTGTACTCGATTTGGATATGTCTATTTGATTTCTCATAAATTTGAGCCATTAAGTTGCTTCAAGAAATTTATAAACTTAGTAGAAAATCAATTAGATAAGAAAATAAAAACGTTCAGATCCGATCGAGGTCGAGAATATTTATCTGATGAGTTCAGAAATTTATGTGATGAAAAAGGAATAGAAAGACAGCTGTCTATTCCATATACTCCTCAACAAAATGATGTTGCCGAGAGGAGAAACAGAACCCTATTGAAAATGATTAGGTCTATGATGGCACAAGCTAACTTACCTATCACCTTTTGAGGTGATGTTTTGTTAATTGCTGCCTATGTTTTTAACTATGTGCTTTCTAAATCAGTTACTTCCGCTCCGTATGAGTTATGGACAGATAGAAAACCTAATTTAAGTTTTCTTAAACCTTGGGGTTGTGCTGCTTATACTCACAAGCCCTCTCATAAATATGGGAAACTGGGTCCCAGAGGCAAAAAGAGTATTTTCATAAGATACTCAGAGCACTCAAAATGGTATGTGTTTATAGGTGCACAAGAAAGTAGGAGTATAACTGAGTTTGAATCACGAGATGTCACATTTTTAGAGAATGAGTTTCCTACTAAGGGCGAAATAGGTGAGGACTACTCACTATTTGAAACTTTGGATCCTGATAATGAAATTGATAAAGTTCGTCCAAATGAGAGCAATGTGAGAAGTGAGGAATTAAATTCGACTCAATCTCAATTGCAACCGTTTGATGAGACGATACCGTCATTATCTAATCCAAGTGGGAGCATAATGGAGAATGATATGCCATGTGTACAATCTCCCGTACGGCGAACAAGTCGCAAAAGTGTTCCCTAACGACATTTTGATATTAAAGGGGAAACTTTCATCGTCGCTCCACAAGACGAAGATGAGCCAAGGAATGTAAATGAGGCTCTAAGTTGCCCTAATAAGGAAAAATGGATAGATGCAATGGAAGAAGAAATGGAGTCAATGAAGTCAAACCATGTTTGGGAACTGGTTGATCTTCCAAAAAGACGCAAAAGCTATTGGGAACAAATGGATTTTTAAAATAAAGCGAAAAGCTGATGGCTTAATAGAAAGATATAAAGCTTGCCTCGTGGCGAAAGGGTATAATCAAAAGGGTATAATCAATAGGAAAGAATTGATTATGAGGAAACTTTTTCTCCTGTAGTGAGATTTACTTCAATTCGCCTTATTCTGGCAATAGTGGCAAGTATGGATCTTGAATTACATCAAATGGATGTAAAGATTGCTTTTCTAAATGGAGAATTAGAAGAAGAAATTTACATGGAGCAACCAGTTGGCTTCAATGTAAAAGGCCAAGAACAAAAGGTATGTCGACTTTTGAGATCGATATATGGCCTTAAGCAGTCTTCAAGACAATGGTATACGCGTTTTCATAATGCCATAATGGCTTATGATTTTACAATGATTGATGAAGATTATTGCGTGTATATCAAAAGATCCAAAGATCAATTTGTGATCTTATCATTATATGTTGATGACATACTGATTGCTGGAAGCAATAAAGAGTTGGTTAATACTATTAAGAATTGGTTATCATCCAATTTTGAGATGAAAGATATGGGTGAAGCTGCATATATTCTTGGAGTTAAGATTTCAAGAGATCATTCCAAGAGATTATTGTTTCTTTCGCAAGAGACTTATATCAACAAAGTTCTTAAACGATTTAGTATGCATGATTGTAAACCCATGGATACTTCTATTGCAAAAGGTGAAGGATTGAGCCATAGGTTGTGTCCTAAGACTCCACAAGAGAAGGAACAAATGAAATGTGTTCCTTATGCTAGTGCTGTTGGGAGTTTAATGTACGCTATGATGTGTACAAGACCTGACATATGTTTTGTAGTTGGAATGGTAAGTAGATACCAATCCAATCCAGGTCAAGCACATTGGAAAGCCGTTAAAAGAATCATGAGGTATCTAAAGGGTACTGCTGATTATTCTTTGAGTTATCAAGGAAAGGATGTGCGACTTGAAGGCTACTCAGATGCTGACTGGGGAGGAGATTTAGACGAAAGGAAATCTACCTCTAGATTTGTATTCTTACTGAATAATGGCGTCGTATGTTGGAGTAGTAAGAAACAAACATGTATATCATTGTCCACCATGGAAGCAGAGTTCGTGGCATTGTCAGCAGCAGTACAAGAAGGAGTTTGGCTTAAGAGATTTTTGGATCATTTAGGTGTTGTTGAGCATGCTGCAAGCTCATTGTTAGTCAATTGTGATAGCCAAGCAGCGATAGCATACACTAAAGATTCTAAATATCATGGCAAGACCAAACATATAGATACCAAGTACAATTTTGTTAAAGATATGGTAGCACGGAAAGATGTGAACTTGTAGTACATATCTACGCACAGTATGATAGCAGATCCTATGACAAAGCCAATTCTTAGAGATGTTTTCATTGGTCATGTAAAATCTCTAGGATTGCGTAGATGCTAATGTACTGAATATTGTAATTGCCCTGAATGTTCACATTTGAATGAAATTGTTATATCATTGTTAATGCCTATGATATTTTATTTATGCATATTAATACTTAGTGTATTATGTCGAGAAAGTATGTCGGACATATAAGGTTAACCCACTCACACGGGTAATCGCCTCTATTTATTGTGTGATAAATAGAGATGAGACAATTTTTAGGCTTATTATTTAGGTGATAATCGAGAGCTCAAGCTTAAAATATAAATGTTGCCTTAGCTACGTGCTAAGATGAGGACATAAAATTTACTATATCCGAAAGTAAAATAACCCACATATTTTACTTTATCTGTCTTTGATGCCAGATGTGAGTTCTAATGGATTTTTTAGAGGAGTAAATATGTGAACTCAAGTTTAGACATTGGGTATGTCTGAACTATCATTTGTCTGGGGAAAGTAAAGAGTTAATACGGAAAGGAGTTAATACCGTGTCGTATTTCATACTACGTATGCATAAGACGACCGATAAGAGTGGCAAAAGTTTTTGATCTCAACTTTATGTCATGTGAAACTCTTGAGGATATGAGTTCCTCATTTAGTGCCCTCACAACTCCAACTTATTCTCAAAATTTCTAATCAGTGTTCGCTATCTTAGGATGTTGTCAATGGTCATGAATGATTCGATCTAATGGAACATTCCTAGAAAAGCGAGCTGGACTGAAATAGAGAGGTTTAAGGAAAGAGGAAGATAAATTTATCATGATGTCACATTCTATTTTTGTATTCACAGGTCGACCAATTATGATTTTAAGTAAATCATAGTTGTGAATACAATATGCGAGATATTAAAAGAGATCAAAAGAGATATAAATGTGACTGATTGATCTAGGGTACTGCATACTATATCTACTCGGAAAACATTGTACCCAATTTTGAGCTACTATGTATTCCTAACAGATGCATTGCAACGAGATCTTGAAGTATGCTGGTCGCACGGATTATTTGCTAGTATGAATATTGCAAAGAAGAGAGAGTTAATTTTTAGCCTACCATGTACGAGTGGGAGATGATGGGCTTTATCTTTATAAATAATGGGTCGCCTATGATGGGCTAACCCAGCCTATGAAAGAAAATAACTGCACTTGGCAGTTATTCTCTGAAAACAAAAAGTGAGAAGTGAGAACATTCGTGTGTGTGGGTTACATTTTTTATCATCAGAAAACTCATTCTCACAAGAAGATAAAGAAGAAGACACTTTGTTCAACAATCTAAGGATTGTTCTCTCTCTCGAGGCTGCGATAAGTGCATTTAATCTGTGGCAAAAGAGGTATGTTCGTTTATGTAATATACTTCGAACGATCGGTGATTCAAGTATAGAATTGGCATGTTTTTCTGCAATTTTGTAATTTGTTTAGGAATTTGTTTCCTTCACGTTTTACTATCAAAATTCTAAAATTATGTTCATGCTCGTTCATTTTATGTTTTCTCAAGTGAAGATCATCTCCTATTGTCTTTTGAGTTTTCTTATTTCATCATTTTCTGTCATAAATAATCAATTGAGAAATTTGATACTTGACTCCCAAAGAACAGTGGAGTGCATTTCATCTTAAAAGCCTTCCCGAGTAGCAAAGCACAGTAAGAAAGAATGCATTTTTTTTTCACCACGCAGCCTACTAACCGATGATGGGGTCGAAGTACCTAAATTTAACACCTGCAGATTATTTTCCATTTGTTTATCTTATCATTAAAGTTACTATCAAGGGGAACATTAATGGAAGGGAGTGGTAGGGTTCGGAGGGAGTTGGGCTAAAGGGGCTTCATTGTTTAAGAAGTTCGACCTTGTCCATTTGATCCCGTCACTATTTGCCGCACATTCGATGCCACTATCGTATTAGACTTGCTTTTGACAAACACATCAACCCATCTATAAGATCAGGACCCAGTGACAATACAAATTATTCATTAATATTAGATTAATTATGTCTACCCCGATCGATAATTTTTTTTATACAAGCATGGTCGATCTTGTGATAACTATAGAGAATCTATTGCAACAGTTTGACATATGTTTCACATGTCATGAATAAGATCTTCCTTTCGACATAGTAGTTGAACTATTTAGGGTAAGTCGTCTCATGTCCATGGTGACATCATGATCTCGGAGGCCGAACTTAGGAAAAGCAAAGAAGCATTTTTTTTTTTTTGATAATCGAGGTGTTTGGACCAGCTTGCGTGCACCTCAACTATTCCTCGGGGGAGACTAGCATAGCAACCCACCGCTATGACCCTCCACTTTAAATCACAAGTGCTTAGTTGGGGAATCGAACCGGGGACCAGTGCGCCTAACCACACAATCCCAAGTATGTCTTAACCAACTGAGCTACCCATGGGTGGGTAAAGCAAAGAAGTGTTTGCATGCACTGGATTCAAGTTGCATGTGGGGGCTCCTCAATTGAGTCGAATACATCGGTTTAGAGGAGGAGACTAACATCTGAAAATTATCAAAAGCTTAAACTGAATGTAAAGAGCTATCCAACATATGCATTTTTTAAGCCAAGCACAAAAGTAACTTACCCAATCAATCTTAACCAATTGTATATATATCAATTTGGTTATAAACTTTCCAACTTTGCCATTTTAGTCGCAAACTTTTGCCCAAAATTCCAAAGCAGTCCTTCTGGCTCATTTTCACCTGAAATCGTTGACGTGGCGGCGCACCACATAGGATGGTCAGCGATAACCAGACCACCACGTCTTTGTAGTGCTCAGATTGGTGCTCAATACGGTGCTCCATTTCCATGCTATATAGTGCAACTTCTCTTTTTTTTTTTTTGGTAAAGGTAAGAGTTTGTATAACTTTTCAACACACCATAATACAACCTAGGCTCAAATCAACTCCTGACCATATTAGGACACAAGATGTCCAGACAAGGTCAAGAATGGTCCAGCAAGAACAAGATAAACATCTGAAAGCTAAATACAAGAATAGCTAAGACCGAAAAGGAAGGCACCCAAACCAATCCGAAGCTTGGAGGTCATCCTTGTCTTCGAGCTGCATGATACCGAGATAGTCAAAGAGAGAAGCGGACTCTCCACTAATCGAGGCGTCGGCTAAGGGTCCATGAAATATAGATATAGGAAGATCCCACTTTCTTTGGAAGCTACGATTCGCTGGTGTATCATCAACTGTCCCAAAAGATATAGCTTTGTCCATCACCACTTTGAGGAGGTGTTTGCGCATACCCGGGATAAAGATGGTCTTGTTCTTGAATACTGCATTATTCCGTTCAGTCCAGATAATATGGTATAGTGCACCAAAAGAGAACCTCGATAAGCGATGGGCAAAGGATGGTCCCCCACATATTTGCATAGCCCACCTAATGTGGTCTAGCCAAGGTCTGTTGCGCCAAGGGAGGCTACATTTAGTAGCCCAGAAGGAGGCCAGTCTATTGGTAGAGGAGCATTCAAAGAAAAGATGGTTAATAGAATCCGGAACTAGGCCACAAAAAGCACATGTAGCATCAGCAATCCTGCGGTTTTGTAAGAGGAAAACCTGGGTGGGCAGCCGATTAGAAGAAATAAGCCAAAGGAGAAAAGCATGGCGAGGAGCCATGTTCCGATCCCATACAAAAGAATGCCACGGGACTGGGTGACCTTTCCTCCTAATGTGATCCCAAGCATGTGCAACCGAGAATGTTCCTGAGGGATGAGGCATCCGGGTGAGAACATCCTGTTGATTATCCATAAGAGGTGGTTGATAATCCGTCCAGCCCAAAATAGAGTCTAGAGTACTCGAAGGTTGCCAAGAATGATCAAAAAAACTCCTAACCGAGATGTCTCTAGGGATCCTTGATTGGTATATCTCGACATTGCTGAAAAGCCGGAAGATCGGGCCTCTGTTATGCCACCAATCAAACCCGGAGGACCCGTTCCCAATTCTCCATCGCTATGTATGGGCAGATCTCATATCCAGGATTTTCTTCCAAGTCCATGAGCAAAAAGTGGGTTTGGACACTACCCAGAAGTTTGCCTTTTGTAAAAAGTTGGAATGAATCTATTTACACCACATGGATTCCTTGTCAGTAAAGAGAAGCCATATGTGCTTGAGGGTCAAGGCTCCCTCTTCCTCGTTGCTTAAATCAACAATGGCAGCGGGTTCGTCTTCTTATAGCGCCGAGTCAAGATCCACAGCACCTAAGTGGAAATTGACTTGTTCCCGCCATCAAGAGGAGTTCAACCCCCATTGAACACAGCAACAACAGATGAAGCATGCGAATGAATTGAAACAGCTGCAATATAGTAACAATGCTAGGCATAAGATGGATTCAATCATAAGACAATTATTGTATATTAGCATATAGTAGTTTTCCTTTGGTAGATACTACAATATGCTATTCATAAGTAAATACCATCAATTAACTTTATTAGGTAATTAAATTTTTTTGTTACCAAATATATTAGACATCTTTGGATAAATAAATATGAACTAGAGCCGGTCGTAACGTTGACGTTACTAGACAAGTCAGCCAGTGCCATAAAATAATGATTTACCTTCAAGAGGATATAGCCAATATATATATATATATATATATATATATATATATATATATATATATACACTTGAGTTAATTTGGTACGTCTATCAAAATCATAATCTTAAGATCAAAGCTCGAGATTGTTTTTATGATAAGTTTTCATGGGAATTGGTTATTTCCATTATCATCGGGCCACTTAATGATATGATCTTATCAATTCATGATTTAGCCAATCTTTCGGAAGGTTTCCCAATATCGCAGGATTTTTTCCCAACATTCTCCCACTTAGCCCGATTTAAATTTAACGCACTAGTTATTATGTGCGCGATGATAATAAACAATTTCTAATGATGTCCATCATGATACCATAATATGATGAATTGTTTAGGTTTAGTCATGGCGGTTGTGTGCCATTCATGCAGAACACTTCCTTCCACGTAGTAAAACATTTATGGTTCACCATATAAGGTTCATAAAAGATATATAATCATAATTTCATTACAGTCAACAACAAAGACTATCCTTTTAAATTAAAATATATTGTGTGTACACAACCAGAAGAAAACTGGAAATGCATAATGCATGTTAGAAACACACCATGGAGCTTAGAGCGTATTAATCAGGAGAATTACCAAAAACAGTCATAAACATATTGTAATTGTGTCAATTCAATCATAAACCTTTTTTTTTGTGCTAATTGAGTTATAAACATTCTGCAATTATGTCAATTTAGTCCATCCGATCAATTTTGATCACCCAACACTGACATGGACATCGGCTGTCCTACATAGCATGACCGGCGCTGATGTAGATAATTTTTAATAATATTTTAATAATATTTATTTTTTTTTATTTTATTTTTCCTTTTTTTTTTTTTTTTCTATTTTTTTTCTTCCCTTCATCTTCAACATCTACTTGGTTGTCGGAATTGAGGACCGGACAGAGTTGGGGGCCGACGAGGTTGGTCTTGCCGGCTGCTGGTGAGGCTTAACCTCTCCCAAACACTAGCAAGGCTGACCTTGTCAATGGCTAGCGAGTTTGAGCCTCATCCAAGCATGGTTAGGCTTGTCCTCACCAGTGCAACCAAGACTCATCCTGAGAACATGTTCTTTAAAAAACACTCCAGGAGTTTTTTTCTATAGGATTTTTTGCTCCTCTCCTTATAGTCACGGGTCAAACACTTGTTTGGAATACTCTAAAGCTATGTTTGTTTCCCAAAAAAATAATGATTTGAAAAACGTTTTTCTAAATATGATTGTTTGTATCTTTTGAAATAATTAACCAATAAAAAAAGTTTTTATTTTCGACAACAACTTATGTCTAAATATTTCGTGGTCGATAAAATATTTTTCATTATTTTATTTTTATAAACCATAAAAGCGATCATTTTATAAGAAAACGTTTTCTAAATCATTCAAACGGAGTCTAAGAGTAAAATCTTGAATATACCATGCGAATGTGGAATAAGAGCGGGTCAATAAGATAATAAGGGAAGGTGGATTAATCAAGGTTATGCGAAAGCCGATTTAATCTCCACGTGACCATTATACTAAAAACAAAATGAATTGACCTGCTAATCTAAAAGGCAAGGCATGCCTTTTCAATTCTTACCATTATGATGTATAGTAGAGAAGGAGGGAAGGACTTGAATGTGTCACTTTTGTAGTTTTCCTTGTTGTCCACGTTCTTGTATTTGCTTGTCGTAATTACCTTTAACTAAAGTGTACTTGTATTGGTAAATGAAAATATGTAAGGAATGAGTTCTTATGGTAAAAGTTCATGATAAACAATTATAAGCCGAATTTGTATTTTCAATTCTTAATTCAATAGCCTGCGCAGCTTATATTCAGGACCAAATTCAGATAGGACAATCTAGAGTTGAGGATACAATACCGATAACATATCAACGCTATCTATAATTATTTCTCTAGCCCGTAAAGCAAACTCATCGTGACTTCAACCTCGAATTTTGACTGAAGAAATTTGCGCAACATTCAGTATTGGTACTTGAGGAATAATAATCATATATGTCCAAAGGGTCCACATGACAAAAATTCCATCACGCATATATCCCATAATTACTAAATTTAATCAATTTTTCCCATGCCCAAAAAATATATACATTTCTTAATGGGATAAGTGCATTAGAAATTTTAAAACTTGTCATGAAAGTCCAATTAAGTCCTAAAACTTTCAAAAAGTGCAATTAAATCCTCAAACTTGTCACGAAGGTGCAATTGAGTTCTAAAATTTTCAAATATTGTAATTAAATCGTAAAACTTGTCACAAAAGTCCCATTGAATTTTAAAACTTTCAAAAAAGCACAATCAAGTCATAAAACTTATCAAATTGGTCCAATTAAATCATTCTGTTGATTGGACTTTTTGAAAGTTTTAGGACCGATTGGACTTTCTAACAAATTTTATAAGTTAATTATGCTTTCTGAAAGTTTTAAGACTCGATTATACTTTTTGTAACAAGTTTGAATACTTGATTGCACTTTTTGAAAGTTTCATGATTCAATTGCACTTTTATGATAAATTTTAGAACTTTCAGTGTACTCATCCTTTTTGTAATATAAGGCTTATCATGGTTGTTCTTTTTCTTTTTATTTTTTTGAATCTCTCACATCATAAGTGCACGCCTTCTTTTCTAGCACGAATGAAGTCAAAGCAATACCGCATGTATTGTTTGGCGTTGCCTAATTAACCTATAATCGAATGACAATTGCATATTTTTGAGATTATAGGTACTTACCTTACTTGAAAGGGACGCACGAGCATGACACTTGATGATTATTGCTTGCCTAACTTATTATTAACGAGACCAACCTCTATTTAGAAAAATCAAGCAATGATACTCAGATTATATTATTATCCTATGGTCAATGATGTCTGAGGCCGTGGATGGGGCCACCTGGGCAACCCCCACAAGGTCACTCCTGCTGGGCCTTGATTTTCAAACGGCTAATCGCCAATAAAAAAGCGAAATTTCCTGGTACACCCAAAATATAATAATCTCGTTCACACCAATCGCCGCATGAAAACGTGTGATTACGTCGTAGGAAAAAAAATTAAAAGAATTCTCGTCAATCGGCACGCTTTGGTCGGGCCCAGATCAACAAGAAAGCCGTGCTACACGAAAACACCTAAAAAATTTCTCCAAGGAAATGCGGTCGCGATTAACCTTTTCGACAAGTAATGCCATCGAAATTTAATGATCATCTCGACGTGCAGAGTGTCCAATGAAACGGGAAAATGAGTGGGAAAACAACCTGAGAGGTCCGTCTGAGCCATCCCCTCCGACCCACCCCCCAACATAAATAATATTTCGTTGCGTCCTTCTTAAGAGAGAGCTTGACCTTCGCAAATTGAGACTGAAAAATCAAACTTCTAATTGATCGAACGTATTCAAAAGATGGCACCGCAAAGCATGTGTGCTATCATCTCCAACCACTGACCTAGGGCTAAAAAATGTCAAAGTCATTGCAGCATATATACCAACATGATTAGGTGAACGTTTTTAGATTATAGTCTATTGTTTATGACTAACCATCCAAAGCTAAGTCAGAAATTGCCAGAGAGGTTGACCGGAAATCTTCATATCCTTTTTCTCACTATATCTACATGTGTGTCTGTGTTCGTGTTGGGGAAAATGTGTGAACGAAAGACCTTATTAAGTTTTTTTTTTTGGGTAAGGAAAAGACCTTATTAAGTTCATGGCGACCATAGCGAAGATTCACAACATTTCCCGCAATTTCGCCACTGTCAATTCTTCTATTTAGTCTGAACTCCTGCCTCGCTCGCGCACACGGGCCATCGGATCTCTCCACTTCTCCCGAGAGAAGATGAGGCGACGGCGTTTTCCACGTTCTCGATGCCAATTGTGTTGATTTCTCTATCAAATCGACTTGACCTAAAATTATTACACCCTCGGGCCAACTACCACCGTAGGTCGGCAATTAAGGAATAATGGACAGTTGAAAAGGTCAAGGATGGGCCTTAGGATATGTCCCAGAACATTGCCGGGCAGGGTGAGCCTTCACCAGATTGTATCTGCAGGAAAATTCAGAGGAGACAATGATAGGCCGTGCATCAAGTACGTTTGCCGTAGAGAAGCAGCAAAGGGACGATCGCATAATGTGTTCTTAACGGAAAGAACCTTATGTTATACGCAAGAAGGACGGTTTCGCATTAAACAAGGACAAATTTGATCTTTATTGCATATTATGGCCCTTTTTTATTTAACTTGCCCTGAAGGGCATTCTTTGACCAAAAATAAATGTGAACTAGAGTATGGTCCTGCTTCGACATTACATTATTTTCTCGTAATTTGGGGTTTCATGATTGGAATCCGTCTTGGATGTTCCTACAACAAGGCATATAATACATTAGGTCCTGTCCCGCGACCAAACACTAATAGGGTAATGTAGTTGCACTAGAATGAGTTAGACTATCTAGAACGTGTTTGTTTGAGTGAAAAAATTTTCCATGAATTGACTTTTTGGATTTTTACTCATTTGGTTTGCTGAATATGTTCGGTCAACGGAAAAACCATTTATGGTCAAATAAAATATGCACGTTTAAAGTTCGGACAATGAGTTCTCTAACTTGAAAAGAGGAAAACATTTTCCCGAACAATGATTTCTCGAAAAGATTTATCTTTATCGTGAAATTTTCCCAAATAAACGCACTCTTAATATGTATTAAAAGCTTATGAAATATATTCATAAACGGGGTCAAAAAAACCCTATCAATGGGATGGGTGGCATCAGCATAGGCGGTTTGTTTCGAGTTTGAAGCCTCAAAATCCTTACCCAAGCACGTCCCAATTAAATATAGTAAATAAATTTCGTAAAATAACTTATCGTAGGTGGGATTTATTATCCAAGCCTTCCAATTGTATCATCTTATCCGGATCTTTTCATTACGATTTATATGTTGCCTCGTGTCATATTTGTGTCCAACACTACCGGTTCTCTATTAAAATGTTCAATTTGTCATCACGAAACTTCCAATTTGACTCACATATGTACTTTTTCTGCAATGTATTAACATAGATTGATTAAAGCACCAATTAGGTACATAGAATGCTCTATGATAAGGTTTTGACGATACTTTTTTCACATCTCATGTGCATCTCCTGTTACCATCGTATTCATCGTCGTATTCACGTCACGCGTCAGTCAAATGCCCAATAAAAACAAAATGAAGCCATAATCTCCCTTATCCACTCTCTCTCTCCTCCCACCCTCCGTCGCTCTCTCTCTCTCTCCTCAGCCACTTACGCACTAATCTACTTACACATTTACATATATTTCAACGAGGGAACATTCTTCTCATTATCCAAATTAACGTCCTTGTTTTCGACAAGTTGGGGCAAATATATGCGTATGGTATGTTCATTCTTTTGGGGGTATTTGGTTGGGCTTTGTGAAGGAGTTTTGAGCCTTTAAAACCCTTTGGGGGAATTATGGAGTATTTGGCAAATTATTTTTGGGACTCTTTGGCCAAATGTTGGCCTTCAGCATTCTCAGAATACTAATATCCCAATTAATGAAAATATGTTAGTTGCCTTTTTTTGCCCTTAAAATTTGTCTAAAAATCCACTTTTGTCCCTCGTGTGTATTGTTCATCTTCTTCTTCATGAGGTGGTTGGCGAGGGAGGCCGACGAGGCGGTTGACGCCGAATCAGGCCAGCAAGAGGCCGGCAGCTGTCGCCGGAGGCCGGGCGACCCTCGGCGAGGGTCGCGGGACCCATGCGGCCGCCGCCTGAGGTCGCGCGACCCAGGCGTCTGCCGCCTGAGGTCGCGCGACGCAGGAGGCCGCTTGGGTCCTACGACCCTCGCCGAGGGTCGCCTGGCCTCGGGCAATGGCCGCCGACCCCAGATATGGGCCGCCGGCGCCAGATCTGGCTCGCCGGCGGCCGACCAGCGCCGACTTCGGCGAAGGGTAAGTTAGGTTTTTTTATTCCCAAAGTCCATTTATAAAAAAAATTCACCAAACACTATATTTTGGCCAAAGTAACTTTACAAAATATTTTTACCAAACACCATTTGCATTTTCCCAATGGGCTTTCACTTAAAGGTATTTGCATTCTCCCAAGTAACATTTTCAAAGTTGAACCAAACAGGCCCTTTATCTGTTTCCCACTTAGTTTTCTAAAGTGTGTTTGATTTGAAACCATTTGGGCATAGATACTAGGGATGTGCAAAAAAATCAAGAATTGCCCGGACCGCTTGGGACCGGGCGGAACCGGTGATTCCTAAGGGAACTGGTTCAGTTCCTGACTCCAATTTTTGGGAAATGGTGGGTACTGGTCCGGTTCTCGATTCCAATAGTGGAATCGCCCTTCCGCTCGCCCATTTAGACCGGACTGGTAATATAATAATAAATATAATATATTTATTTAATTTTTAATTTTTTTTAAAAAAAGAAAATTCCTAAATCCTTAAACTAAACCTAACTTGCTCGATGTTCATAGTCTCGCATTGAGCCGAGAAACACCCTCTTTCACTTTTGCCTCACGCTCACTCTCACTCTCACTCTCTTACTCTTTTCGGTCTATGCTCACCTCACCATCTTTGACTCTCCATCTTTGTCTCCGTTTTCGTCTCTGTCCTTGGCTAGTGGGACCGGTTCTATGGACCTACTCGAGAACCGGACTGGATTAGCGGTCCGGTTCCCGGATGGATCCATGGAACCAATGGACAGTTTCCGATTCTCATTTTTCAAAACCGATCTTTAGTGGCCAATTCCCAGTTCTAGGGTGGGAACCGTCCACCGGACCATAATAATCTCTAATAGATATGTTTACGGTCTCCCATAATTTGCACTTGGATCATTGCACTAGCAGATAATTGTGTAACCTCAAACTAGCAAGGCGTGTTATAATGTTTCCTTAAAGCCGACGAGCTATGACCAGAACATATAGTATCAATAGTGATGATAGTGGACGGGGGGTCAAATTGCTGATACCATAACCAGGAAGATGCTGCAAGTTTGACATATATTTAAACTGACATCATTCAAACTTGGATAACTATATCGTTAGAATAATCTCGCACTTCCTAACCTTTTAAAAACGTCAGTGTTCGGGCGATCAAGATTTGAAATAGATAACATCGTTCCGGCAGTAATCATTACTTATTACCATCTTCGGGCCAAAATATGAAAATCTCTGCATTACCGTCCATCCTTTTTTTATTCATTTTTCCTCTTTATGATACTTTTCTCTAGATTACGTACGGAACACGGTACGATTTACCACATCAATCCAATCTCAATTTAATTTATTCCCAAGTAGCCTACCTCGTGTTGGCTTTTCTGATCATTTCTAGACAAATTTCTCCATCGCGCTACTCTTTCTGTGACACTTGGCCTCGATCGATCGATCGATGTCGTCTTTAGCAGCCATACTTAGTCGTTGCCTTTGCCTCCGCCGCAATCAAAATGCCATTTGAGTGTTAAATAGTCTTTAACTCGCCAAGAAGGGGTCCATTGAAGTCATCAAAGAGAGGCCCTCTTTCTTCGTTTCTTTCCTTTTCTTATTCTTTATTTATTGTTCTTTTTCTTGGCCTTTATACAAGTGGATGTGGGGGTTGCCCCAACGTCTAATTCCTAATCTTTCGATTCAAGATTCTCCACTACCACCACCACCCAAGTTGGTGAAAGAGACATCTATGGTCACGATGCAAATAGTAAGCACAAAATCATCTTGGCTTTACCCAGTAATGCTGCGTATATTGAGATTGATCTAGTAAATTAGTAAATTTTAAGTAATATATGGGTGCATCGAATGCGAAACCCTTGCTTGACGGTCGGATTATAGCCCGTCACGTCGAATTTAACTGTTGAATATGTCAGTCTCGATACACTTTACCATCATTACTTCATCGGATACATCAGAATTTAGTGCAATTAAAGAACGAATACACCTTTTTGGTACTTTACTCCCATGGATGGAACATCATTTTCTCAACTTGTCTTAACTTGTGCCACAATTTGTGGCTTCTGACGAGTTCTAGCTCCTGTCGTGCAATTTGGGCAGGTCACGGTTCAAAAGAGACAAGAACTTAGAGCAAAATACCTTGTCATCCCCAATGGAATGGAACATTCGTGCATGTGACAAATTTAGGTAAATCTCCATTTTTGTTACACATGGAAGAGTAGAATGAAATAATATATGAATTCTCGACCTTAATGACAAAATCATAGTAGCTACAAATTACATATGGAGCCAATTTTCGGAGAGGGGGATTCACCTCCACACGTAACAAAAAAACGCCAAGAAAAAAATCATTCGTGCCTGTCGAGCATATCTTCTTAATATTCTTCTAATTACCAGCCAAAGCATGTGTTCCTTTCTCTGTCCCTTACCATTCGCCAAGTATCGGCCCGGGTTGTCGGCACGTATGCAAGCCGACGAAACGAGGGTTCACATCGAAAAATTGGAAAAAAAATAAGGGGGGAGATTATCAATGGAAAATCAATTAAGATCCTCCCGCAATCATACGCGCAATGCCACGTCACCCATCTTCTTCAACAAAGCAAGCAAGAAGAAACCCTAGAGAATAGGAGAATCGAAGAAGATGAACAGAAGTTTCACTATATTCACATCTATGGAAGAAGTTCAGGTACTACAGAATTGTATAAAGAAAATCATCTACTCTTCTGCTAAGAATCTCTATGAAGATCAAGATTTGATCCGCTATCTTTTCATCATCATCGCCAAAGGCATATCGAACTAAGGCAGCCTGGTCCATCGGCCGGTGCATGCAAGCGGTGCGCGTCAATAATACCGCCTCAGCGCCGTCCTCGCGCGGCCGCGAACGCTGCCGCCCAACGGCGGCGATCCTGGTCTTGACCCGCTCGAACTCCGAGACCCCGCAGGGGATCGTGATCCCGCCCGGGTGGTCGAAGCCGAACTCCTCCTCGGCCTCCCTCAGGAGCTCGCTGAACAGGGGGTGGTTGAAGTAGATCACCGGCACCAGGACCCTGCAGAACTCGGCGTCCTTCTGGCCGACGTAGACCGCGAGGTGCCCCCTTGGGCACCGCCGCGGGCTGCGGGTCTTGATCCACGGGCATGTAGCCCGATCCGGGCTTCGCGGAGCAGAGGCACCTGGTCTTGCTGGTCAGGCGACGGCCCCACGTGAGGAGCCTCGACACGGGCGTCCTCCTCGGTTCCCGCAGCGGCGGTGGCGGCGACGTCGGCGGGGAAGAGGGGCCGAGGCGGAGGTAGGCGACTGGATTCTTGGGTCGCCGGAGGATCCACCGGGTGGCCCGGAAGAAGCGGTTCTTGAGCTTGATGCCCCTGAATTTGAGCTTGAGTGTCCTCATCGGAGAAGTACGGATTCAAGCAGAGACAGACACAGAAACAGAGAGAGACAGAGTGCGCGCGCGCGTGTCCGTTAGGATGTGGGGGGTTTCAGGAGGAGGGCGACGGACATGGCGAGGCGGAAGAGAGTGAGGCAGACTTCGGACAGAGAGGACGGGACGTTAGACATTCTCCTGATCTTCTCCTCCTTCCAGTCCGAGCGAGGCGAGTCTCATGCGTGGGCGAGGGAGGGAGGAGGAAACACGGTTCGAAACGTCCTGTTTCGTTCCTTTTCCTTGGTCCGGCGCCCTCTGTTCACGGTATGCGAACCGTTTCGCTACAGGAACAACAAGACGATAGAGAGAAGAAGAAGAAGAAGTTGTAGTTGGAGGCACGCGATGTTGTGAGAAGAAAGAATCAACTTAAATAGCTGGTAGAGATAGAGAGAGAGAGAGAGAGAGAGAGAGAGAGAGAGAGGAAGGGTCAAGGGTGAAGTTTGGCGGACAAGGAGGAAAGGTCGGACACGGAGAAGGTTCCGTACACAAGGTGTCGGGAGTGACAGCCGACGGGTGCCGTCTGATCAAGGGAAGGTGTGCGGCGTTCACATTGATCCCGTCTGCTCAACGGCTCTTGATGGGGTCATCGCTTGCTGCGGGGCCCGGGAAAGCAATCGAACGGAGGAGAAGCCGTGGTATGATTCATAGGATTAATATCGCGAGAAATTTCAAATTGATATGCCTGTGATAAATTTGTTTCAAATCCTAAATTGATACACTTATAATAAATTTATCCATTCATTAATTTTCGTTAAATTTTACCGTCAAATTACTGAATTAAATGACACGTGTGGCAGTTGATCGTTTGTCATAGGTGTATCGAATTATGATTTTTCTTGGTATTAATTTAATTGGAGTAAATTTATCACAACTATACTAGTTTTTGATTTTTTATGTTAAAAAAATTAATTTAGGGTAAATTTATGTGAATATTTTTTGTGTTCAAAAAAATTATTTTTGATAAATTTATCACAAGTGTATAGATTTAGAAGTTTTTCATGATATTAACCTTTTAAATTATTAATTCTGAGTTTTTTTTTTTATCATGAAATCCATTTTGTTCGATAAAAGAAATTCATGGGCCAATCGCTGCTTGCAGATTTTAAAGCAAGAAAAATTCATAGGTTTTATCTAAAGGTGAGGTGTGGCCGAGTCCAGTCGAGTTGATATAATGGCTGGCTTGAGCTCGACCTGATTTATACACTCGAAACTCAACTCGATTATTCTCAAATCAAATTTGAAGCTCACCATTTAAAAATTCATTAAAAGGATAAAAGTGTACTTACCCAGTAAAAAGTAATGCTATAAATATGCTCACGTTATGGTACAAAAGTAAGGTACTAAATTGCGCTCACGAGGCAACTAATACAAAATCTAGACCAGGTTCAAATCTGAAGATGGTCGACTACTAGAGTGAGTGATGAGTCAAGCACGACTGATTTGACTCGCTTGCACCAGAGCAAAGGAGCTCAATGTACCCTTTCCCATGTGAGCCAACATATATGTGGCCTTGGTAAATATATTAAGAGGTGGGACTGAAGAGTATTAGGTCCGTAGCTCGATTCCTATGAGCATTCACCACACATGGTAAAAATGATTGAGATAAAAATAAAAAGTACTTCATGTACTTCGACCCCAAAAAGAAAAAGTACTTCATGTACAATGAGTAGGTTTTCGTTTCTTATTATATCTAATTTATCCAATAACACCCTATCGGTTTGTAATCTTACAAAACAGTGAAGATTCTTTGGATAAATCCAGATGCAATTCAAAGAATCAATCATGTAATCTTCATCCGATCGTGCAGGGCATTAGGACAAAATCTATGATTTTGATTACGACAAAATGTAAAGCCAAAACAGTCTCCTCGGTGAGAGCCCTCTCTCTCACCAAGAATTCTCCACTATCAACGTCAATTTTCTTGCAGACGCTCTCCCCCACCAAGAAAAGTTTGGAAAGTGGGATTGGAATCATTACCGCTGTCAGTTTTTTCTCCAAGCTTTGCCCTATTTTTGGTAAAAAGGTTAATACTACAAAAAAAATCCTAAATTTATACACTTATAATAAATTTACTCTTCGTTAGTTTCTATTAAAATGTACTGTCAAATTGCTGAGTTGGATAATACGTGGCACTTGATGAGTATACCAGTTTAGAGTTTTACCAGTTTGTTTATTACATATTTACCAATTTATAATTTTTCATGATATTAATCCAATTTGATGAAGGATAAATTTGTTACGAGTGTACTGGCTTGAGATTTTTAATAGTCAAAAATTAATTTGAGATAAATTTATCATAAACGTACCAATTTGAAATTTTTCATGGTAAGAAAATTAGATTGAGGTAAATTTGTCACACTAATTTAAGATTTTTCATGATATTGAACCCTTTGGTAAATTTTAGGAATGAAGTTTGTAAATGTTTTCAAATTGTTCAATTGGGTGATTGAATTTTATTTTGGTACATTTTTTTTGTTCAAATTGATACTATCGCTAAAATGGAACCAAAAGCCCGATGTGAAGGGACACATCGGCACTGACTGGACAAATTGGTGCTCATGTATAATTTCCTTTTGCTTACTATTAAATCTTAGAATTTTTTTTTCAATGGAACTATTATTTTATTCATCCTAGAATTATTAACAATTAATTGTAAATTAAATCTTTAACCATCCGGCGCATCGCGTGGGGCTATAGAACTATTGACGAGGCCAATTATACGCGCAATCTAAAATTTATTAACTCATCATTCTTTTACTTTTGTTTTACGAATATTTTTGGAAATAGATACAATTAGTAATTAATTTATCGAGATTCTCCCCATTATAATTTCTAGCAGATAAGTATGAACGTTGAGAATGATGCCTTTTCGTGGATTTCCACGCCATCAAGGAGCCCATCAATCCGAGATTCTAGGGCTTTCCCCGCATTTAACGACTTGATCACTAAAATCAACGATATTGAATTTAGTTAAGAGAAACTGACCGTATATTCAGCCGTGGAGACACATTAAACCTCCATGCTTAAATGGAAAATTATCTTCTTAAAAAATAGGAGAAAATAATACATAACTCATTCACACAATATGTATGCTTATAACCCTTTAATTAAAGTCAATTTTAAAATTTGGTGTCCACTAATTAATTAGCAAAACACTCTTATCTCATCTTAATCTCAATACAAAAAAATTTGAGAGAGCATTAAATGTCATTCAATATTAAAATTCGATATCGCTAAGCGATTACATAACAAATCTCCAATTTATATGGAGTACATATTCTCAGCTTTGATAAATTTTTATCCATATTCTCTTGCTCGCAATCATCCAAATTCATTTCGAATGGGCGTGAAAAAGCCAATTTACTAAAAAAAGTGTCGTAAGATAATTATGTGTAAAATATCTTTAATGAAGGGATTGAGTTTATCTTTTCGTAATACGATGGCTAGCTTCTTGAAAAAATTATATAAATATCTGTGCATTTATGGCGATCCATTCACGACATGATATTCTTAGGGTTAATAATCATGCACTTAATTTTAATAACCATGTCAAATGCTAATCAATATATTAAATGCACATTTCTGGTCCGTTTTCTATTAAATTGAAACTTTTGAAAGAGTGGATGTACTCTCATTCTTTGTTTCATTTTCCTTTTTTTTTTTCCTTGAAGTTTATAGAGGCTGACTTAGCGTCAGATTATTGATATATGATTGGGTGATGGGAGCATTATATTTCGCGGAAGTTGGGCGGAGAAGTTTGACTTTTTCTTCTTACATCACTATGCATATGAATCCTATCAAATGGGAAATAAATACATAAAAATATTAAATTTTGAATTTTACGGTCTAAAAACAAATTGTCGTGGGTTCGAGGAAATTGGGATTGTAGTAATCACGCCAGCGTTCGTGCCCATCCACTTCTAGACCAAGTTGCGCCCTCTAGATCGAAGAAGCCAATAATAGAATAAAGAAGAAAAAGAACGAAATTGACTAAAAGACATTAACGACCAAGACCAAGTCCCCAATGAATTTTTCAAATCGTGAATCGGTGATCTCCATGCCGGTTTTTCGTTGCGCCTTCCTCTCTTTTCATGGGCACGTGGCTTGCACATGGGTTTTCAATGTTCTAGAGGAAGGACACACGATTCTCGAATGTGTACCGGAACACTTGCTAAACATGTTTAATGAGTCGATTCTGACTTGTATTGTTACGAGACTAGTCGATGTATTAAAGTTTTGATAGCCAATGTGCTTTCATTTCCTCATCAAGATTCAAGAGGTCTTGAGCTATACTCTTATAAATTGGTGACGGATATGGTTTAAGAAAAAAATTCTCCAAACTTATCTTAGGAGGAAGTCATATATCTCATCAATCAAATTACACTACATCAATTACATCGTTGGTGTTGAGATATTTTTTTGCTGTGCATAAAAAAATACCGATAATGTAATTAACCTATTTCGTTCAGGATGTATTGCAGCATGTATAGAGGTTTGAGGAATCAAAATACTGAGTGTTCAATTGTTATCCCAGATTGGTCACACTCTGGATTTTAAAGGGTCCTAAATATATAATCGCCCTATACTTAATAATTCAAGCTTTTTGAACAGTTGACCGTATTTTGATCTAACAAAATTTTATATGATTAGTTAATTAGTCTTACAAACATGTAATCTGCATGGTCCATGCCATATCTATATTTTGCATGTGAAAGGAAGTGCTAAGGTATTATCATACGTTGCTGAAATCCGAAATTTTGGTAGGGCCTCTTATGTAATATCCGTCAATTCTGGGTTGGTTTCTCTATCCGTAAGAAAAGTGGGGAAAAAACATGAAATGAGCAGGAGTATCAATAAAGAAAACTAGGACTCGGCAATACTTACAAAATAAAGTATTAGAGCCTGTTTGGTATAGCTGTTGGCCTGCGGCTGAGCAGTAGCTATGGTATGTTTTAGTTGTGCTGGAACTGCTCTAAGCTATATGTTGGATACTATTTGTTTTAAAGTTGCACCATCTCAAATATCTCGGCAAATACAACACCCCTTTTTATAGCTAAAATGGTTGCGAAGGCCAATGGTCGAGTAGTGCAGTTTTGCGTTGGTTTCGGTCGTGTAATAGAAGAAATTCCAGAAAATGCAGGACAATCGACGAAGGAATCAACTCGGCAAAATTGGGGCCTCGAGCACCTTCATATTGACATGGAACTGATGGAGGCGAATCGATGTGAGTGGTGCCGAGTTCCCTTTTGCACATCATCGTGAAGAAAGAATATACGTAAGAAAGATAGGACATCCCAACATGACTGGTGCAAGGTGGAAAACTTGCTTTTCCACGAGGCGGTGAACAAAGTAGCCGATGCTTTCGGCAGCAAACATGCCTCATTTTCCACACCATCTTTTGAAGTTGTATCAAACAGTCTCTTTAGTCATCTCTCTCTCTCTCTGTCACTCCCGATCTTTCCCTTTGCGAATTTCCTCTTCTTTGGCAATACGAATCGTTCACCCAGCTCCAAACCGATGTCCTCTTTTGACTTCTCCTCCCATGTTGGAACAGGCAAAGCTCTTTGCTCATTGACCAAGAAAACGAAACAAAACCTAAAAAACAAGAGTATGGAGAGAGAG
The DNA here is from genome assembly GCA_024733475.1 of Syzygium grande. Classification (NCBI taxonomy): domain Eukaryota; kingdom Viridiplantae; phylum Streptophyta; class Magnoliopsida; order Myrtales; family Myrtaceae; genus Syzygium; species Syzygium grande. The sequence goes on from JAMXDD010000001.1 coordinate 31,840,111, forward strand.
AGAGAGAGAGAGGAGGAAGCTCATTGCTCGACTACAAATATCGTCTTGGCAAAGGGCCCCACGGTGGCCGCTGTCTTCTAGATGACCCGCACGGCACAAACTTTGTCCAGCCGTCCGTACCGCACGATTTCGTACGTCGTCCGTGCACACGTGTCTTGGCTCAGGACCGTTGCCCGAGAAATTCAAACCTTCCCCGGGTCCACCGAAGGACAATTCCCACCTGCGTGTGGCTGAGCAGTTTCATGGATCTTCACTTGAGACGACCACGAGCGTGAACGATCCACGAGGTCAGTTTAGGCACACGATTTTATGGGGGGAAGATCGAGCTGGACGAACTGCCTCGTTTTGTAGACCTTTACCTGCCCAATTTCGATTAAACCACACCTAAAGTTTTAGTCTTTTTTGATCATGAAGGGGACCAGATTAAAATCAGGAATTCGATGTCGGGCCAGGCTCTTTATTGATAGAGTAATCTTGGAGATGATCCCGACTTGAACCAATGGCGCAATTAAAACGCGAGACGAAATTTAATTTGAATGAAAATGCTTATTTTTGTTTGTAATGGAGAGTGACTAGAAAGAAATATTGTGGAGTCACAGTGCAAATAATACTTTTGAGTTTCGAAAAAGCATTGGTTAAGTGATACCTCGGAGGACATTCACAATGTGATTGTCAAGATACCAAATGGAGATTGGTGAACTAAATGTGGGAGAGAGAGAGAGATCTTGACCTTTCTGATGTTTTACATTGATTTTCACCTAAAATCAAACTGGGCATTTGCCCTTTCTTGGGTTACGCCATTTTAAAGAGGATTAAATCTTTCGCTTGCATGGTACGACACTCTCTCTTTTTCTAGCACAGCATTATTCCAAATAAGAGCACCCGAATCATTATTGATTATCATTGCCTGGTCTCCTCTCGCGAAAGGTAACAATGTTGCCAGTCACCATAGGCCATGGCTACCCACTCCTTTTCTCTCTTTCCCATCTAGTCCTTAGATGTTGTTGGAGCCCTATGCACCTTCACGTCGGCGTGGAACTCATAAGGTACAAATCAACATGAGTGGTGCGGAATTCCCTTTTTACATGTCATCGATCAAGAAAGAATGTCTCCGAGGGAGGTAAAACATCCCAAACAGACGAGGTGGAAAGTGAAAAGCCCACTTTTCCATTAAAGTTAGGCAACAACAAGGGAACCGATGCTTTCGGCTCGCATACATACCTTGTTTTTCACACGTCTTTCGAGTCCTTTCCATTTGCGATTTCTTCTTTGTGGGCAGTATAAGTCATTCACGCAGCTCCCAACTGATGCCCTTTTGACTCCTCCCACGTTGGAACATGTAAAAAAGCCCTTTGCTCATTGACAAAAACAAAAAAAACAAAGCAAAGCAAAAAGAACAGAGAGACAGCTCTTTGGTCGACTGTAAATTTCGTCTTGGCAAAAGACCCAACAATGGCCCCCCACTCTCTTCTAGATGTCCCGCACGGCTCGTTTGTCCAGCTATCCGTACCCCACGATCCGTACTTCATCCGTGCACACGTGCATGGGACCGGGGCCTGCCGAAGACAATTCCCACCTGCTTGTGGCTCGGTAGTTTCGTGGATCTTCAGATAGACACGATCACAAGTGTGAACAGGGCGATTATATGGGGGAGATCGATATGAACGAGTTGCTCGTTTTCTGGACCTTTGACTACCTAGACTCGATTAGGCAACCCTTAAAGTTTTGTGTTTCCTTAATCATAAGTCCGATGTCAAGCCTGACTCCCCTGTAATCAATCAATCTAGTTTCGGCTCCACGTTTATGAAAAGACCAACTTAAACTGATGGCACAATGAAAACACGACATAAGCTTCGAATGGATAGTCCGAACAAAAATGTGTACTTTTATTTGCGAACAAGAGTGAACTGAAAGAAAGGTGGTTGATTCTTGGTCCCAATCATACTTTTGAGTTCTCGGATGCATCGCTCAAGCAGCATCTTAGGAGACCCTCGAAGTATAGTTATCATATCAAATGGGAATTTGTTAGGTTCCTTAATGTAATCGCTTTTTAGGTTTGTTGCAACTTGACTCCCAATATCTCAATTTTGGGTTTGAAGCCCCATGACGGTTCAAACTAATTTCCATGTCGCGTGATCCCTCACTAGGGGAGGACTTGAGGACAAAATTGTCCTCCCTAGGCGAGAGTTATATTTTGCCCCTAGATTTGTTTTATAGTCACAAATTACCCCATAATGCTTAAAAATTTTGCAATATGGTCTTTGATCTGTTGATATTTGTTGCAATCTTTTCTTTATAGTGATTGTAAAATCAAGATAAAATAATTATAATTGAAAATAAAAGAAAACTAAAATGATGGCACGGTGCCATCACGGCCCACTCCTTTTGCCTCTCCATCATCTGGTCCTTAGATGATGACTTCACGATTTACCAATAGCCCCAATGTCTTTTTTCTTTTTAAATTAAGTCCGAGAATATGATATGTATAGATGCCCGTCTCTCTCATCCTGTCCTTAGATGATGCTTTCAAGTTCATTTACGAATAACCTCAACTCATTTCATACAGTTAAGTCCAACGAAAATAGGATATATATGGATGATTCTCCTTTCGACAATAGAGGAGGGAGATGGACTTGGGACATAGTAAAATAAGAATCTATACGAAAAGGATTTACATAATGTTTGATCACTAGAAATATATATTTTATATTTCTTCTATTCTTTCATTTATAGCCAATGTATGATTAATTTTTTCATTATACAATTATCACAAGGGCAAGACTGCAACCAATTTCAAAAGATCATGGGGCACACTGTAAAAATTTGAAACTTCCGTTGGCAAATTGTTGCTATATGGAAAACCTAGGGAGCAAAATGTAGCTCCCTTAAGTTCATTGCACATTTTTGCCCCTTCTCAAGTGAACATCATTTAGTCATGTGAAAGCACATGACTGACTTTCCGGCGAGAATTTAGCCAGAGTCGATATCATGGGTACATTGATATTGATTTGAAAACATCAGGGGTTCTTTTTCCCCAAAATTAAGATATCGAGGGGCAAGTCGCAACGATCCTAGGAATTTCGGGCCGATTAGCAATTTCCCCATCTTGTTCAATCGGGACTAAGTATCTGCCCGGACAATCATGGAGGAAGGAATGGGGCAAAGACGAATTTTAAATGTAGGGCCCACGCATGACCATTCCAAGAAGTTGCATGTCGACATCCGTACGAGTAAACATGGGCCACAGGTGGTGGGAACAAACGATTTCCATGGGGGGAGGTGGGAACAAACGAAAGAAGTCAAGCGAATTGGCTAACTAAAATGGAGGAAGGACGACAGACAAAATTGACTCCTTGGAAGTTGATAGATTGATGCTTATCAGATCACTGCGTGGTGCATAAATCATGCAACCTAGGGATGGCCATGCGCTGCGGATTCCTGCCCTAAGCTGGCCGGGCGTGGTGGAGGGAAGTCGAGACCGTCGCAAGGTGGGGCGAGCATGTCGTTTGGTGTGCTCAGGCCGGTTTCTTGCTTCTTCTTTTTAATCTCTACTTAGTTATTGAAATTGGTATGCTGGTTATAGCGCAGCTGGATGGAGCACATAGAGATTTCTAATTTAATTATCGAAAGTCACTGATTCAAATCTCATCAATTACATGCAAACTGCTTTAGTTCTGGCTATATGCATAGATTAGCAGCCTAAATTTAACTACTTCATGGTGCTTGCAAGGTATTCCCAAGGGGTGTCAATGCGGGTTCTCTTGGCCCGACCCGACCCAAATCGAATATGACCCCAATCGAAAACTCGGGTCGGGTCTCCTTTTCCCTTTTTTTTTTTTGGTCGCGTTCTAGCTATTTCACAATGTTACAATTGACTCGAAGGTTGGCACTACTTGTGAAATGCACTTCCATTTTTCCTTGTAAGACCATGAAAGAAATCCTAGAAACAGGATCACCGACCAACGAAAAAAAGGAAAGAAAACTATAGTGCAAATCGCCACACATCGCATTTTATAAATCATTCTGGACACATTGAGATTGTGGTTGTGGTCCTTCCACGACATAGCATAAGGTAAGAAATCAAGGCAACAACCTTGAAAGAAGCAGTACACCTCCATTCCACACATGAAGAGTGAGCTAGCTTAGAGAGAACTCCCCACGGTTGAATGGGCCACGATCAGAATCAGATCACTTCAGCACATTTGGAACTCAGCAACACAAGCCACGTTTCCCCCCTATTTCAACAACTACGCATTCAATTCTTGCAAATGTGAAAGCAATTCTCAAGCGCTCCTGAGGTTTTAAATCTCAAAGTGAACAAAACTTTCCACCAAAAATAAACAAAGGGACAATTTTCCACAGAGCTGAGCAATCAATTAGCATGAGAAGAGACTTAACATAAGGAACTTGAGATCTTCAAAGTATAAAAAAAATTCCAACATGGGTTCCTCAAAAGAAAAGTATCCTGCCCAAGCAAACAACCGGTTAGTAGCATTTTCAAGCAACTCTAGACAAAGTGATTGAAAACCGAGTGATGTAAGAGTAACCAATACAAGATGATATCAATATGAGTTCAGTGATCGTAAGTACATAAAGGAAACAGGCAAAGAAACAGTACAAACACAGGCAATTATATGGGTTCCAAGAAGAATGAGTGACGATAGACGACAAAAACAGTAATTGAACCAGAACATGGAATTGCTCCATATCTTTCGATCTCTTAGCAACACCAAAGGAACAACAAAAACCCAACTCCATCATCAGAGTAATTTCATCGAACACTTAGTGCGTGTAGTGTCCCATGACAAGGACACAAATCCAAAACAGAGAAAGAGGACGAAGGGTTCCAAGAACGGACCAAGATGCAAGAGCAAGAGGGGAGCAACGAACATATGAAGACAACAATCACTAAATGCCTAATACAGAATATGAAGAAGTAAATTCACATTAAGAAGAATAAATTTGGTTTAACAAGTACCATTCTCCAACTTCGTCAATCGTAAGGAGAAATCAATATCGAGTTTGGCTCCATAATCGTAGTTAGCAACTCTGCATTAAATTCATGATGAAAATGGGAACATCCATTGAAATATAGTAGGGTTTATTCTAAAAAAATATTATTTCAACGGGAAGTGAAAGTGGCACTAATCGTAATCAATCCTGAGCAGATATAAGAGCCTCCACCATGCTTAGGGTCAAGTAGCTACGAAACACATCAAGTACATGGCCTCCTATACAAAATGTGACCTTTGATGCTATAGTTGAGATGGGCACGATCAAAATATCTCGAGCAATGAAAGAGAGGATATGATATATTGAATAATTTACTTTTCACCGACTTATGATATCAAAGTTGGGGCTACAATGTTTACATTCTTCTTCGAAATACTTGTCCAATTCATATTTTTTTTTCCAAAATATTGTTGTCTCGTTTGGCGAAGATACTTTGCAGCCATAAAATCAGCACCAACAATAGGGCACTTTGACATGCTTATCATCCTTGTACTCTTTAGTCTCAAGTTGCTTTGGGGGCATACACTAATGCGGTATTGCTCGGATAATGACATTAGAGATGTTAGCTTATCTCGTGAAGTTTCCGTCTCCTTGTTTTCATAAACATCATTAATCATCCACTTCACATATTCCCACTTATGTTGTAGGTTAGGTATGCAAGCAATGAACAAAGTAAGATTGATGTTGTTCACATTATCAAAATACTTATTGAATTTGGTTTTCATTTTCTTAGTCATTTCTTGCAAACTTTATTCCCGATTCTCACAATATCCATCAATCATTCCCTAAATCTCGTACACATCCTTCGCCATATCATTATTAGTGACATAAGAAGAATCCAAAACTTTTAAAGTCGTATTAAAGAACAATTTCATGAAAGGACAAAAGTGACGGGTATACTCTCAATCTTGTGTTAGGAATCATCCCTTTTAATAAGATGTAGACTATTTAATTTTAGAGTATTTACGGTGCATGTCTCACCCTTATAGGAAGCTCTCTAAATCTTGATCATAGCAGACATTTAGTGTCAAGATAAAATGAGGACACTCTAAAGACATTTAATCTTAATCATTTTGCAGACATTTAATCTTAATCATCTTGCCGGAATATTTAATCTTAATATTACGGTGCATGTCTTTAGAGGGCATTTTTGTCTAAAGACATTTCTTTTTTATTTCTCTCTCTTCTTCCTTGTTCATCTTCTTCTTCGTTCGGCAAGATGAACAGGGAAGAGTGGCCTTAGTGACCAAAGCCGTATGCAAGAACAACCAGCCCGAGCATTGCAGCGATCCTGGTGGCGAACATGCAAGCGCTCCTCGTCGCACGTACCGGCATCAAATCTGACCACTCCACTTGGCGAGCGCATTTAACAAAGCAAAAAACAAAACTCTCCTCCATCCAAAGCCAAGCCGACCACTGTTGTGCGTCCATGGCCGAGCTACTCCATTCGTCGCCGTAGCAGCTCGCGACTGTACCATCCGCAAGCACGTCGCTCGCGGCCACGCTATACCCAGATCTGGAACTGTACTTCTATAAGCACACGAAGCAATACGTCTGCTTCTTGAAAAGTACCGATATCAACTAGAACTTCAATGACCAAAAAAGGAGAATATTATTTAAAAGAAAAAGCTCATCACAAAGGCAAGAAGGAAAAAGCACCACTATTCAATATCCATCTTCATCAGCAACAACTTGAAGGCATCACAAGAAAAAAACAACAAAAATTTAAGGTAGTGGGCACTTGGGGTTTTGGTAAGCACTTGCTGGGAGCATATATGGGTTTGTCTTCTCTGTGCTGTTCCAGCCGATTGTTGCAGCAATACGATGTGGAGGTAGCCGGGCAGCAAGAAGGATTCCTGTGGAATGTCGTATTGAGCTCCAAATCAAGATCTGGAAATCTAGGCGCTCGCAGCCAAGGCTCCATCATCGGTGTTATCGGAACCCCTCCGTTGTCGCTCATGGCCAAGGCTCCGGAGATTTAGAACTCTGGATGCTCTTGGCTAAGGCTCCATCATCTGCGTCATCTTAACCCTCCGTTGAGCCATGACCGCGAGCAACGTATATGAAGAGGTGGAGGAGAGCTCGCTGGGGGTCCTTGGTGGCTATGAATGGAGCTCGTCGGTGGTCTGCTGAGGAGGCTGTGAGGAGTTGCGATTGTCTATGACAAAACCGCAAAGATGAAGAAGATGAACAGGAAGAAAAGAAAGAACAAAAATATATCTTTGGACCAAAATGCCATTAACCAGCTGGAAGATTTGGCCAATTGGCAAAGTTAGACCCTTATTAAAATTATCATGATCACTTTATGCCTTTATTTGTAACAAGGTTTAATTTAGGCATTCATGAATTGGAAATCCCTAATTATTCAACACCAACCCCCAGGAGTTAATAGGTAAACATGAGCTCTTACTTGATGAGAATGAATATCCAAATCTTGTGTAGTTATATTATTTCATCGGTGTGTACTATTATGCAATCAATGAATTCGTAAATTACGTGAAAACTTCTTTATATTTTATCATTTGGGTGTACGAATGAATCAAGGAACTAGGGTACATGGTTGGAGAGAAATATTTCATGCACGGGATGCATCACCACCGCTACATACATTTGATCTGAGGATTGTGCTACATCAGAATTTCGAGTTAATTTTGAAACTTCAAGCTTACACGAGTTAGTCAATTTTCGAGCGCCTATCAAATGTCTTAATCGCTTCTTCATGAGCAATGCAATTAGCCTAATTCGCATCCCATTAAGTCATATTAACTGAAATTTAATATTGGCAAAATTATAGGAATTTGGTGTAATTCAACTGAAACGATGAATTATGACTGACGGGCACGGGCTGGATTAACCCAAATGACCCGACCCCAAGTATCATCCATTTGGGCTAAAGCCCAATTTAGTTAAATTGGCCTAGGAAGACAAAATTGGCCAAGCTCCTGAATATAATTTAAGGAAATAAAAGTGCCACAAGTCAATTCGATCAAACTGAGCCAACTCGATTTGAACTGGGCTGACCCGATTGGACGCAATTAGACACGACCCATTGGGCAAATCCTCAATTGAGCTCACCCAACTGATTTAGCCGATGCACTAAGCCCATTTAGCAAATTATAGCAAAATTGAATATCAAGAGGAACTTGAGTTGACCCAATTGGGCTCGGTCCATTGGGTGAAACCCAATTCAACCATTCGGGCCAATGGGCCAAGCAAATAAGGCCCTCAAGGCAGCCGGCCCCCTCCCTCTTCACATTGCTATTATTACAAAATTAACACATAGAAAAATTACCAAAATGCCCTTGCCATGTCACCTATCTTCGTGAAGCTTAAATCTCAATCATACATTAGCCATTCAATCCTAGCCATTAAGTTTGACATGTCATCAATCCGTGTAACAGTTTGAATTTTCGATCCTTTTCCCGGGATTTAAGAAATGAAATTGATCAATGCACCATAGTGAGATCTCACCCAGGACCCGCGCATTCTCGGGATGCTAATCTTAGGGGTAAGGCCAGTACGGGATTGAGTTCGCACGACCAAAGAACTTGACCTTGGTTCGATCTTCGACCATATGGATTGATGAGAGAATGTTTTGAGCCAACCGAGACCGATCTATTTGATTGATTGTGTCCGAAGGGCACTAGTTACAGACCCTCGCAATTATATGACAATCGAGGTCGCCTTGGTTCGAGCAAACTTAAACGTGATTTGACTTAGTGTCGGTCACGGGTCGAGAGCACGTAATCCCAATGAGCCACCCGTTAGCAAGAGATAAGCTAAAGTCACGACTGTTCGATTTTAGTCATTTCTTGGAATTCGGGCTCGGGAATCGAGAATTTTGAAAGTGACAATTTTGGGCAGCCGATGAAGTTTTTGGCTTGGCCAACCTTGGGGCCATCCATTTTTACAAAAAAATGGATTTCGGTTCGGGACTAGAAAAATTACGGTTTTGCCCCTGTGGCACCGAGGCTGGATTCGGAGGCCGTTTGAGGTTATTTTTCGCGGCCAAGGTCATTTTGGGGTGGCTACAGACATTTAGAGTGGTTTTGGTCAAAAATTGAAATTTCGACAAAAATTGAAAAATAATATTATTTTATTCCCGGAACTTTGCAGTCAATTTTCGAGGGCTTGTGCGATGAATTTCGTGATTCCGACACCACATTATGTTGGCCACGCACATATGGAACACGTATGTGCGAAAATTGAAATTTCGCCCGAGACCGGAAAATTACCATTTTGCCCCTGGACCCCGTATTGGGAATTCCGAATTTTGGATAATTTTGGGCAATAATTGAGGACTAAAATAAGTGAAAAAGAAATTGAAATTATTGAATTACCACTTTGCCCTTGAATTATTGGATAAAGACAAACGAGGACCGTTGGATCAAGGGTATTTTGGGAAAAATTGCGGATCGTCGACACGTGCCTCACCAGCCCACAATTTCTGACCCCTCTCTCTCTCCTCCCCCTCATTCTGGCCAGAACTCTCACGATTAGCCTCCCTCCCTCTCTCTCTCTCTCTCTCTCTCTCTCTCTCTCTCTTTCTTATTCTTTTCCCACTTTCTTTGTTCCTTTGTTCCTCCCATCATTCTTCTCTCTCTCTTTATTCTTTCTTCTTTCTTTATTCCGCCCGTTTCAGCCTGTTCTTCTCGCCTTTCTTAGGTAAGTGACCTCTCCAAATGTCGCATAGGATCTCGGGTATTGTTAGGCTTGTTTAGGGCTCGGTTTAGGGTGAATTTAGTGGCTGGTTTGTTCGGTGGTGTGTGTTGGCTGATTTCCAGTTAGGTTGCTGCTGCATCACTGGTTTTTGTTATTTTTACTGTGACTTATGTGGCCCGAATTTGAGGAAGTATTCTTTATGAAAGTTGTTCCCAACATCTTGAAGTATAACATATTTTAATTTGAGAATTTTTAGAAATCATTTGATGCCATTCGGAAGTCCATCTTTGGACTGAAATAAAACTGTCCGATTTATTGTTCACCCGACCTTCGGGTCTGTTCGAATTTTTATAAATTTTTCCAGGCATATTTTCAAAATACTTCCTTCACGAAAATTGTTGGGGACATTTGTGGCTATAACATACAAAAATTTCAAATATTTTCAAGGTGATTTGGGTGTTGAAATAAATGTATTTTGAGGACAAAACAATCTGTTAGAGCAAACAGATTTTAGTCAGATTTTGAGGAACAAAAAGGCATCATTGTAGATTGAATGAGATTTCGTGTTCTTCATAAGAAATGTTGATCAAGATGTTTTTTATGACATATCCAAAATTTAGAATTTTTGGAGTTCGTTTACTATTTATTTTGTTGGGATTTTAGTCACTGTGTAAACTGCCCAGTTTAGACCCGATTTTACATATTCTCGATTTTTCTCTCTCGAGAATTATTTGGTGTTATCGTGGCATTTTGACGGGTAGTTTGATACTTGAATGAGCTTATATGTGTGATTGTGTGGCTGTGAGATGTGGTGGGTGATTGCGCATTGAATTCGCGTGCCAAGAATGTGATTGGATGGCGTGTTCGTGTGACGAGAATGTGAAATTGTGAAATGTGTGTGTCCGGTGTGTATGTTTGGCTGTGCATTTGTTGGCCGTGTAAATGTGGTTTGAGTGGAACGAGAATACAGAAATGTGGGATTGGTTAGAAAGGATCCGTCCTAAGGTGTGTACGTTTACGCGAGACGATGCCGTCCCTGACGAGGTGACGATGCCCTCTTTGACGAGGTGTCGATGCTTGACGTGGTCAGAAGACTGTTGGCCTGATGCGTTTTACGCGGACGCGGTAGAAGGAAAGTGTGTGTAGGATTCCGTCCTAAGGCGTGTACGTTTACACCGGACGATGCCGTCTCTGACGAGGTGACGATGCTCGGCTCGATAGGGTGACGATGCCTGACGAGGTCAGAAGACCGTTGGTTTGATACGTTTTACGCGGGCGCGGTAGTGGTGGAAAGGTTGAGAATGAGCAAGAAATGGTGGGACGAGTGAAATTAAGAAAGTGACGTGTGGTGTGAGTTCGTGCGCGAGTGTGTTTGTATCGCGTGATGTGATGCTTAATTATGGGGTAAAAATTGCTAGGCACGGTATGAGACGTGCCCAAGTGGCTTTTATTTTATAATTGAGACATGTGCGCGTCTGTAATTCATTGCTGCAATATGTTGGTTGTGTTATTGTCTAACGTACAGGGGCGTGTATGTTGGATTCCAGGTAGGGTCGTGTGTGGTTGTTAGTTTGATTGATGGTCGTGTGTTACGCGTGTTTTCGTCTGGCGGTACGTGAGTGCTTACGTGGGGTTTGAGATTGTACACTTATTGAGATTCGTCTCACGGTTGTATAACCGCCACTTTCAAACCCCCAGCCATAAACTTAGTGAACCGCATCCTCCTTTTGAAGTACGAAGAGTCGCCCACGGTACCTGGTGGATTCGCAGGCGATGCCCAAGAGATCTCCAGAGGATTGAGCCAGATGAATTAGGGGCAGAATGGAGAAGGGCGACCCTTAGATTTTTCCCTAGGGCATTTTAGGGGTTGTATAGCTTGGGTTATCCGATAGTGAAGTTAAGATAATCAAGCCCCTGATAGTTTGTTATAACGGTGATTACTGATGCTAGTTTGCTAAATATGTCTGTAATATAATGTTTATATATATTTGGTGCAGTGGCTGTATAAGATGTTGTAGTTGGTGTTTGATTGTCTTGGTGTTCTATCCCGTTGTCGTCATCTTTCTGTCTGGGGTTTTTATATTCGCTTCCGCATGTGGCTTTGATGTTTGGGTTGGGTCGGCGACATTCCTGGGACGTCGCAACAATTCGACCAGAGCAGGGGATGTCGTGAGCCCGTAGGGGTTCTGGGCGTGACAATCTGTGTGATGTATTTTCAGCCAATAGGGAGCTTGCTTAATCATTAAGGGATATTATTTTTTGGTCAAATTAAGGGATCATTGTGAGCCACAATTTGATCTAATTTTCCAAATTTTCACTCCAAAAATCATTGTGAAGACAATTTTCTCTATAATTATGCTTCATAACACACACGATGCACTCTCTCTCTACTCACTCTAGCAACATTTTCTCAAAAACTCTCTCTCCTTACTCATCTCCACGTCACTAGCTTCGGCTGCTTCTCGGCATGGCTGATCATCGCACTCCACTTGCAACTAGCTAGGCTGACACCTCCTTGGCCTGGTATTGGGTTTTCATTTAGGAGTTGTAATATTCTTTGCTTGACTTTTGTCGGATTTTCATTCCTGCGTCTACTTTAAAACCATTTCAATATTTTGAGAGTTTTTTTACTGCATCGCATTTCAATAACTTGTATGTTAATTTCTTTATTAAAATAAGATACGACTAGTTTAGGACCATAATAAACTTCAAGAACATATGCATGATTGCTTAGTGGCTTTGATACCTTTAGGATATCGTAGTTGGTAATTAAGATTCCATGACCACTTAGATAATAATCTTCCAAGTTAGAGATATTGAAAGAGCATTAATGTAAATATTAGCATAATCAAGTCCCTGAACTAGAACCTCTTGTTATGTAGAAATTGAAACGACACTCTCATGTCTCAATTGGCGTCTAGTCGACTCTAAAATAGCTAGTGGTGAGTCTTAGAATTTGATAGACTTTAATGAATTTAGAAAATGAAATGTTCATATGTCACACAAGATTAGAGTTTGGGAGAGCCGGCGTCCATAATTGATGAACCATTTGGATCATCTTATGGGTAATCCTGTAAACCCCTCAAGATGTGCCTGACTTTGTTGTCGAATGTGTTTTGGGAGGGTAGCGACACAACTTTATCAAGATAGACTTCAGAAAATAGAATCGAGAGGATTGCCTCCCACGCACTATCTTGATGACCATATAGCTTGAAGAGACAGATTAAAGAACTCTAGAAGAACATGTATTCTCCAAAGCCCTCTTCCTTTGATCCACTGTTTGTTCTCTCTTGGGAAAAGTAAAAAATCTTCCAACCTTCAACTTCCTCATATGTCTTTTCAAATCTCACCGCCCAAACTCTAGGAACTTAGAAGTATGATATTCTCGCTATCTGTGATAGAGTTCTTGCAGAAAGGAAAAGAGGAAAATCCGAAAAACAGCCTGAATCTTAGTCTGTTCCTCCTCTTGAAAAACAGCCTGAATCTCAGTCTTCCTATATGATTGTGAATCCTATTGAGTCCTTCTTGAGAGACCATCACCAGCAAACTTTACCGAAAATTACTGCTGTTGCAACCTAAGAAGAACTGGATAGAATTCTTCCGTCTAACACAAAGGGTTCAAAATCTCCTTATCTTTCCATTTCCTCAGATTCGGAAATAGAAACGGTTCTACCAGTCAGTTTATGATACGGAAAGAGGACAAAGATATGCCAGGAAGAGATGATCGAGAGCCGGTGCAACCTAATTTAGGTGCCTTAAGCATCTCTAGGCTTACATTCGCTCCCGGTGATCCACGAAAGATTGCAAGAATTTATGTATGGATGAATAAATCCAAAAGTTGCTCACTTTGACATACTTCTGGAATTTGCCAATAGACACTATTAGACTGGTAGATAAACCTCCCACCAATAGACCGTGTCACGCCCCGCACCCAACGAGAGCATGATCATCCGCCTAGGGTCGAAACAGAGTGCGACGCTCCCAGGATTGCGTCACAGAGACCCGAATACCCAAAACAGAGAAAACAAGCCACACGCGGAAGCGACGTATATATATATAAATTATATGTATATACACTCGGACATTTTTAAAACGCAACCATGAATAGCAAAAGATAACAGTTAAGCGATCTATTAAACCATAATATATATTCTTTACAAACTTACAAACTTTACCCCTTCCTAAGACAAAAAGGTACATCAAAAAGGCCACGCACAAAAAAAAAAGGGATCAATGGCCGGGGGTATCAGTCTGCCTACCGGTAGGCTACAGTCAAAAAGTGGAGGCTCTCACTCCTAAGGCTGGGACCTAAACTAGGGCTCCCAGTCAGGGTCAGATGACTCTGAAAACTCCTCCTCTTCCTCAGTCAAATGTTCCTGGTCCATCCCAACTTCAGCAACTTCTCCAGCTTCGTCAATATCCATATCCCTTGCCCCAAGGTCTAACTCTTTTCGTCCTCCACCGGGTCTACATCTATGACTATGACTTGCTGCTCCATCTCCTCCTCATGCATAACTGCTGGCCCATCCACAGTCTCATTCTGCCAACTCACGCTGAGGGAAGGCTGTGGGTCCGACACTTCACCGCTCACCATCTGAGGAAGCATGACGCCGTTTGCATCCACCGGGACATCAAAAGTTCTGATCGGGGATCCTATCACGCCATCCGCTCCCTTATGGCACCAGGCTATATACTCCTGGGTGTGGCTGTAGTCCTCTCCCACGTTGACAAACAAAACCGACTGAAATCTAACATAAGCTATACCATCTCCGCAGGGGTGTACACTAGAAAATCGCTGGATACGCTGCGGGAATCCAAAAAGAGGGCCATCCCTCGGCATCCTACGGACGGGGGTCTGAAAATTTCGGTTTTACTACAACCGTGAGAAACTCAGCAAGTAATAAATCTCTAATCCCAAACTAGACTAAGTGCACGTCCAGAGGGTAAATAAAATACATAATTAAATGAACCAGTGTAACAATAATTGTCAAATCACCCGGGCCCAAAGCCCAATTCACTACAACGTCCTGCAGGTTAGATTTTCATTAACAATATAAAAAGAGTAAGCAATCCTATCGACACCACGACCCTAAGGCCAGTAATCTAACCCGACCCGTAGGCCCGACTCGTTGACCACAAATTGTCCCGACCCGTAGGCCCGATCCGAAGACCACAACTGTTTCGACCCGAAGGTCCGGTCCGAAGACCACAACTGTTTCGACCCGAAGGCCCGGCCCGAAGACCACAACCGTTTCGACCCGAAGGCCACAGGTTGTCCCGACCGAGGTTGTCCCGTAGGCCCGACCCGTAGGCCCGACCCGGAGGTCACAAGTTGTTCCCGTCAGACACGTGCATCGATATATTCAATTTCAACTATATCAAAGCCCAACATGTAATTTCACATGTCGCGGGACTCAATTTAATTATCGTACCTCGATGAGTCTAGTACTATAAATCACGACCCCACTCATTCAGCTCATTGTCGGCACGCCTAACACATCTTATTTTAGTCCATTTTCACCCGGTATTCCAGCACAACTTAGCAATACACAATCCCAATTCGTTTAGGACCCGATGTGGCCAACCAAACTCAACCATTGAACCCCCGAATATTGTATCATTCCTTAGAATCCCAACGAGTCCTAATTAAACAATACATTGTCCAAAATCAACCCACCGCCTATCGAACCGATTAATTCCCAACTTGAACCAATTAGTCCAATTTTCGGTTCTATTGTGAACAGTACCGGATCAGCCCTCAAATGGCCACCAAATCACACCTAAACATCCTCATTAAGTCCCAATTAAGTCCTATAATCAACCCATGCACATTCCCCCACAATTAAACCACAATTTAGCTTAATTCACCCTAAAATTTACCCCTAAAATTGTACAATTAAACTAATTCGGGGTTTAGGGATTTTTACTCGCCTAAATTGATCCGAGGCGACGGGAGCGGACGGCCGATTACCGACTCGCGGTGAGAATCGGTGGTGGCGTTTCGGGGGTAAGTCGGCGGTCACGACGGCGCCGGCGGTCACGACGGCACCGACGGGACTCACGTTCTCCTCAGCCCAAGACGGAGGGGCTGCTGGTCGGATGAGGGGTGGTGGGGAGGAGGCGGCGGCGAGGCTGGCGGTGAGGGCGGCACCTGGGCACGACGGGGCAGCCGCAAAGACGGCACCAAATTTTGGCCGGTCGGTCGAAATGGCCGGTCGGCTCACAGCATGGCTACCTTGAGTAAGCAAAGAATGCGCCAAGCACAGCGGCAGACAAATGACGTATCGGATCTATTCGACCGGGCGGGCAAATGGGCGAAGCCGGAAACGAGAGAGAGGAGTCGGTGTAAGAGAGAGAGAGAGAGAGAGAGAGAGAGAGAGAGAGAGACGGGAGGTCGGGAGGTGAGGCAGCAGATCGGGCGGCGCCTGTGTAACGGCCGGGGCGGCGCACGGGCGGGCACAAGGATGGCCTCATTGGCCACAGAGAGAGAGAGGGAGGAGGGAAGTGGCAGGGGGCGGCACGCGCGACGCAGAGCAGAAAGCAGGAAGCGCGGGCCATTATATGGGGCAGCATATGGGCGGCACGATGACGGGGCGGCTCCTGGGCGGGGCATTTAACCTGGTCGGGCAAGACAAGTGAAGGGTAAAACGGTCAAGAAGAAGAAGAAGAAAAACGAAGGAAAAGAGGAAGAAGGGAGGAGAGAGGAGAGAAGAGAGAGAGTCAGTCAGGGGGGGGGGTAGGCATGCAGAGGGAGACGTGAGGGAGAGAGAAAATTGCATGGGGAAGTGATCTGCGGGGACGTTGCTAAGGGGGAGAAGAAAGAGAGAGAGAGAGAGAGAGAGAGAGAGAGAGAGAGAGAAAAGAAAAGGGAGAGAGAGAAGGGGGGAACAAGCGGGGAAGGGGGGAACCGCGAAGGAGAGAGGAGAGAGAAGGAGAGAGAGAGAAAAGAATTCAAATTTTTAACTCTAAGCGCGAACCAATGGACACGGTCCAAACTAAAAATCGGCTTATCGGTGCCGATTTAAATTCGGAAAAAGGCCTAACGGTCCACTAAAACCCCAAATAATAATCTAGGGCCAATGACCAAAATAAAATAATTCCAGACACATTACGAGGGTGGTCTACCAGTCCAAATTCGCATCCGATCCAAAAATTCACTTTTTCACCATTCCTAATAATCTCGATGCTGGCAACAATAATATCGACACCGTCCATTTTATTTCTTTCTGAAACTCCCAAAAATCGACTGACAAGTACGGGGTCTAAATAACGACAAAATTTGATCGAGTGCGATTCTAGCGAAATCTCTAATTTAAAATAATAACCGAGAGTGATCAGTTCTCGGGCGAGATTTTACTATAAGCACACCGACAAATCACGCGTTCTATAAATCCCAAAAATTAGTCGAAATTCGGGCTGTTACAATTCTTTCCCCCTTATAAAAATTTCGTCCTCGAAATTTACAATCCAATCAACTACTCAAACAATTGGGGGTATTGGTGCCGCATCATTTCCTCGCTTTCCCAGGTTGCGCCCTCTGTCCCGTGGTGCTCCCAGACTACCTTGACCATTGGGATCGTCTTATTCCGCAGTACCCGGTCTTTCCGATCTTCAATCCTGACTGGTCTTTCCACGTATTACATCCTGTCATCCACATCTATTTCTTCATACCTTAGAACGTGTGTCGAGTCTGGTTCATACTTTCTCAACATCGACAACGTGGAAGACATTGTGTACTTGGGATAAGTTAGGCGGCAGGGCAAGTCTATATGCCATATCGCCAATCTTCTCTAGAATCTCGAATGGTCCGACAAACCTTGGGCTCAACTTCCATTTCTTACCAAATCGGGATAATCCTTTCATAGGGGACACTTTTAGAAAAACATGGTCTCCAACTTGGAATTCCAAAGGTCGTCGTCTCCGATCGGCATAGCTTTTCTGTCGACGCCTTCAACCTTTCTCGGATAACCTCGACAGCTTCCACTGTTTGCTGTACCAACTCCGGACCTGTAATGCTTCGTTCTCCTATTTCATCCCAGCACACTGGAGTCCTACATGCTCTGCCATATAAAGCTTCAAATGGGGCCATTTGGATGCTCTGCTGATAGCTGTTATTATATGTAAACTCTACTAAATGCAGCTGTTCTTCCCATTTACCTTGGAAATCCAGTATGCAAGCCCTCAACATATCCTTGAGGGTCTGTATTGTCCTTTCTGATTGACCGTCAGTCTGTAGATGGTAGGCTGTACTAAACTGCACCTTTGTTCCCAAGGCCATTTGGAGACTTTTCTAGAAATTCGCAGTGAACCTCGGGTCACGATCCGATGTAATTGTTACCGGTACTCCATGCAGTTTGACAATTTGTCTCACGTACAGTTCTGCGTACCTTTCCAATTCGAAATCCTTTTCGTACTGCTAAGAAATGTGCTGACTTTGTGAGTCGATCTACGATCACTCAAATGGAGTCATGCCCTCTCTGGCTTCTCGGTAATCCAGTCACGAAGTCCATGGTGATGTGTTCCCATTTCCACTCAGGAATTTCCAACGGTCGCAGCAATCCTCCAGGCTTACAGTGTTGTGCCTTTACTTGCTGACATGTCAAACACTTAGCCACATACCTGGCCACATCTGCCTTCATTCCGTTCCACCAGTAATGTTGCCGTAGATTTTGATGCATCTTTGTGCTGCCGGGGTGTATACTGTAATTGCTGCTATGAGCTTCTCTTAGTATCTCTTCCTTAAACTCAGTATCATCGGGTACACACCATCGTCCTCTAAATTTTAGAATTCCATCATCTAACACTTGGAAATCTGGCTTCCTTGTAGTGGCATTCATTTCCACAACTTTCTGAATCTCCCGATCCGTGGAGTGTAGAGCCTTAATCTTGGTCTGAATCTCTGGCTCAATTCTCAAGATGGCTAGCAGATTCGATACATGGCTCAATTCCAATTTAAATTCCGAGTCTCGAAGTCTTTCCAATAGTGTCTACTCCTTGATCATCATGTGCGCCATACTCGATTTGCGACTTAGCGCATCCGCCACTCGATTCGCCTTTCCAGGGTGGTACATGATGTCATGATCATAATCTTCGAAGTTCCATCCACCTCTGTTTGTCTTATATTCAGCTCTTTTCTGCGCTAAAGCAGTACTTGAGACTCTGGTGATCTGTATAAATCTAGAACTTTTCTCCACATAAATAATGTCTCCAGATTTTTAGTGCAAGAACAATGGCAGCCAACTCTAAGTCGTGGGTCGGATAGTTCAACTCATGTGGCCTTAATTGACGTGATGCGTATGCAACTACCTTTTCATCTTTGCATTAACACACAACCAAGTCCTCTCGGCGAAGCATCACTTTGTACACCTCGAATCCACCGGTCAGACGGAATAGTTAAGACTGGAGCTGTTGTCAGTCTGTGCTTAAGCTCCTGAAAACCTCGTTCGCATTTGTCGTCCCATTCAAACTTAATTTCCTTTTTCAACAATCGTGTTAATGGCATGGCTATCGACGAGAATCCTCCTACAAAACGTCGATAGTAACCGGCCAATCCCAAGAAACTTCTGATTTTGGTCTTCGAGGTCGGTGCGGGCCACTTAAGCCTTTGCTCGATCTTAGTCGGATCTACAGATATTCCTTCTCCCGATACAATATGTCCAAGGAATGCCACCTTACTAAGCCAGAATTCACACTTACTGAATTTTGCGTAAAGCGCGTGTTCCCTCAATGTCCGTAGTACCTCAGTCAAATGCGTTTCATGCTCTACCGGACTCTTCGAGTACACCAGAATATCGTCGATGAACACAATAACGAACTGGTCTAGGAATTCCTTAAAAACTCTATTCATCAAGTCCATGAAAGCTGCGGGGGCATTCGTCAAACCGAATGGCATGACCGTGAACTCATAATGCCCGTACCTCGTTCTAAATGCAGTCTTGGATATATCTTCCTTCCGAATTCTTAACTGATGATACCCGGTCCGTAGATCAATCTTGGAGAACACTGACGCTCCTTGTAATTGATCAAACAAGTCGTCTATCCTTGGCAGTGGGTACTTATTCTTCACAGTCACCTGATTCAACTGCCGATAGTCTATACATAATCTCAAAGTCCCGTCCTTTTTCTTCACAAACAAGACTGGTGCTCTCCATGGAGACGCACTGGGACGAATAAACCCTTTGTCTAATAATTCCTGCATCTGGACTTTCAGTTCCTTCAATTCCGATAAAGACATCCGATACGGGGCCTTAGAAATTGGCTCAGTACCTGGGGCCAATTCTATGACGAATTCTACTTCCCGTTCTAGCGGTAAGCCCGGTAATTCTTGAGGGAAAACCTCGGGGAAATTGCATACAACAGAAATTTCTTCCAACTTAGGTCCCACCAATGTCGGATCCTTAACATTAACCAAGTATCCCTCACAACCTTTCTCGAGCATCTCGGTTGCCTCTACTGAGGAAATCCAAGGAATTGAGGTTCCTTCTCGATTTCCTTGAAATTCAAATCTGGGACGTCCAATCGGATTGAATTGGATCGTCCTCTCACCGCAGTCCATAACAGCTTTCTGCTTAACCAACCAATCCATACCGATGATCACATCGAAATCATACATGGCTAACACAGCCAAATCAATCCTTTCCTCTACATTCCCAATTAAAATTTTACAGTCCATGCACCCCAATGATACTAACACCCTATCATGCAGTGGGGTTGCCACACATAACATATTTCAAGTAGTACAGGTTCCAGACCAACCAATCTAACAAACTGCTCGGAAATAAACGAATGGGTTGCCTCGGGATCAAATAATGCATAGGCAGCATGATCACAGAGAGAAATGGTACCTGTGACCACGCCTGGCGCGTTCTCGGCATCCTTGCGCGCCATTGCGTATACACGCCCCCCCGTGCGGTGGCTTTTGCCGGAGATAGCTGGTGGGGAATTTCCACCGACTTCCCACCTGGCTGCGGGCGATGTCGAAGGTCCCGAAAATCGTTCTTCGCGGGCGTTCTTTATCGATGTCCTAGCCTCCCATAGCGGAAACAAGCTCCAAATCTAGTTGGCATCTGGCTGGGTTTCCCTATATTCCCCCTCGGCGGTGGGACAAACCGCCTATTGTCGGTTATCGGTTTCTTTTCAAAGCGACGATTGTCCCGGTTCTGATGAAACCTTGAACCCGATGCTGCTGCTCTTTCCATTTGATCTCTCTCCATGATTTGGGCTCGTTCATACAGTTCCCTATAATCTCTGATATTCAGCAAAAGCATCTGAGTGCGTAGATCCGGTTTCAGTCCATCTCTAAATCTTCGAGCCTTATCCAGTGGGTTCTCAACCATTCTTGGGGCGAATCTGGACAGTCTTGCAAACTCTGCCTCGTACTGGACTACTGTCATCGACCCCTGGCGAAGTCTCATGAACTCTGCCATCTTCTTCTCCTGGGTACTCTCTGAGAAGTATTGTCCATAGAAATGCTCAATAAATATTGCTCAGGTCGCTCCATATTTTACGGGAATACTCTATCCTTAACCGCCTTCCACCCGGTCGTGGGCATTATCTTGCGGTGGTAAGTCGCCAATGAAATCTTTTCTGTCTCAGTACACCCCAACAAGTCAAACGTTTTCTCCAACTCCTCCACCCAACGTGGGGCGGTTTCCGGATCACCCCTGCCCGTGAATTTGGGCGGTTTCGACAAGGAACTGCTCTACCTGGCGGTGCATTGGCCTTCTTTGCTACCATTGGTTGAGCTTGAACTTGCTGGGCTTGGGCTTGATTCCCGATGATGGCAGCTGCTACTGCAGCCTCAGCGGCCTTAGCAATGACTGTTGCTCTCTCTTGGGCCTGCCTGCCCATAACATTCCTTATTTCTCTTAGGGTTTCGATCACTTGCTCCATCCTGGGGTCTGCTGCAGCTCTAGCATTAACTCCAGGGTATTCTACCGGTCTAGCACCCATCCCAAGGTCTTCTACAGCTCTAACTCGAGCACGACCTCCACCTCTAGATCCTCTTCCGGTACCCCTCCTTGGGGCTCTTCCTACATCTCTTCCTTCGCTGCTCATTCTTTCAAACCTGAATATTCAACTACCTGCTATAATTCCATCCAGGAATTAGAGACCTAAATTCGCTATCTCGTCTAAGTCCTCAACAGGTATTAACAGAAAAGCAATTAAGCACTCAACATGCAATTAGCACAATGGCACAGAATTTTCACCCAAGGACTCGCATACTTACCTTAGGTCCTGCCGCACCTGCATAATACTGGTTCAAACAATCATCACAACATTCAAACACAAACAACTGAGGCACACTCATTCTATTTCAGAAATCAAATTCCCTAAATTGATTTGGAATTCTTCTTAAATTGATTGGAAGAGAAATCTATTTGGTAAAACATGACTAATTCTGCTCCAGAAATTAATTTCTGGAATAGAAATTTATTTTGATTTTTTTATTTTTTTTTGCACCTAAAAAAATTTAAATTTTACTCAAAGTGGGTGGCCACAGGCATTATAAGCTATTCCGTAAAGTTTTGAAATTTTTTATTTTTTAAATTTTTTTGGACACCTAAAAAAATTAAATTCACTTAAAGTAGGTGGTCACAGGTATTCTAAGCCATTTTGTGAAGTTTTTTTTTTTTTTTTTTTTTTTTTTTTTTTTTTATTTTTTTGGGCACCTCAAAAAATTTAAATTTTACTCAAAGTGGGTGGCTACAAGTATTCTAAGCCATTCTGTGAAGTTTTGACATTTTTTATTATTTTTTATTTTTTTGGGCACCTCAAAAAATTTTAATTTCACTCAAAGTGGGTGGCCACATGTATTTTAAGCCATTTTGTGAAGTTTTGAAAATTTTTTTTTTTTTTTTTTTTTGCATCTCAAAAATTTAAAAACTCAAATCATCGGGTATTTTAAGTCATTTTGTGAATTTTCAAAATTTTTTTTTTTTTTTTGGGCACCTCAAAAAATTTAAATTCACTTAAAGTAGGTGGCCACGGGTATTTAAAGCCATTTTGTGAAATTTTAAAATTTTTTTTTTGGGCACATCAAAAAATTTAAATTTCACTCAAAGTAGATGGCCACATGTATTTTAAGCTATTCTGTGAAGTTTTGGAATTTTGGAATTTTTTATTATTTTTTTATAAAAAATTACCAAATTTCATATTTTCCCAAAATCTGACTTTTTTTTTATTTTCTGGAAATTTTTATGAATTTTTCTAGAATTTTTCAATTTTTATGCATTTTCTGAAAAAAAAATTGTAAGAAAATAGGGAGAATGCATTCCGAAATCAAGAAGCTACAAAAAGTAGCTTCTCTTTTTCTTGCCAAAACTCATCCTGGAATCAAAAACGCATTTTGGAATCAAGAATGTGAAATCAAGTATTTTTAACAAACGATTTTTATTCCGAATGCAAAAATCGCTCGAATCGCATTAGGAAATTTTTAACAAACGCTTATTCTGTTCGGAATGCATTCCGAACAGAATTTTATTCCGAATGTATTCCATGCGCACCCTTAGCACCCCCAGGTCAACCTATGGCTACCCATGGTCACTCTTCCTTATTACTCCTGGGTTCGGCTAGATTGGAGGATGCGTCCAGAGGATGTCACGCCCCCACCCAGAGAGCATGATACCCAAACGCTCGTGGATTGCGTCACGTAGAAAACCCAAAAAGGAGAAAACAAGCCACACAGGCGGCATGATATATATAAATTATATGTATATACACTCGGACATTTTTAAAACGCAACCATGAATAGCAAAAGATAACAGTTAAGCGATCAATTAAACCATAATATATATTCTTTACAAACTTACAAACTTTACCCCTTCCTAAGACAAAAAGGTACATCAAAAAGGCCACGCACAAAAAAAAGGGATCAGTGGCCGAGGGTATCAATCTGCCTACCGGTAGGCTACAGTCAAAAAGTGGCAGCTCTCACTCCTAAGGCTGGGACCTAAACTAGGGCTCCCAGTCAGGGTCAGATGACTCTGAAAACTCCTCCTCTTCCTCGGTCAAATGTTCCCTGGTCCATCCCAACAAAGAACTTCTTTAGCTTCGTCAATATCCATATCCCTTGCCCCAAGGTCTAACTCTTCGTCCTCCACCGGGTCTACATCTATGACTATGACTTGCTGCTCCACCTCCTCCTCATGCATAACTGTTGGCCCATCCATAGTCTCATTCTGCCAACTCATGCTGAGGGAAGGCTGTGGGTCCGACACTTCACCGCTCACCATCTGAGGAAGCATGACGCCGTTTGCATCCATCGGGACGTCAAAAGTTCTGATCGGGGGTCCTATCACGCCATCCGTTCCCCTATGGCACCAGGCTATATACTCCTGGGTGTGGCTGTAGTCCTCTCCCACGTTAACAAACAAAACCGACTGAAATCTAATATAAGCTGTTCCATCTCCGCAGGGTGTACACTAGAAAATCACTTTGGATACTGTTGCGGGAATCCAAAAAGAGGGCCATCCTCGGCATCCTACGGACGGGGGTCTGAAAATTTCGGTTTTACTACAACCGTGAGAAACTCAGCAAGTAATAAATCTCTAATCCTAAACTAGACTAAGTGCACCTCCAGAGGATAAATAAAATACATAATTAAATGAACCAGTGCAACAATAATTGTCAAATCACCCGGGCCCAAAGCCCAATTCACTATAACGTCCTGCAGGTTAGATTTTCATTAACAATATAAAAAGAGTAAGCAGTCCTATCGACACCACGACCCTAAGGCCAGTAATCTAACCCGACCCGTAGGCCCGACTCGTTGACCACAAATTGTCCCGACCCGTAGGCCCGATCCGAGACCACAAACTGCCTCGATCCGAAGGTCCGGTTCGAAGACCACAACGTTTGACCCAAGGCCCGGCCCGAAGACCACAACCGTTTCGACCCGAAGGCCCGGCCCGAAGACCACAACCGTTTCGACCCGAAGGCCACAGGTTGTCCCGACCCGTAGGCCCGACCCGTAGGCCACAAGTTGTTCCGACCCGTAGGCCCGACTCCGGAGGTCACAAGTTGTTCCCGTCAGACACGTGCATCGACATATTCAATTTCAACCATATCAAAGCCCAACATGTAATTTCACATGTCGCGGGACTCAATTTAATTATCGTACCTCGATGAGTCTAGTACTATAAATCACGACCCCACTCATTCAGCTCATTGTCGGCACGCCTAACACATCTTATTTTAGTCCATTTTCACCCGGTATTCCAGCACAACTTAGCAATACACAATCCCAATTCGTTTAGAACCCGATGTGGCCAACCAAACTCAACCATTGAACCCCCGAATATTGTATCATTCCTTAGGATCCCAATGAGTCCTAATTAAACAATACATTGTCCGAAATCAACCTACCGCCTATCGAACCGATTAATTCCCAACTTGAACCAATTAGTCCAATTTTCGGTTCTATTGTGAACAGGATCGGATCAGCCCTCAAATGGCCACCAAATCACACCTAAACATCCTCATTAAGTCCCAATTAAGTCCTATAATCAACCCATGCACATTCCCCCACAATTAAACTACAATTTAGCTTAATTCACCCTAAAATTTACCCCTAAAATTGCACAATTAAACTAATTCGGGGTTTAGGGATTTTTACTCGCCTAAATTGACCCGAGGCGACGAGAGCGGGCGGCCGATTATCGACTCGCGGTGAGAATCGGCGGCGGCGCTCCCGGGGCAAGCCGGCGGTCACGACGGCGCCGACGGGACTCACGTTCTCCTCCGCCCAAGACGGAGGGGCTGCTGGTCGGATGAGGGTGGTGGGGAGGGAGACGGCGAGGGCGAGGCTGGCCGGTGAGGGCGGCACACGGCGCGGACGGCGGCGGCACGGCATCGGGCTTTACGGCCGATTGAGTTTGTCGGGTTTGGCCGCTAGGGCGGGCGATCAAGGTAGCAGCGCATGGGCGCAAGCGGCGACGGGTAAATGGCGACGGACAAATGACGTATCGGACGGCGCATCATGGACGGTAATAGCTCGAAACGGAGAGAGGGAGCCTGTGGTGTGAGAGAGGGAGAGAGAGAGAGAGAAGAGAGAGAGAGAGAGAGAGAGAGAGAGGAGAGAGAGAGAGAGAGAGAGAGAGAGGGAGGAGAGAGAGAGAGGAGAGAGAGAGAGAGGAGAGAGAGGGAGGCCGAGGAGGCTTTCATGACGATAGCCGTGCACTCCATTGGCGCCGACACCTGCTGGCAATGGGACGACGGCCCCATACGAGAGAGAGAGGGAGGAGGAAGCGGCCGGGGCGGGGGTGGCGACGCCGGGCAGAGCAGGGTCCAAGTGGCAAGGCGCGGCGGTCATACAAAGGCGGCGGGTGACGGGGACGCGGTTTCTGGGGCAATGATTTAACCTGGCCGGGCAAGACCAAGGAAGTAAAACCGTGGTTTAAAAAAGAAGAAGAAGAAACGAAGGAGAAGAGGAAGAAGGGAGGAGAGAGGAGAGAGAAGAGAGACAGGTCAGGTCAGCAGGGGGGGCGGGTAGGCATGCAGAGGGAGACGTGAGGGAGAGAGAAAAATTGCATGGGGAAGTGATCTGAGGGGACGTTGCGAAGGGGGAGAAGAAAGAGAGAGAGAGAGAGAGAGAGAGAGAGAGAGAGAGAGAGAGAGAGAGAGAGAGAAGAAAAGGGAGAGGAGAGGATGGGGGGAAACACACGCGGGGAAGGGGAACCGGCGAAGGAGAGAGGAGAGAGAAGGAGAGAGAGAGAAAAGAATTCAAATTTTTAACTCTAAGCGCGAACCAATGGACACGGTCCAAACTAAAAATCGGCTTATCGGTGCCGATTTAAATTCGGAAAAAGGCCTAACGGTCCACTAAAACCCCAAATAATAATCTAGGGCCAATGACCAAAATAAAATAATTCCATACACATTACGAGGGTGGTCTACCAGTCCAAATTCGCATCCGATCCAAAAATTCACTTTTTCACCATTCCTAATAATCTCGATGCTGGCAACAATAATATCGACACCGTCCATTTTATTTCTTTCTGAAACTCCCAAAAATCGACTGCCAAGTTCGGGGTCTAAATAACGACAAAATTCGATCGAGTGCGATTCTAGCGAAATCTCTAATTTAAAATAATAACCGAGAGTGATCAGTTCTCGGGCGAGATTTTACTATAAGCACACCGACAAATCACGAGTTCTATAAATCCCAAAAATTAGTCGAAATTCGGGCTGTTACAGACCGGAAATGGAAGTTCCTGCGTAAGAGTAAACGTGAATCTAGCTTTTTTGTATGAAAAGGGCTAATATTGAATACAAAAAATTTAATGTTGCAAATTTATCATTCCTATTTTATTTCATAATAAAACATGAAATAACTCTCTATGAGGCAATGAAAAGAATCTAGTGTTTAAGAGCTTATTAATACAAGATTAGCAAGCCAATCAACAATACAATTTCCTTTCGGAAAGTTATGTTGCACTTTGAATACTAAGTGATTGCTCAACAGTCTCTTGATAGTCTTAAGCAGTTATAATTGCGTACTTTTTTTGGTCGATAATTACGTACTTGATGGTAATCTAGAAGAATATATACTTATTTATATATAGTGTTTTTTTTAGATAGTGTATAAGGATTAGTATTCTCGAAAAGGCAGGTCGATTTGAAAATCTTATAGGAGAATCCGTCTTTAAGTAGGACATGATTTGGGTTTTTGGTAATTATGGCCGCCAGTAGGTTGATTTGTCAATCTTATTGAAGAATTCAACATTGATTAAAATGTGATTTGGACTTCTGATAATTATTGCTGCAGGCAGGTCCATTGGGCAAGATTATCAAACTCTAATAAGATTGCCTAACTAAGCTACTTATTAAAAGATATTTATCCTTATGTACTATGTAATAATAAATTTTGTTTGACATGATACCATATATGAAATCGTGTCGATAAATGACATGACCAGTTATTTCAGTATAAATATGCTGTCTTCATATAAAAATTACGTGAAATTCTCCATCTCCGTGATAAGAAAAATGAATCGTGCATTCTCAATCTCTTCCCTATTCCTGATCCTTTTCCTCGCGATCTTCCATTGTGTCCAATCCACAAACGATATCATTGGGGACACTTGCCAGAAGCTTGTAGCCAATAACACAGAGTTGAACTTCGACTTCTGCGTGAAGTCTCTTGGGTCAGACTCGGAGAGCCATAAGGCGAATCTCGAGGGACTAGGGCTGATTGGGCTCAAGCTGTTTCAAGCCAACTTTACAGGCACGGCCGAGTACATTAAGCAACTAGTGAAGCAAAAACTGGAACCACGCCTACTCAAAGCTCTCTCGCTTTGCTTGGATCTTTACGCCTCTGTTGAAGACAAAGACCTAACCCCATTTTACAAGGCGAAGCGTTATGCCGATGTGAATACTTGGGTGTCTGCAATGAAAGCTAATGCAGATGTGTGCGACAAACAATATACGAGAAAGGGAGGCATGGTTCCACCTTTGACAAAGCGTAATGCTGACGTTGAACATTTGTCCGCCATAGTACTTGGTATTTTGACTATTTTGACAGGGAGAGCATAAGGGATGTGATGAAGTGCGTATTAGCCAATAGATTGATTCATGGTCTATGAATTTCCATGGTAATCTGAGTCATCTTTTTCTTTTTCCTCCTTGTATGCTTTGTTTCTTGTAAATGAATTCTTATGGATGGAGATCTTTTACCCGTAGACAAATCTCAACTATTGGAATGAAACTGATATCCATAAATCAAAATCACGTTTGAAAATTTCATTGTGTCAAAGACAAAGGAGAAAGCCCCTTAGCAGACTATCAATATCTCAACTTGGGCTAAATGTGTCGCAATTGGTATAGTTTGAGATTTTAAGTGGATTTCTTTTTGTAATCTTTCATGACTAATGATGAGGCTAAATCAAAGTAATCTTGTGAAAGAAGTTAGAATTGGTCGGGACACAAATGTGATGCCTTGCCTGTGGTCGGTGAGGCTATGAAGCCCTTGTCCAAGTTCATCATTGCCTCGCCGGTCGTGGGGCAAAACCGCCTCGACTACGACCCCCCTACAGTCGGCGGGGTCACGAATGCCCTAACCCAAGACCATCACAATCTCATCGGCAGCTAGTGGGGTCGCGATGGCCTTTCTGGCAAGGGTCGCCGGTGACCCTCACTGGCAGAGAAAGAAAACACAGAATAAAAAGCAAAGAAAATAAAGAAAATAAAGAAATAAAAATTCGAAAATAAAATATTGTTAAAAATTATCCATGTCATCCCACTCGTGCCATGTAGGATGCTGGTGTGTACTCAGTGAATTTTGGCAAAAATTGGCTAGATGGACTTAATTGACAAAATGTGAAAAGGTGTAGGACACAATTGGCAACATTGGAAGGTTTAGGTTTGGATTGGCAAAAGTGCAATAGGTTTGAAACTTTTTGGACAATTTTATCTAGTAACATGTCATATAGAAAATACAAGTTTTATATAAATTCTCAAATAAATGATAAATTAGGATAATAATAAGGCGACTTTTCTAAATTTAATTTGAAATCATATTTTTTTATAGGTCGGATTCGTATTAAAAAATAAATCCTTCGCAACAATGTGCAAGCTCATCCTAGTATTTCATTAAAACGAGTCATCGTTGCTCATAAAACTCCCCAATTAATTTTTTTCTTTAAAATTGATGCCTCACATCAGGTGATGTCTGGGTCAGCTATTGCGTACCTCAGCTAGTCCATCTTCCCAAGTAATCTTAAGGATGCACTAACCGACATAGGCTCAATGCATTTGGGATTTCACTCCCGGAGAACTCCCAACAAAACTTGAACCGGCATTCGAATTTGCGCTAGGAATCGTATAAGAGCGGAAATAAAATGATTTTTTTATCTGGTTTGGGTGGGAGATCCAAAAAAGTATAGTTTGAGATGCACCACATCAATCAATATGACCAGGGAAAAGAAGTTATGCTATACAATATGAAGAGTTTGGTTAATACCGATTCTCTAATTTGTTCTCAATTTATCAATTATAAAAAATACTTTCGGCTAACCTTTCAACTCGATAGTAAAGTTTTGTCTATGCCTGAGAGTGGACACTTATTTGTCACATCTTTTTCAAGTCACGTATGAACTTAATCTAAATAGGCCTAATTCCCTTTAAAAACTTCACCTTCAGGTCGAGTCCTACTTCTGACCAAATTATTTTTAGTCTCATAAAAAAGCACAAA
Organism: Syzygium grande; assembly: GCA_024733475.1. Lineage (NCBI taxonomy): Eukaryota > Viridiplantae > Streptophyta > Magnoliopsida > Myrtales > Myrtaceae > Syzygium > Syzygium grande. The sequence continues at coordinate 31,869,977 of JAMXDD010000001.1, forward strand.
CTTTCGGTCAATATCAAAATCTATATTCGTCAAGTTTCTTTCTAATGAAGTGTAAGACGTTGCTAACTAAGGCAAATAAAAGTTGGTAATTCAACATTGATAAATTAAAAAAAAAATAATAGTGATGAGTAATTCAAATGAGAATTGGCAACTCAAATTAGTTGGTAATTTGATTTGACAAAACTTGGTAAGTCACTTTGATATAGGTTGGTAATTTCATATGAGATCTATTACACTCGATACCTTAGCAAGTTATGCAAATAAAAAATTGTTAAGTCCATTTGAAAATCACTAATTTGCAATCTATGAAAAAAGGTGATAATTTAATAAAAGTTTTAGTAAGTTACTAACAAGTTCTCTAGAGAAAAAAGTTATGGGTCATTTTTTTTTACCCACAATTTTTACAACTTACCAGCACTCATTGAAATTTACCGGTATGGCAAAGAGTCCATATTTTTGTGCGCAAAATTAAAAAAAAGAGGTCTGCTTATAGATCAGTGATTACTGCTCTTAAATGCTCTTAAATGCATCCATGGAATCAAGGTGCCCAAAATGAACCCTTTTTTCTTAAATTGCTTTCCACGAGAAATTTCAAGAAAGACCAAAAAGCAACTACTGCTCTCCCTCCCTCGCTCCCCACCCCAACCCAATCATAAAACAAAACCTAAAGAAACCAACGGAAAGACCACCGCCATCATCACTGCACACAACTACAAGTAGGAAAGAGAAAAACACAAAATAATGGCGAGAATCCTTCAGCAACACTCCTCTCGCAACACCCTCTTAGCTCTCCATCCTTCTTCTCTCTTCCTCCTCTTCGCTTTCTTCCTCAATCGCGTCCACCCAGTGAAGCCCAGCACCTACATATACTCGGGTTGCTCCCAGGAGAAGTACCAGGCAAGCACTCTCTTCGAGTCGAACCTCAACTCGGTCCTCACGTCCGTGGTGAGCTCGTCCTCGCAAGCAGCTTACAACAGCTTCGCCATCGGGAATGGCACCTCGGCCCCGCCCGAGGCTTTGATCTACGGGCTATATCAGTGCCGGGGCGATCTGAAGCTCGCCGACTGCTCGAAATGCATCCAAAGCGCGGTGAGCCAGATGAGCTTGGTGTGCCCCTACTCATACGGGGCTTCCCTTCAGCTCGACGGCTGCTACGTGAGATACGAGCATATTGATTTCTTGGGGAAGCTCGACACGAGCTTGAGGTACCAGAAGTGTAGCAAGAGCGCCGAGAACGATCAGGAGTTCTTCCGGCGAAGAGACGACGTCCTTGCTGAATTGAAAGTGGCACTAGGGTTTCGGGTTAGCAGCTCGGGACTGGTCGAGGGTTTCGCCCAATGTTTAGGCGATCTGAGCCAGTCCGATTGCTCGACTTGCCTCTCGCAGGCGGTGGAGGAGCTGAAGACCCTGTGTGGATCCGCAGCGGCGGCAGACATCTTCCTGGCTCAGTGTTATGCTCGCTACTGGGCTTCTGGCTACTATGATTTTTCTTCAGGTGAGTTGAGTTTATACCCTTTTAACTTCAACTCATTTACTCACAAAACGAATAGAATACTTCTCTTTATGTGTCTTTGTGCAAATTACCTCTAAAGCTGGGTTTCGGTGTTCTGTTCAGTTCAAAAACACAATGTTCGACTGCTTTAGTTCACTCTAGAGTGCGGGACAGTTAGTGTAATTTCGAAAATTTTCTCAGCCAAGAGTCCGTGAGTGCTGCTTTTGTAAAGTAAAAGCATTAAAGGGCATTAGTAGGAACTTTTAAGGAATGGAACTCCATTATTCATACGGTCTCCATTCTCTTTCATCATTATTTTGTTCTTTTCCTTTCTGTTGTTCTCTTTAATGTAATAGACTCTTTTCACGTCCACCGGTTGTAATACTTGCTTTTTCTCTCATGCATTATGAAAAAGATAAGTTTCCATTATCTCAGAGAATCAGCGGGTCAAATCTTCATCCCCTTTTTTTAATTGGGGAATGTGGTCAATTATTGACTTATATAAACGAGATTCTTTAAAGCAGTGGCTGGAAAGTGAGGCTTTTTTGAGTAATATTGTAGAATATGCAACCTAATGGAGATGGTAATCATAAGCTTTGAGAAGGAGAAGATAGAAATTTCTGCAGTGACCTTAAATCACATTATGCTGTCTAACGAACATTTAGTATCATCCCTAATATAATCCTCACTCATAATTTATACTCAAGTCTTATATCGTTGATGTTAAACCATAAAGTGAAGTATTGACAAATGAAACGAAGAATTTCTCGAATGAATCTATACCGTATGATGATTATAGTTTACCTTACGTAGAGTTAATCATCTTTAATATGATCCAAAGATGAGTGTTTACACATAGTGATGATTTCTGAGTCTCTCTTGTGGACGTAAATCACTCTCATTCACATAATTCCGTAAACCATGACAGTTCTTTTGAATACTGCGTTTACTTTGTGGCCGTGACACTTGATGCCGCACATCGCTGTAAGTCCTATCTACACATTCTAAGTCTGCCTCTCTCGTGGACACACAATGATCACATTAGCGAAATCACGTACACCATCGTGCACGTTCTATTTCTCTTTTTATCAATTTCTCTAGTTAATCAGCTTTAACATTTTGTTAAAAAAACGTACATGTTCAGGTTCTTCCAACAGCGAGGACCAAGCCGGCAAAACCGTCGCCATCATTGTGGGAGTAGTCGCGGCCCTCGCCGTCTTGGTCGTCCTCCTCTCGCTCTGCCAAAAAGCGATGGGTGCGTGCTAGCTCTCTCTCTCTAATCATTTGCTTAATCAAATTTACGTCTCTAATAAATTTGTGATTTGAATCATGTTAATGCATGATGATTTTGTCATCATCAGGTTGAGAAGAAAGATCGAGAATATGCAACATTCCATGGAGGATGGTCCATCTCTCTGTTCCTTTTCTTCTTCTCTTTTCCTTTTTAAGTTTTATTTTTGGCTTTTGTTTTTGGGTCTTTGTTTAGGCCAAAGCTAAGTCTTGACCTATCCTTTTGACTGTGGATGGCAATATAATTCGACTTCAAAAGCATATTTGCGGGTCTACGTGTAAAGTCAAGCTAGAACTTGCTTTCTTTCCTTTGCTTTTTTAACTCGGGAGAGTGAAATTCAAATCTAGAACACGTAAAAAGTCGAGACGTGGAATGCATGCTCCACATGAATTTTGCAATAGCAATGATATTAATACCGAATCAAAACTAAAGCTAAAGCACAAAGCGAAGCAAGAGGGGGACAACGAAGTTCCACTCACATCGATCGAAGCCGATGGACTTCTATTGTGGGGGGAAAAAGCGGTATCAATTCTATGGTGACAACGACTGCTTGACTTGCTTGAGAATCCCTACGTCATTTTTAAAGAATAAATTCGGGCGTGGCTTGTTGGAGAAATATGCCTTTCGAATATGTACCAAACTAGGTCGCTCGATGTTTCTCCTGATCTAGGATTTGGACTTTGCAATTGATGGAGGCGGGCCACCGGACACTTGCGCAGTTGCCATGGCTAAGCGACCTCCTTGAAGGCGGCCGCACAACCTTGGAAGATAGAGGCTTGGCCGTTGAACCCTTGTGGTCCTTTTGAATTTCTCTGAATTTGAGATATGAACTGACGGTGGTGGCCACAGCAGGGTCACGCAATTGCTGGGTCTCTCGGCGACCTCCTCATCACGATTGCATGACTGAAGGGTGATGATTACAAAAAAAAGTAATAAACCTATTGCACTTTTGTCAATTCACTTATAAACCTTTTAATTGTGCTTATTGAATCTTAAACCTTTTCATATTTTGCCAATCAATTTTATCTGGCCAATTTTGGCCATAACTTGTTGACATGGATGCACAACTGTCTTATGTAGCACGATCGGCGCTGACGTAGACATTTTTTTAATTTTTTTTGATTTTTTTGACTTTTGATTTTCCTTCTTTTCTATTTTTTTTTTGTATTGTGGCTAGCGAGGGCTTTGCGGCCCTCGCCCAGACCATCGTGGCCTCAAGCGAGGCCACCTTTTGAACAAGGGCTTGATGACCTTCATTGGTCACAATTAAAAAAGGAAAAGAGAAGAAAAGAAAATAAATAAATAGATAAAAAAATCCAAAAAAAATTGTCCACGTTAGCATCAGTTGTGCTACATCTGATGGTTGGCAGCCACATTAGCGATTTTTGACCAAAATTGGCCAGATGGACTCAATTGGCAAAATGTGAAAATGCTTATGATTTCATTGGCATAATTAAAAGATTTAAAACTGCATTGGCAAAAGTGTAATAAGTTTATAACTTTTTTATTAATTTTTCCCAACCGGAGGCTGTCAAGGCGGGCCTGTGCAAGTAATCCTGAATTCACGACCCCATGCTCAGGTTCGAGCATTTCCTCCCAGAGAGAGATAATTAGCCTCTGGCTGTGGTGGTCGGAGACTGCAGCCACCACGTCGGTGTCACCTGAGGAGGGCTAAGGCTCTTTATAGCAATGGCTTAGTGTAAACCAACAAGCCAAGTGAGCAAGAACAATCATTATATAAGGAGATGCCATCCACTCCCATCTCCAGCTTTATCAGCAAGACAATTCACCACAAAAATGGCTTAGTCATTCTGCAGATCCAAATTGCAGCATAAGGCAAACAAAAGTGGCGCTTCAGCATCCTCTGCTTCTATCTTCCTATGCAACTTCCTTAAAGTAACTGCACCTGAAGTCCCATGTACAACTGCAGTTAGCGAGAGATTTACGAATCTGAGTCGTCCAATTGTTCAGGGACAAGATCCATGGATCTGTTTTACCCTTTCACGTCGGTGGTACTTCTCAATGCTTCAAATTCATCCATTGTCAGAAGGTTTGATGCACTCCTAAATCCAACATTATTAGCAATTAGTTTGATTTTTGTTCTGTTAATGGTTCAGGGTTTGAGCTTCATGTCTTTGGTTCTCTGGCTATGATGACGGTAACATTGTGATGCTTCCAGCATAATAAGTCGTTTTAATTTAGTTTGCGTCCACGCTTAGAGGAAAAAATTGCGTGCTCTGGCACTCAGTCGTCAGTAATTTTGGTCGCACTTCTTTGTGTAGTTGACAAAACCTTCCATAATGTTTGTAAATCTGATACTTATTCGAACCTTCTCTTTTCGGGGAATATATGTTCGGAAGCTAAGAATGAAGTTTTTCAGATTTCTGTATATTAAGAAGAATTATTTAAGTTCCGAGATAATTTCCAGACGCAGAAATAATTCAGACTTAACATGTTCTTGTGGACCCACAAAAGCTAAAGTTCTGAGATTCAGAAAATTCAGAAGCAGATGCGTAAGATGAAATTTTTCAGAAGCAGACGCAGAAGCCGGAATTTTCAGAAGCAGACGAAGACGCAGTAATTCTTCAGAAGCAAAACTCAGAACGAAGAATAACAGCTAGTGATCTGGCATGGATTTCACAGAAGGAAAGTATTGATTAGATCAATCTTATTCAAATTGATTGACAATCAAATACTAAGACAAGAATGCTTTTCAACGGACAAATCTCTACTTATGGAAACCAAGATTCTGTTTGTATGGGCGACCAGAATCAGCGGGATTCAGAATTTGTTAACTAACGGCTACTCAATCCTTAGTTTACAAATCTGTCCAAGGTGAAGATTGGAAGATAATCCTCTGCGAGTTGTCCAACGGCTAGTGTGGATGAAGAGGAGTATTTAAGGAGAACATGAGCAGCAGAAAGAAGATAGATTCAAGAATCAACAAGTCCAAAGTTTGAGCATACTCCATCAATTCTCTTGTCGTTCTGAACTTAAGATCAAGATCTTGAGGTTTACATTGTAAAGAGTGATTGTGTGAGATAGAGAGTCCTATCATACACAATAGTTCTGAGACTCAAAGTCTGTAAAATCCTCTTGATTACATAGTGAAATCCAGCCGGTAGGCTGTGAGCGTGGGAGAGTGGACGTAGGCTTATCATAAGCCGAACCACTATAAACTTGTGTGCAGATTCTCTTCTCCTTCACTCTTACTTTATAGTCTGCACATCAAATCGCTGTTTGATTCTGAAAATTATTCAAATTCTTCTTTTATCTATTACATTTCCGCATTTTTTTTTTAAACTGTTTAAGATCACCTATTCACCCCCCCTCTAGGTGACCCGTGCTAGCTATTTCAATTGGTATCGAGCAGGTTGCTCATTTGATCAAGTGTTTTACTTCGAGCTAACGATCTATATGGCTAGCTATGGTGCTCGAGGGGGCTCATTGAAGGACAAAGCAACAACAGACCACCATTTTTCGATGGCAAAGAATACAGCATCTGGAAAAACAAGATGAAGGCATTCATCAAATCATTCGATCACATGCAATGGGATGTTATCATCAGAGGAGTCAACCCAAAATCCTCAGATTCAAAAGAAAAGGCAGACGCTAGCAAACCAGCAGATCCTCCTCTATCTCAAGCTGAGATAGCTAAAAGAGAGACTTTAGATTCAAAAGCAATTTATTCTCTCTATTATGGATTATCTCCTGTTGAGTATAAGAAAATTGCTGCTTGTGAATCTGCAAAAGAAATCTGGGATACTCTCTATGTCACGTATGAAGGAACAGATCGTGCCAAGGAAACGCAAATCAATATTTTGCTTGGCCAATATGAAGCTTTCAAAATGAAGCCTGGAGAACTAGTTGCTGATTTTTATAACAGGTTTTACTGACATAGTAAACGGTCTTGCTTATCAAGAACAGCCAATTCGGATGCATTGAAAGTCAACAAACTCGAGGAGAGGACCGGCGGATCGGTGGGATAACATCAAAACATCTCTTCGAGAAACACAAAGGATCAAGCCTCATCGTTGAATGAGTTGATTGGAACTCTCCAATCATATGAAACCGAGAAACGGAATGAGCAAAACGAATCCAGAGGTAATAAATCAATTGCTTTGAAAACTAACGATGATTACGATGCGCATAATCAAGATGTAGATGTTGATGATGAAGAACTAGCTCTCTTCATAAAGAAGTACAAGAAAATGAAAATCAGAGGAAGAAATCTCAAAGGGAAGAAGCCTTTTTGAGAACAAGAGGTCTTTCAAGAAACAGAGAGTTCAAAGGAAATAATATGTTTTCACTTTGAGAAAACGTGGACACATCAAGCCAAATTGTCCCTCTTAAAAAAGAAGACAAATTTCGAGAAAGCAAAGAAGGCCTTAAAAGGCGTAAACACGGAGTGACACGGAATGTAAAGATAGTGATGAAGATATCCATCGATGGCAAAAATCGATTGGACTCAGATTCGATTTCGATCCTAAAGTGGAAATCGAGGTAAAACCTTCTGAAATGTCTGTCGAAGTGTCAAATTATATTGATGATTTGTGTTTTGAATTTAAGACTGCTCTTAAAAGAATCTCTTCTTTGAAAAAGGAAAATTCTTCACTACGGCAACAGGATGTTTCTCAAAAAGAAAGGATCGATTTTCTTCAAAAAGAGTTTCATCAAATCAAGGAAAGTCGAGATTCTCTTTCCAAAGAAAATGATGTTTTGAAAAAGGAAATTTCAAAAATTACTTCAAACTTTTCAAAGGGTTCAGAAACCTTGAAGCATATCCTTTCCATTCAAATTCCTTACTATAACAAATCTGGTCTTGGATTTGTTAAGGAAAGTGATAGCTTGATTGATTTTCCAAAAGTCAAGGAGAGATTGAAACAAAGACCTCCTCGACAAGCTTACAAAAATCATTTCAAAAGGAATTTTGTAAAACCTGTTGGCCGGAGTGCACTAAGGTGCTCAAAATGTGGAGATCCACAGCATTTTGAGAATGAATGTCCTAAGGTCTGGAGACCTGTTCGAAGGGATTTTGTTAAGACAGCCTATACTAATACTCAAGGACCCAAGCAAATTTGGGTACCAAAGAAAACTTGAGATGATGTGATTTTTGCAGATTACCACAAAGAGAAAAAGAAAGTGGTATCTAGACAGTGGATGCTCCGGACATATGACGGGGAGATCCAAGCATATTCGCTAATCTTCAAAGTCTGAAGGGAGGAAAAGTTTCCTTTGGAGGAAATACCAAAGGACAAATCATTGGCAAAGGAACAGTTGATATTGGAGGACTCGGAATCAATGATGTTTCATTGGTAAAAGGACTCAACTACAATCTGATTAGCATAAGCCACCTCTGTGATAATTGGTTTGAGAATCAATTTTCAAGAAGATACATGCTCGGGAACAAGCAAAGACTCTTCTCAAACATTCACGGGGAGAAGACATGGCAATATTTATCTTCGGATGTTAATCCAAATTCTGATCATTGCCTAATCTCAATCAAAGAGGATGAAGAACTTTTGGTACGAAGGTTGGGACATATCAATTATGAAACAAATCTCAAAAATCTTAAACAAGAAGCTAGTTCGAGGTTTGCAGATTTGAAATTCAAGAAAAAAGAGACTTATGCAATGCTTGCATATTAGGAAAACAAGTAAGAAGTTCTTTCAAATCTATACATCATGTTTCTCTTGATCGTGCCTTTGCGACTTCTTCATATGGATCTATTTGGACCAACCGAACTCAAAGCATTGGTGGTAAGAGATATTGTTTAGTTATTGTTGATGATTTCACAAGATTTACATGGGTATTCTTTCTTGCACACAAAAATGAAGCTTTTTCTTATTTTACAAAATTTGCAAAAAGAGTTCAAAATGAAAAGGGTTATACCATTTCTGCATTAAAACCCGATCATGGGGAGAATTTGAAAATCAAAGTTTTTCAGATTTTTGTGAGGAAAATGGCTTTCAACATAATTTTTCTACTCCATACACACCAGAACAAAATGGTGTTGTGGAAAGGAAAAATCGTTCCTTGCAAGAAATGGCAAGAACTTTGTTGATTGAAAGCGAGGATTCCTTTTCATTTTTGGGCGGATGCAGTTTTTCTGACATGTTATGTTATCAACAGAGTTTTTCTCAGACCCATTCTTGAGAAAACCCCCTATGAGCTTTACAAAGGTAGAAAGCCCAGTATTTCATATTTTCGAGTGTTTGGATGTAAATGTTTTATTCTCAAAAACTCAAATGATCGCCCTGGGAAGTTTGATGATAGAGCAGATGAAGGTTTCCTACTTGGATACTCTACTACAAGCAAAGCATATAGAGTATTCAACAAAAATTCTCAGACTGTGGAAGAATCAATGAATGTAAGGTTTGAAGAAAACTTTCAGACTCACCGAGATGAATCTGAATCCCCTACACACATTCAAGTATCTTCTGAAGGTCACTTAGAATCCCAAAAGATTGAAGACTCTATAGAAAATGGAGAAGAAGACAATATACAGACTCAACCAGAAAATTTAGAGTCTGCAAATATTCAGAAGGAAAGGTATGACAAGAACTGGAAACATAAATCCAGTCATCCGAAGAACCTTATCATTGGAGAAATAGAAGATGGTATCAAGACCAGATCCAAACAAAGGAGAACATCAACAACCTGGCATTGATATCTGAAATAGAACCTAAAGATGTTGAAGAAGCTTTATCAGATGAAAGCTGGATAGAAGCCATGCAAGAAGAACTCGCAATGATTCAGAATTAATGAAGTATGGGAGCTTGTGCCAAAACCCAAAACCATCCTGTAATTGGAACAAAATGGGTGTTCAGAAACAAACTGGACGACAAAGGAAAGGTCACAAGAAACAAGGCAAGACTGGTTGCAAAAGGCTATTCTCAAGAAGAAGGCATTGACTATGATGAAACATATGCACCGGTTGCAAGGTTAGAAGCCATACGGCTATTATTAGCATATGCCTGTTTCCATAACTTTAAACTTTTTTTTCAGATGGACGTCAAAAGTGCTTTCCTGAATGGATACATTAAGGAAGAAGTATATGTGGAACAACCGCTTTGGTTTTGAAGAACCAAAAAAAGCGATTATGTTTACAGACTCAAAAAGGCCCTTTACGATGCGAAACAGGCACTTTCGAGCTTGGTACGAAAGGTTAAGTAGTTTCCTTACGCAAAATGATTTCACAAAAGGTAAGGTAGATACAACTCTGTTTATTAAAAGGAAGGGTAAGGATTTTCTACTTGTTCAAATCTATGTTGATGACATTATCTTTGGATCTTCTAACGAATCGCTTTGCAAGGAATTCTCTAAAAATATGCAGAGCGAGTTCGAGATGAGCATGATGGGAGAACTAATATTCTTTCTTGGATTACAAGTGAAACAAATGAAAGATGGTACTTTCATCATCAAGAAAAAATATGCCAAGGAGATTGTCAAGAAGTTTGGTCTGCAGAATTGCAAGAAAGCAGACACTCAATGCCTCATTCATCCAAGCTAGACAAAGATGTAAATGGTAAAAGGTTGATCGGAAGGTATATAGAAGCATGATAGGTTCTCTATTATATCTTCATCGCATCTAGACGACATATTGTTTAGTGTCCGTATGTGTGCGAGATTTGATCGGATCAAAGGAATCGCATCTTTCATAAAGTAAAAGGATAATCAAATACATTGGAACTTATCCAATGCTAGGTCTTTGGTATTCCAAATCTTGATTTTACTCTTCTTTGGTTATTAGGATCTTTGATTTAGTTGGATGTAAAGTGGGACAGGAAAAGTACTACGGGCACATGCCAATTGCTTGGAAATATGTTAGTATCACTGGTATTCAAAGAAGCAGAATCTGGTTGCACTATCAACAGAGCGAGAAATCGTAGCCTTGGGTAGTTTCTTTGTGCTGATTACGTGGATGAAGCGGCGATATAGATTTTGCTGTTGAAGACTCAAATGTTGCAATCAGATGTGACAATACCAGTGCCATCAATCTCACTAAGAATCCCATTCTTCATTCTCGAGCTAAGCATATTGAGATCAAACATCATTTTATTAGAGATCATGTGCAAAATGGTGATGTGAATATTCAATTTGTTGATTCTAAGAATCAATTAGCTGACATATTCACAAAACCCCTTGATAAATCATCTTTCGAATTTATTAGAAACAAACTGTGCATTACTTATCCTTCTTGAAGTGTTTGACAGACAGGGAAATTCTTCAGACTCAAGTGGTTTCGGTCTGAACATTTTTCAGACTCTCATGAACGGTACGTACACAGTTTAAATTTTGGCAGGAATATTTTAGGCGGGCACTACAAAAAAAAACCAATTTTTTCCAACAAAATTTCCAACGAAAAATTCTGGAAAATTCGTTGAAAGGGAATTTCCAACAATTTTCCAAAAAAAAAAAATTCGTTGGTAATTCGTCGTCGGAAAATTTTCCAACAAAAAATTAATTATTTCGTTGGAAATTTCCAACGAAAAATTTTCGTTGGAAAATTTTCGTTGGAAAAATTTTTTGTTGGAAAATTCGTTGGTAATAATTCGTTGGAAAATTCGTGGCAAAATTCATCGGTAATTAGTAGTCGCAAATAATGTTGGAAAAAGTTAGATTTGGAAAATTTATTGGAAAATAAAAATTGTTGGAAAAATTGTTGGAAAAATTTGTTGGAAAAATCTCATTGGAAAGTTTGTTGCAAAAATTTTGTGGGAAAATTCATTGCTAATATTTCGTTGGAAAATTCGTTGCTAATTTTTCGTTGGAAAAATCGTTGGAAAGGAAATTTCCAAAAAAAAAAATCGTGATGCATGGCGGGAAAATTTTCGGACTATTCCGACGAAATTTCCAACGAAAAAGTCAGACCAATTTGTTGGAAAACAAGTTTCCAACTAATTTACCAACGAACAAAACTACGTTGGAAATTGGTCGTCGGAAAAATTTCCAACAAAAACTCAAATTCGTTGGAAATTTAGTACCAAAAACGTTGCAAAAATTCTCCGTGAATATTTGTTGCAAATGTCGTGGCAAATTAATCGTGCAATTTTCCAACAAAAAAATATTTCGTTGGAAAATTTGTTGCAAAAGTGTGCAAATTATCGTCGGAAATGTCGTTGGAAATATTTTTAACGTAAGATAAAAAATAACTTGCCAATAGTTCGTTGGAAAATTTGTTGCAAATAGTTCGTTGGAAAATTTTGTTGCAACTATGTCGTTGGAAAATTTCGTTGGAAAATGTTCGTTGGAAAATTTCGTTTGCAACGGTTCGATTTGGAAACTTTCGTTGGAAAATGTTCGTTGGGAAATTTCGTTTGAAAGTTTTCATTGGAAATTTTCGTTGCAAAATTTTCATTGGGAAATTTCGATTTGCAAACAATTAGATTTGGAAACTTTCGTTTGGAACATGTTCGATTTGGAAAATTTCGATTTGCAAAATGTTAGATTGGAAAATTTCGTTGCAAAATTTTCATTGGAAAATTTCGTTGCAAACAATTCGTTGGAAACTTTCGTTGGAACATGTTCGTTGGAAAATTTCGTTGCAAAAGATTCGTTGGAAAATTTCGTTGGAAAATTTCGTTGGGAAATTTGTTGCAAAATCTTCGTTGGAAAATTTCGTTGGAACATGTTCGTTGGAAAATTTCGTTGCAAAAGATTCGTTGGAAAATTTCGTTGGAAAATTTCGTTGGGAAATTTGTTGCAAAATCTTCGTTGGAAAATTTCGTTGGAAAATTTTCCTTGGAAAATTTCGTTGCAAATAATTCGTTGAGAAATTTGTTGCAAAATATTCGTTGGAAATTTATTTCAAATATGTCTTTTATAATTTGGTGAGAAACCGTAATTATTTTGTTACAAATTACGCCGTTAATTATTCGTTAACAAATAGGTCCATAATTATTCGTGCAAAAAATCGTTACTAATTTGCGGCAATTTTTTTTCGATAAATTGTAATGTATTTTTTTTCGCTAATTTACGACAAAATATATTCGTGACAAAATTCGTCGCTACGAATTTTATTTGAGGACAATTTCGATTCGAAATCTAATTAGATATGCAATATTAATTTCTACAATGCATAAATTGCAAAATCTCAGATGATGATATTAAATTTTCAATCCCTTAATTCATAAAGATAGCTAAGCAAGATTGAACATCCAGTAATACATTCAAAAACTTGAAAGGACAGAAAACAACCATAAGACACCTGAGATAGCTAAGCAGCTTCCGTACTGGCCATGACTTCAGGAACAGCCAGCTGGATCGACACCTGACGAAATAAGAAAATATAAATAAAGATATGAAATTTGTCTAAAATATATAAAAAAAACACTGATGCATTGACGTAAAACTAGCTATAAAAAAAATGTTCTTACCTAAGGGGGACTGACAATAAAATCGCCAGCATCATCATCATTAGCATCATCACCAATCGCCGCATCATCGTGTGGCTCATCAATATGCCCATGACCAACTACATTAACAGGAGGTACAGGAGGAACCTCATTTCGATCGATGTCGAGGCGTCGCATGACATATTGTAGTTGTGCATTCATCACTCTTATTTGTTCGTCTTTCTGTGCAATTAAAAACTTCATTTGTTCATCTTTCTGTCCAATTAAAAACTTCACTTCTTCGTCCTTACATGTACTAGTGCTTGTTTCAATTCGCTCAATTCTTGGGTCATGTGCTCCTCATGACGTGTCCTCCTTGCAAAAGCTGCATTTGAGGATGAAGTTGCAGCACCCTTCGTTTTGAACATCCTTGACAATGATCCCATCCCAAATATTTTTCCTCCTTTCATCCCACCGCTGCCTCCACCCATAATGCCATCATCATCAACCGATGGCTCGGGACCAAACAACACCATCACCACTAGGACCATCACCACCAGCACCATCACCACCACCACCAGAACCACTAGCAGTGCTCAGCAAAAGTTGATCATATTTCTCCTATATTAACAGTATAAATAAAAATAAAATAAATCCGTATATATTACCATAAATATTAAAAACATGCATGATTTTCATTCTAGTTTCCATAAAGTCCAAACTATAATCGACATACCTTAGTAGCTTGTGCCCGATCACCAATCCATGTCTTATCCTTTTTACGAAAGGTGCGTTCAAATGTAGCTGTAAATGAGGGTTCCGTCCCCAATTCATCCGCCTACAAAAATTTAAAATTAATTAGTCACCATTGCATTAAATGAACTTACAAGTTTAAATAGACTTACCATTCTTCTTCTATGCTCGCCCGATGCTAATAGAGCCCCCGGCATATGTGGTGCATGAGACCCATCACTAGAACTAGAAGTTCGATTCTTCTTGTTCTGTTCACATCTTTTCTTATGCTTATCGGTTTCCCAAGTTCTCGTAATTTCTACCCAATCGTTATTTTGTAATGAAATCTGGCTTTTCTTTTGTTCTCTTCGCTTTATTTATCACATAACGCATGTGATCACCGACTTTCTTCCTAAAGATTCTTCTAACCTCAGCCTCTTCTATTTCATCCCACTTGAACTTACGCTACAATCAATAGCAAAATCAACAAAAATTAATTATAATGGTCACAAGTGATATATCCCTAACAATGCACCAGACAATTCGTGACAAATTTCATGATTAACCATCAGTATGTTATACCGAACTTACGTTGTGAGAAAATGAATAAAAACAACACTAACCTTGAATTCATTCCACCACAAAGTCCTTATTTCTTTAGGGGGCTGCTAAATGTTGAAAAACGCCCTATCCAACAGTTATTGACTATTCTATTAAGTTCCCTCACAACATGGGTAGATTCCGTAAATCTGAAAACATGTTATAACAATATAGAGAATAAGACAATTAAGCATATGGAAAATTGCCTACATGGACAATTGTATTTACATCTATAATTTAAAATATCGTACAAAAATAAATTACTTACGAATCTCCACATGGGTATATAACGATCGGGTATCTTCTTCCTCATTTGAGTGTTGTAATCGATGAAGAAGGTGGCACCAAAGGAGATGAACCGAAGTAAAATCAGTTCGCATGTCCCTTGATTCTTCCTGAAAATGTTGTTGCGGGTCGGAAAATGGGCCAATGTGTCCGTATTGTTGCTGCTCATATGGTAGAACAAGGTTATTTGGCATGGCAGGGGAAGAGGATAGGGCAGGGGCGAGGATGAGGACGTGGAGAGGCCCGATCTTCTCTGTGAAGCCCCACCCCGCATGTCACCTTCTCGATTATACTGACAATCATCACAGATGTTAGACAAGTATGAAAAAAAAATGAACAAGTATTATGAACAGAAAATGAAATCATTATCCTTACCATTTTCTATCAAATATCAAGATATAAATTTAAGAAATAGAAATTAGCAGTCCGCCTACGATAAATAGCCAAGTCACGGTCCTAGTCGGAAGAACCTACTATAATTTTGATCACAGCAAATGTCAGTAAACCGTCTAATGAAACATATTTAATTTGCAAATCAAATTATAAGTCTCAGACCAAATTTAAATTGCGTCCGACACCCCACCCCCCCCAGTGACCCCGCCCTCCCCCGGCGCGACTGGCCTCCCCGGCCTCTCCTTGAGAAACCCCGGCCCTCTCCCTCCCCATGACACCCCATTCCCCATGACTAGCAGTCTGATGTAGTGCCTCGGACGTGACAGGCGGGGCCGGCCAGGACGGCGGCGGCGACAGCGGCCGGGGGATGGCGAAAATGACAGCGGCAGAGGATGGGCGTCAAGACAAGAGAATAAAATCATGGAAGTCCGCACAACATAAAGCAGGTTTCCTTAAAATCGTTGGAAAATTCGTTGGAATTTCCAGCAATTTTCAACGATTTCAAAAATAAATTTATTCGAATTTTGAAATATTCGATTTGGAAAATTCGTTGCAATTCAACAATTTTAAAAAAAAAAAAAATCGAAAAGTTGCACATATTTTCAAATTCGTTGGAAAATTCGTTGGAAATTCAACAATTTTCCAACAAATATTTAAAATCCCGAATCAAATTAATGTTTTTCGAAAATCGTTTGGAAAATTCGTTTGGAATCTCAACAATTTTCCAACAGTAATAATAAACAAAAAGTAGCATATATTTAAAATTCGTTTGGAAAATTAGATTTGGAAAATTCCATGAATTTTCCAACAAAAATTGTATAATGGGAAAAGTTGCCTATATTTGAAATTGATTTGGAAAATTGTTTGGAACTTTCCAACGAATTTTCCAACAAAAATTTCAAAATCCCGAATAAAATTTTTTTTTTTCTTAAATCGTTGGAAAATTCGTTGGAATTTCCAACGAATTTTCCAACGAAAAATTGTAAAATGCCAAAACTTGCCGATATTTTTCAAATTCGATTTGGAAAATTCGTTGGTATTTTCCAAGCGAATTTTCCAACGATTTTTAAAATGCCAAAAGTTGCATATATTTTCAAATTACGATTTTTGGAAAATTGTTGTAATTTTCCAACGAATTTTCCAACAATTTTTAAAATGCCGAATTTGATTAATGATTTCTAAAATCGTTGGAAAATTCGTTGGAAATTCAACGAATTTTTCAACGAATTTTTAAACGCATAAAGTTGCTATATTTTCAAATTCGTTGGAAAATTCGTTGGAATTTTCCAACGAATTTTCCAAACAAATTTTAAAATGCCCAAAGTTGCCTATATTTTTCAAATTCGTTGGAAAATTCGTTGTTATATTTTTTCAACGAATTTTCCAACCATTTTTTTAAATGCTAAAAAGTTGCATATATTTTTAAAATTCGTTGGAAAATTCGTTGGAATTTTCAACGAATTTTCCAACAATTTTTAAAATGCTAAAAGTTGCCTATAGTTTCAAATTTGTTGGAAAATTCGTTGGAATTTGCCAACGAATTTTCCAACGAATACTTAAAATCCCGAATTTGATTAATGATTTCTAAAATCGTTGGAAAATTCGTTGAAATTTGATTAACGAATTTTCGTTGGAAAATTCGTTGGAAAAATTGTAATAAGAGAAAAGTTGCATATATTTTTCAAATTCGTTGGAAAAATCGTTGGAATTTTTCAACGAATTTTCCAACGATTTTTAAAATGCCAAAAGTTGCATATATTTTTTCAAATTGTTGGAAAATTCGTTGGAAAATTCAACAAATTGTCCAACGAATACTTAAAATCCCGAATAAAATTAATGTTTTCTAGAATCGTTGGAAAATTCGTTGGAATTGTCCAACGAATTTTCCAACGAATTTTTAAAATGCCAAAATTTGCATATATTTTTCGACGAATACTTAAAGTCCCGAATAAAATTAATGTTTTCTAAAATCGTTGGAAATTCCAACGTATATAAAAAATGCTGCATAAAATTAAACGAATTTGGAATATCGTTTAAATTGTGCTTGGGTTCCAAATTCGTTGAAAAATTCGTGGGAAATTTTCCACGAATTTGTAACCCGTACGCATCTCAACCGGCATTAATAATTGTTCGATTTGAAAAAATTCGTGAGAAAGTTCCACCTAATTTTCCAACGAATAATTTTTCCTGGAAAAGCGACAATTTTAAAATGTACATAGGATCTAAATTGGTTGGAAAATGTGTTGGTGATTTCCCTCGAATTTTTTAATGAAATCAATTCACCATCGACTTATTTTACCAAAATTGAAATTCGTTAGAAAATTAATGAGAAATTAGTTCACCGTCCACTTAATTAATTAACCAAACATTTAAAATCGTCGGAAAATTTATTTAAAATTTCCGACGAATTTTTGATGAATTACAAAGCATATTATATATCGTTAAACATAACACAAATTGGTTGGAAAATTCATGAAAAATTTCCCACAATTTAATTTTATCAAAAATACAAGAACTTATGCAAAAATTGTTGGAAAATTCATGGGAAAATTACAACGAATTTTCCAACTACTATAATTTGGTAAACGGAAATTGAATTTTGTTGGAAAGTTCGTGGGAAATTTCGAATGCATTTTGCAACGTTTTTTAAATTAACCGAAAATAAGGTTTTCCAATAGAAAATTATTACAGAACAAAATTAATCTACCAAATTGTGAAATTATTGTAATATCAGGCGAATTAGCGACATTTTGTCATGCTAACAACAACGAGAACAATAACAATAATAATTACGACAACGGAAATATTACAAATTACTACAACAACAAAACACACATGTCGCATTAGTAGTAATAATTAGACATAATTAGTAAAAAGTGTCAAAAATCATAATCTTCATCTTCATCTTCATCTTCATGTTCACCTTCATCTTCTTCTTCGTCTTCATCTACATATTCGTCTTCGTCTTCGTCTTCATCTTCGTCTTCGTCTTCTTCCTGATCCGCATCTTCATATTCTGTCTCCAAATCACATTGTGTACCAACTCGAAAATTTGATTCCGAATTTCGAGTTGGATCTACATCGATCATCGCACCACATGGATCTCGTAAAGTAGGAATGTTATATTCAGCAGTTTCGATCATGTTACGAACTTCCTCTTGTTGATATGCCGTGTCCTTCCAGTGTTCCTCGATTTTTTTTCTTGCTTTGATTTTACATACAGCCCACCAATCGGCTTTGTCACGCTTCAAACTAGGATATGATGCATAATAGACTTGAATTGCTTGTTGTGCCAAGACAAATGGTTCATATTTCATATATCTTTTTTTGTGATTTATTTCAACCAAATTAAATTTGGCATGCACATTCATTCCTTTCACGGGGTCGAACCATATGCACTTAAATAAGACAACTCGCATTAACGGTCCATGGTACTCAATCTCTATGATTTCATCCAACAAAGCCGTAAAAATCACCTTGCGAATTGCCACCATTAGATGACTGAAACACACACTCCACTATTCATTGTAGCCTTTCCCATTCCATATTCGCGCGAGTGTGAAAATTATACCCGTTAATGAAATATCTGGCCAAGTTCGTACTCTTGACTTTGGACCCCACGCCAGATGATATAGCATTCCTTGCTGTCCAACTTGAGCATCAAAATTGTGAACCTAAGGTGCCACACACATAATGTCAATAATATATATTTCAAAATATGATATATAAAAATTCGAATAAACAAGATTTCGTCCATATTCAACTTATATATTTTTTTGAACCATGTTGCAAATTGTTCCGGCACAAACGGTCAAACTCATTTGGTGGTAGTCCATACATTGAATTTCGGAAATTCCTAGTAACAAATACAATTTATGTATTAGCCACAGTAGACACAATTATTTGGCGTAAACAAGGCAAATGTACACTTACTCAAGTATGGCTGAACTTCTGGACAGTTCAATAAAATATATGTATGGGCTGCGAGCTTTTCTTCACCTGTTAAGTGATTTAAACTTACATGTGCCGCTAGGGTCGACCCAAATAATTGAAAATAGAGAATGATTTGCAATTGGGATCAATGGGACCCTCATCATTTCTTCCAGCTCTCCGCCCTTCTTGCACTGCACGTGCGGCTCAAAATAGTATGATGCAAATGTTGTCACTTCTTCAACAATATATGCATTACAAATTGAAGCTTCGACACATGCCTTATTCTTCACTTTTTTCTTCAAATGATATAAGAACCTAGTTGCAATAGCATACAGTTTATCGTAACAAAATATGATCATTAAGTAATTTCACATTTAATTAAAATAAAATTTACCTCTCAAATGGATACATCCATCGAAATTGGACGGGACCTGCAACTTTGGCCTCATAAGGCAAGTGAACTAAGAGATGCTCCATTGAATCAAAGAATGATGGAGGAAATATCCTTTCTAAGTTGCAAAGAATAATTGGAATATCTCTCTAGTTTCTCCATGTGTGATGATTTCAACGTTGTTGAGCAAATATCATGCATGAAATTACTTAACTCTGTAATGGCGCCCCATACAAAGTTTGGTAAAACTTCTTTGAAGGCTATCGGAATTAATCTTTCCATAAATATGTGACAATCATGACTCTTCATACCTGTCAATTTGCATTCATTTATATCAACACATCTGCCGAGATTGGAAGCATATCCATCAGGAAATCGCACCGATTTCAACCATTGACAAATGACCCCGTCTCTGCTCCTTGTTTAATGTATAAACTGCTTTGGGTTTCGGTCCCCTGCTTGCTTGCATCCACATCTAGTGTTGGTCGATCGCAAATATCCCTCATATCTTTTCTTGCGTTCAAATTGTCTTTTGTTTTTCCAGTGACATCCATCACAGTATTTATGACATTGTCGAAAACGTTCTTCTCTATGTGCATGACGTCAAGATTATGATGAATAAGATGGGCATTCCAATATGGTAGATCCCAAAAATACACTGCGTTTAGTCCACTTATGTGTACTTCCGTGACATAAAAAGTTGCGCCCGTCATGGTTTTCAATAACAGTTGGAAACTCTTGCACGCGCGTTCCCATATTTGCTGGCGGTCAACCTCAATGGTGGATGTGTTCTTTCGATCCTATTCTTGGTGAACTCTTTTTATTCCTTCTAAATGTATGATTAAGCGGCAAAAATTGCTGTGACAATCAAAATAGCGTGCCTTCTTACCATGTTTTAATCAAAGCCTTTGATCTCTCCATACAAATCGGACATCCTAAAATCCCAGCTGTACTCCATCCAGATAACATTCCATAAGCAGGGAAATCATTTATCGTCCAAAGAAGCGCAGCCTTCATTACAAATGTTTGGTCAGTAGAAACGTCATACGTAGGGACACCTTCAACCCATAGCCATTTGTAACTCTTCAATCAAAGGTTGCATATAAATATCTATGGCCTTTTTCGGATTTTGCAGCCCGGGCACAATCAATGTCAAAAACATATAAGGTGTCTTCATGCACATACCGGGTGGAAGATTGTATGGAGTTAAGATAACTGGCCAACATGAATAACTTTTTCCTGATTTCCCAAATGGGGCAAATCCATCAGCACACAGACCTAACCTGATGTTTCGAGGCTCTAAGCGCAAACTCGGGGTATGTTCTATCAAAATGTTGCCATGCCCTCGCATCGAAGGATGACACATTAGATCCTCTTCTGTTTTATGATTTGCATGCCAAGTCATGTGTTACTTGATGGCTTGCGACGCATAAAGCCTTTGCAACCTAGGGATTAACGGCAAATAAAACATTTGCTTGCATGGTCTACGCTTCGACACGACCGCCTCCTCCTGTTAATCTTGTACTGGGTTGGTCATGAATTTGCAAGATTCTGCATATTCAAGATCTCTCCAATATAGCATACAACCCATAGCACATACATCAATTCGTATAATCGAAGACCTAAGTTTTCCACCAACTTTTTCATATCGTAAAAGTCATTTGGCATAATGTTATCACGAGGCATTGTTTTCGCATCACTTCAACAAAAGAGTTGAAGCAATCCATCGACACATTATGCTCGCTTTGATATTTAAAAAGTCTTGCTGTCATCGATACTTGTGTGTGGTTATCACAACCTGCCCATAAAGGTTCATCTCGCCGTTTTCAACATTTCCTGAAAATGATTAGATTGTGAAGTTCCGTCACACACATTCTCATCACAACTGTAACTCCTATCTCTTCCAATTCTTCTCCATGACTAGTTCCCACTTGTTCGGGTGCATGAGTAAAACTAGTACTTGCATGATTCAATTCTGAATACAAATTATGACCGGCTTCATCAAACACCATCCCTTGATATGAGTTCAATTGTTGAAATAGCTGCATTCTTCCCTAACTGAAAATTGATCGTTTCCTCGATATCCCTCGTCATATATAAATGGTTCACCATGGCTAGTCAATTATAATAGTTCGGAGTAAACCCAAATCTACAAAGATGTTCTCTAACTTTATCAATGTCTTGAAATTTTCCATTCTGCACTTTTTACATGGACACCTTAATTTATTTCCATCCATAAACTCATATTTTGTACTAGCAAAGTTCAAAAATAGTTCTAACCCGATCTGAAACTCATCGGTCAATCCTCGCCGTTCGGGTAAGTTCTTATTATACATCCAACCCCTGTCTCTTTGCATTTTCTCAAAAAAAAAATATATTGTCCTAAATTATTCAACATATCATATATATTATTTAATATTGTTAATAAAAACCATAATTGGCTGAAATTATGTTGTTTTCTGAAACAATTATTATAAACTTGAAAAATTCAGAAAATTTACTATGTCAAGAAAACTTACCAAATATTTGGCTGAAATCTTTGTAGTAGACAGTGGACAATTTGATGAGAATTGAAAAATTAATTGCTTGCGACACCTTCCAATGGACACGTACCTAAAAAAAAAATAATTACATAAGATTCGATGCAAAATTGGTGGGAAATTTTCCTACGAAATGTGTACAAACCATTTTTGAACGATTTTCTATTAATGATTTGGTTTTTTTTAATCGTTGGAAAATTCGTTGTAAATTTTCGAACGAATTTTGGAACGAATTTATATAAACTCGAACAAGAAGGTGTTTTTTGACTTATTTGAAAAAATTAAGGGAAATTTCTCATGAACTTTGCAACGAAAGTAGTACACAACAAAATTAACGTACAAAATATCAAAATAAGTTGCAAAAGTCGTTAGAAATTTCTAATGAATTTTGTAATGAATTTTCGAATATGAACAAAATTAATGTGGCCTCCGAATATGTTGGAAAATTCGTTGGTCTTTTCCAACGAATTTTCCATCGAATTATTTTTTCGGTAAAACAAAAAGATTTTAAAAATTCGTTGGAAAATTCGTTGGAAATTTCCAACGAATTTTCCAACGAATTTTTCTCACCTTCACATTGTTAAAGAAAAATTAAATTCGTTGGAAAATTCGTCGGAAATTTCCAACGAATTTTTAAACATCTTATTTTAAAACAGAATATTAACTTTGTTGGAAAATTCGTTGGAAAATTCCAACGAATTTTCCAACCAATTTTTTTTATGCAGTATATCGAAAGGATGTGGAAAATTCGTTGGAAAATTCGTTGGAATTTTCCAACGAATTTTCCAACAAAATAATCTCAACTTTTTCATAAAAACATTTAAAAATTCGTTGGAAAATTCGTCGGAAATTTCCAAACGAATTTTCCAACGAATTTTAAACATCTTATTTTAAAATAGAATATTAAATTTGTTGGAAAATTCGTTGGAAAATACCAACGAATTTTCCAACAAATTATTTTTTCGGTAAAACGAAAATATTTTGAAAATTCGTTGGAAAATTCGTGGGAAATTTCCCACGAATTTTCCAACAATTTGAAATATCCTCTTTTCGGGCACCAACGAATTTTCCAACGAAACAATTTTTGTTGGAAAAAAACTTTTGGATTTTTTGTTGAAAAATTCGTGGGAATTTTCAAATAATATTTAATGTAAATTTGTTGAAAAAATCGTGTGTAATTTCCTACGACTTCTGAAATGAAACAAGAATAGAACTAAACTAATGCGCCAAAAATTGAACACAACAAAACTAAACTTAAAAAAATTGTCGATAAATACTATGCCACAAAAACTTTCCAAAGTATTACCAAGTACTTCCGTAGTTCGATGAGATTACTCGGATCTTGAGGTGGACAACAAGGGGGTGGCGGGCGAGGAGGACTCATGAGGTGGACGGCGAAGAGAAAGACTAGAAAGAGAGTTTGTTGAGTAAAAAATCTCGATACACACTTAATGATTGTTGCTGAATATATAAACATGTTTTGCAAACGAATTTTGCAACAACGAAAAAGTTTCCAACTAATGTGAGAGCGCCCGACCAATAATTGCACCACGTTATTTTTCGTTGGAAAATTCATGGGAAATTTCCCACGAATTTTCCAAACGAATGTTTAAAAATCCTGAATAAAATTAATGTTTTCAAAAATCGTTGGAAAATTCGTTGGAAATTCCAACGAATTTTCCAACGAAAGTCGTAATAAGCGAAAAGTTGCATATATTTTCAAATTGTTTTGGAAAATTCGTTGGAATTTTCAACGAATTTTCCAAACGAATATTTAAAATCCCGAATAAAATTAATGTTTTCAAAAAATCGTTGGAAAATTCGTTGGAAATTCCAAACGAATTTTCCAACGAAAGTCGTAAATAAGCGGAAAGTTGCATATATTTTAAAATTCGTTGGAAAATTCGTTTGGAATTTTCCAACGAATTTTCCAAACGAATTTTTAAAATACCCAAAGTTGCACATATTTCAAATTTGTTGGAAAATTCGTGGGAAACTTCCAACGAATTTTCCAACGAATATTTAAAATCCCGAATAAAATTAATGTTTTCGAAAATCGTTGGAAAATTGGTTGGAAATTCCAATGAATTTTCCAACGCAAGTCGTAATAAGCGAAAAGTTGCATATATTTTCAAATTCGTTGGAAAATTCGTTGGAATTTTCCAAACCAATTTTCCAACGAATATTTAAAATCCCGAATAAAATTAATATTTTCCAAAATCGTTGGAAAATTCGTTGGAAATTCCAACGAATTTTCCAACGAAAAAATAATAATAAGCGAAAGTTGCATATATTTTCAAATTCGTTGGAAAATTCGTTGGAATTTTCCAACCAATTTTCCAACGAATATTTAAAATCCCGAATAAAATTAATATTTTCCAAAATCGTTGGAAAATTCGTTGGAAATTCCAACGAATTTTCCAACGAAATTCGTAATAAGCGAAAATTGTATATATTTTCAAATTCGTTGGAAAATTCGTTGGAATTTTCCAACCAATTTTCCAACGAATATTTAAAATCCCGAATAAAATTAATGTTTTCAAAATCGTTGGAAAATTCGTTGAAATTCCAACGAATTTTCCAACGAAATTGTAATAAGCGAAAAAGTTGCATATATTTTCAAATTCGTTGGAAAATTCGTTGGAATTGTCCAACGAATTTTCCAATGAATATTTAAAATGCCCAAAGTTGCATATATTTCAAATTTGTTGGAAAATTCGTTGGAAACTTCCAACGAATTTTCCAACGAATACTTAAAATCAGAATAAAATTAATGTTTTGTAAAATCGTTGGAAAATTCGTTGGAAAATTCCAACGAATTTTCCAACGAAAGTCTAATAAGCGAAAATTGCATATATTTTCAAATTCGTTTGGAATTTTCCAACCAATTTTCCAACGAATATTTAAAATCCCGAATAAAATTAATGTTTTCAAAAATCGTTGGAAAATTCGTTTGAAATTTCCAACAAAAATTTTTCGTTGGAAATTTCCAACGAATTTTCGAGACGAAAATGTTCGGTTGAAATTGCCAATGAATTTTCCAACGAAAATTTTTTCGTTGAAATTTCAACGAATTTTCCAACAATTAAATTTTTTCGTTGGAAATTTCCAACCAAGTGTTTTAGTCGTTGGAAAATTTGTCCCAAATTTCAACGAAAATTTTTCGTTGGAAAATTTTCGTGGCAAAAAAAAAACCGCTTTTTTTGTAGTGAGGATATTTTCACATTTGTTATATTTGGAAGCAAATCAGTGCGTATCTAAACTTATACGGTTAATTGAGCTTAAAATATTATCGATAATATTTCGATCTTTTGCGCTTGGAAAATATATTTCCTTTCTATTTACTTTGACTTATTTCTTACTTTCTAAAATAATCCTTTATTCCCAAAAATCCGTCTTTCAAGTTTATAAACCTTTTCGCCGCTTTCCAAAACCCTCATTCGTACAATTTTTTCTGCTCGAACCTTTTTCGACTCTCGGAGACTCTCCTCGCCTTCCCTCTCCAAAGATCACAACTTTTTGATTAAGAAGTCTTGAGAATGCCTTTCAAGAGAAGATCCTCACGTATCTTGAATCAAGAATCTAAATCTTACGCTCCGCCTTGAGTTTATGGAGGTATCGAGATACGTAATCGGATCATCTCAAGAAAGTACTCATACTACGCCACCGCCTCGATCGTCTTCATCCAAACCAGAAGGTGACAAAGATTTTAGCTGTAAAAACATCAAACTCTTATGGCGAAATTATCAAAGGTTGAAGAGGGTAATCTTTGCTGCTTTGAGACTCTTCTAAAATGTCTCAAAGACAACGATTTTCGTCGGAAACTCATCTCGTTCAAGAGTATTCTAAGCTTTCTCTTTGGGATTGATCCAACCCCGCTTCCAAAACCCCTTCTTTGCATCGCTCGTAAAGGGGGAAAGAAAAAGTCGGAGAACCATCCACTCCAAATGCGTAACAAAGTCTCGTAACAAAGCTCGTGGTAAGCCCTAAATCCTCCTCAAAGTTTGTCGTTCTCGAAGATGGCTTCGGCTTTTCGAGCTTTTTGAAAAAAACGGGGATAGCATCTAGAATGCGAGGGACAAAGCGGATTGTTTAGAAGTCCTGAACACCATACACATTATCGGCTTTTACTTGCTCGAGGTGTTATAAATCACGGGATCGTGGACTTCACTGTCTAGACAAGGCTGGTTTTCCTATTAGACACCTTTTTGAAAGAATAGGCATTTTCGAGTTTTGCCTTGATCTGCGAGATGTTTATGCTTTGATTTGTTTGCATACTTCTATTCAAATCTCTCCATTCTGTCACCAAACTGGCTCCAGTTCTCTGTCGGTGACAAGAAATTTGACTTGAAGGCTGATATGTTGGGGAAAATAATTGGAGCAAAATACTCCAAGTTCACTCCGTTGGATGTAAGTTTGGCAGATGCCTCCAAGGTTGCATCTGAAAATCCAAATTTTACTCAAGATACAAGCAGGCATCTCTCCTACTCGACTGTCTCGAAAATCAATTATTACGCACAAGATTATCATAAAACCGCTTGAAACCCAAGGCTGCCTCAAAAACTGACCTCTCCAAATCCGAGATTAAGCTCATCTGGGCTATCTTGAAAGGTCAGCCTTTCTCTCTTCCCCATATCATTATCTTTCACATGTATAGAGCTTTACAGAAAGACAAGGGACAATTGCCCTATGGGGCTCTCATCACTCGAATTTTCATGTTCCTCAATATATCAATTCCTGTTGAATTGCGCCAAAACTCTATACCCTGTATGTTTGTTGGGGAGATAATGCTCTCCAAAATGAAGCAATTTGGTGATATAAGGGAAAGAATAAAGGGAACAGAAGCTCAAATCGGGTCTCAAACAAAAGCCTCACGAAAGTCAAGCTTCAAGCGGTCGGTCAAGAGAGAGAAAAGATAAAGGGTCAGCAAGCAGAAAAGAATCTCCAGCCCGAATGAAGGTGTACAAGAAGAGAAAAATCCTTCTGCAAGATGAAAATGATGAAGCAGAAGAAGAACACCATAATGCAGGACATGCTCCAGAACATGATGCAGAACCAGTTCCAAATATTTCAGAACCAATTTCCGCAGATCATGTCTCTGACGAACAAGCACCTATTCAGGGGGAGAATTCTCCAGAAAAGACACAGGGGTTCGAACAGACTGAGCGAAATAATGTCCAAGAACAGTCTTCTACTGATCAGAACATCATCACACTTCTGCTTGAAATCAAAGACAAACAAGCTTCACTGGAACAAGAAGTCAAAAATCTGCAGAAATTGGTTGAGGAAAACTCTCACTCTCAACAACTTCAGCGGTGCGAGAACAAAGCGAATCGAAGGAGGCCATTACTCAATGCTCATCCGACATGGAGAAGGCGTTGGGTCAATGTAGTTCGAAGATTGAAGAAGCTATCTCTATCTTGGAAAATTTTCAACTCATTTGTACTCCTTCAAAACATTAGCCTTTTTTTTTTTAACAAACAATTTCTCTCAAATTCCTATTTAGTTCTTTTTGTGCGTAATATTCACTAACATTTATTGTTAGTCTTTTTGATTAACTCTCGGATATCGTTGTTTTATATTTTCTATGTTTATCTTTTTCTTTGATGACAAAAAGGGGGGAGAATTTATTTCTTGATTCAATACGGGTTATAAACAAAGGAAGAAAAGAAGCCTGATTTTCAACAATGAGTTTGATCTTTCAATGCGTGATTTAATCGCTGAATATGATTGCTTACTTCCAATTTATTTTAAATTGATTCAATCTGCAGGAAAGTTTTGTCACCATCAAAAAGGGGAGATTGTTGAGGAAAACTCCCTACTGATTTTGAAGTTGACAAAACCTTCCATAATGTTTGTAAATCGATACTTATTCGAACCTTCTCTTTTCGAGGAATATATGTTGGAAGCTAAGAATGAAGTTTTTCAGATTCTGTATATTAAGAAGAATTATTTAAGTTCGAGATAATTTCCAGACCAGAAATAATTCAGACTTAACAAGTTCTTGTGGACCCACAAAAGCTAAAGTTTCGAGATTCAGAAAATTCGAAGCAGATCGTAAGATGAAATTTTTCAGAAGCGGGGCCTTGAGGCCGGAATTTTCGAATAGACGAAGACGCAGTAATAATTCTTGAAGCAAAACTCGTAAGCGAAGAATAACAGCTAGTGATCCGGCATGGATTTCACGGAAGGAAAGTATTGATTAGATCAATCTTATTCAAATTGATTGACAATCAAATACTAAGACAAGAATGCTTTTCAACGGACAAATCTCTACTTATGGAAACCAAGATTCTGCTTTTGTGGGCGACCAGAATCAATGGGATTCAGAATCTGTTAACTAACGGCTACTCAATCCTTAGTTTACAAATCTGTCCAAGGTGAAGATTGGAAGATAATCCTCTGCGAGTTGTCCAACGGCTAGTGTGGATGAAGAGGAGTATTTAAGGAGAACATGAGCAGCAGAAAGAAGATAGATTCAAGAATCAACAAGTCCAAAGTTTGAGCATACTCCATCAATTCTCTTGTCGTTCTGAACTTAAGATCAAGATCTTGAGGTTTACATTGTAAAGAGTGATTGTGTGAGATAGAGAGTCCTATCATACACAATAGTTCTGAGACTCAAAGTCTGTAAAATCCTCTTGATTACATAGTGAAATCCAGCCGGTAGGCTGTGAGCGTGGGAGAGTGGGACGTAGGCTTATCATGTCGAACCACTATAAACTTGTGTGCAGATTCTCTTCTCCTTCACTCTTACTTCATAGTCTGCACATCAAATCGCTGTTTGATTCTGAAAATTATTCAAATTCTTCTTTTATCTGTTACATTTTCGCTTTTTTTTTTTTTAAATCTGTTTAAGATCACCTATTCACCCCCCTCTAGGTGACCCGTGCTAGCTATTTCATTATTCCGGGCGGCAGATTTTCATTTGGTACAAGCAAGACACTTTATATATCTTTCATTCGACTGCTTTCAGTCTACGCAATTCGACTTATTTTCTACGGGACAGGATCTCTTATGATCACTCTTCTTGAGGTGAACAGTTGCGTGAACTCGACTCTATCTTGCCTATGCTTTTTTACGATGTTCTTTTCCTGGAGAGGGGACATTGTTCCTTCGTTCCGAATTAGGTTCATCATCTTTAGTCAATTTTATGCCTCATATATCCTCAAAAAACCGGAGCTACATAGCAGAGTATTGGGAACTATTGAAGCCAAAGAGTTTTCCTGAATTTGCTGTTTTCAACTTGCCTACTCCTTCCTGTCGAATAATCCAGGGGGTTTCTGCTGGTTTCGGAAATCTTTTTCAGAGACTATTGAACCGTAACCAAGAAGTATCCGATCCCAGAATTCCTAGTTAGCTAGACTGTTCAATGTTCTCCGACCTTTAGTTAGACGCCAATTGATAAAATTTGGTCTCACACAGGACTGATTAGTCTGGATTTGCCTTTCAGAGAATCTTCAAGAAGAATTGTGTTCTTGATGCTGCACTACCAACCCGAGCTAAAGAAGGGCAAAAGCTATTAGAAGCGGTTGCCGTACCAGCCCACTTTCAGGGTGAAATCTGAAGCTAATATGCCAAGCAGGCCTACCTGCTAAAAACAGAGAACTTGTTTGTTAGTTTCAAGTGCCTGGAAAGAGTTGATGAAGCATGAACCAGCAGTTGTCGTCAGCTACTTCGTGTTTACCGTGTGCTACAACGCGGAAGGCCCCGTCATGTTCGGAAAATTTGATAATCTGACGATCCATGGATGAGCGGCGCCGATGTCCATCACTTGAAAGAAGTCAGATTTGTTCATGACGTTAAGATGGGTACTAGTTGAAATGAAAATGGATGCCAAAAAATCACAAGAAAATGGTCTTCAAATTTGTTTATTCTTAGATTTGGGATCTTTTAATCAATTTGAAATGTTGTTTGAGTAAGTGATAATATTACTTCCTCACAGCAGAAAAGCGGAAAAATAAACTGGACTGAAGAATCACCATTGTAATCCCCAATGAAACCGATGAACAGCTTGTAACCCCCAGAGGTGTAGGGCGCATTGTATGGCGCGTTGGGCCCATTGTATGGCATGTTGGGCGCATCGTGTGGCGCTCCAGCGGCGAGCAACCAAGTGCCGTCGGGGATCAATTGCCCTCTAGTGAACATCGGAGCCTCCGTCAAGCTTGTGATGACATGGTAACCTGCCCATGTGACCCTATTTGCGGTTGATGACCCGGGACACGTGTTCTTATATTCTCCATAATACAGTCTTAAGGGCAAAGTCACCTTTCCACTCCAACCAGCCGGCCGGGTCAATTAGGCAATCAAGGTAGGTAATCACGAAAACAGTTCTCGAATATTTTCGTCTTGGTCTCCCGAAGTACGTCTTCACGGAGCTTTGAATCGTTATCAAGTCTGGAGATGCGGTGACTTTGCAATTTTGGAAGGAGATGCCAGTGTTTTGGTTGGGGTGAGTCCGACCCTGAGTAGTGATGGTATTGACCTTATCAGGAGGGCTTCTAGCGTAGATGTTGCAGTTCTGGAAAATGACCGCAGCATTCCAAAGATGAAGTCAATTGTACCGTAAATGTCACACTCTGTAGAATTGTCGCTTGGAATGAACGTCAAGGGTGTGCTCATAACCCTTGAAGCCACATTAATAGAAGATTGAGAGGTCAGAGTCGGAATGGAGAGCAATTGCTTGGTGATTTGCTGCACCAGCAGTGTTACAAAAAGTTGTGTTTAGCAATGAATCCGTCACCAACAACAGCTGCAACTCAATATGAGAAAGATTATTAGTACGCTTATGTCTACTTTTCAGTACTTATCCTGAATAAAATGCACAGTATCATAAGTAACTTAAATTGTAAGCTCACCAATAGTTGCTGATTTAAAGGTAGTAGATCCTTCGTCATGACTTTTGCTTCCAGTGATTATGGTCTTTCCAATACCGTCACCCACGAACATAATGTTCTCCAATTTTGGTCCAACTTCAATGTTCTCTTCATACGTACCGGCCTTGATATAGATTACGTACCCTGTCGTGCAAGTTTGCTTCGATGCCACGGTTACAGCTTCACTTATTGTTTTGTAGTTCCCCGTACCATCTTGGGCCACCACGATATTAGCAATAGATGACGCGAAGGGAGACTGTAAGAGCCTTCTGTTGCCAGGCTTCAGCCAAGTAGGGAACTCATTGGTGTATTTCGGTGAAGCGTAGGGTACATAGTTTGCAGACAAAGCGTTGCTTATCAACTTGGAAACATTATTTGGTGTCAAGGGCAACACATTGTCCGAGACGCCAAGCTTGATGAACCCGGCCCGACAGGTCTCAAGGTTGGTTAGGGCGCTGCTAAGCCACGTTTACACATCGTCCTGAGTGCACTGGCAATTGATGGTCCGGTTCAAGTCGAGGACCGTGTGCTCATAAAGCTGGAGGTAGTCGGTCCACGCAGCCTTCTCACGCTTGTTGCGCGCCTGGGGCCCAGCGAGTACGTGTTGGCTTGGGCGAGCTGGGCTCTCTCTAGGGCAACTAGCATCGGGGCCTTGGTGAAGTTGGATTTTCGCTTGAGAGGGGTAAGGTTAGGGCTGTGGGTCAGGAAGTACTCACATGGTTGTGGGTAAGGCATTTGGCTACACCATGATTTCACATCACCGGAGGAATAGCTAGAAATGGTTTGAGATAGCAGAAGAGGCAAAAAGACAAGGATAATGAACTTTTGATGAACACCCATATCGATTAATTTCTGGTAGGCTAAAAAGATGAGTGGACGTAAGTAAAAGAAGAGAAATGAGAATGTGATGAGGGAATTTGAAATTGGTGATCATGAACTGGGGCTGGTTCATTTGCCTTGGATTGGTCCCTTTATATAGAAGTGGAGGCACAATGGTGACCAGAGGCATGGCAGTGGCACCAACTTTCCGGGTACCTGCATTTCGATTATTGAATTTCGACCAAATGGATAACGAGAATGAAGAGAGAATAGAGAACGTACAATCCTCAAATGGGAAATGAACTTTTTCTTCACGTAGTTTGTGCCTAAGCTACCAGCCATCATTCTTCTTGGCACATTTTGTTTATCCGATGCGACCAAAAGCAACAAGGCATATGAACATTACTCATGAGCATGCGTCGCTATGCTTCTTCGTTATTTCCATTGGCGCACTAGTACAAAATATTGCAGTGGTTGACATGATTTTTTATTAATATCCTTATACACATGCACATCCACGGACGATCCAGTAATGAGTGGGGGAGTTTTTCGTGCATCTTTCCTAGGTTAGAATATTTTTCAATTATCGCCACATTCTTTGGGAGATTGGCTTTGCTTTTGGACATAAGAATCCGTCTCCAAGGGTTTTCATATAATGCAAATATGATTCGGTGATCTTATATTTTGACTTCAATGACTTGGGCATTTCACTTGAAGCTTCCGTACTCCGGGAACACTCCACACTGGGCACGGCCGATAAAAAAAAAAGGTGGGATCTCATATTCAGTTTGGCCTCTATACAAAAATATTAGTGAGGGAGAGAGAGAGAGAGAGAGAGAGAGCATGTGCGAGTGGAGGTAAAACTGGAATTTAGATAGTCTAGTGACGACAAGACGGGAATACAAAAATATTAGTGAGGGTAAAGCGTGGAAGAACAAAAATCAATAAACCCTTGAGGTAGTATTTTTGGAATGCTGAATTTTTGGCTTTAAGGTTTTTTAGGATTGTGTTACTAAGCACTTCCAACTTTGCACAAGAGCCTTTGAAGGCCCAAGGGACTTTGGAAAAGCTCTCCCAAACGCAAGGAACTCTCTAGCATTGCCGGTTCAGTTCTAGGTTGGAATAAACTTGATTGGTTATGCGTATCTTCGAAGGAAAAAATATAGCAATATAATTTTGTATTTTCAACTACCTTAAGTCTCTTTCTTTGGAAGAGCTAGTCACTATTCCTCGTGGTAATGGTTTCATAAATCCTTAAGGTCTGTTTGTTTCACGGAATAGTACCATTTTGGAAAATATTTTTTAGGAAGAAAAATGACTTCATTTTTTGGTATTTGACTGAAACTTGAAAAAGAACCATAAAGTATTTTCTGTTGTTTGGCAATGAAGATCTGATAGGGAAAATTTCAAAAAATTAGTATTTTTTAATTTATATTCTTTTTCTCTTTTCTTTTTGCTTCTTCCTTGGTCGGTCGCTGGTCACTGCGATGGCTAGCGATTGACCACAAGTGAGCTCGAGCCTTGCCCAATTGTCAAGTTTCAAGCTCACTAGAGGTCAGTGGTCAATGAGCCACTACGATGACCTCTGGTGAGTCAGCCTCGAGTGAGCTTGACGTCACTAGATCGGAAAGCTTTGAGCCTTACTAGCTTTGGGTGAGGCTCGAGCTTGGCTGGGGCTGGTTGCAAGTTGTCGTCGTCGTGGCCAACGATTGGCTAAGAAAGAAGGAAAAAGAAAAAGGAGGAAAAGAAAAAAAAAAGAAAAAGTAAGAAAAGAAACAATTAAAACTAAAACTATTTAACCAAAAAAAATAAAACTAATAAAAATTATAGTTTTTTTAAATAAAAGAATAAAATTCCAATTTTTGTTTAAAATAGTTTTTTAAATGAACAAATGTTTCATCAACCAAGGGCCCAAGCCTGAGTGTTGAGAACCCGTGCACGGCCTTTGTGCACCCAAGCCTAAGGGTTGGGACTAGAGTTCAAGGGTTGAGGACCTGAGTACGACCTTTTATGGACCTAGGCTTGGGAGCCAGCGCATCAAGTACGGGCACTAGGAGTTTGGGCCCGGCCTCGATGGATGTAACATCCTGAATTTCGACCCATTTTCGGGATCAATAAAGTGTAAATTATTTCTCATTTAATTTTAGAAAGTCTCACCCGGACCTGATCAATCACGGGATACTAACCTTATGGGAAAGGCTAAATAGAAATAGGTACGTGGACCGGGGACCCGATCGCGAGTTGGGAACGAACTCCGAAGAACACCGAGGGAATATTTTGGACCAACGTGGGCCAATCTTAGGAAGGTGACGGATTCGATTCGGCCAATGATGTACGATCGGATCGCGGGTGATTCTGCATGACCGGGAGTACATATGGCGAACGATTCCCGAATTAACCTAAATGACCGAGACTTCCGGTACTAGTGATAATTTCTCTCGCTCTCTCGAAAATCGAGGCTATTACGATTCGAACAACCCTAGATCGATACGCGTAATACCTAAACAGCCACCCGTTAGTAAGAGACTCTAGAATTTTAAAATGAGCAAATTTGATCGCGAGATTGGACTCGAACTTCGACGTCGAAATTTTGTGGACGTTTACAATTATTTTGCAGGACCATCGTTGTTTTGGTGTGGCCACGCACATTTGGGGCTGATCTAGCCAGAAATTGGAATTTCGACGAAAATTGGGGAAAATTACGGTTTTGCCCCTATGGGCACCGAGGCTGGATTCGGAGGTCGTTTAAGGTTATTTTTTCCGGCCAAGGTCATTTTGGGGCGGCCACACACATTTAGAGTGGTTTTGGACAAAAACGAGAATTTCGACAAAAATTGAAAAAATAATATTATTTTATTCTCGAAACTTCACAGTCGATTTTTGAGGGCTTAAAAAGTGAATTTCGCAAATCCGACGCCATATTATGTTGGCCACATACATATGAAACGCGTATGTGCAAAAATTGGAATTTCGCCCCGGGACCGAAAAAATGACCATTTTGCCCCTAGGCCGGTATTAATTTCGAATTTTTTTTGGGAAAATTTTGGGATAATTACCAGAGGCTTATCAGCTGCATTATTTGACCAAAAGACCACTTTGCCCCTCATTTTTGGATAGGATTGAATTAGAACCGTCGGATTAGGGATATTTTGGTCAAAACCGACGGATCGGCGACACGTGGCACTATGGGCTGCCCTTTTTGACCAGGTCTGACCTTTATCTCTCTCTCCTCACTCACCCTTCATGTCTAGAACCCCCAGACCAGCCCCATCAGTAGCTTCTCTTCCATTTTCCTCTCTTTTTTCTCCATTTTTCTCTCTTGATTTTGGCTTCGCCGGAGCTTGTCGTCGGCCATCGGAGCACCGCCGCCGACTGTCGTGCTCTGTCGTCGACCACCACAGTCCCCCAGCCCTAGCCCCGCCTCTGTCCGACCTTTCTCTCTCTCTTTCCCTCTCTTTTTCTCTCTTTTCATCTCCCGGTAAAGCATCGCTGCCGCGTCCGAGCCTCGCCGGAGCTTCGCCGGAGCTCCGATCGCCGTTCCGTCGACACCCGGTGTACGGTACCCCCCGTGAAAGCAGTACCGCCCGTGAGCAGTCTGCCGCCGCCGGAAATCTTTTGCCGGTTCTACTGTTCACCAGTAATCGGCCGCCGTTTCCCGTCACCATGGTCCAGAAATTAGGTGAATATATTTTCTAAACCCGGATTAGGATTGATTGTGCATTTTTCTGGACTGGCCTAGGTATTATCAGTGTAGTCTGGACTGGTTTAGGTGGTATCGGTATAAAATTCGGATTGGATTGATGATCAATTGGTGGAATAAATCCAAGAAAATTTGTGGGATTATTAGAGATAATTATTAGGTTAGTTCGGATGAGTTGGGGATTTTATGACTGGACTGCCGGGTATGCCCGGACTGATTGGCTTGTTGATTCGGTACCCAATGGTTGGGAAATTTGAATAATGCCATGTTGCGTGATTGCGTGGCCGACTCGTGCGGAGTGTGATTGGCCATTTAATGGCTTGATTGGATTATTGAATACTATTGAATTATCCATTGTGAAATTGGGCCGCACGGTATTAATTGGTCAGTGAACGATTGTTGCGGCATGAAATTGATTGAGTGCCTAATTATATTTAATGCTCATGGTACATTATACTGTATTGCATGGTTACGCATTGTGAATGTCGAGAATGAGACGTGTGATAAATTGTGCCAGAATGCATGCCTGCCATGAGCATGTGATCACCTCAATGCCCTGAGGCGTATTACGCGAGGTTCAGATAATAATTGGCCATATGTTCGTGTGATCACATTTCACCCTGATACATGTTACGCGGGGTGTACTGTCCTAATGCGTGTTACGCAGGATGATGCCCGGTACGTCCGGAAGACTATCAACTTGATGCGTGTTTTACGCAAGCTCTGGTTCGTGAGGAGATCGGTGTTGCGCCTGATGCGTTTTGATGCAGGCTAGAGACACTGGGCCAGTTGATGCATTTTAATGCGGGCCACGAAGTGTTGTGATTAAATAAAGAGACCTGATGCATTTTACGTGGGTCATATTAAATGATAAATTGAGAAAGTCCCAGTGTGCCAGTGTGGGCTAGTAAGCCGAGACATGAATGTGGACATTTACATGCATAAGAATGCGTGGGCTAGAATGCGAGTGTGCGGGACTCGGTGAATAGTACATGATGTTATCATTATTGAGTATGAACATGTGCTTGACGTACGTTTGAACCGAGTGCTCGTATATGTGACTGGACTATATTATTATTTTGAATAACCTGCAAGGTCAACCAGGTAAGAGATCTGGGCCAGAGGGCCTAGGTCAGAAATTATTTATGAGTAAACTTGCAATGTGATTATGGGTTGTCAGTCAGAAGAATTGCATGTTAGCCTAACCTAGGTTTAGGGGGTTATACTTGCTGAGATTCGTCTCACGATTGTAATAACCCACATTTTCAGACCCCCAGCAGTAGGATGCTGAGGTCAACACCTCTTTTTGGAATATCGCATTTTATCCGGCGGTTGTCGAGCATGCACCCCGGTGGAGACGGAACCGAACGGAGAAGTGGCTGTTTGGTTATTCCCAGCTGTTGGTGTTTCCTTTTTGGTTGTAGTGAACATTGTAAAAAGGTTTTCGTTGGTAATATCAGTGTATATATTTTCTGAGGTACTTGACTGCTATTTGGTTGTTCTACCTTGATCTCATGTGTTATATTGTATGGGTGTATATATTTAATTATATACGTTGCTTCCGCATGTATTTGATCTTTGATTGGGCGTTGGGTCGGCAATGCTTCTTGGGAGCGTTGCACCATAATCGACCGTGACGGGATGTTGCGTTCCAGTGGGGTACTGTAACAGCCCGAATTTCGACTAATTTTCGAGATTTATAGAACGCGTGATTTGTCAGTGTACTTATAGTAAAATCTCGCCCGAGAACTGATCACTCTCGGTTATTATTTTAAACCTGAGATTTCGCTAGAATTGCACTCGATCGAATTTGGTCGTTATTTAGACCCCGAACTTGTCAATCGATTTTTGGGAGTTTCAGAACAAAATAAATTAGACGGTGTCAATATTATTGTGGCCAGCATCGAGATTATCAGGAATGGGGAAAAAGTGAATTTTTAGACCGGGTGCGAATTTGGACTGGTAGACCTCCCTCGTAGTGTGACCGGAATTATTTTATTTCAGTCAATTGCCTTAGAATATTATTCGAGACTTTTCGGGAATTGTTAGGCAATTTTCCGAATATTAAATCGGCACCGATAAGCCGGTTTTTAGTTCGGACCGTATCCTCTGATTCGCGCTTAAATTTTGAAATTTCTCTTCTCTTTCTCTCTTTCTCTCTCCTCTCTCTCTCCTCTGCCGGTTCCCCTTCCCTGCGCGTCTCTCTCTTGCTTCCTTTTCCCTTCTCTCTCTCTCTCTCTCTCTTTTTTTTTTCCAGCCGCGCACGTTTCCCCTCTGCCGTCTGACTTCTCCCTCTCTTCTCTCTCTTTTTTCTCTCTCTTCCCTTCCCCATGCTCTCTCTCTCTCTCTCTCCGTCCCTCCTTGTTTGACCATGAATAATTTCTAAATCCTAATTAGCCTAATTGGGGATTTTAGGAAATAAATTAGCGGGGTATTAAGTTAATTTAGGGCTTATTAGTATGGGAAAGTGCATGGGCTGATTATAGGACCAAATTGGGACTTAATAATGTTGTTTAAGTGTGTTATAGAGACAAATTTATGGCTGTTGGGTACTGTTCTTGCCCAAAACCGAATTTGGGAAAAATTGGCTTAAGTTGGGAGAAATTGGATTCCTATTGTAATTGTTCCCGTCGGGGGATCCAGGGGCTGAGTGTGACTTGATTGGATTAAACTGTGTGATACCATGTTTGGGGGACTAACGACTGAGGTTGAACCGCGAGTGGTGGACCCTAAGGGTATGGAATTAGGTCGCGCGAAATACTTGAAATAATTGCTTGAAATTGGGCGTGCCGATAATATCCGGAATTGGGCGAGTAGCTTAACAATCTCACTTGGCACATGTTGGCATTAGTGACTACCTTGGGTCCCTTGATTTGTGATTTGCATATCATGTTGTAGTACGACTGAGATTGGGTGCATTGATGACATGTGTGGCACCTATCGCACTGTTGGCCTTCGGGCCGGGCCTACGGGTCGTATTATCGCACTGTTGGCCTTTGGGCCGGGCCTACGGGTCGTAATATCGCCTTTGTTGGCCGGGCGGGCCCACGGGTCGTATTATCGCACTGTTGGCCTTCGGGCCGGGCCTACGGGTCGTAATATCACACTGTTGGCCTTCGGGCCGGGCCTACGGGTCGTATTATCGCACTGTTGGCCTTCGGGCCGGGCCTACGGGTCGTTTTAATTAATTGTGGACCTTTAGGTCGTTATAATTGTGTGTGCATCACATTATTGATAAATGCCTAACCTGCAGGAATTGAGATGACATATTGGGCCATAGGCCGGGTGAAATTATTTGACTTGCTGGTTCATGGTTTAATGCGTTTTGTTTACCCTCTGGAGGTGCACATTAGCCTAGTTTAGGATTAGAGATTTATTACTTGCTGAGTTTTCTCACGGTTGTGGTAAAACCGACATTTCAGATCCCCGACCATGAGGACGCAGGCGTACTGATGCGATTTTTGGGAAGAGCTCCCGGCTAGTAGTAGAGCCCGAACCTGAGCCACTTACCCCCTTTTTGTTAGTAGTGGCCTTGACCCGCTTTTGGATTTTTGTAGTTTGGGCTGTACAGAGAATATTGTATATGATTTTCCAGTACTGGTACAAGTGTTGATATCAGTGGTTACCCTTGGTTATGTGTTCTTATATGTACGGTGGTTCAATTATTTCCGCTTGCGACGAGTTTCCTCTGATTGGGTTGTTTGGGTCGGTGATGCAATCCTGGGAGCGTCGCACTTCATATCGACCCTAGGCGGATGATCGTGCTCCCGTTGGGTGCGGGGCGTGACAGGTACGGGGCGTGACAATGGACTTGGTCGTGGGCCCCGGGGGCCCACGCTCGAGCATCAGGGTCCCGAGACCTAGTTTGAACGTCAGGACCGGGAATCAACGTTGGGGTTTTTATGTCCAAGTGTAGAGTTTCGGGTCAAAGTGTTGATACTTAGTCATATTTTGGAAAACGTTTTTAGGGTTCTTTCAAAGAGAAAATGATTTTCTTGAATTTAAGTTTAGGTGGGAAAACCTTTTTCATTGATTAGGAAAATATTTTCCGTTGACTCATTTTTATAAGTGAACCAAATTCCGGAAAATGACCGAAATATTTTCTTGAAAAATATTTTTTGTGAAACAAACGGGCCCTTACTTTCCTTTTTTACCCCAGCCGTCACTACTCCCTTAGCCGTTTCTCAATCTCAACCTGTTTTCCCTGGCTCGCTAGCTTTTGATCTCTGTCGTAATCTCATGCAGCTAGAAATAAATGGAAGAGTATGTGGATGCTGATGCTCGCCTTGCTCTGTAAGTGATTAGTAAACTGATCACAAAATGAAGTGGACGTAAAGGATTGAGTCGTGTCGAATACAAAATTAATGGAATGCTGTCTCTCTCTTCGGGAAACTATATACAAACCCAGTATCGATTTTCAAGCCTTTCTGGATTTGATGGAGAGAGCTTTGAAGGATTGAAAATGTAGTCTCGACTTAGTTAGATTCTGGCCTCTTTGCCTTTACTTTCAGATCACAAGTGGAAAAACACAGTGCTAGAAGGTGGTCTGTGGTCTTTCTCAAACCTCCTATTAATGCTTAAGCCATGGGAGCCTAATACACCTATCCATTGCTATTAGTTTTCTATTTGTGCTTTCTGGGTCCAAATCCATGAAATGCCGTATATATGGTACTCCGAGGAAGCTGTTCATGGAGCAGCACCGAGGATTGAAACAATTTTGGTGGTGAAAGTCGAAGTTCAAATCAAGTGGCCTAATACTACTTGAGCGGGATTACGCGACGAGAACAGTGACGGGCTGAACAACAGAGGACAACGACGGCATCCAGGAACAGCAGCGGCAACACCGACGGGACCAATTAGCAGTGACGTCTGGCAGCAACAGTGATGAACAACGGCGATGTCAGGCGAGTGGGATAGTCGGGATTAGCAGGAATGTTGAGTGAGTAGCGGCGACAAGCAGTGGCGATGCAGAACCAGCGGTGGTAGCAATGAACCAGGCGGTGTCAGGATCAGCAGCAGCAACGGCAGGACCGGACGTTGTTGGACCCTGGACAGCGACGTGCGCATGCTTGAATGTTCAAGTCTTTTGCCGATCCAGAGAAGACTCGATCGCTTGAAAGAAGAAAGATTTGTTCGTGATGTTGAGATAGGCTACTAGTTGAAATGAACATCAATGCCGAAAATCAAAAGAAAATGAGTTTTTAAATTTTTTTTTTCTTTGATTCGAAAGGGTTTTTTTTACCAATCAGGGATGTTCTTTGTTTAAGCAATAAAATTTCTTCCTTACAGCTAAAAAGCGGAAAAATAACAATTATTGAACTAGACTAGTTCGACCAAAAAAAAAAAGAATTAGACTAGATTTCCCAAAAAAAAAAGAAGATAAAATAAAATATACTGCACAAGAAAATAACCGTTGTAACCCCCAATAATATTGACGGATAGTTTCGAACCCCCAGAGGTGTCAAGCACGTAGTAAACCCTAGAGGCGTTAGGCATGCCATAAACTTCAGAGGTGTAAGGCACGCCGGTGGCGAGCAACCAAGAGCCGTCAGGGATGAAGTTCCCGACGGTGAACTTTGAAGCCTCTATTGCGCTTGTGATGACATGGTAACCTGCCCATGTGACCCTATTTGCGGTCAATGACCCCGAACCCGTGTTCATATACTCTCCATAGTACAGAGTGTTGAGGGCAAAGTCACTTTCGTTCCACTCCAACCAGCCAGCCGAATCAATTAGGCTATCAAGGTAAGTCATCATAAAAATAGTTCTTGAATATTCTTTCCATGGCCTCCCGAGGTACGTCTTCACGGAGCTTTGAACCGATACCAAATCTGAAGCTGCGGCGACTTTGCAATTGTGGATGGAGATGCCCGTGTTCTGGTTGGGGTCAGTCCGTCCCTGTGCCGTGATGGTATTGATATTGTTAACAGGGATTCTGGCATAGATGTTGCAATTTTGGAAAACGACGGCAGCATTTCCAAAGATGAAGTCAGTGGTGCCATAGATGTCACACTCTCTATAGAATTGTCGCCCAGAATGAACATGAAGGGTGTCCTGATGTCCCTCAAAGCCACATCGATAGAAGATTGAGAGGTCAGAGCTCGAACGCAGAGCAACTGCTTGGTGATTCGCCGCGCCGGCAGTGTTACGAAAGGTGATGTCTTGGGCAATGAATTCGTCACCATCAACAGCTGATGCTCAAGATGAGAAATTATTAGTACGCGTACCTATACTTGTACATGTAATCTAAACTGGAAAGTATATTAGCAAACTAAACACCGATCTAGAATGCTTAATTTACTACCTCATATGACCGAATAATTGTCAGCCATGTGCACTAATTCTTGCATTTCATGATCTACACCTCCTTCATCTTCCTATTATATGAACTGGAAACGTTACAATTTATTTAAGAATTGGACTATTGTTCCATTGCTTTATTCTAAAGGCAATCTAAAGGCTATTAAATCTAGGTATAGTGATAATGGCCGCCATTTTGTGGCACATGGAACCAACCATGAATTTATAGATGGAGTGTCGGCTCACATGACGACAGAAAAGATTAACTAATGCTGTCTCTTTGTTGATGATGTTAAGTGAAACCGTGTGTATTTTCTCAATTACGATCGATCTTGTACTAGATTAATTTCCATTGGGGGTTGATTATTTACAGCAGTTACAACCCCAATTCGTTTAATTTTAATTTATATAAAAAACTTCGTACTTATGATCGCTTTGCTTTCGAAACAATATCACTATATCGCTACATGAATCAAGATGCTTATGTGCAGCATCACATTTTGAGTATATTAATAGAGGATATGTAAAAGTGCTGTTTATAACATTCTTCCACTTAAAAGTAAGTAGCCTTTGAACATTACAATAACCCGACATTGTTGGATGTTATGTACTTGTTAAAATTATGAATATTGTGTATGTGTAATGTTTTTCACATGGTTGGTGTACCAAAATAAGAAGTCCTTTAGTATTTATGTAACCTTATCCGATCTCTATTTTTTTTCCCTTTTAATCTAGGAAAAAGAAGAAGGTTGGCTTGTACTTTAAGCATCTTCATTTTCATGAAAGTAGAGACATGCTTAACTAGTTGAATCGTGTTGGCTTTATTAAGAAGGACCACCTTAATTCGTTAAATCATTTATTCCACGATTTATTAGAATAGGTCGTTCCATATCATATATAGCTTAAATAATACAAAACTTACCAACAGTTGCTGAATTGAAGGCATTAGATCCTCCATCAGCACTTTTGCTTCCGGTAATTATGGTCATTCCAATACCATCACCCACAAACACAATGTTCTCCAATTTTGATCCAACTGCAACATCCTCTTCATATGTACCGGCCTTGATATAGATTATGTATCTTGCCATGCTTGACCGCTCCGATGCCGCAATTATAGCTTCGCTAATTGTCTTGTAGTTCCCCGAACCATCTTGGGCCCACCACGATGTTGGCCATAGATGATGCGGAAGGAGACTGCGAGAGCTTTCTGTTGCCAAGCCTCAGCCAAGTAGGGAACTCGTTGGTGTAGTTCGGCGTAGTGTAGGGTACATAGTTGGCGGACAAAGCGTTGCTTATCAACTTGGAAACATTATTTGACATCAAGGGCAATATGTTGTCCGAGATGCCGAGCTCGACGAACCCGGTCCGACAGGTCTCAAGGTTGGTCAGGGCGGTGCTCAGCCAGGTCTGTATGTCATCCTGAGTGCCCTGGCGATTGACAGTCCGATTCAAGTGGTGGATCGTGTGCTCATAAAGTTGGAGGCAGTCGGCCCACGCAGCCTTCTCCCACTTGTTGCGGCACCTGGAGCCTAGCGAGTACGAGTTCATCCGAGCGAGCTGGGCTCTCTCGAGGGCGACTTGCATTGAGGCCTTGAGGAAATGGGATTTCCGCTTGAGAGGGGTTTGCTTTGGGTGGTTGGTCAAGAAGTACTCACATGGTTGTGGGTAAGGCATGTTGCTGCACCATGATTTCACATCGCTAGAGGAATAGCTGGAAATTGTTTGAGTTAGCGAAAGAGGCCAAAGGAGAAGGATCATAAACTTTAGATGAAAACCCATCATGATTGATCGTGTGTGTTGCTAGCTGGAATTTGGATACGTAGAGATGAGAATGTGATGAGAGAATTCAAGATTGGTGATCTTGAATTGGGGTGGTTCATTTGCCTTGGACTGGTCCCTCTATTTAGACGTGAAGAGCAAGTGGCATGCAGTTCCACCACCTTTCCGGGAACCTACCTTTCGATTATTGAATTACGACCAAATGGTTGACTCTGAATAACGAGAATAAAGGATAGAGAAATAGCGAATATACACTCCTGAACTAGGGACAACATCCGTCCTAAGCTACTAACATTCTTAATGGGATGTTATTTTTATCTGAGACGACCAAAAACAAAAAGGCATATGAACATTTCTCATTAGCATCCGTTACTATGTTTCTTCGTTGTTTCCATCGGCGCACAAGTACAAAATATTTCGGTAGTTGGCATGATATTTTATTAATATCCTTATACATGCACATGCATGCACGAGCCAGTA
Source organism: Syzygium grande (assembly GCA_024733475.1). Taxonomy (NCBI): domain Eukaryota; kingdom Viridiplantae; phylum Streptophyta; class Magnoliopsida; order Myrtales; family Myrtaceae; genus Syzygium; species Syzygium grande. The sequence continues at coordinate 31,913,928 of JAMXDD010000001.1, forward strand.
ATGAGTGGGGGAGTTTTTCGTGCATCTTTCCTCGGTTAGAATATTTACGATTATTATCGCTCCATTCTTTAGGAGAAAGAGTTTGCTTTTGAACAAATATGATTCGGTAGCCTTAGATTTTGACGTCAATGACTTTTGGGCGCTTCACTTGCAGCTTCCGGACTCCAAGAACACTCCACACTGGGCACGGCCGATAAAAAAAGGTGGGATCTCATAAACAATTTGGCCTTTATACGAAAATATTGGAGAGAGGAGAAGAGAGAGGGATAGAGCGTGTGTGAGTGAAGGTAAAACTGGAATTTAGATAACCCAGTGAGGGCGAGGCAGGAATAAGAAACTATTACAGAGGGTAAGCTTAAAAAAGAAAAAAAAATCATTCAACCCCTGAAATAGCATTGTTGGAATGCTGAAAATTTGGCTCGAAATAGATTCTAGCGAAATAGATTCTACCCAACACAATCTCATTTCCTATTTGCGGAAAATATTATTTTCTTTTTTTTTAACGTTGTTTTTCCTGGAGATGGGAGATTGCTTCTTCGTTCCAAATTAGCTTGATCATCTTTAATCAGTTTCACGCCTCATCTAATACGAAGTTGAATATTCAGGAAAAACGGAGCTGTAAAGCGCAGTATAGTGAGCTGTCGAAGCGAAAAAGATCTTTTGAACTTGCAGTCTTCGACTCGGGTACTCCATCCTGTCGAATATCAGGGGATTTCTGCTAGTTTTTGGAAATCGTTTTCAGAGACTATTGGACCGTAACCAAGAAGGATTCAATCCCAGAATTCCTAGTTAGCTAGACTGTTCAACGTTCTCTCACCTTTAGTTAGACTCCAATCAATACAAATCGGTCTCGCATAGGATGGATGACTCTTGATGTTGCCTCTCAGAGAATTTTTACGGAGATTTGTGTTCTTGATGCTGCAATACCAATCCGAGCTAAAGGTGGGAAAACGCTATTAGAAGTGGTTGCCGTGCTAGCCCAGGGTAAGGGTGAAATCTTTAAGCTAATATGCCAAGCAGGCCTAACCATTGATCTTGAGTACCTGCTAAATTTGCAGAACTAGGTTGTTAATTTCAAGTGCTTGGAAGGAGAACAAAAGCATGAAACGGCGATTGTCGTTGGCTACTTCGACTTTACCGTGTGCTACAATGCGGAAGGCCCAATCATGTTCGGAAAGCGCGCATGTCGATCGCTTGAAAGAAGTCAGATTTGTTCGTGATGTTAAAATAGGGTACTAGTTAAAATGAAAATACATACTATTATCAAAAGAAAATGGACTTTTAAATTTGTTTATTCTTTGATTTGGGTGTTTTTAAACAATTAAAAATGTATTTAATTAAGCGATAAAATTACTTCCTTACAGAAAAAAAAAGCGGAAAAATAATACCTATTGAAGTAGACTAGGTTTCCAGAAGAAAGGAAAAACAAAAAACAAAAAAAAAATACCGGACTAGAGAATAACCGTTGTAACCTCTAATAAAACCGATGAACTGTTTGTAACCCCCAGAGGTGTAAGGCACGTCGTAACCCATAAAGGTGTAAGGCATGCCTGTGGCGAGCAACCAAGGTGAAAATTACCAAAAAAGTCCTAAACTTTTTATAATTATGCCAATTCAGTCCTAAACCTTTTTTTTTTTTTTGCCAATTCAGTTCTAAACCTTTTACAAATAAGCCAATTTAGTCCATTTGGCTGGCCGGGTGGCTGACGTGGCCGCCGACCGGCTGACGTGGCACCAACCGGAGATCACGTGATAATATTTTAATATTTTCAAACTTTTTTTCTTTTTTTCTTTTTTTTTTTTTTTCTTTCTTCCCCTGGCCTGTCCGGCCGGGGGGGAGGCTCGCCGGCGAGGGCGGAGCTCGCCCAGATCCGATGAGGCGGAGCTCACCCTGGCTAGGCGTGTAACAGCCCGAATTTCGATTAATTTTGGGTATAGAGCGCAGCGTGATTTGTCATTGTGCTTATAGTAAAATTAGAACCGATCACTCTCGGTTATTATTTTAAATTAAATTTCCTAGAACCGATCGAATTTTTTTTTTAGACCCCAATTCGATTTTTGGGGTTTCGAAATAAAACCTTTTACATCGAGATTATGGGGAATGGTTAAAAAGTGAATTTTTAGACCGGTCCATTTTGAGCCGCCCTCGTAGTGTGACCAGAATTATTTTATTTCAAATCAATTGCCGACCGGGACGAATTGTTAGGCGTTAAATCGACGACCGATAAGCCCGATTTCTAGTTCGGACCGTGTCCTCTGATTAGCTCTTAAATTTTTAAATCTCTCTCTTTCTCTCTCCTCTTGGGCGCCCTTCCCTTTCTCTCTCTCTCTCCTCTCCCTCTCTCTCTCTTCTTCTCTCTCTCCTTCTCTCTCTCTCTTTTTCTCTCTCTCTCCCTTTTTCCCCGGTCGTGGCACCCCCCTGGAATCACGTGATAATATTTTAATATTTTCAAACTCCTTTTTCTTTTTCTTCTCTTTTTTTTTTTCTTTCCCTTCCTCTTGACCAGAATTGTGAATCTTAGGGATAAAATTTCCAAAGGTGATTAAGTTAATTCGTGCTCTAGCCCGGGCTTGGAAGTACATGTGGGCTGATTTAGGGATTTAAAGTGGGACTTGATTGGATTAAACGTGTGATGCCATGTTTTGGGGGACCAACAGAACGTGGTTGAATCGAAAGTGGTGGACCCTAAGGGTATGGAATTATGTCATGTAAATACTTGAAATAATTGCTTGAAATTGGGCATCAAAATAATGTACGGAATTGGGCGTAGTAGCGAACCATCTCACTTGGCACATGTTAGCATTAGTGACTAACTCGGGTCCCTTGATTTTGTGATTTGCATATTATGTTGTAGTATTTGAGATTGGGTGCATTGATGACATGTGTGGCACCCTCGGCCTTTGGTGGCCTTGAATTGGGCCCACGGTCGATTATCGCACTGCTGGGCCCGGCCGCCCTCCACGGTCGTATTATCTCGCCTTTGGCCTTCGGCCTATCGCCCCACGGGTCGATCATCGAACCGCCTTGTTGGCCTTCGGGCCGGAACCCCACGGGTCGTATTATCGCCACCGCTGGCCTTAGGGCCGGGCCTCTACGGGTCGTTATAATTGACCGGGCCGGGCCCGGCGGTGCATCCTGCCTATTGATTAATGCCTAACTCGCAGTGGAATGAGATGTCATATTGGGCTATAAGTCGGATAGGTTCATTGGGTGTATTTTAATTAGAAAAGGTGCACATTAAAAAAGGGATCGAAAAACGGTTGTAGTAAAAACCGACTTTTTTCAGAAAAAAGCCCCTCTTTTTAAAACGATTTTAGGTGTACACCCCTGCGTGCTTACGTTAGATACCGTTCGATTTTGTTTGTTAATGTGGGGAGGACTATAGCCACACCCAGGAGTATATAGCCCCTGGTGCCGAGAGGGGAGCGGATGGGCGAATAGGACCCCGACTTTTCAAATGGATTTGACCTTCCCAGAGTCTCGAACGAAGTTGGCCTGGATGGGCCATGTGGGCCATGGTTAAAAATTGGAGCAGCAAGTTAGGGGAAAAGGTTTGGGGGCGAGGGGATTTGGATAAAAAAAAAAAAAAATATTGAAAAAATTATCAAAATATTGTGTAAAGAATATATATTACTTAATTGTTATAATACACTATTCATGGTTCCGGATGTTGGTGTATATATATATATATCACGTTAAGCTTCGCGTGTGTCTTCTCTGTTTGGGTTTACTCCTGCAGATTCGGTGGCGCAATCACAGGAGAGTTGCGCCCGTAACAAAAAGGGTCAGGGCGGTGTTGATAACCTGCCCATGATTGACCCGTGACCAAGCTTCATGCTCACTTCACCTCGGGGGCCTCGCCTGGGGCCCTCCGGCCTCCCTACAGTCGGATAGGCTAGGGGGGAGAAGGAAAAAAAAAAAAAAAAAAAAAATTCGAAAATATTAAAAAATATTAAAATATTGTCACGTGGTCACCGGTCAGCGGCCACGTTAGCGTTGATCGGTCAAATGGACTGAATTGGCTTATTTATAAAAGGTTTAGGACTGAATTAGCAAAAAAAAAAAAGTTAGGACTGAATTGGCACAATTGCAAAAGGTTTAGGACTTTTTTGGTAATTTTCCCAGCAACCAAGTGCCACTAGGGATCAAGTTCCCGACGATGAACTTCGAAGCCTCCGTCGCGCTTGTGATGACATGGTAACCTGCCCACGTGATCCTATTTGTGGTCAATGACTCGGGGCTCGTGTTCATATACTCTCCACAGTATAGAGTTTTCAAGGCAAAGTCACCATCCCACTCCAACCATCCGATCGAGTCAATTAGATTATCAAGATAAGTCATCATGAAAACAGTTCTTGAATATTCTTGCCACAGCCTCCCGAGGTACGTTTTTACGAGCTTTGAACCAATATCAAGTCTAAAGCAGCGGTGCCTTTGCAGTTGTGGATGGAGATGCTGGTGTTCTGATTGGGATTAGTCCGGGCCTGTGCAATGATGGTATTGACCTTATTAGAAGGGTTTCTAGCATAGATGTTACAATTCTGAAAAACGACAGCAACATTTCCAAAGATAAAGTTAGTGGTGCCATAGATGCCGCATTCTTTATAGAATTGCCGCTCAGAATGAACGAAAAGGGTGTCTTGACCCTCAAATCCACATCGATAGAAGACCGAGAGGTCAGAGCTGGAACGCAGAGCAACTGCTTGGTGATTCGCCACGCCGGCACTGTTACGGAAAGTTATGTCTTGAGCAATGAATCCGTCACCATCAATAGCTGAAACTCAAGATGAGGAATTATTAATACGGGTATGTCTATCTACCAGTACTTGTAATCTAAACTGGAAAGTGTCTCAACAAACTAAACATGGATCTCTAAATGCTTCATTTACTACCTCATAGAACCAAATAATTGCATATCATTCTTCGATCTGATTAATTGAAGTTAAAGCTTATCATTATTTTCCTATAGACTTTATTATTAACGGCGGTCAAAACCCCGATTCAATTTATTTTTATTTAAATATCAAAATCTCATGTTTACAAGCGCGTTTTCTTTTGAAAAATTATCACTAAATCGCTACGTGAATCAATATGCATATGTGGAGCAGAAAGCTTTTGCTGTATCTATAGAAACTATGTAAAGATACCGTTTATACATTCTTCTACTTATAAATAAGTAGCCTTTGAACAGTTTTAAAAACCCGATATCGTGGGATTTTATGTACTTGCTAAAATTAATAATATTGTATATGTTTAATTTCTTTAACATGGTTAGCGTACCAAACAAGAAGTCCTTTAATATTTCTTTTGTTTTGATGTGGGAAAATAAAGAAGGTTGGTTCACTAGTAGGGACTCCTTACGTGGGCCACAACATAGAAAAATGGAGCAATTCCCTTAATTCTCCGGTTTGTACTTTTAAGAATCTTCATTTTCATGAAAATAGAAGCATGCTTAACTAAATGAAACATTCTTGTTGGCTTCATTAGGTCGTTCACATTTTTTTTGTGAATCAAATCGCATGTGCAGAAATCTTAGCAATTTTTGACATTCCAACGTTATCACAAGTCAAGGAGAAATTGTCCAAAAAGTTCTAAACATATTTTTTTTTTGCCAATTCAGACCTAAACTTTTCAATTTTGCCAATTTAGTCCTAAATATTTTCTATTCTTAGCAATTCAGTTCATCCGGTCAATTTTGGCTGGTCACTACTAACGTGAACGCTGGTCAGTGCTAGCCGTATGGCCAACGTTGACATGGAATTTATATTTTAATATTTTTTTCAAAATTTTATTAAGTTTTCCTTTTTTTCTTTTTTTCTTCCCTTCTTCCCCAAAGGCAACGGTCGGCGAGGTCGACCTCGCCGGCCTCTAGCAAAGCTTGGCCTCATCGGCCACTGGCGAGGTCGACCTTGCCATCATTGGGTCTCCCTTGCCCAGGGATGACGTGGTCGGCCTCGCCATGGCTGGGAGATGATCGACCTTGCCAGATTGAGGTCAAGCCTTGCCCAACCATGGGGAGGCCAACCTCGCCGTTTGTAGGCGGCCTCGCCTTGGTTGGGCAAGGCTCACTCTCGCCAGTGACCAGCAGGGGTGAGCTTCGCCAAAGGCTAGCAAGGTCGATCTTGCCAGCTCTCGCCACTAGCCCATCGCCGGACCAGCCAAAGGGAAGAAGGGCCAAAAAAAAAGAAAAAAAGAAAAAATATATTTGAAAAAATATTTGAATATTTAAAAAATTGCCATGTCAGTGTTGGCCAGACACCCGGTGTCCACGTCAACACCGGCCAGTCAAAATTATCCGAATGGACTGAATTGGCAAGAATGCAAAAAGTTTAGGACTGAATTGGCAAAATTGAAAAGTTTAGAAGTGAATTAGCAAAAAATATAAGAGATTTAGGACTTTTTGGACAATTTTTCACAAGTCAAGCGGATATTCAAATCTATGATCTTATAAGGGATATCGAGTTACTAAGATAAGCTCGGTGGCCCCGCGAATAGACTTGACTGACTGTTGATAATCCTCCTTTTCTTTTTACTTTTCAGTATTTATCCGTACAAAATGCACTACGTCATAAATAAATTACATAATAAGCTCACCAACAGTTGTTGAATTGAAGGTAGTAAATCCTCCATCAAAACTTCTGCATCCGGTAATTATGGTCTTTCCAATACCATCGCCAACGAACGCGATGTTCTCCAATTTTAGTCCAACTTCAACATTCTCTTCATATGTACCAGCCTTGATATAGATTATGTATCTTGTTGTATCAGACCGCATTGAAGCCGCAGTTATAGCTTTGCTAATCGTCTTGTAGTTCCCCGAATCATCTTGAGCCACCACGACATTGGCCGTAGATAGCGTGGGCAGAGACTACAAAAGCTTCCGATCGCTAGGCATCACCCGAGTAGGGAACTCATTGGTGTAGTTTGGGGTAGCGTAGGGCACATATTTTGCAGCCAAAGTGTTACTTATCAACATGGAAACGTTCTTCAACATCAAGGGCAACATGTTGTTTGTGATGTTGAGCTCGACGAACCTAGCCCGACAGGTCTCAAGATTGGTTAGGGCTGTGCTAAGCCAGTCTGCATGTCGTCCTGAGTGCACTGGCGATCGATGGTCCGGTTCAAGTGATGGACCATGTGCTCATAAAGATGGAGGCAGTCAGCCCATGCGGCCTTCTCGCGTTCATTGTGGCACCTGGAGCCTGGCGAGTACATGTGGGCTTGGGCGAGCTGTGCTATCTCGTGGGTGACTTGCGTGGAGGCCTTAAGGAAATGGAACTTTCGCTTGAGAGGGGTTTCCTTGGGGTTGTGGGTCAAAGAAGTACTCACAGGGTTGTGGGTAAGGCATTTTGCTACACCATGATTTCATATCTCTAGAGGAATAGCTGGAGATGGTTTCAAATAGCAAAAGACGCAAAAAGAGAAGGCCCATGAACTTTTGGTGAAAACCCATATTGATGGATTTTGCGTATTGCCGAGTGGGATTAAATGAAGAGAATTTGAGATTGGCGGTGATGAATTGGGGTGGTTCATTTTACCTTGGATTGGGCCCCTTATGGAGAAGTGAAGGCATAGCAGTGACAAGAGGCATGCAGTTACACCACCTTCTAGGAACCTGTGTTTTGATATTATATTTTTTTTTTTTAAAGGTAAAATGTATAACTAATCACAACACCAAATACAACCTAAGCTCGTACACCATATAGAAGGTCAATAGTGGTCCAAAGAGGCTAAGAGAAAAAGGCCAAAAGCCAATTAAATACAAGAGCAATCGAGACCAAAAGGAAAGAAACCAATCTAGTCCGGAACCCCAGCAAAAATAACAACCTTGGGAGTAGCTCGTGGACACGGAAGAAACAGGAGTGACAATACCTGGTCAACTGGAGTAGCCCAAGAACAACAACATTTACCTCGGACTACCAAAGAGACCATAATCTCCGGGCAAAAATCCTGATAAGACATCCCCAAAGTACACTGAATAAGGAGCCATGAATCGCAAGACCGCAGGAGGAGGTTCTTTTAACCCGGATCTTCGAGTATCTAATTTTTAATGAGCTAGACACCATCTAGGGGCCTAAATGGTGGAAAAATAGACGCCGAGAGGTTCCACTTCCTTTGGAAGATGCGATTCCTTGTCATCAACTCGCACCCAAGGAATTAACTTTGTCCTTCACCATTTTTGATTGCGCAACCCCAAGAAGGAGATGGTCTTGTTTTGAACAAGGCGTTATTCCTTTCGATCCGGATGATATGACATAAGGCACCAAGGCGAACCTCGAGACTCGATGGGGAAAGGAAGGGCCCCACATACCTGCAGATAGTCCACTCAATGTGCTCGAGCCAAGGTCTCAAGGCGCCAAGGAAGGCTACATCTAGAAGCCCGTAAGGATGCAAGTCTACTAGTGGAGGAGCACTCAAAGAAGAGGTGATTGATGGAGTCCGGAACTAAGCCACAAAAAGCACAAGTAAAGATCAAAGAATCCTTCGGATTTGTATGAGAAAAACCTATGTGGGAAGCCGATTAGTAGAAGCGAGCCGGAGAAGGAAGGCATGGCGGGGGCAATGTTCCTATCCCAAACAAAAGAATGCCGTGGAGACCGGATGGCCTTTCCTACGAATATAATCCCAAGCACGCAACCGAGAAAGCTTCAAAGTGGGATGAGGAGTCCAGATTAAAGCATCCCTTGGTTATCCAAAAGGGGTGGACAAACAGCCATCAAGCCCAACGGGGGGTGTCCAGAGGGGCTAAGGTTGCCAAGAATAGTGAAAAACCTCCTAACTGTGGTGTCTCTTGAAACCTTGATTGATAGATCTCCCCATTGCTGAAAATCTGAAATAACGGGCCTCTGGGATGCCACCAATCAAACCAGAAAGAGGGGGAAGACCCATTCCCAACTCTCCATCGAAACATAGTCTGGGCAGTGTTTCTCATATCTAGGATCTTCTTCCATGTCCAAGAGCAGCATGTGGGTTTGGAAACAACCCAAAAATTTTGCTTTTTTAAGAAGTTGGAATGGATCCATTTACACCACATGGATTCTTTGTCGGAAAATAGAAGCCATATGTGCTTGAGCGTCAAGGCTCGATTGTACTCAACCAAGTCCAAGGCCACCTTCTTCTTTGGGGAGGCATACCGTACTCCACGCCACTCTAGCACCACCTGGCCCCAGATCAGGTCCTTTCCAAAGGAATTGGCGTAAAATAGTCTCTATTCTATACAAGACAGATTTCGGCATATAGAAGATGGAGGCCCAATAAACTTGCATAGAATATAACACTGACTTGATTAACTGGAGACGACCAGCAAACGAGAGGAATCTCTGAGTCCAGGACCGGGCTCGGGCGGTTATGGAATCAACCAGGTACTTGCAATCCTCTTTGCATAATCTAGAAGATATGATAGGTACCCCCAAGTAACGGAAGGGGAGAGAACCTTGTTGGAATCCAAAGCAGTGGAGGATTTGATCACATAAATCCGGGTTCCCCCCAGATAGAAAAACGTTACTTTTACTAGGGTTAGGTTTGAGACCAGACCAATCTGTGAACAATTGGAGTGCATCTTTGATTAGTACCACTGAGCTCAAGTGGCCTTCTGAGAACAAGAGCACGTCATCCGCAAAGAAAAGGTGGGATAGGCGGGTCTTTTTACATCGCCAGAACCAATGGAAATCCCGGCTATCAGTTTTGGCTTGGAGAATACCAGAGAACACTTCCATAACAAGTATAAAAATGTACGGCGAAAGAGGGTCTCCTTGCCGTATACCTCGTGAACTACTAAAAAATCCATGCATTTCCCCATTTATTGAAACCGAAAACTTGGCCGTCGAGACACAAGCCATAACCAGTTTGATGAAGGATTCGGGGAATTTGAAGGCCAATAAGACCTTCTCAATGAAGTTCCAGTCAACGGTATCGTAGGCTTTTTGGAAGTCCACTTTAATAGCACACTTTGGAAGGTAAGCATGGCGGTGGAAGTTCGCAAATAACTCCTGGGCAATCATAATATTGTCGCTAATCCTGCGCCCCTTAATAAAAGCTGTTTGGGCAGGGCTAATGAGAGAAGACAGAACAAGAGCTACCCGCCTAGCTGAGGATTTTAGAAATGCATTTTATGTGGTGTTACAACATGCAATCGGTCGAAAATCCGACATTGAAGAGGCGTTAGGAGTTTTCGGAACAAGAGTTAAGATAGTATTGTTAAGCTCTTTTAGTATACAACCGAGTCAAAAAATTCTCGACCCGAGAGAGAGAACGGGACGCCCCGGTGATCTCCCAAGTAGTTTTGAAAAAATCAACACTAAATCCATCGGCCCGGGGAGCTTTCCCTTTGCAAGAGAGAAGAGGGTAGCTTTGATTTCCTCATCTGAAATCGGTCGAATCAAACTAGATCTCCGATCCTCATCCGTGGCCCCTCGCAATGAAGGGGCTAATATCCGAGACGAGGAGGCCCTGAATGGAAGCCGCCCATTGAGTAAAAAGCCCGAAAATGGTTGACAATATGGTTTTTGACCGAGAGGGATCATGAAGAAGAATCCCATCCTCATCGACAACCGATAAAATGCGATTGTGTAAACGCCTTTTTTTATTGACGAAGTGGTGGAAGAATTTAGTATTCGTCTCCCTCCTTAAGCCATCTAATCCTGGACTGCGGCTGAAAAAGGATTCCTCCCGGAGCTTCAAGGTAGAGAAGGTTCGTGATAAGATCACCTTCCCTATTTTGCGTGTCTTCGCCAAAAGGATGCAAATCCAAGGCTGTTTGAACTGCATATAAGTCCGCCTCGGCCTTCTCGGTCCTCAAGAAATATCGGAGAATGAGCTCTGTTGAGTTGCTTCAACTTTGCCTTGAGAAAGAGTTTACAACAAAAATAGTGAACATAGGGGAACCCACCAACGAGTCACCCAAACTTGCTTAACTATCTCAAAAAGGAAGGGTGAGAAGCCCAAAAGTTGAAGAACTTGAATGGCTTCCGGATTTTTGAGGCAATAGGATTCTAATGACCATAGGCGAGTGATCCGAGATCCCGACGGAAGGAAGGAAGCTCGAGAACGAGAACATTGAGACCAAATGTCATTTACAAGCACCCAATCAATCTTGCGTAATTTCCTATTCGCTACCTGTGGAGTATGTCCATGTGAATCTACAACCAACATATCGAAGATCTTCAAGTCCCGCCTGGTTCAAACAGTCCCCGAAATCATCAAAAGCTGGTATCCAAGGAGTCGAGCTCCCCACTCTGTCCCCTGGATCTTTGATAGCATTAAAAATCCCCAACGATCCACGGAGATTACAAGAGGACAATCGAACAAGATCAGCCCAAAGGGACCGACGCTTAATAAAAGAGTGCTCACCATAGACCATAGTACATAGGCAAGTCTTGTTTAAAGAGGAGAGGCTGAGATGAACATGGATCAACTGGTCGGTAGTGGACAAAAGATTAACATCCATCTCATCGGGATTCCAACCAAACCAGATTCTCCCTAAGGGGGAGAAGTCATAGTTAGATATCCAACGCCAGTTCCCAAATAAATCCCGAGAAATACTAGCAAAAAGGTGATCTTTTATTTTAGTTTCCACTATGCCAATACAAGAGAGGCGATGGTTCCTGATAAAGGCGCGAATCTCAGCTTGCCTTACCGGGTTAACTAAGCCCCTTACATTCCAACAACCAAAAAACATAGGAAAACAAGAATAAATTCAGCCCTCTTCCTCTTGGCTTTCTTGGAGGGTGGTTTCCTAGCCTTCTTCCCTTGGCTTTCTTGGAGGAAGACGCTCCTCCCAAGAAGGCCCTTACCAAGGAACTCAGTTCAATTGAATCAACAAAGCCCGGAAGGCCCCCAAAAAAATCTAAGATGTATCCGGGCGATGGGTAGGTGTACCTCATGCCTTTCCTCCCAAGCATGCAACCTAAATTCTAGTCAAACCAATGCTTGCCGCTGGGCATCCAAAATCGTGTCCACAAGCACTTTCGGGCAACACGCAATGATTCGGACATAGATGCATTAAATTCCAACACCATAATCAAATCCACCAAGACATGCTCAAGCAATGCCCTTTTTAAGGGCTGAAACGACATGGTGCTACTAAAGATAGAGACCGAGCCCATTGTCAATGATCTTCTTGGAATTCGTGGTTTTCTAAAGAAAAAAAGAATCCGTTCTCATGGAGTTTAACTTGGGTGAGATGGACTCCCCATGCCTTCCTCGGTTAGCTTGAAAGGGAGTTTTTCCCAATGTTGCCTTCAATGGCGCATAGGTTGAGGGTTGACCTCACATAATTTCGTGACAGATCCCTACCACATGATCATAAAATACTCCTGGAAATGTCCCGGAATTAACACCTCCGCCATCAACACGTGGATCATTGCAGCTATGGATGGATCATGTCCTCAACTTCCTCATGGTCCATTCGGGTAAGACTTAGACCTCGAGGGATGAACGGCATCGCTTTAAGAAAGAAGACTTTAGTAGTAGCTTTGAGACCATGATTAATCAAATATGGATTCAGCCCGGATCAGTTTCTTCCATTCGGGCAAAACTACAAACACCTACCGGTCAGACCTACCAAGCCAACAGCAGGTACATAACAGGCCAACCGTAACCTTAAAGCCCATTTGCAGACTCTAACAATTTCGATATTATATTATAGGGTTAATATCACGAAAAACCTTAAACCGGTACACTTATGATAGATTTATCATAAACTATTTTTTTATTACAAAAAACATGGTATACCTGTGATAATTTTACCTCGAACTATTTTTTTGACTATCAAAAATCACAAACTGGTACACCTATGATAATTTTACCTCGAACTAATTTTTTAATAATATTATTATTTTTTATTTTTTTGATTTTTATAGTTTTATTTTATTTTTTTTCCTTCATCTTCTTTATCTTCAACCTCTAGCTGGTCGCCCGTCCGGCGATCGACCAGAGGCAAGGGCGATGAGGTCGGCCCTGCCGGATGCTGGCAAGGTCGACCTCGCCGGCAACTAGCGATGTCACACCCCTAACCCTACGATGCGTGAGCATCCCATCCGAGGTCGATTCAAGTGCGACGTCCTATGACGTATCGCCGACCCAACATCCAGCACAAAGATCAAAGCACATGTGGAAGCAACATAATCACCCGTACAATTTGAAACACAAGACCAAGAATAGCACAAACAACAAACGACCTTCAATATATACACTTGCATTAACATCGGGAAACATATACAATATCCATTTACAGCATATGCACAAAAACCAAAAGCTTGTCAACGGCCACTACTAACAAAAAGGGATAAGTGGCCAGGCGATTAGACTACTACCAAGGTGGGGCTCCGATCAAAAAGGTACTAGCCCGACCTATCTGAGACTAGGGCTAATCCTACGGAACCAAGTCCGGGTCGAATCTCAAGGACTCAGAGGAGGAACTGTCAGACAGCTCGACCACTAAGTCTAAGGAATCCAGATCGGACTCGGACTCGGACTCGGCCTCTGCCGACTCCTCCTTAGAATCCATCTCCTCAAGCTCGCCCTCCTGCTCGGGGTCGTGCTCCGTAGGCTCTGGCTCTTCGTCCGACTCTATCGGCTCCGAATCAGAGTCCCAATCCATTGGCTTCTTGTCCACTGGGTCAGGCTCGTCCATCTCCCAAACAACAGGTCCGTGGTTAGAACTAGAACTCCCCTCGGACGTATACTTGGGGCTCGCCAGGTCTCTATCCTGACACTGGGGATCTAGGTCTTCTAGCCCGTTGCACGGGACATCAAAAGTCTTGAGGGGCCTGAAGGTCCCAGAATAGTCCCTAAAGCACCAAGCTATGTACTTGTGGATCTGAAAACGCTGCTCACCCACATCAACCCATATTGTAGTAAAGTATCTAATATATGTATCCTCGCTCCCTACGGGGTACTCGATCATGTCCCGATTTATCCGAGACGAAATCCCAAAACGTATAGGTACCTCAGACATCTTCAGGGTCGGGGATCTGAAAAGTTGGGATTTAAACAACATTGAGAATAAATCTCAGCGAGTAGGTACCTTAAACCTAAACTAGACTAATATGCACCTCCTGACAAGCAAACGATCACATGAACAGACTAATAATCAAGTGACCTAGGGCCTCGGGCCCAGATCGAACACACAAATGACCATGCAGGTTAGGCATATAAGATCACAATAATGGCACATATGCGAACATACCTGCCACATGTACGTCATACACATGCTCATGCCCATTAATGTCCGCATCACACATGAATCATTGCTACGCACATGCTTGCACACTTGCTAAAGCACTGTTGCACACATATGCCCACAATATGCCCGTGCTCATGATCTGGCTCAATTATGCACACTTGCACACTACTAATTGCTCATTTATTAAATAACTCGCGTAAAATGCATCAGGTCTGACTCGCATAAAATGCATCAGGTTTATCCATATCCAATACTTCCTAGCCCACGTAAAATGCATCAGGCTCAGTGTCTCTAGCCCGCGTAAAACGCATTAGGCACAACACCAATCTCCATATACGGACCGAACCTGCGTAAAACGCATCAAGTTGGCCGTCTTTTAGCAATCCGGGCATCGTCCCGCATAAAACGCATTAAGACGGATTCAATACCCCGCGTAACACGCATCAGGGCTTATAGTGATCACACGTGCACACACGTCAATTTTTATCTGAACCCCACGTAAGATGTATCAGGGCGATTAGGTGATCACATGCTCATGCCAAGCATGCATACTCGCACAATTCTCATGTCAAACCAATGCTTAGCATACGAAATGCGTGTCCATGCAATCCGGCACTCGGGCAACAATATGATTCACAATGAGCATTAAATTCCAACATAGGCACATAATCAAATCACACCAAGACATGCTCAAGCAATGCCACAACGTGCTCAAACAACGATTTGACATGCTTGGTTTAGTCACAACGTGCCCAATTAATAGACTAGTATGCCTAATTATGCATTTCAATTCAATCTTGCATGGCACATAGTTGGCACACATAATTCACGTGATTAGATCATTAAAATTTCACAAGTCCATGATCCCTAAGGCTCCCTCAAGTCATGGCCACACTAGGACCCAATACGCCATCAAAATACTAACGTCAAGTTGCATTCAATTCAACTTCCTCATGGTCCATTCACAGTACACTTGATGATTTACACTGAGACCATGATTAATCAAATATGGTTCGGATCCAATCTACACCAAATCAGCCATGAACAGTCCACCCCATGCCATTAAATCACTTCTAAATCATCACATTAGACCACAAAAATCACCACGAAAATAGCCACCGCACGGCCCACAAATTACACCCGCCTAATCCACCTTTTTGCTCGAATCAAGGCCTCCATGGTTAGCCACCACACAGCACATTATAGTCCACTAAATCTCATTTAAATTATCACACTAAGCCACCAAATTCACCACAAGATTCGCCTCTAACATCCTCCACAATTTAACCCCTAAATTATCTTAATTAACCCCTAAAACTCATCTAGAAATGTACATTAGCCTAACTAGGGTTTATGGTTATACTCACCTAGGCTCTTAAGCTCCAATTAAGACTAAGCAAGGGGGGAAAATGGGCGGCAGATCACTGACTCATAGCAGCGGACGTGTGCTCCCGCGGCGGCGATCGGCGGTGGCGGCGGCTTGGGGCGGCTCCGGCGGCTTCACGTGGCCGGAAGGGGAGAGGAACGGAGAGAATGAGAGTGGCTAAAGGGAGAGAGATGATCGGGATGGTGGTGGTGTAAGGCGGCGGCGGCACCCGGCGTGCGGCGGTGGCGACTCTCTGGCGACTTCACGGCAAGAGCAAGGAGAATGGGAGAGAGGGAGTGATCGAGAGGGAGAGGGGGAGTGGCCGGATGGGGGGAGTGGAATGAGGGGAGAGAGAGATTGACGGAGGTTTAAGCTTGGCTTAGTGGGGTAGTTGACCAAATTCCCAAAAATGACCATCTTGCCCTCCATTCAAGGGCTTGGATTAAAACTTGCTAAAATATCTAGAGGCATCTTGGTCCATAATTTCCAGCATTATTGGGGCTAATATAAACCAATTTAAAACCCTAAAACTCGGAATTATCACTTAGGGGTCTAGGGGCAAAATCGTAATTTTTCGGTCCCAAGCCAAATTTTCAATTTTCGACTAAACTGATCTCAAATATAATTGGCCACATAAATACGACGTCGTCCTTGCAAAATAGTCGCATATGCCCACGAAATTCGACATCGAAGTCCGGACTCAATTTCACGACCGATTTCGCTCAAATGCGATTTTAGCGTCTCTCACTAACGGGCGGCTATTTAGGGGTTACGCGTATCGACCTGGGGTTACGCGTATCGACCTAGGGTTACCAGAGTCGTGATGGTCTCAACTTCCAAGAGAACGCGAGGATTTATCGCTAGTTCCAGGGGTCGCGATCGTTCGGAATAAGTTCGAGATCGTTCGCCATGCGTACTCTCGATCGTACAGAATCACCCACGATTCGATCATACGTCGCTGGCCAAACCAAATCCGTCACTTTCCTTGGATCGGCCCACATTGGCTCAAAATATTCTCTCGTCAATCCTCGGAATTGAACTCGATTCACGGTCGAGTTCTTGGGTTCACGTACCGTTTTTCTAGTTAGCCATTCCTTATTGATCAGTCTCCTGAGAATGATCAGTTCCGGGCGAGACTTATTAAAACAAAATGAGAAATGCATATTTATTTTATCGATCACGAAAGTGGATCGAATTCTGGACGTTACAAGCAAGGTTAGCCTTGCCCCAACCCTGGCGAGGGGTTGGCCCCACCGTTGCTGGCGAGGTCGACCTCGCTAGTTACTGGCAGGGCCGAGCCTTGCTAGAGACGGCCCCGACCTCACTAATTGTCGGCGATGGGTCATCCTCCTCGTTGTTGGCGAGGTAGACCTCGCCACTTCTGGGCGAGGGAGACCTCGCTAGTTGTTGGTAGGGCCGAGCGTCACCAACGACGGCAAGGCCAAGCCATCACCGATAACTAGCGAGGTCGGCCTTCCCTACCCCCGGCGACGGCGAGGTCGGCCCACCCTTGGTGAGGGGTCGTCCTCGCTGTCGCTTGCGAGGTTCAACCTCGCTGCTTCTATGTGAGGCCGACCTCGCCAGTTGCCGGCGGGGCTTAGCCTCACCAGCGATGGCGAGGACAACCCCTCACCACCGGCCAACGGGGCCGACCCCGCTGACCCCGCCTATGGCCAGTCGTTGGACCGGCAACCGACCATAGATTGAAGATAAAGAAGATTAAGGATAAAAGAAAAGGAAAGAAAAGGAAAAAGAAAAGAAAAGAAAAGAAAAGAAAAGAAAATTTTAAAAAAATTCGAAAAAATAAAAATAATATTAAAAAATTAGTTCAGGGTAAAATTGTCATAGGTGTACTAGTTTGAGATTTTTGGTGGTCAAAAAAATAGTTCGGAGTAAAATTGTCACATGTGTACCAGTTTGGGATTTTTTGTGGTAAAAAAATAGTTTAGAATAAATTTGTCACAAGTGTACCAGTTTAAGATTTTTTGTGGTATTAACCCTATATTATATTATGACCAATTGGTTGGAAAAACGAGTTGCGGAATTCGTCGTTGTCACAGCGGGTGCAAATGTTACTTCGTCAATCATTGTAACAAAAGTGTACAGCTATGTGCAATGAAGTGCCCCCATTGGAATTTCATTCCCAGAGAGTTTGATTGAGTGGCCTCATAGCTCGTGCCTAAATCTCTTAGCTACTAGTTTTCAAAGTTTGCCCTTCACGAGTTTCTCCTTTATTACTAACAAAAGCAGGGCCTACCTTGAATCATTGATGGTGATTACTAAGGGTACCTCACCAAAGCAGAAGAAGCCTAGACTTCTGGCTGGATCGGCCCTGTCTGTTTAGATGTATATACATGGTAGGCTGTGAAGACTGTATTCTTTATTTTAACATGCCAGTACCCTCACACCCAACCCCCCTAATTGGAGAGAAAACTTTTCTTCAATCTCTTTAGAGAATACCCTCGAAGTTTAACATCTCATAATTCAATGAATCGGTTGAAGGACTTACTTCTTTAGGGGTTACATTATTTTTCTACCACACGACCATAAGCAAAAAAAAAAGGCGTACAAACATTTCACAAGCACGTGTTCCTATGCTTCCGTTGTTAGTCCTTTTGATGTAAAATCCAATGATTCACAAGATATTTTATTTCCACATGCTTCTCGTGCATCTTTCCGGTTGTTTCTGTAGGTGAATTTGCACGATCGATCAGAAGAAGGTGGGATCTCGAAGTCAATTTGGCCTTTATAAATTCAACTAGAAACTCTTTGTTTATTCATCATGGCAATAATTAAACTTCATTGAGTGGGATCGCAGATCAGTTTGTCCTCATCGGTAAGTTTCCACGCTTCTTTTGGAAAAACTGTTCCAAAAGTCCTACACCTATTGTATTTTTACTAATTCAATTCTAAATATTTTAATTGTGTCAATTGAGTTTTATACCTTTTCACGTTTTACTAATGCAATTCGTTCGGTCAATTTTAGCCGGCACTGACTTCAACAATTTTAAATAATATTTTAATATTTTTTTTTCTGATTATTTATTTATTTTTATTCTTTCCTTTCTCTTTTCTTTTATTTTTTTTAAATGATAGGCCAGCGAGGGGTCGGGCCCTTGCCCATGTCCAGAAATTTCTATTTGTCCTTTCTTGTCTCAACCCGGCGACTGGCACGAAAGCTTATGATTGAGTACAACGTCAACAAAAGCAAAGCCCCCCGTTGCTTTCCTGGGAAAACTTTTGACTTTTCCCGGGAAAAAAATTGAAGGAAAGAGACTGCGTTGGGGAAAAAGTAGAGAGAGAGATTCCAGTCGAACGAGCATTGCTGCTTTTGAGGGAACTTTGCGAGAAGGCCATGTGTTGGCTGCGTCCACCTCTAGGTCGGCCCGAGCTAGCTTAAAAACGAAGGGCCTAATTCCCTTAAAAAACTCCAAACTTTAGGTCAAATTTCAAATCTGCCATGAACTTTTTTTTATCTTAAAAAAAATCCCAAACTTTATGTTCAGTCCCAAATCTGCCCCGAACTTTTTTTTGTCTCAAAAAAAATTCCAAACTTTAAGTCCAGTCCTAAATCTATCCTCGAATTTTGTTTTGTTTAAAAAAATCACTAAAATTCAATTATTTTAAAAAATATACCTTGGTGGTCCAGTCCCAACTTGCCGTGGTACTTTCATGTCAATAATAAATCCACATCAACAAAATAATGGGGCTTTTTTTAAGAAAAAATAAAGTTTGGAGCAAATTTGGACTCAACCTAAAAATTAGATTTTTTTTAAATTAAAAAGTTCTTTTGGATGGAATTGTTATCGTCCCTAATTTTCATAACCTAGAATGGTTTTATTTTAGAGATTTTCAACAATTTTTATTTGATTTGATTTGTTATTGAAGTTAAAATGTGACGTCAGTCTGTACATATCGCTCAATTACTTTGTTGATGTGGATTTGTTATGACGTAGAAGTATCACGTCAAGTTGGAATTGGATCACGGGGGTAAATTTTTGAAAATAAATTGAAATTTACTGATTTTTTTTATATATAACAAAATTCGGGGCAGATTTGGGACTAAACGTAAAGTTTGGAATTTTTTCTGAGACAAAATAAAGTTTGGGGCAGATTTGGGATTGGATTTAAAGTTTGGGATTTTTTCTGAGACAAAAAAATTTGGGATAGATTTGAGACTTAATCTAAAGTTTAGAGTTTTTTTAGGAAATTTACCCAAAACGAAAGGGTAAAAAGAAGAAGGGAAAAGTAAAAAAGTTAGAAAGAAAGATCAAAGTGCTTCGTGCGTGAGTATGCCCAGGAGACCATGGAGAGAGAAAACAGAGCGTGCCCTCCACCGAGAGTGACCGAGAGGGAGTAGGGAGAAGAAAGAAAGGGTTAATACCACGAAAACCCTAAACTGGTACATTTGTGACACATTTACCCTAAACTATTTTTTTGACCATAAAAACCCAAAACTGGTACACCTGTGAACATACCACAAAAAACCCCAAACTGGTACACATGTAACAAATTTATCCCGAACTAATTTTTAATATTATATTTTTATATTTTTTTGAATTTTTTCTTATCTTTTCTTATCTTTTTTTTTTTTTTTTTTCATTTTCAAACTCTGGCCGGTCGCCGATCCGGCGATCGGCTAGAGGCGGAAGCCGACAAGGCCGTCCTCGCCTGCCCAGGGCACGGGCGACCCTTGCCCGACTCAGGCGAGGGCGGCCCTCGCCTACGTCGGGCGAGGGCCGCCCTCACCCGGCGCAGGCGAGGGTTGCCCTCGCTGACGCCCTCGCCGGCTCACCCTCGCCCGACGCGGGCGAGGGTCGCCCTCATCGGCTCACCCTCCCCCGACGCGGGCGAGGGTCGCCCTCGCCGGCTCACCCTCGCTCGAGCCGGTAAGGGTTGCCCTTGCCGACGCCGGTGAGGGCGGCCCTCGCCGGCTTCCGCCTCTGGCCCGTCGCCGGACCGGCGACCGGTTAAAGTTTGAAAATGAAAAAGAAAAGAAAAGAAAAGAAAAGAATAAAAATAAATAAAAATTTGAAAAAAATTAAAAATAAATAATATTAAAATTTTAATTCAGGGTAAAATTGTCACATGTGTACCAGTTTGGGGTTTTTTGTGGTAAGTTCAGGGTAAAATTGTCATAAGTGTACCAGTTTGAGGTTTTTAGTGGTCAAAAAAATAGTTCAGGGTAAAATTGTCATAGGTGTACCAGTTTTGGATTTTTTATGGTCAAAAAAATAATTTGGGGTAAATGTGTCATAAGTGTACTAGTTTAGGGTTTTTCGTGGTATTAACCCAAAAAGAAAAGGGGCGTATATTTGCCGTCTCAATTCGAAGGCCAAACGTTGACAGAATTGGCTTAAATTTTAGTATGTTGTTCATGAGATCAAGGGTTACGAGTTGATCAGTTTTGTTTGTTGAGAATCTCCTTTAAATTCTCCAATTACGATTGGGGTTTTCTCATCCGTTTATGTAAATTCATGTTTATAGTGATGAAAATGAAGTTGTATTATTGATCTTGTGTCTCGAGTGCGTGATGAAAGAAGAACTTTGTGTATCCTACTATTCTTGTTGATTAGTGAAGTTATTGGGCTGGTCCGTGATTTTTCCCTCATTGGATTTTCAAGTTAAATCTTGGTGTTGTTTGTTACATTTGTCTCATTATAATTGTGAGGTTGTGTTGCCAGAATATTGTTGGTTGTTAGTAGAGTTAAGTCGATTTCGATCGGTTTAATTGTGGGGGAGATATTGATCTTGGGTTGGGTTTGGTTCTTGGTTAACCGTTGCCCAGTTCTCCCCGACACCAATAGGTGCAAACATCATGATCTTCAAAATGTGAGCGCAGATGGCTCTGGCGACGAGGAACAAGAGCGTGGAAGGAAAGATGTAGCAAAAGAAGAGGAGCAAGATGAGGAATTGGAGAAAACGTTTGAGAAATGGAAGTCGAACTCATACTCTTTGACTATGTCGCTGAGGGTTGTTTCTCTTCGTGGCTTCGCGCCTCCTCCTTGGATTAAGCTCTACTAATAGAATTGCAATTCTTTTTTGCTACTTGAGGCTACAGATCTCTGTAGAATGTACATTTTGAAGGAATTAGCGAATAGCATATCTACAAACCAAGTGTTGGAAACTATTACCTTTATCTTATTCGCTTTGCTAGTTATATTAGTCTCAAAACCTTGGAGAGCTTGAAAGAATGCCTCAAAATCGTCGGTCATGCCCATTTTCGCTTGAAAAATTAGGAGGCGTATAGCATGAGAATATATACCGCATCAAAATATTAGAATGAGAACATGAGGGGCCATCCACCATAAGAAGTTTACCGGGAAAAGTATCAAAAAACTCGATAACCTATTACATTGGTACCAATTCAATCATAAACCTTTCAATTGTATCTATTTAGTCATAAACATTTTTTTATTGGTACCAATTCAATTCATCTGATCAATTTAGGTTGGAAATCGCTGAGATGGACATTAGCCATCCTATGTGACATGGCCGACAGACGGTTGGCACTGACGTGGAATTTTTAATAATATTTTTGAAATTTTAATATTTTTCCTTTTTTTCCCTTTTTTTTTTTTTTTTTCTTTTTTTCCTTTTTTTTTCCTTCCTTCTCCTTCCTTGGGCCTGTGGCTGGTTGCCAGCAATGGTCAAGTACCAACCACAGGCAAAGGAGAAGGAAGGAAAAAAAGAAAGGAAAAATAAGGGAAAAATATTAAAAAATAAAAAAAAAATCAAAAAAATATTTAAAATTGTCCACGTCAATGCCAGCCGGCCATGCCATGTAGGACAACCAGCATTCACAACAGTGATTTCCAGCTAAAATTGGCTAAATGGATTGAATTGGTACCAATATGAAAATGTTTAGGACTTAATTGGTCTAATTGAAAAGTTTAAAATTGAATTGGTAACAATGCAATGGGTTTAAGAATTTTTTGGTACTTTTCCTGAAGTTTACTAGCCATTGTTGCCTCTCAGAAAATTGTTAATAAAAATTGTTTTCTTGATGCTACAATACTAATAAATCCGATAAAGTTGGGAAAAAGCTATTATTAGAAGGGGTTTGCTTTACTTGGCCAAAGTCTCGGGCCTAACTATTGTGATATTCAGTACCCGCTACAAATGGAGAACTAGTTCGTCAGTTTCATCAAGTAGTTGGAAGGAGTTGAGGAACAAAAGCATGAAACATCGATTGTTGTTGGCCACTTCAGGCTTATTGGGTGATATGAGCCAAAACGCTTGATCATGTTCAGAAAGTTTGATAATATGATGATCCATAATGAGCGGCGAACACCAATCGCTTGAAAAAGTTGATCTATTCGTGATGTTAAGATAGGCAACTAGTTGAAATGAAAATAGATGCCGAAAGTCGAAAGAAAATGATTTCTATGATTTTTTTTAAATTTCTTGATTTTTTGATTTGGGAGTTTTTAAACAATTTGAGATGTTCTTTGATTAAGCAATAAAATGACTTCTTTACAGCAAAAAAGGAGAAAAGCAGTTACTGAACTGGACTAGATTGTGTTAAAAAAAACTAGATTAAATTGTCTTTGGGCACTCGGTCCAGTTGGCAGGAGGAGGGGGTGGGGACATGCACGTTAGGGGAATGAGTCTCTTGAACCACACTTACAGACACAATAAAGTAGGGTGAGCAAATGAATCGGCGGTTCTAGGTAGATCCAGCGGAACCAGCCAGTTCTCTATTCCTAAAAATTAGAACTAGTGAATATTGGTCCGGTTCCCGATTCTAGGTGTGGACCCACCCACCCGAACGATCCAAACCGGATCAATATACACACACATACAAATAAGAATGTCATGTATTGGCATATATATACACACACATAGTATTTATCAAGTAAAGGGATTTCTTAGTAGATTTTTTTTACCTATGGAGACATAACAATTGATAAAGTCCTTGCATACTTGTATATGTGAATCTATTCTGAAATATATTTTTTTTAAGCATCTTAATATGTACATCATGATGTAATTGTAATTTCACACACAATGCACACACCAATGCCAGCAAAAAGCAACTTTATTTGAGATGTTATTTCACATCTTTTATGTAGAAAAACATTATCACAGCAGATTCTTAGATCCACCTTGAAATAGGGCCAGACCGTCGGTTCAGTTACCAAGTGGATCCAAGAACTGGTGGGCCAGATCCGATTTCACAAATTTGGGAACTGGCGTAGAATCAACCCTTTTGGTTCGATTCCTAGTTCTAGAGTGAAATCGGTCCATCTTGGAACCGATCACCCCTACAGTAAAGCATGGTGAGAGAGAATGCCCGCTATAACAAAAAAAAACTAGACTAGATTTTTTCACAAAAGAAGAAGAGTTGGACTAGAGAATGCCCGCTATAACACTCAGTAAAATTGATGAACATTTTGTAACCCTAGAGATGGAAGGTATGGCCCAAGAGGGGTAAGATACACCAATGGCGGGCAACCAAGAGTTGCTAACAATGAAATTCCCAATGGTGAATCTTGAAGCTTCTGTCGTGCTTGTGATGACATGATAGCGTGTCCATGTGATCCTATTTGCATCGATGACGTGAGGCCAATGGTCACATACTCTCCCTAGTATGGAGTCCTAAGGGCAATGTCACCATCCCGCTCCAACTGGCCTGCCATCTCAATTAGGCTATCAAGGTAAGTACTCTTACAAACAATTCTTGAATATTCTTGTCAAGGCAACCTGAGGTACATCTTCATAAAGCTTTGAACCGATGCCAAGTTTAAAGCTGCAATGACTATGCAGTTATGGATGGAGATGCCAATATTCTTGTTGGGGTTAGTTTGATCCTTTATAGTGAGGATATTGACTTTGTAGGAGGGTTTTTGGCATAGATGTTGCAATTATAGAAAATGACAGCATCATTTCCAAAGGCAAAGTCAATAGTGCTGTAAATGTTGCACTCTCTATAGAGCTGTTGCTCGGAATTGACAAAAAGGGTATCCTGATAATCCTCAAAGCCACATCCATAGAAGATTGAGAGATCGGAATCTGGATGTAGAGCAACTGATTGGTAATTTGCCCTACTGGTAGTGTTATGAAAAGGTGATGTCTTGGGCAATATAGCTGAAACTCAAGATGAAAGAGATTATCAGTATGCATGTTTACTTGTACATGTAATCCAAAGCGAAAAGTATCTTGCAAACTAAGCATGGAACTTTCAATGCTTAATTTACTACCTCAAATAGAAATACAACCATAGTCACTAATTCATGCATCCATGATCTTGACCTACTTCATATAGTAATTAAATGAAATGAACTCTTCATAAAATTATTATCATTTCTTTCTTCCAAAAGCAATCTAAAGGCTATTATATATTAGATAATAGGGCAAAAGCCATTAAAAACTCTAAATCATATCCAATGCGACACGTTTATCTTAAACATATTTTGTGACACCAAAAGTCCCAAACTTATACATGTGTGATATATTTACCTTCTATTAAAGTTCTGAGAACTATTAAAAATCTATGGACATGGATACCAGAAATTAAATAATGTTGATATGGCGCTCACTTGGCTTAAATGAAATAAAAATTATAGTTTGGTTGAAAAACCATCTAACGACCATTGACGGAGAGTAAACAGATCACATAGGTATAAGTTTTGAGTTTTTTATGTCACAGAAAAAAGTTTATTGTAAATGTGTCATAATGGGCATAGTTTAGGATTTCTGACATTACAAAAAATTATTTATGATAAATATGTCACAATGAATATTGTTTGATATGTTTTGTTATTTTTTGTCTAGATTACATGATCCATTTGTCATGGGCAAAGACATTCACATCCAAGTTGGTGTCCCTGGGTCGAATTGTTTGTGTCTTGAAAACCGTCCTACGATATCGGGCCCATTTGGTTTGGCTTTTCAAATGTTACTTGGGGGAATGCAAATATCTTTAGGTGAAAGCCACTTGAGAAAATGCAAGTGGTGTTTGGTAAAAAATCATTTGAAAGCCACTTAGGGAAATACAATTGTGTTTGATAAATTCCTTTTTACAAATGGGTTTTGGAAGTTTTTTTTTAAAGTACCCTTCACCGGCTCTAGCGAAGGGTTACGGCCGCCGGCAAACCAGATCTGGTACCGGCAGCTATCACTCGAGAAGGCCTAAGGTCGCACGACCTCAGGCCGTCGCCACCTGGGTTGCACGACCTTAGGCAACGGTTGCATCGGGTCGCGCGACCCAAGTGGCCGTTGCTTGAGGTCGTGCGACCCAAGTGGCGATGGCCTGGGCAGTCACCCGACCCCAGGTGGGCATTGTCTAGGTCGGGCAACCTCGCTGGCCGCTCTAGTTGGCCACCTTAGCCGGCCACGCTTTGCCGAAGAAATTTTTTTTTTTGGAAACAGTCAGCATTTGCAGAATGCCGAAAACTCAAAACTGGTCCGGAAACAATTAGCATTTGTGGAATGCCGAAAGTGCAAAGCTGGTTCAGACCAGCTTTGGGCTTTTGGCATTCCAAATGTCAGCTTTCGGCTTTCCATATTTAGAAAGCTGAGCCAAACGGGACCATCATCTTGTGCAGAGTGACAAAAGAATGCCATTGGGCCTTGTGATGCCAATAGCGACGAAAAATTAATGCTTTTCTGACTAATCATTAGAGCCGCCCCAATTTTCTAGGGATGGGGTTGATCCCGAGATTATCGAGCTTCGTCCAAGCCGCTGTTGGATAAATATTCTTTTTGTTTAATGTTTTAGGAATCCTTCCGACCAAAAAACAATGTTTCAGGAATCCTTTGTCGAGAATTTGTCAACAAATGGAACTCCTTAAGATCAACTAATTAGGTTGAATTAAGTTTCAATCAGCCAACGAATAATTCTAGAAAATTAAGTTGCTTTATCCTTCCATCTTAAGTACCCCTCCAATATAAAAAGTCATCATACCTTGGACTTTCTTGATTACTTTAAAAATATGGTCATTAAAAACTTGGTATGGTTTTTGAATTGGTCATCGGGTCGACTCTCAATTGGATCTAAATTTGGTCATAAAAAAACACTTTTGCTTCCGGTATTTATGGTCTTTCCAATACCATGACCCACAAACACAATGTTTTCAAATTTTGATCCAACTTGAATATTCTCTTCTTCTGGTAACCTTGCCGTGCTGGACCACTTCAATGCCGCAGTCTCAGCTTCGCTAGTCATCTTGTGTTCCTTGAACTATCTTGGACCGCCACAATATTGGCCATAGACACCATGGATGATGATTGCATGAGCTTCTGATCGCCAAGTCTCACCTAAGCAGAAACATTAGTGAAGTTTGGTGTTGGGTAGGGCAAATAGTTTTGTGAATAATGTTGCTTATCAACTTGGAAACATTATTTGACATCCAAGGCAATACCTTGTCCGTAACCCTGAACTCAGCGAACTCCATATGATAGGTTTCAAGGTTCGTCAGGGCGGTGCTAAGCCATGTCTCCGTGTTGTCTTGAGTTCACTGGCGATGGATAGTCCGGTTCAAGTGAAGGGCAGTGTGCTCATAAAACTAAAGGCAGTCGGCCTACATGGCCTTCTTGAGCTCGTTGCAGCACCTGGAGCTTAGTGAGTACATTTTGCCTCAGACGAGCTTGGCTCTTTCGTAGGTGACTTGCATCGAGGCCTTGGAATTTGGATAATTGCCTGAGAGGAGTTTGCTTAAGGTTGTGGGTCTTTTTAATCACTCGGTTGGGGGTATGACATTTTGCTACACCATAATTTCATATCACTAGGGGAATTTCTAGAAGTGGTTTAAGATAGCAAAAGAGGTTAAAAGAGAAGGATGTGTAAGGCCACGAAAATGGCATGCCCAGGATCATCATAATCAGAAATCGAAACACGATAATGGAGAAATTATCGATTTGCGTACCTGGTTTGGAATCTATCGAACTTGACGCGGAATTTACGACGGTTTCTGAACACAAACTCAAGATCTTCTCTCCTATACCCTTCGTTAGAATACTAGCTTAATGAGATTGCCACTCACGAGAAGAAAGTTCTCTCTAGATTCGTATGTGAGTCAAATTGTGCATCATCAGGTTAGGGAATGGACTTGAAGCGCTATTTATAGAGTCTTCGACCACGGGCCCTCTCATTACGGGTCGGGCCATACTCGGCTCACACCAGCTAGCCCTATATTAAACTGATTAAGAATCCATATATCTTACCTTTATTAGACTAAACTAATTCAGTTAATTTCAATTAATGAAGCCCACATCAGGAAATTCTTACATTCTTCCACTTGAGCGATATTAATTGAAACACAACTGTGTGCGCACCCTTATATTGGTCTAGAGATTATTTTTAATAGTCAATCCGATCCCATAAAGTCTTGAACATCGAATCATGGCGGTAATTGCATGTACTCATGTAGAGCCTTTCATGGTCAGGAGTACTTTCAACTTTACTGATATGGATTCAATATGGTAGTATGTCAAATGGGCAATACCTCAAATGAGTGATACTTCATGTGTTATCCATTTTGTTAGTCTAAATTCTCTCTCCTTAAATGTCACAAAACTTAGTGTGTCACCAGAGAATATCCTTCATGGTTCCAACAAACCTTCATATGTCTTACCTTGATAGTTAACTTTATTTTATGTGTAACAAGACATATCGTTAAGGCTAATATCAAGAATGCCCCATAGCCTGTACTCACGGTTTATACATGCCTCGAGATTGTCATCAAATATATGTACTCAACTTGATAAATCTATATTCACAAATACCTTATTGAATGCAAAAGAGTTGATACATATTCAAATATTACAAAATGTAACAAAATCATATCCAAACTTCATAAGAGCAACATAAAACTAAGCAGCTCCTACTAATTAATGGTATCCCATGATACTTATAAGCCCATGCTAATGACATGTCGATCAAATACACAAGCGCGAAGGCCTTTAGTTAGCGGATCTGCAATCATATCATCTGTTGAAATGTGCTTTACTGCAATGTCACCATTCTGAACTTTTTCCTTTATAATCAGGTACTTGACCTCCATATGCTTAGACCTCTTGAGACCTCTGTTGTTATTAACAAACAACACTACAGAGTTATTGTCACAATATAGCTGTATGGGTCTATTTACAAAATCAAATACGATAAACTCCTTAGTGAGGTTCCGGGAGCCAAATTGCTTGAGTAGCGGCCGAAAAGTATGCTACAAACTCTGCTTGCATGGTAGAGGATGTCATTGATTTCTATTTCTCACTTTTCCATGATACTGTACCTCCTGCTAACTTAAAAATGTAACCTGTTGTCGACTTCTTTTCATCCTAACAGCCAGCCAAGTCTGAATCCGAATACCCAACTAGCTGTAGGTCCTGAACATGTTTGTAAATCAACATAGTATTTTATCCTCTTTAAGTACCTCAAAACTTTCTTGGCAGTAACCCAATGATCGTGCCTTGGATTTTACTGATATCTGCCTATAAGTCCTGTTGCAAAAGCAATATCTAGTCTAGTACATACCTGAGCATACATAATACTACCAAATGCACTAGCATAAGGCACATTCTTCATTTGGGCTTTCTCAAAATCTGAATGTGGACATTGTGACAGACTCAACTTATCACCCTTACTGACAGGAGCAATTCCTGGCTTACATTGCTGCATGTTGAATCTTTCTAAGATACGATCAACATATGAATCTCAATGCTAAGGACAAAAGACGTCTCACCAAGGTCTTTTATATCAAAGTTCTTTGACAACATCCGCTTTGTTTCATGCAGTAAACCAAGGTCATTGCTCATAAGCAGAATATCATCCACATAGAGTATAAAGACAATGAATTTTCTCCCATTGACCTTGCAGTATATACATTGATCTACTTTGTTCTCAACAAAATCAAATGAAGTGGCAATACTATAAAATTTTAAGTACCATTGTCTAGAAGCTTACTTGAGACCATAAATAGATTTTTTCAATCTACATACAAGCGTACTTGAATCATCTGCCGCAAAGCCTTCGGGTTGCATCATATAGACTTCTTCATTAAGATCTCCATTGAGAAAGGCAATTTTAACATCCATTTTGTGTAACACCATATCGAATGAGCTACCAATGCCATGATCACTATGAAAGAATCTTTAGAAGAGACTGGAGAAAAAGTTGCTTCATAGTTTATTCCTTCTCTCTAAGTGAAACCCTTAGCTACCAATCTGGCTTTAAACTTCTTAATCTTTCATTTGGGGTCCCTTTTAGTCTTATACACCCATTTGCAGCCAATGGGTCTATGACCTTCAGGTAATTCAACAAGTTCCCAAACTCCATATGCTTCATAGACTGTATTTCATCTTTCATTACATCGAACCACAGCTCCGACTGAGGATAAGAAACAGCTTCTGCATAAGTCACTAGATCAGCCATATAACCGATATTGTAGTCTTGCTCTTTTATATAGACTAAATAGTCCGGTGGTATAGCTGATCGTCTCTCCCTAATGGATCTCCTCACAGGAATAGCAATAGCCTCATCCTGCACTTGAGAGCCTTGAGGAATTTCATTGGGAGCTGTCTCAGCAATAGGATCCTAAGCCTCAACAGGTTCAGTTTATGGTGTAGAAGTCTCCACAATTATCTATATGGGAGGAGATAAAGATACAACATTGCCCACCGTACTATTATCCTCAATAGTCTATGAATAGCTACCTTTTTCGGTCAAATCAAACTCTAGAAACTTTGCTATTTGTGATTCCATAATTCTTATGCCTCCATTGGGATTATAGAACCGATATCATTTCGAATGTTCTGGGTAAGATACAAAGTAACACCGAGTGGTTCTGGGGTCCAACCTACTTAATGTTGGATTATATAACTTCACTTCTGTAGAACATCCCCAAACTTTAAGATGGTTTAAGCTAGGCTTAAGTCCAGTCCATAACTCAAAATGAGTCAATGGAATAGCTTTAGTAGGTAAATGATTCAGAATGTACAAAGCTATTTTCAAAGCTTCACCCTACAGAAAATCAGGTAAATTTATCTTACTAATCATACTCTTCATCATTTTTATAAGGGTGCGATTGCACCTTTCGGCTACACAATTTTGCTCAGGACTCCAAAACATAGTGAACCGAGCCACTATCCCAGAATCCTCTAAGTATTTGGCAAAGGGCCCCTTAAGCTGTCCGGCATCGCCATGCTTGCCATAATACTCTCCACCTCGGTCAGATCTAACAACCTTTATGACTTTCCCCAACTGTTTCTCGACTTCGGTTCAAAAAATCTTGAACTTGTCAAGAGATTCAGACTTTTCTTTAATCAAGTACAGATAGCCATATCGATAATAGTCATCAATAAATGTAATGAAATAAAAATTTCTACACAAGGTTGCCGTATAGGGTCCACTTATATCAGTGTGAATGACCTCCAACAGGTCAGAACTTCGAACTGTAGTCTTCTTCCTTATCTTGATCATTTTACCTATACAACAGTCCACGCATGTCTCTAAGTCATCTTTAAGAGCAGGCAGGATGTTATTTTTTATCAGCCTTTCTACTCTATCTTTAAAGATATGACCAAGCCGTTTATGCCCATGTGGGAGACAAACACGATCTGTACAATCTGTTGGACATATAACAGCACCTAACCTTATTTGAATTAAGAACCAAAGAAATAACATTGTTCTTGATTTCAAAAGAGTAGCCATATATGTCCAAACACGATACGAAAACTAAGTTCCGTCTAAATGAAGGTACATAAAAAGTGTCTTTTAACATTAATCTAAAACTAGAGTCTAGAATCAAGATTATATCTCCCACAAACACAACATCGGCTTTCTCGTTGTTTCCCACATAGTGAGTCTTGACTTATCGACTTGGTTTCCTCCGGTTTATGAATCTCTATATGGTAAAAGCAACATGATTAGTTGCACTGCTATCGAGCCACCAAGAACTGGATGGTGCTTCTGATAGGTTGGATTCACAAATAAGTGCCAAAGAATCATTACCTGTAGGCTCATGTTTGGATAACCAAGCTTTAAAACTTTCCATAGTCCTTCTTAATGTAATCTTTTTTCTTACAAAAGAAGCAGTGGTCACCATCCCTTTTGAAGGATATTTTCTTTAGACTCCTATTGTTAGATTGACCGGTAGTGTCATGAGTATCTTTATGAGTACAATTTCTAGACTTTTTATCCTTCCTTTTGTGGGAACTAGAAACATATAAGGCTAGATGCCCTTTTTTCTTCTTAAGTTTCCCTTCCTCTGCCACCACCTTTGCTATCAAGTCATTAACTGACTAAATCTCATCTTGAGAATTATAATTTGTCTTTATAATCCCAAAATCAGGTGGAAGGGTGTTCAAGGCTTGATGCACAATACAAGCATCGAGAATGGAAACATTAAGAGTTTGAAGCTTCGTCTTTAGGTCTACCATCCTAAGGACATAATCTCTAACCCTAGCAGTACCATCATACTTCATATTGAAAAGCTTTTGAAGAAGTGTACCAACCTCAGCATTAGATAAAATGCGATTTCTAGCCTCTAAGGCTGCCATCATTTCCTTAACAATACAGTCAGCTGGCAAACCACTTTTTAAGTGTTCTTGAATGGATTTCTTCATTGTCAATAAGCAAATCCAATTGCTCTTTTCCTAGGCAGCATAGTCCGTTTTCTTAGCTTCAGTACTGGTAGCCGTGATATCTGCCGGCTTATCTTTTGCAAGAGCAATGTGAACATCCGCTAGCTCCATTCCAAATAGAAAATTCTTTTTTCTTTTCTTAAAGTTCAATCCCGTAAGGACCTCAATTGAAATGGAATTGCCGTTTACAGAAAATGTGACCGGAAAATAGACAAACAATACAATTAACATCATGTGAATACTTATCCAAAGAGTTACATACACATCACATAATCACCTTTGGGCAGAAAATATGACATGTAGTTGTATACTCTCCACATGATAGCGGTCATGAGAATATATTCTAATCTTTCGTGAAATCACCACCTTTGGGTGTATGAACCACTAAGA
Organism: Syzygium grande; assembly: GCA_024733475.1. Classification (NCBI taxonomy): domain Eukaryota; kingdom Viridiplantae; phylum Streptophyta; class Magnoliopsida; order Myrtales; family Myrtaceae; genus Syzygium; species Syzygium grande. The sequence goes on from JAMXDD010000001.1 coordinate 31,946,454, forward strand.
TTAGTTATTTCTCAAACACATGCTATACATGTACCCCTCCTTGAACCAGTACGAGATCACCTCCTTTGGGAGTATAATCACGCAATAGAACAGGAGATATCCCACCACAATATAAGTCGATATTTCTCAAACCTAGTCAAGCGTGCCACTTTGGCGGTCACAACCATCTGAATTCTTGAAAATCTCTCATACCAGGGATATGAGTTTTATGTATCATATTTACTATACGCACGTAATGCTAGACGTAAAGACAGGGGCGTATGTCTCTTAATTACATGCCATGCTAATTATACTATTCTATTCATTGATAGACAATGAATTACACCCTACATAGTCCTTATATGGTGATATACATGTGAGTTATTATGTATTTCCGAAACCATAAAGAAATACAAGAAAATACACAAAAAATACCCTAAAAATACGTGTATATAGGGTTCTATATGTATTTTCACATCTGTAAAAACTTCAAACATGTAAAATAAATACACCATAGTGTAGAACATCTCGATACGAGCGCGTCGGTACCAAGAATGTCCAAAATGGACGTTAGATGCGCCCTCATGCGCCGTCGGAAGGCGCGGCGTGTGTGCGCTTATTCAGCCGATCAAACCGGTCTGAACAGCCAGTCCGATCGGTTGATCGGCTGGGTCAACGGTCGGGTCTGGTCAACAGGTCGGGTCGGGTTAGGATTCGGGTCGGGTCAGGATTTGGGTCGGGTCAACGACCGGATCTGCCCGGATCCGCTGCCTCGTTGACGTCATGCCGACGTCAGCATGCGGTTGCCGATGAAAAAACGCACCGGTTCGGCACGGCTGCGCGTGGCCGTCACATGCCGCCGCGCCTAGGGCGCGTGTAGGCGTGTGACGGTGCGTCCAACCTCCGACGACGACGTGCCGCCCACCATTCTTTTCGTTTTGACGAGTATATTCCAAATATGTAATAAAATTTAACTTTCATCTGACAAAAAATTTCGAAATTGGGCAAAAACCTCTCGGACAAAACGAAAACGATCCTAATCCACATGTTTCGGTTCTATTTTATGGTAGGCTCTAATACCACATGTAAGGCCACGAAAATGGCACTCCCAGGATCACCATAATCAGAAATCGAAACACGATAACGGAGAAATTGTCGATTCACGTACCTGGTTTAGAATCTATCGAACTTGACGCGGAATTTGCGACGGTTTCCAAACACGAACTCAAGATCTTCTCCCCTATACCCTTCGTTAGAACATTGGCCTAATTAGATTACCACTCACGAGAAGAAAGTTCTCTATAGATCCGTATGTGAGTCAAATTGTGCATTATCAAGTTAGGGGAGAGACTTGAGCGCTATTTATAGGGTCTTCGACCACGGGCCCTCTCATTACGGGCCGGGCCGTACTCGACTCACACCAGCCAGCCCCATATTAGACTGATTAAGAATCCATATATCTTACCTTTATTAGACCAAACTAATTAAATTAATTTCAATTAATGAAGTCCACATTAGGAAATTCTTATAGGATGATCAACTTTTGAAGAAGACCCGTTTAAATTGATTGTGTGTGTTGCTAACTAGAATTTTTTCATAGGCCGAGAAATATGGACGTAAGTAAATAGATAGAAATGAGAATGTGATGAGATAATTTGAGATAGGTGATGTTACTATAATATGTTAACTGCTTCACCATATTAATTATCCGACGTGGGACTTTTTCTAAAGCGACTTACATGTGCATCTCAACAATCTTCCTCTCATGTGACCTCAATATTATGTCTGCTCTCCTTAATTCAGGTATCCCCGCAACAACAATGCCCATCTTCATTCCTAGTATCTTTCTCTAAACCAAATCATGAAAGCTACCATCGAGACCATATTGCTATACCACAACGTCCACCTCTACCTAGAAACCGTGTTGATCACAAGATTCATTCCTTAACGTATTCACCAAACACCATACACAATGTCATTTCCCTATACTTGTAGAATTGGAGCGTCACATTTGTTGCCAATGACGGTAACCGAAATATCTACTAGGAGAGAGAGACTTTTCAGATACAAAGTGCCGAAGTTTGCAACCGGAATCTTCGCGGCCAAAGTCAAGGACCGATGTGAGAATTTGGCAGACTAATTACAGTCAAGTCGTTGGAGTTTCCAAAATTGCCAAAGTCACTTGCAAGGCGGCTTAGGTGAGTAAGTCGTGCAAGAAGAACTATGCCGGTTCGATATTTGCTGAAGAATAGTTTGGTTGGTCACTCTGTGTGCTAAAATTAATCTTCATGCAAAGATTAAGGAGAAAGCACTATCAAGAAGTTCGATTACGACTCTCTATGGGGTCAATTTATAATGGCCACGCTGTCCTGGACTCATTGGCTTGAACTAGAATCGGTCAGATTCGAGTTTATCTTTGTTGGTGAAGAAAGTACTGGTTGCATCTATATTGCCTAGTGCAGCTGGCTCGGTCGCCAAAACACTTTCTTGTTTTATTTTTCTTTAGAATAGACCGCACAAGATTATAATCCGAGAAGTGATAAGTTACTATTGATCTTTGATTGATTGTTTAGGTTGATCTGTACGTTCTCTTAATTTTCCTCATTAAATGCCGTCTGCAAAAAATGTGGCATAAGTTCAAAGGATCCATCAGCTATCTCATCCTAATATTGCCAAATTTGAGGAATACTGCTTGGCTGATGCAGAGATACTCCTGGTTTTTGAACTCTGGAAAGACTGATTTAAAATACGACAGTTTACGCGACCAGCTATTTCATAGTAAGAATCAGAACTCAACTGTCTTATTTGATCAATGTGCATGTGTCATTTTAATAACACCGTGTAGCGGCCACTAAAGTCATAGCATGACATAGAGAAGCCATAGTTTTCTTATGTTTTAGTGTGCAATCATCACACATCAAGGAGTCTTCATGAAATAACATTATGTACTTCCGTCTAGTGACGCATTGAGAATTTTGGACTTTGGAGATATTGCCGAGCCCTCAACTTTTATCACTCTATCAATGAGCTATTTCTCAAGAATTCAGGGCTTTTGATTGTTTTGGAGACAAAAGAAATGCAGCAAGTTGTCTAACATTATCATGGTCGCTGAGGCTAAAGATTGCAAAGTGGTAGAAAGCCTGTCTTTCTTGCATAGTGCAAATATCGTGCCTTCTGCATACTTTCGTGCCTCTCATATTCTTCTCGACAAGGTAAAAGTTCTAGCCATCTCGCAATCTCTGTGATAAGGAGTATTTAGATAGCAATAGGTTCAAGCCCAAGGCTAGGATCTTGCATAAAGGAAAGCATTAATATCATATGTGTGGCATCTCGTAATCACATGGAATTGAATGGTATTTTAGCCAAATATTGTGTTAAAGGAAAAAATCCTCGAATTGACACTGGATGATCTGAGATGTGGTTTTCCCCTTTTTCCCTTCTTCTTCGGCTTCGTCTTTGTCTTACTCTGCTATCCTTAATTATTGAAGTTTCCTGCTTAAGTGGAAGAATCGAAAGACATAAATGAAGCACAAATTCGTTTTGCTATGTTGTCAATCGTCTATAATCAATTGAACGAATTTGCCATGATTTTGCCATGTGAGAATTGTGCAATGATCTTAATGTCTTACCTCAAAAGTTCGGTCGACATTCTTGGGGAAGCTCTGAAGTGAAAAGAAGACATAAGGTCCAGATATTGACAGAAATTTTGAGCTTCGGTCATTACAAATCGTCTTGTTATGGTGGTGAGGATGTTTGAAAACTTGGCTTCAGATACGCTAAAGTTGATTCAGACGAGTTGGTTTAAACTGGAAGGGATGTCAACTGAGCTTGTGGCTGGATTAGTCCCTTTTATGTCATTCAAAGAATTATTTGCTTATACCGAAATAAGAAAGAGGCTTCACATTGGTTTTAGCAACTTGTACAATTAAAGAGAACAAATTTCAACAAAACTTGCAATATAAGTATCATAAACAGCTTTATATTTGAGCCTTCTATTCAGTCAATTTCTTCACCTCAATAATATCTTTGTAAGTGGAAATGTAATCGGTTCCTTGTGATGCATACATATTGAGCGTCTTCAGAGGGAAAAGAAGCCGAATATGCCTAGATCTTTACTTCTTTTGGTCCTCATTTTGTGATTTCAGTCAGCATTTTGGTCGAGTCTTTCCCTTGGAAGTTATTTATTTCTCTGCGGTTTTAGTCACCGTCCTTCCTTTTCTCTCGAGATCATCAGCAAAGTGAAAGAATGGAGATGTTTCAAAATCCGTTTCAACCGTGGAAATCCTTTTAATTCTGTTGACTGGACGTAGTAGGATAAAGATGTCGGCCCAAATTGAGAGTGTTATAATTTACAATCCCGCTAGGTTTACTAGCTGAAATGTGGTGAGTTCACTGTTCGAACAGCGCTAAGATATTAGGCTTTCCTTTTGATGTTGAAATCGTGGTGAAGAGCCTAGCTCTTGATGATTCTGATGGAACATGTAGCCGCCTAATTTCCCAATATCCTGCTCAAGCTCTTCATTGTCATTGATCATCAATACTTGCTTTGTACATTTATGTTGGCAAGTCTTTCAACTCTAGCTTGTTTGTTTCGATGAAAACACATTACATGGTTGATGTAACAGGGATGGCAGTCTCAAAGGAAAATGTAAATGACTTTTGTGCTCTCTTGATCGAGATGCTATCGGACTTGCCTCTTCATGAGAACAGACGAGACCATCTGCAGAAATACTCAGGTGAAATGGGTCAAGAAACCGATCTCCAATACTTTAGAACTTGACCCGATGATGGATTCGGACTTGAATACATCTTATCCTCTCGATACTGCATTTCACTTAGCCAAGCTCCCTATTCCCTGTCTCAAACCAAGAAGCAAATCCCGACTGACAATGCGAGAGATTGGAGACACCCAAAGGCAAACACACAGCCATTGCCAAAATAAGAAATTTCAGAGGTTAGGACTGATCATACGCTGGGTCGCACATAGGTTATGTGGCTCTTTCTCTACTGCCTACGGTCTCTTGATGTGACCTGCTTGGTAAAGTAAATGTCAGTGAAATTTCGCATTACAATTGTTTCCCCTAAAGGAGGAGATCTAGCATTAGTTTTGAGGAGCCTGAAGATCATTTCGAGGTCTTCGAACATAGTTGAATGTGTGCTACACAAAACATGTGGAATGTCTTCGGCCAAAAAGAAACATGGTGAATGTCTGCACAGTTGGGGCTTGGATTTTGTATGCTTTACCGAGCTTTTTTCCTAGTATCTTGCACATACACATGGGAATATTTTCTTTGTGACGTGTAAATCTTTCTTTTCAGTTCCTTTGACTTCTTTAGGCAATCATTATCTAAGGAGATGCTGATGCAGAATCTATTAGTGGTTCATTTTTGGACCGGTTAGTCAGGCAGAAGTCTAAACGAAAGGTGAAACGGTAATGCGACTAGAACCGGCAGACCCGGTTGACGACATCGGATTGGGCTCAAATTTGGCAGTTTGAAGCGAAACAGTGGTCTGAACACAATTCACTATCTTTGGTTGTGATTAACGACGGATTTTAGTGATTCGGGATCTTTACATGGGTTTTCTTTTATTTTAATATTTTTTATGGGTTTTAATTTTTTTTAAGCGCAATTTTGTAATTTTGATATTTTATGCTTTATAGTCCTACTAGAGTTTGGTTTAGGGATATATAAGCTTGTTTTAGGGGTTTTTTTTTAAACAAAACATTATCATCAATATTGAATTTTGGAATTTCTCTCTCTAAACAAGATTTTGCTTGAATTACTCGTTGAACGCTGCGTCAGGTGGTGTCAAAGCCTATGGCGACTGGCAGTGGTCTTCGTGATGATGATCAGGAGACTGTAGCCCCAATCCTTGGGGACGACGCGCTGCAACATTTAGATGAGCGTTTAATGGAATGCTTGGATCAACGAATCGATCAAAGTCTTCGTCGTTTCGAAGAATAATTTGACGAGTTAACAGATTGATTCGAAGATCTCGGCGTTAATGTGAATCAGAATCGGTAAAACGGCAGAAAACCAGGTGTAGATCTTGCTCGCGGTGATCCTGTTAATAGGCCCGTTCCTATCTGCAGGCAGAATAACCCTCTATTTTTAAAGAGTTTGAAAGAAAAAGAAAACAATTATTTTGATGAGAAACGTGCTGATTATGGCGGCAGATATCGTCAGGGAGGATTTCAAAAAGGATATGATAGGAGAGATGGAAGACAACGTTACGACGATCGTGAAAGTAACGACTTTAAATTGAAAATCGATATTTGTTATTTTAATGGAAGTTTGGGCATAGAAAAATTTTTGGATTGGATTGCTAATATAGATAGATTTTTCGATTATATGGAGACCCTGGTGAGAAAAGGTGCGATTAGTAGCCTATAGATTAAAAGGGGGTGTGTCTGCCTGGTGGGAGAGATTGCAGAATAAGAGGAAGCGAGAAGGGAAAGAGAGAGTTCAAACTTAGACTAAGATGAGGGGGTTGCTGAAATTGGAGTTCCTTCCACCCAACTATCAATAGATTATGTTCCAGCAATATCAACGTTGCCAGGAAGGCAATCGGACTATACATGAGTATACAGCCGAATTTATGAGATTGATGGAGTGAAATAATTTATCGGAGACGGAGGGACAGCCGGTGGCCAGATGTCTCGATAGTTTGAAACCCTTCATTCGAGATAAAATTGGGGTGCAATTTCTGCAAAATTTAACTGAAGCGAAGAATATGGCAATGAAGGCAGAATTGATGCAGCAAGACAAGGGAAAAAGAGCATACGAAAATTATCGAGGTAGCAGTTTGAGCAGTTTGATAGAGAAGAGCGACTTCAACAACCACAACAATTTAGGACGAAATCAAGAAGATAAGATATTGGAAAGGTGTCCTATGAATGACCTGAGGGATAAGGGAACGCAAGCACAGAAAATTGCGAACCCTAACCTTTATGCTAAACCAGCCGCGATAGTGTTACAGGTGTAATCAACTTGGACACCGATCTAATGAATGCCCTCAGAGAAAAACCGTAAACGTGGTAGCGAGAGATGAGAAAGAAGATGGGTATTACTGTGAGCCAAATGGTGAAGAAGACGATTTTGAAGATGAAGAAGGGAAGTAAATTGTGGGGGTGAGTATGGTTCCAGGGTAGAACCGGGAACCGAAGAACCGAACCGGCGGGTTCTATTCGATTCCGATTTTAGGGTGGGAGGTTCTGGTTCCTAGTTCCAATTTTTTAGGAACCGTTAGTTCCGGTTCCAGTTTTCGGTTCCTATAGGACCCGGAACCAGAACCGGAACCGGCACTCTCTCTTCTACTAAAAAGTAAAAACCCTTACTTTCTTAGTTTCTTTCCAAATTTCCTCTCAGTTGATCGCTCCTCCATTGCACTTTCTCTCCCACTCCCCATGCCCACAACTCAGCGAGACCCTCTCACCTCTCCTTGCTCTGTTCGGCGTCCGCCTCGGCTCTTCCTCTGTCTTCATCAACCGTGATCTAGCTCGTCTGCGGCGAAGGTGGGCATCGCTTCACGGCTTCAAGCAACATCCTTTGTCTTCGTCTTCGTCCGGGCTCACGTGTCGCCGCATGTGCACTATCTTGAGCTCGCTATCTCGGCTCTTCCTCCTCTCGTCTCTCCGCAAGATCAGCGTCGCTTCTCTCCAGACGTGGTTCCTCCCCGGGCAAGGTTTATGTTAGCCTCCGAGTTTGAAAAAAAAACTGGTAACGCACTTGTTCTTTTTCTTTATTTGGGTTGCGCTTGGGGGAGGGGATGGGGGGAAGGACTGCATCCTGCTATCGGATTTGTCAACCTACAGGGCAGAATGTATGTTTTCCCTCATGAAGGGTGTCACGAGATGTTAAAAATGTCTGGTAGCTGGATTTATTGTAACTCTTTTCTTGAAGTATCTTTTTCTTTGGTCCCTAGTACAACAATGACTTTTAGTGGCGTTTACTATTCATCCAATGTACTCACCTGCTGAACATGTGAATCTTCTGCATATAGAACTCCGCATTTCTTTACTCTAGTCCCCTTTATGAAAAGGAAAGGGAAAAGAGAAGAAAATAAATAGTTGTGGTGAATTTATTTCATTTTGCATGTCATTTGCTCTATAAACGTTGTGCTCTTCATTCTAACCATAATGATTGCAATATCATGTTTAAGTAGTTACTACTGTAATTTTGTGGTACTTTCTCTAGATGATTACGTGTTTGATCTCTAGACTGTGCGGGTGTGGCAAGGTTCTGAAGATGGGAGCTATAACTGTCGGCATTTATTGAAAGATCATACTGTTGAGGTACTCTTGGTGGCTTGTTTTTCTTAATCAAATACGTTGCTTTCAACTATGAAAAGGAAAAGCACATTACATGTCACATGCCTATTTGTAGATGAAAAATGCTTCCTTGGTGTAAACTTTGTCTCTTGCTTGTATGAAATCCTTTTGCCTGTTTTCTTACTTCAATTGGTTTAGTCAACTATCTCGGTGATTTTTCCTATTATCATCTGAAGCATGTATGTCCTTCTCCTATTAGTATTGTTTAGTCATGTACTGAGTCAAAATAGCTACAGGTACAGTAATGAGGCTTAAAAACACAGGGATTCTAGAGAAGTACCTGAATCTAGTCTTTCATTGGGAACCAAAGACATTCCTTAATCTAGCTTTCTTTAATTCTCCCTTATATGACCTGGTATTCTTGTCTTTAGGTGTTGGAGTCAGCAAAACGTCTTCATTTGAAGGAACATGCTTTATGTGATGGTTCTGGAAACATTTTCAAATTAGCTACACTAGTGGAATGCAAGGGTATTGTGGGTAGTGATGACAGGTTATCCTCTTGGGACAACTTATCTTACCTTTTCTTTGTTTACTGGTTGATATGTGATCATTTTAAGTCTAACATCACCTTCTACTCATAATTTGTTCGAACAATGTGCTTTCATTGTTCATGCCATTTTGGATATTTTCATTATCTTGCTGCTTTCCTCCTCAATAATTGTTGCTTATTTTTTTCCTTTTGGCTTGCACTAGTTTTGAAGGCCCCTTTCACATTATTCTTAGGGTATGCCAAACAGCTTAATGATATAGTGTGCATTGTCTGCTAGAGAGATAAAATTCTAATGGGAAGATTAATTAATTCTGTGATGATAGAAGAAAGAAAAAATTTCACTAACTGAGAAAGAGTTGAACAATTGAGGTGCGCATTTTTTATGTTTGGGGATGATTCCACTACAAGTATAAAGTTACATAGTGCTTGGCTATGGTGATGTAAAGACTGGATCTAAACTTATGTAGGGCATGCATCTTGTCATTTTTATGCCAATATTGGAACTTCAATTTTATGTTTGGCTGCAACATCTTGCTAAAGTGTGGTTATTAAAATTCCCATTTGTCAAACATGTTTTTACATGGCATAAAATACTATAGTTGGGAGAACTGAGACAAGACAATTGAAAATTTCTTCTCATTTCATCTGCACTTTATTTATAGTATGTCGCAAAAGGTCCTCTTTCCATTTTACTCTTTTGTTTTGATTTAGGCACTATCTTCTTGACTTGATGAGAGTAACTCCTCGTGTTGCAAACTATACTGGACTTGGATCTTGATTTTGTATTTTGAGATAGGAACTAGTCACAGCTTTTTGCCAGGTAGCTCATGCTATTATTGTAGTTAAGTGGTTCAGCCATCTTCATGATTTCTTACTTAAAATTTTTCTGTTGAGAATGCCCAGGTTGCATGGAGATCGAAACAGAGTTCAAGCTCTGATACGATTCATGACTCACCAACTGATTCTTTAAGAGTTGCCAGAGATAATGGGCTTGTGAATGCTAATGTTGGTGTTGGAGGATTTTTCGACAATAAGGTAGTTACCCTATCTTTCCCCTTCAATTGGTATTAGGCAATTATAGTTTAGTTCTATCCAAGCATTTGTAAACTTGGCATTATATCCCATGAATATCACATCAGGGCATTATGTATGTATCATTCAGATGATCTACTATTGCGTTTATTTTCGTTTTGTTTAATTCAAAACGAAATTAAAAAAAGAACCTGTTGGAACCTTGAACCGATCCTGGAACCTATGACAGGTTAGGTTCCAGGTTCCACGTTTCTACTAGGTTCCAGGTTCCTCATTTTAAGAAACCTATACCCGAGGGTAGGTTCTAGGTTCTAGGCGGAACCTATCCAGAACCTGGAACCACTCACCCCTAGTAAATTATGTGGTGTGCAGGATGATGTTGGCCCCAAACTAGGAAGATGATTCGCAGCGCCATCAGTTATTCTAAACTAAATGCACTATTCTAGGAAAAATATTTACTGTGGTTATTGATAGTGGAAACATGGAGAATATCATTAGGAAAGAGACAATAAAGAAGCTGAGAATACCTGTGGAAAAGCATCCTAATCCTCATACGTTAGGGTGGATAAAATATAGAGCAGAAAGCATTTAGGTGACTGAGCGATGTAAAATTCCATTCTCCATTGGAAAATATCATGATGAACTGTATTGTGATGTGGTAGACATAGATGTATGTCACGTGTTATTTGAGAGGCCGTGGCAATTTGATGTAGATATGCAACATTCAGGAAAGAGCAATCAGTATAACCTCGTGAAGGATAGAGTGAAGTACACGTTGTTGCCACCGAAAAATAAAGGAAAACAAGCTACTGAAAATAATTTCCTTACCCTTACAAGAAAATTTGAAGCTGAGATTAAGGAGATTCGACAGATTTATGCATTAATAGTGAAACAGGTCTTCGAGCCAGAAGCTGAATTACAAGTGGAGGAACAACCCGAATCAGTTAAGCCTTTATTGAAGGAGTTTAGTGAGCTGATGCCTGTGGAGATCTTAGATGTGTTGCCGCCTATGCACGATATTCAGCACCACATAGACTTAATTCATGGTGCTGGTTTGCCTAATTTACCGTGCTACAGGATGAGTCCTAAAGAGAACAAGATTCTAAAAGAGAAGGTGGTGGAGTTGTTGCGAATGAGGCATATTCAGAATAGCATGAGCCCATGTACTGTTCTGGCCTTGTTGACTCCTAATAAAGATGGGAATTGGCGGATGTGTGTAGATAGTAGAGCCATTAATAAAATAACAGTGAGTTACAAGTTTCCAATTCTGAGATTGGATGACATGTTAGGTAGGTTGCATGGTACTAAGTGGTTCTCCAAGCTGGATTTGAAGAATGAGTACGGTCATATTCGGATTCGGCCTAGAGATGAGTGGAAGACAGTTTTCAAAACAAAGGAGGAGTTGTACGAATGGTTGGTAATGCCTTTCAAACTTTCCAATGCCCTAAATACTTTCATGAGGCTTATGAATCGAGTTTTGAAATTTTTTATTAGCAAATTCATTGTAGTTATTTTGATGATATCCTTATTTATAGTGAGATTGAGGAGGATCATTTGATACACTTAAGGGAGGTGTTGATAACTTTGCAGATTAATAAGCTGTATATTAATCTTAAGAAGTGCAGTTTTTTAACTAATAAGCTGTTATTCTTGGGGTTTATTATTACTGCTGAAGGAATGGAGGTGGATGAGGTGAAGGTTAGAGCAATTAGAGAGTGGCCAACTCCTAAAACAATTTCTGACGTTAGGAGTTTTTATGGATTGGCTACTTTCTATCAGCGATTTATTAAGAATTTCAGTACTATTGCAGCCTCAATTACTGAATGTATGAAGAAAGGAAAATTTCTATGGGGAGAGGAAGCAGAGAATAGTTTTTCTATTTTGAAGGAAAAGTTATATACTATACCTATTCTTGCCTTACCTGATTTTGATAAACCGTTTGAAGTAGACTGTGATGCTAGTGGAGTGGGTATAGGAGTTGTTTTGTCTCAAGAACGCAGACCAATTTGCTATTTTAGTAAGAAGTTTAGCGAGGCGAGACAGAAATGGAGCACTTCTGACAAAAAATTCTATTGTTTCATAAGGAATTTGAAGACCTGGGAGCATTATCTAATTAGGAAAGAATTCGTCCTTTATTTTGATCATAAAGCTTTGAAGTATCTAAATAGTCAGAAGAGGATTAGTAAAGATATGCATGGGCGATGGTGTCCATTTTTCCAAAAATTTCTTTCAGATTATAGCACAAGTCAGGTGTGCATAATGTCGTAGAAGATGCATTGAGTAGGAGAGCTGGCTTGTTGATTATATTAAGCCAAGACATCTTGGGATTCGAGCAGCTGAAAGACTGTTATGCAAATGATGATGACTTTGAGCAAATTTGGAAGTCATGTGCTGCTGGTCAACCTATGCAAGAATTTTATGGGCAGGATGGCTATTTGATGCATAGTAACTAGCTTTACCTTTCTCAAACATCATTACGAGAGAAGGTAATTCGTGATTTACATTATGTCAGATTAGCTGCACACATGGGTTTTGATACAACTATTGCTACAGTTCGGGAGCGATTTTATTGGCCCTGGTTGTGTAGAGATGTCAGCAGGTACGTACAAAAGTGTTACATTTGCCAAACTGCTAAGGGGAAATCTAAGAATATAGGTCTTATGCCATTACCTGTTCCTGACAATATATGGGAAGATCTATTCATGGATTTTGTGTTTGGTTTGCCATGAACACAAAGAGGTGTGGATTATGTTTTTGTTGTAGTTAACAGATTTTCTAAGATATTGCACTTCATTCCTGATAGAAAGATTTCTGATGCAGTAAGTGTAGCCAGGTTATTCTTTAAGGAGGTGGTTCGTTTGCATGGTGTCCCTAAGCCTATTACCTCTGATAGGGACATCAAATTTCTAGGGCATTTTTGGCGGACTTTGTGGAAACTGTTTGATTTATCTTTGAATTTCAGTAGCACAGCTCACCCGCAGACTAATGGGTAAACAGAGGTGGTTAATAGAACTCTAGGAAACTTGATTTAAAGCATTTGTGGAGATAAACCGAAGCAGTGGGATATTGCTTTATCACAGGCAGATTTTACTTATAATAATGTAGTTCATAGTTCTATTGGCAGGTTGCCTTTTTCTGTTGTTTATACAAAGGCGCCTCAACATACTTTGGATTTAGTATGATTGCCTAAGCAAGCGAATAAGAGTGTAGCAGCAGATCATATGGTTAAACAGATTGTTGAAGTGCATTATGAAGTCGAACAGAATCTAGAGGAAGCTAATTAGAAGTATAAAGCTGCAGCAAATAAGCACAGGCGGAAGCAGGTATTTACAGCAGGTGATCAGGTCATGATTTTTGTTTGTAAAGAGCGATTACCAGTTGGATCTTCTAGCAAATTGTAGCAAAAGAAGTATGGGCCTTACACTGTCAGCAAGAAGATCGACGATAATGCTTATGTTATAGACCTTCCATATAGTATGGGCATATCTAACACTTTTAATGTTGCTAATTTATCACCGTTTCATAAGTCCACAAAGCCGTTATATCCAAATCCTAATTCTAACTCGAAGACAAGTTCTTTTCAAGTAGAGGAGAATGATGTAGAATCTATTAGTGGTGAGTTTCTGGACTGGTTGGACAAGCAGAAGTCCAAATGGAAGGCAAAACGGCGATGCGACTAGAACCGACGGACCTGATTGACAATATCAGATCGGGCTCAAATTTGATCGTTTGAAGCGAAACGACGATTTAAATGCAACTCACTGTTTTTGGCCATGACTAACAATGGATTTTAGCGATTTGGAATCGTTTACGTAGGTTTTTCTTTTATTTTAATATTTTTTATGGGTTTTAATTTTTTTAAGAGAGGTTTTGTAATTTTGATATTTTATGCCTCATAGTCCTAGTAGGGTTTGGTTTAGGAATATATAAGCTTGTTTTAGGGCTCTATTTGAAAAAAAAACATTATCATCAATATTAAATTTTGGGATTTTTCTCTCTAAGCAAGGTTTTGCTTGAATTACTCGCTGAATGCTGCGTCATATGCGATCTATTCCCATTTCCTGCTTATCGTCAAAACAATTCACCAAACAAATGGCTCTTTGCCAATTCTTATTTTGCAGATCGAAGTTGCAGCAGAAGGTGAACAAAAGTGGCGCTTCAATAATCCTCTGCTTCTGTCTTTCTATGTAACTTCTTTAAAGTAACTGCAGCTGAAGTCGATGTTCAACTGTGGTTAGCTAGAGATATATAATCTCAGTCATTCAATTGACCAGGGACAAGATCTATGAATTTGGTTTACCCTTTCACTTGGGAGTTACTTTCAATGCTTCAAATTCATCGATCATCAGAAGGTTTAGTGCTCTCCTACATCCAACATTAATAGCTATCAGTCTGATCTTTGTTCTGTTGTTGGTTTAGGGTTCGAGCTATATCTCTTTGGTTCTCTGCTCTGATGTGCAATATTGTGATGTTTCGAGCATAATAGGTCGTTTTGATTTAGTTTGCGTCGTTGCTCAGTGGACAAACTGCACGCTCTGGCACTCAGTTGTCAGTGGTTGTGGTCACATTTCTTTGCGCTGTCCCGGGTTGGCAGATATTCATTAGGTACTCGCCTGTATCTCGCCGATGCTAATTTACAATATTTTTTCCTGGAGAGGTGACATTGTTACTTCATTCTGTATTAGCTTGATCATCTTCAATCAATTTCATGCCACATCTAATTCGAAGAAGAATACTCGGAAAAACAGAGCTATATACCGCAGCATTGGGAGCTATTGAAGCGGAAAAAGTTTTCTTGAACTTGCTGTTTTCAGCTCGGGTACTCTGCCATGTTGAATATCCAGGGATTTCTGCTGGTTTTTGGAAAGCATTCTCAGACTATTGAACCGTAATTAAGAACGATTCAAACCCAGAATTTGTTAGATAGTTTGACTGTTGAACGTTCTCTCACCTGTAGTTAGATTCCAATCAGCACAGGATGGATTAGTCTTGATGATGCCTCTCGGGGAATTCTTAAGAAGAGTTTTGTTCCTGATGCTGCAATACCAGTTCGAGCTAAAGCTGGAAAGAAGCTATTAGAAGTGGTTGCTGTACCAGCCTAGGGTCAGGGTGAAATGTGAAGCTAACACACCAATCAGTCCTAACTATTGATCTCGAGCATCTGCTACAAATGGAGAATTAGTTTTTCAGTTTCATGTGCTTGGAAGGAGTTGAGGAACAAAAGTATGAAACAGCAATTGTCGTCAGCTACTTCGAGTTTACCGTGTGCTACAATGCAGAAGGCCCCGTCATGTTAGGAAAATTTGATAATCCGTCCATCGCTTGAAAGGAGTCAGATTTGTACATGATGTTAAGATAGGCTACTAGTCGAAATAAAAATAGATGCCAAAAATCATAAGAAAATGGTCTTTCAAAATTGTTTATTTTTATTATTTTTATATTTTTTTGGTTTGTCCTATTTCTAACTCTTCTTGCTCTCTGACTTTTATTCCACTTCTTGTAGAGCGCAGGAGTCGAACCCTGCACCAGTGATACTATTGTCCCCATGTCCCCAATCCCTTTACTAGCAGGACCGCATGACTATTGGCAATTTGTTTATTCTTTGATTTGGGAGTGTTTAAACCATTGAAATGTTATTTGATTAAGTGAAAAAATTACTTCCTTACAGTGGAAAAATAACACCTATTGAACTAGACTAGATTTCCAAAAAACAGAAATATATATAAAGAGAATTGGACTAGTGTATAACCATTGTAACCCCCAATAAAACCGATGAACAGTTTGTAACCCCCCGAGTTGTAAAGCACGTTCCCGTCGTAACCCACAGAGGTGTAAGGCATGCCATTGGCGAGCAATCAAGTGCCGTCGGGGATCAAGTGCCCGACGGCAAACTTGGAAGCCTCCGTTGCGCTTGCGATGACATGGTAACCTGCCCACTTGACTCTATTAGCAGTTGATGACCCGGGGCCCGTGTTCATATACTCTCCATAGTACAGAGTGTTCAAGGCAAAGTCACCGTCCCACTCCAACCACCCGGCCAAGTCAATTAGGTTATCAAGGTAAGTCATCATAAAAACAGTTCTTGAATATTCTTGCCATGGCCTCCCAAGGTACGTCTTCACGGAACTTTGAACCAATATCAAGTCTGAATCAGCAGTGACTTTGCAGTTGTGGATGGAGATGCCAGTGTTCTGATTTGGGTCAGTCCGACCCTGTGCAGTGATGGTATTGACCTTATTAGGAGGGTTTCTGGCATAGATGTTACAATTTTGAAAAACGACGGCAGCATTTCCAAAGATGAAGTCAGTGGTGCCATAAATATCACACTCTTTATAGAACTGTCGCCCAGAATGAACAAAAAGGGTGTCTTGATAACCCTCAAATCCACATCGATAGAAGACTGAGAGGTCAGAGCTGGAACGCAGAGCAACTGCTTGGTGATTTTCCGCGCCAGCGGTGTTACGGAAAGTGATATCTTGAGCAATGAATCCGTCACCATCAACAGCTGAAACTCAAGATGAGGAATTATTAGTACGGGTACGTCTATCTACCTTTACATGTAATCTAAACCAGAAAGTATCTCTCAACAAACTAAACACGGATCTCTAAATGCTTCATTTACTACCTCATAGAACCAGATAATTGCTTATCATTCTTTTTTTTTCTTTGGTTGGATTGCTTATCATTCTTTGACCCGGAGCTTATCATTCTTCTCCTATAGGCTTTATTACTAACAACAGTCAAAACCCTGATTCGATTTATTTTTATTTATACATCAAAATCTCTTGTTTACGAGCGCGTTTGTTTTTGAAAAATTATCACTAAATCGCTACATGAATCAAGATGCATATGTGGAGCATAAAGCTTTTACTGTATCTATAGAAATTATGTAAAGATACTGTTTATACATTCTTCTACTTATTAATAAGTAACCTTTGAAAAGTTTTAAAAATCTGATATTGTGGGATTTTATGTACTTGTTAAAAATTTATAATATTGTATATGTTTAATTTCTTTCACATGGTTAGTGTACCAAACAAGAAGTCCTTTAATATTTCTTTTGTTTTGATCTGGGAAAATAAAGAAGGTTGGCTCGCTCGTAGGGACTTCTTACGTGGGCCACAACATTGAAAAATGGAGCAATTCCCTTAATTCTCCAGTTTGTACTTTTATGAATATTCATTTTCATGAAAATAGAAGCATCCTTAACTAATTGAAACATTCTTGTTGGCTTCATTAGGTCGTTCAAATTATTTCTGTGAATCAAATCGCACGTTGAACATAGCAGAAATCTTAGCAATTTTCGACATTCCAACATCATCACAAGTCAAGGAGAAAATTGTCCAAAAAAATCCAAAACGCATTGCTTTTTTGCCAATGTAGCCATAGACATTTACCATTCTTGCCAATTTAGTCCATCTGGCCACTTTTGGCTAGCTGGTGGTAAAGTGGGCGCCGAAATGTTTTTAATATTTTAATATTTTTTTCAATTTATTTATTTATTTGTTTTTTCTTTCTTTTTTTTTTCTACCCTTATTCCCTAGAGGCAACAATCGGCGAGGTCGACCTCGCCGGCCTCTAGCGAAGCTCGCCCTCGTCGACCACTAGCAAGGGCGAGCTTTGCCCACCACGTTAGTGTTGGCAAGATGCTTGGCGTCCATGTCAACGCCGTTAAGCCAAAATTAGCTGGATGTATTGAATTGATAAGAATGCAAAAGGTTTAGGACTTTTTAAATAATTTTCTCCAATTCAAGCGGATATTCAAATCTATGATCTTATAAGGCATATCGAGTTACTAAGTTAAGCTTGGTGGCCCCACGAATAGACTTGACTAACTGTTGATAATCCTCCTTGTTTTTTTATCCTTTCTAGTATTTATCCCGTATAAAATGCACTATTTAATAGATAAATTACATAATAAACTCACCAATAGTTGCTGAATTGAAGGTAGTAAATCCTTCATCAAAACTTCTGCATCCGGTAATTATGGTCTTTCCAAAACCATCGCCAACGAATGCGATGTTCTCTAATTTTGATCCAACTGCAACATTCTCTTCATACGTACCGGCCTTGATATAGATCACATACCTTGTTGTATCCGACCGCATTGAAGCCACAGTTAAAGCTTCGCTAATCGTCTTGTAGTTCCCCGAATCATCTTGGGCCACCACGATATTGGCCGTAGTTAGCGTGGGCAGAGATTGCAAGAGCTTCCGGTCGCCAGGCCTCACCCAAGTAGGGAACTCATTGGTGTAGTTTGGGGTAGCATAGGGCAAATAGTTTGCGGCCAAAGTGTTGCTTATCAACTTGGAAACGTTATTTGACATCAAGGGCAACATGTTGTCTGAGATGCCGAGCTCAATGAACCCAGCCCGACAGGTCTCGAGGTTGGTCAGGGCTGTGCTAAGCCAAGTCTGCACGTCGTCCTGAGTGCACGAGTGATCAATGGTCCGGTTCAAGTGGTGGACCGTGTACTCATAAAGCTGAAGGCAATCAGCCACGCGGCCTTCTCGCGTTCATTGCGGTAGCTGGAGCCTAGCAAGTACGTGTGGGTTCGGGCGAGCTGCGCTCTCTCGTGGGCAACTTGCATGGAGGCCTTGAGGAAATGGGACTTTCGCTTGAGAGGGGTTTCCTTAGGGATGTGGGTCAAGAAGTACTCACAGGGTTGTGGGTAAGGCATTTTGCTACACCATGATTTCACATCTCTAGAGGAATAGCTACAGATGGTTTGAGATAGCAAAAGAGGCAAAAAGAGAAGGATCATGCACTTTTGGTGAAAACCCATGTCGATGGATTGTGCGTATTGCCAAGTGAAATCAAATGAAGAGAATTTGAGATTGGCGGCGTTCAATTGGGTTGGTTCATTCTGCCTTGGATTGGTCCCTTTATGGAGAAGTGAAGGCATAGTAGTGACAAGAGGCATGCAGTTACACTACCTTCCAGGAACCTGCGTTTCGATGTCATATTATATTATGATCAATTGGGGTGGTTAAAATGTTACTTTGTCAATCTATGTACCTAATGTGTCCAGCTGTGTGCAATGAACTTCCCCCATTGGAATATCATTCCAGAGAGTGATTGAGTGGCCTCATAGCTCATGCCTAAATCTCTTAGCTACTGGTCTTCAAAGTCTACCCTCCACTCATCTCTCCTTTATTACTAACTAAAGCAGAGACCAGTCTTGGATCCTTGATGGTGGTTACCTAGAGTATCTTACCAAAGCAGGGACAACCTAGACTTTCGGCTAGGCAGGTCCTATCTGTCTAGGTGTATATACTTGGCAGGCCGTCAGGACTGCATTCTTTATTTTAACGTGCCGATGTCCTCGCACCCAATCTCCCTAATTGGGGAGAAAGTTTTTCTTTCATTTCTCTAAGGAATACCCCCGAAGTTTAACGTGCTAGAGTTTAAACGAAACATCTCGAGAACATACTTCAACATTGTTTAGGGTTACATTATTTTTTTACCAGACGACTATTAGCAAAAACGGCGCGTGAACATTTCACGGCACGCGTTCCTATGCTTCTGTTGTTAGTCCTTTTGATGAAAAGTCCAACGATCCACGTGGATGCATGTGCCCGAGCCAGTAAAGAGATGGAGAGCTTTTCATGCATCTTTCCGGTTGATTCTCTTTGCATTTGGACAAACGATTTTTGACTCTAAAGACCTTTCCATAAGACGTATATATATCGGTAACCGACTTTTGACTATAAAGACTCGTGGGCTTCACAGGCCGATTTCGGACTCCAGGAACACTCCCCATGTTTGCACGACCGATCAAAAGAAGGTGGGATGTCGAAGTCAGTTTGGCCATTATGAATTCAACCAGAAACTCTTTGTTTATTCATCATGGGAATAAATGAACTTCACTGAGTGGCATTGCAGATCAGTTTGTCCTCATCAGTAAGTTTCCGCGTTTATTTTTGGAAAATTATCTAAAAAGTTCTACACATATTGCATTTTTGTCGAGTCAATCCTCAACATTTTAATTGTGTCAATTGGATCATACACCTTTTCACGTTTTGTCAATACAAGTCGTCTCGCCAATTTTGGCCGGATATCACTGACGTGGACACCGACCGCTCTATATGATATGATCGGTGCTGACTTGAACTCCTTTTTGAATTATTTTTTTTTTATTCTTTCCTTTTTTCCTTTCGTTTCTTTTCTTGAAAGGACAAGCGGCCAATTTCTAATTGTCCGTTCTTATCTCAACCCGGCAATTGGCACGAAAGCTTTATCATTGAGTACAACGTCAGCTAAAGCAAAACCCCTCCTTGCTTTCGTGGGAAAAATTTTCACTTTTCCCGGGAAAAAATTAGAAGGAAAGAGGCTGCCTCGGGGAAAAAGTAGAGAGAGAGAGAGAGATTGCAGTCCAACGAGCGTTGCTGCTTTAAGGGAGCTTTGCGAGAAGGCCAACAGGCGCAGACATCATGATCATGGAAATGTGAGCGCAGATGGCGCTGGCGACGAGGAACAAGGGCGTGGAAGGAAAGATGTAGCAAAAGAAGAGGAGGAAGATAAGGAGTTGGACGAAGCGTTTGAGAAATGGAAGTCGAAGTCATACTCCTTGACTGTTCCGCTGCGGGTCGTTGCTCTTCGCGTTTGTGTTCTTGATGCTGCAATACTAAATCCGATCTAAAATTGGGAAAAAGCTATTAGAAACGGTTTGCTGTACTTGGCCAAAGTCTCAGGCCTAACTATTGTGACATTCAGTACCCGCTAAAAATGGAAAACTAGCTTGTCAGCTTCAAGTGCTTGGAAGGAGTAGAGGAACAAAAGTGTGAAATATCGATTGTTGTTGGCCACTTCAGGCTTACCGAGTGGTAAGGCGCGGAACGCTTGATCATGTTCAAAAAGTTTGATGATATGAAGATCCATAAATGAGATGGGAATGCCAATCGCTTGAAAAGGTCGATTTGTTCGTGATGTTAAGATAGGCAACTAGTTGAAATGAAAACAGATGCCGAAAATCGAAAGAAAATTATTTCTATGGTTTTTTAAATTTTTTGATTCTTTGATTGGGAGTTTTTAAACAATCTGAGATGTTTTTTGATTAAGCAATAAAATTACTTCCTTACAGCAAAAGAGGGAAAAAGCACCTATTAAACTAGACTAGACTCTATTGAAAAAACTAGACTTGATTGCCTCTGGGCACGCAGTCCAGTTGGTAGGAGGAGGGGCTAGGGACGTGCACGTTAGGGGAACGAGTCCCTTGAACCAAACTTACAGACATGATAAATAAAGCAGGGTGAGCAAAAGAACTAGATCGAACCAATAATCATCTAGACTAGACCAAATCGGCCGGTTCTGGGTAGATCCAGTGGGAACAAGTCCGACTCCTTATTTCTAAAAATTAGAACCAGTGAATATTGATCTGATTCTCGGTTCTAGGTGTGGACCCACCCACCCAAATCATCCGGATCGGACCAATGTACACACATACAAATAAAAATGTAATGTATTGGCATATATATAAATTAGTATTTATCAAGTAAAGTGATTAATACTGGATTTTTTAATCTATGGAGAGACATGACAATTTATAAAGTCCTCGCATACTTATCTACGCAAATCTATTCCAGTATATATTTTGAAGCACATTAACATGCGCGTTGTGATGTAATTGTAATTTCACACACAATACACATTCCTATGCCAGCAAAGCAAATAGAATAATGAAAACATCATAGGTAACTTTATTTGAGATGTTATTTTCACATCATTTATGAAAAAAAAAATTATCACAATCGGTTCTTAGACCCACTTGGGAATAGGGTGGGTCCAAGAATTGGTGGACCAGACCCAGTTGCACAAACTTGGAACCAGACCAGATTATAGGGCAAAAGCTACTAAAACTCTAAATTATGCTCAGTGTGACACGTTTATCTTAAATTTTATTCTGTGACATAAAAAATCTCAAATTTGTACCTGCGAGACATATTTACCGTCCGTCAAAATTCTGTCAATGAGAACTATTAAAAATCTATTTACATGAATGCCAGAAAGCAAACAATGTTGGTATGATGGCACCCACATAGCTTAAGTAAAAAAAAATGACACTTTGGTTGAAAAATTATTTAACAAACCTTAACGGAGAGTAAGTGTGTCACATATATACAGGTTTGGAGTTTTTTATGTTGCAAAAGAAAATTTTAGGGTAAATGTGTTCTAATGGGTATAGTTAGGAATTTTTCACGTCACAAAATTTTTTGAGGATAAATGTGTTATGATAAGTATAGTTTAGAGTTTTTTGGTGATTTTTTTTTGTCTAGATTACATGATGCATTTGTCATGGGCAAAGACATTCACATACAAGCTGGTGGCCCTGGATTGAATTTTGTATGTCCTGAAAACCATCCTAGGATATCATCCTGTGCATGGTGGCAAAAGAATGCTGCTGGGCCCAGTGACGCTAATAGCGACGAAAAATTATTGCTTTTCTATGCAGGGTGGCAAAAATTATTGCTCTAATCATTAGAGCCACCCAATTTTGTAGGGATGGGGTTGATCACGAGGTTATCGAGCTTTAGCTAACTGGCTGTTGGATAGATATTCTTTTTGTTTAATGTTTTAGGAATCCTTCCGACCAAAACAAAAATGCTTTAGGAATTCTTTGTCGAGAATTTGTCAACAAATGGAACTTCTTAACATTAAAGAAAAATGACACAAATAGTTCATAAAATTTGATTTAATATGTAATTTGATCCATGAACTTTTAATTCGTTTAATGTGATCCCTAAACTTTAACTTAATGTGCAATGTGGTCTTTGAACTTTTAATTTATTCAATGTCATCCATAAAATTTTGGTATATGTTCAATTTAGCCCCCGAACTATATAAAAAATATTCAAAGTAATCCTTCCATTATTTCAAGTGTAGGGACTGCATTGAAAATTTTTATATGATTGAGGAACTATATTAAACATGTACAAAAAAATTCAGGAGCTATATTAAACAACTTAAAAGTTTATTGTCCAAATTGCATATTGAACCAAAGTTTATGAATTATTTGTGTCATTATTCCTAAGATCAATTAAGTAGGTTGAATTAAGTTTCAATTAGCCATCGAATAATTCTAGGAAATTAAGCTGTTTTATCCATCCATCTTGAGTAACCCTCCAATAAAAAAAACCATCATTCGTCAAACTTTATTGATTACTTTTAAAATCTAGTCATTAAAAAGAAGGGTTAATACCACGAAAAATCTCAAACTGGTACACCTATGACTAATTTACTCTAAACTATTTCTTTGACCACAAAAAACTCTAAACTGGTACACCTGTGACAATTTTACCCTGAATTAATTTTTTAACTATAAAAAATTCTAAACTAATACACTTGTGATAATTTTACCCTGAATTAATTTTTTGACTACCAAAAATCCCAAACTAGTACATCTGTGACAAATTTACTCTTCATTAGTTTTCCCTAAATTTTACTGTCAAATTGCTAAGTTTAATGACATGTGATAGTTGACAATTGTACCAGTTTTGGATTTTACCCCTCTATTTGTCACAAGTTTACCAATTTATGATTTTTTGTGATAGTAATTCAATTTAATGGACACTAACGGAGAGTAAGTTTATCACAAATGTATCAGTTTAGGGTTTTTAGTTGTCAAAAAAATTAGTTCGGGATAAAATTATCACAAGTGTACCAATTTGGGATTTTTGGTGATCAAAAAATTAGTTCGAAGTAAAAATGTCACATCTGTACCAGTGTGGCGTTTTTTGTGATAAAAAAATAGTTCGGGATAAATTTGTTACAGGTGTACCAATTTAAGATTTTTAGTGATCAAAAAATTAGTTCGGGGTAAAATTATCACGGGTATACCAGTTTGAGATTTTTTGTGATATTAACCCTGAAAAAAATGGTATGGTCTTTGAATTGCTCATCGGATCGATTCTCAACCAGATCTCAATCATAAAAAAACACTTTTACTTCCGGTATTTATGGTCTTTCCAATACTATGACCCACGAACAAAATGTTTTCGCTCCAACTTCAATATTCTCTTCTTACGTACCGGTCTTAGCATTGATTATGTACCTTGCCGTGCCGGACCACTTCGATGTGTGGTCTCAGCTTCGCTAATCATCTTGTGTTTCCCGAACTATCTTGGACCAGCACGATATTGGCCATAGAAACCGTGGACAAAGATTGCATGAGCTTTTGATCGCCAAGTTTCACCCAAGCAGAAACATTAGTGTAGTTTGGCGTTGCATAGGGAACATAGTTTTGTGAATAGTGATGCCTATCAAATTGGAACCATTATTTGACATCCAAGGCAACACCTTGCCCGCAAGCCTGAGCTCAACGAACTCAACCTGATAGGTTTGAAGGTTCATTAGGGCGGTGCTAAGCCAAGTCTACGCATCGTCTTGAGTTCGCCGGCAATGGATAGTCCTGTTCAAGTGAAGGACCGTGTGCTAATAAAGCTAAAGGTAGTCGGCCAGACGGCCTTCTCGAGCTCATTGTAGCACATGGAGCCCAGTGAGTACGTTTTGGTCCTAATGAGCTTGGCTCTTTTGTGGGTGACTTGCATCAAGGCCTTGAAATTTGGATAATTGCTTGAGAGGAATTTGCTTAGGGTTGTGAGTCTTTCTACTCACTTGGCTGTGGGCATGGCATTTTGCTACACCATAATTTCACATCACTAGGGGAATTGCTATAAATGATTTAAGATAACAAAAGAGGCTACAAAAGAGAAGGACCATCAACTTTTGATGAAGACCCATGTAAATTGATCGCGTGTGTTGCTAAGTGGAATTTTTTCATAGGCCGAGAAAATATGAACGTAAGTAAATAGATAGAAATGAGAATATGATGAGAAATTTTGAGATTGACGATCTTATTATAATATATTAATTACTCTATGCCACACCAATTCTCAAATGTTAGATTTTTTCTAACACGATTTACATGTGTATCTCAACAATCTCTCACTCATGTGTGATCTGAATATTAGGCTTGTTTTCCTCAATTCAGGTATCCCCGCAACAACAATGCTTTAGTATCTTTCTTTGAACCGAATCATGAAAGCTGCCGTCGAGACCATGTTGCTACACCAAAACGTCAACCTTTGCTTGAAACCATGTTGATCACAAGATTCATTCCTTGATGTATTCACCAATCACCATACACAATATCATTCCCTATAATTGTAGAATTGGATCGCCAATGGTGGTTACCGAAATTTCTACTAGGAGCGAGAGACGTTTCAAATAGAAAGAGCCGAAGACTGCAACCAAAATCTTCGCGCCCAAGGTTGGGGACCGCTGTGACAGTCTGGCAAGCTGATTGCAGTCAAGTCGTTGGAGTTTCCAAAATTGCCACAGTCACTTGCAAGGCGACTTAGGTGAGTCAGTCGTGCAAGAAGAACTATGCCTGTTTGATATTTGCTGAAGAATAGTCTGGTTGGTCACTCTATGTGCTAAAATTAATCTTCATGCAAAGAATAAAGAGAAAAGCACTATCAAGATGTTCTATTACGACTCTCTATGGGGCAAATTATAATGGCCACCATCTCCTGGACTCATTGGCTTGAACTAGAATTGGTCGATTCGAGGTTATCTTTGTTGGTGAAGACTGTACTGGTTGCCTAGTGTGGCTAGCCCAGTCGCCAAAACTCTTTATTGTTTTAGTTTTCTTTAGAATAGACAGCACAGGATTGTAATCCGAGAAGTGCCGAGCTACTATGTGATCTTCGATTGATTTTTAAGGTTTATCCATGCGTTCTCTTAATCTTCCTCATTGAATACTGTCTGCGGGAATGTGGCATAAGTTCAAAGGATCAGTCAGCAATCTCATCCAAATCTTACCAAATTTGAGGAAAACTGCAGGGCTGATGTAGAGATACTCATGGTTTTTGAACTCTGGAAAGACTGATTTAGAATACGACAGTTGGCACGACCAGTTATTTCATAGTAAGAATCAACACTCAACTGTCTTATTTGATCAAGGCGCATGTGTCATTTTAATAACACTGTGTAGCAGCCATTTAAAGTCACAGCATGACACCGAGAAGCCACAGTTTTCTTATGTTTCAGTGCAGGAATCATCACCCTTCAAGTGAGTCTTCATGAAATATTATTAAGTACTTCCGTCCAGTGACACATTGAGCATTCTGAAATTTGGTGATATTGCCTAACCCTTAACTTTCATCACTCTATCGATGAGCTATTTCTCAAGAATTCAGGGCTTTTGATTTTTTTCGTGATAAAGGAAATCCAGCAAGTTGTCTAACATTATCATGGTTACCAAGGCTTAAGATTGTAATGGAAGTTTGTAATGGAAGTGGTAGATGATGAGACTAGCAAATATCACCTAGAGGGGGTGAATATGTGATTTTAATGCAAATTGATCAAATTTAATGCGGAAGTAATTGATCTCGGTCAAAGACCGAACAACGTTCAGATTTTAGTTAGACTTTGAATGACAAACAATCAAATGTGCAATAAAGAGATTTAGGGAATAGAGAATATGCACACAGATGTATAGTGATCTGGCTTATAGCAAGCCTACGTCTACTCTCCCACGCCGACAACCTACTGGCTAGATTCCACTAGATAATAAATCAAGAGATTACAAGTTCTGAGTGATCCTTCTGAACATCACTCTATCTCTCTTGATCAAGAATATTTTGGAACTTAACCGAGCTTGCTATTCACTGTCTCAAACCAAGAAGCAAATCCTGACTGGCAAGGCGAGAGATTGGAGACACCCCAAGACAAAACAAGCAGTCATTGCCAAAACGAGAAATTTCAAAGGTTGGGACTGATCATATGCTGGGTTGCACATAGGTTATGTGGCTCTTTCTCTGCTGCCTATGGTCTCTTGATGTGACCTGCTTGCTCCTGTAAATGTTAGTGAAATTTTGCATTACAATTGTTACCCCTTAAGGAGAAGATTTAGCATTAGTTTGGAGAAGCCTGAAGATCATTTCGAGGGCTTTATACATAGTTAAATGTTTTGACTATTGTCACTCCATGCAACACAAAACATGGAGTATGTCTGCAGTGGGGGCTTGGATGCTTTTTTCCTGGTATCTTGTACTTACACATGGGAATATTTTCTTTGTGACGTGTAAATCTTTCTTTTCAGTTCCTTCAACTTCTTTAGGCAATCATTATCTAAGGAGATGCGATCCATTCCCATCTACGGCTTTATCGTCAAAACAATTCACCAAACAAATGGCTCTTTGTTAATTCTTATTCTGCAGATCATAGTCGCAGCAGAAGGTGAACAAAAGTGGCGCTTCAATAATCCTCTGCTTCTATCTTTCTATGTAACTTCCTTAAAGTAACTGCAGCTGAAGTCGATGTTCAACTTTGGTTAGCAAGAGATCAATGAATCTCGTGTTGGCCACGAAAATGGCACGCCTAGGATTACCATAATCAGAAACCGAAACACGTTAATGGAGAATTGTCGATTCGCGTATGTCGCGATCGAACTCCCGAGCCCTGTCTTTTGGACAACATGCAAAAAGGAGGGGGGCTCGCCTGGTACGTGTTAAGTCTAGGTTCAGGACTTAACTCGGGCTCTCCCAAGCCCATACCATATCGCAACTTAGTGTTTAAGTTTTTTAACACGTAGGTGATTTACATGCAGGAGTTGCCACTAATCGATTTGGGGTAAGTCGATTAGAAACCCAAATAGGGTGACGGGAGAATCACCCTATTCCTACGAACCAGAGATTAACTGAATTCGGGGACTTGGTTACACTAGTTGGATAACTAATGCCCTTTCGGTACCATTTTACTCTGTTCCTTTTTTGAAAACATTTATCAGGCAATTTGGATTGATTTTAGGACCCTTCTCCTAACATGTGAGGTGATCAAGTGAGTGCATAATCAGAAATGATCAGCAGTCAGAAACACAACAATTCATGCAGCCTAAGGTTCTAACCTTAACTAAGTCAGATGACATTCAAAAACAAAATAGCTTATGCAATTGTATTAAAAACATGCGTAATAACTACACTACGGTTAAAAAAACGCAACATACTACCGCGCGATTTGAAGTTTGTCTGATTTAAAAAAAACAACATGCATAATTATAAAGGATTAGAACACTCAGATAAGTCATACAATTTTTTTTTTTTTGATTTTTTTTTTCGAAAAAAAAATCGAGATAAGAAAACAAAATAAGAAAAGAAAAAGGAAATATACATTTTTTAAGAAATTTTTAATTTTTAAGTTTTTTTTAATTTTTTTAATTTTTTTAAAAAAAAACTAAATATGGAAAAAGAAAAAGAAGAAGAAAATCTCTTTAAAATTTTTTTTATTATTATTATTTAAATTTTTTTTAATTAATTTTTTTTAAAACATAAAAGAAAAGGAAAAGAAAAACCCTTTTTTTCAAAATTTTTTTTTTAAATAATTTTTAATATAAAATAAAAGAAAATAATAATAATAATAAAACCGGACGGGTCGGGTCGGATCCGGGTCGGTCAGAACCAACTCGGGTCAACGGACCCAACCCATTGTGTTGACCGAGTTGGATTTCCAGATCCGACCCGGGTCAACGGGCCAACCAGGTCATTGACCCGGGTTAGGACCGGATCAAGCTTGGTTGGGGCCCGATCCGGTGAAAAAAAACGAAATAGGGCCGGTTCGACCGGATCAAACCCGGCCGGATGAGGCCCGGCCACCGCAAACCGGTGCAACGATCTGGGCAGCAGTGCGAACCGGTTCTCGCGGCGATAAACGCGTGAGAACGTCGGCTGTCGAGATCCGTCGACTCGCCGGCCGACCCAGACCAAATCGAGCCCGGTTTTGCACTCCTGGGACACCCAAAAGACTTCATCAATTACCCCACTCGCCATCCGGCCACGTACTCGCCGGCCGGCGAACACAACTTACCCGGCATCATTTGGACATTTTATCGAACAGGTGGTAGGCGCGACGAAAACAGAGACATTTTGACCTCCTCCGGCGAGCCGGTCGGCTCCGGCGACTCACCTCGCCCCTGACGGCGGTGACACCTCGGGCCGAGCGGGGTGGCGGTATGGGCCTGGAATCGCGCCACAAGGCCGGCGCAAGTCCCGGCCAGATCGCACCAGCAAAGCAGGGGAGAACAGAGGACTTCTCGGCCGGGGAAGTGCTAATTGTCGAAGGCACGGCTGGGTGGCCTCCGGCGGCTGCGTGGGCGGTGGCGAGGTTGCTGGCTCTTCTCCGGCCGACGACCTCGGTTGCTTGTCTCTCTCTCTCTTCTTTGCTCTCTCTCTCACTCTCTCTGTCTTTCTCTCTTTCTCTCTCTGTGAATCTTTTGAAAATGGCCGACCCGAGGCTCTGGCTTCTTCATGGCGACAACAACGTTACTGGTTTGCTCCGGCGAGGCCTCGATCACACCCTCTCTCTCTCTCTATTCTCTTCGTTCTCTCCCTTTCCCTACTCTGTTTTTCTCTCAAAATTGCGACCGGCGCTCCTCTCTCTCTCTCTTCGGCTTTTATAGGTGGCGACGACGCCTGCGCCCCCCCACATCGACGACGGCCTCGCACCGCCTATGCCCCGCGGAATCCCCGCGGGCCATGTGCCGTCGGCAGGGGACGCCATCGCAAAGGGAAAAAAAATCCAGAGGAACAAGGGGAGGAGAGGGATAAAAGGATAAGGGGAGGCCAGGAAACGGGGGGAAGATGGGACTGGCAATTAATGCCAATCCTATTGGCGTGCTCGTCCGGGCCTCTCCTGACCGGATGACGACGATGACGAGGGGCGGCGCTGGTGCGGTGTCATGCCTCCGCCGCAAGGTAGACAAAAGGGCAAGAGAGCTTGGCTGCGGTGGGGAGAGGAAGAAGGAATGAAGTCACGAGCCGAGCCCAAATGTGGGAGAGGAAAAGAAAAAGAAAGGAAAAGGAGAGGGGGCTGGGCCGTGTGGGGAAGAGGAGAGGAGAAAGCGGGCTTGGAGGAGGAGGCCCACGCGGGAAAAAGAAAAGGAAGTGGCGGGCCCGGGGGGGAAAAGAGAAGCGGTAGGGAGGAGGCCCACGCGCGGGGGGGAAAAGGGAACGGGCCGGGTCGGCCTGGGCCCGACCCGGCTCGACTCGATTTATTTTATTATATATATATGTTTAATTAATTAATTAATTTTAAAATTATTTATTATTTATTATTTATTTATCTATTTATTTTTTTCATTTTTTTATTTTTTTTGAAATTTTAAATTAAAATTTTTTAAAAGCTCTAATAGACCCTATTAATGCAAAATATGCCTAATTTCTATATGCAATGCATTTAAATATATTTTTTTGTTTTAGGAATTAAAGGAATTTAACTCCTAAATTTTGTGTAATTAATTTTGGGCAAATTTAAAAATAGGTGTCAAAAGCGTACCTGGTTTGGAATCCATCGAACTTGACGCGGAATTTACGACGGTTTCCAAACACAAACTCAAGATCTTCTCCCTTATACCCTTCGTTAGAACACTGGCCTAATGAAATTGTCACTCACAAGAAGAAAGTTCTTTCTAAATCCGTATGTGAGTTAAATTGTGTATCATCAGGTTAGGGGAGGGACTTGAACGCTATTTATAGAGTCTTCGACCATGGGCCCTCTCATTACGGGTCGGGCCATACTCGGCCCACACTAGCCAGCCCCATATTAGACTTATTAAGAATCCATATATCTTACCTTTATTAGATCAAACTAATTCGATTAATTTCAATTAATGAAGCTCACATTAGGAAATTCTTACATTCTTCCACTTGGGCGATGTTAATTGAAAGAGAACTGTTTGCGCACCCTTATATTGGTCTAGAGATTATTCTTAATAGTCAATCCGATCTCATAAAGTCTCGAATACCGAATCATGGTGGTAACTACATGTACTCACGCATAGCCTTCCATGGTCACGAGTGCTTTCAATTTTACTGATATGGATTCAATATGGTAGTGTGTCAAATGGACAATACCTCATAATGAGTGATACTCTATGTGTTGTCCACTTTGTTAGTCTAAATTCTTTTTCCTTAAATGTCACAAAACCTAGTATGTCACCAGAGAATATCCTTCATGGTTCCAATGAACCTTCATATGTCTTACCTTGATAGTTAACTGTACTTTATGTGTAACAAGACATATCGTTAAGACTAATATCAAGAATGCCCCATAGCTTGTACTCAAGGTTTACACAATGCCTCTAGATTTTCATCAAATATATGTACTCAACTTGATAAATCTACATTCACAAATGTTTTATTGAATGCAAAAGAGTTGATACATATTCAAATATTACAAAATGTAACAAAATTAGATACAAACTTTATAAGAACAACATAAAACTAAACAACTTCCACTAATTAATAGTATCCCATGATACTCCTAAGCCCATGTTCATGACATATTGATCAAATACACAAGGGCGAAGGCCTTTAGTTAGCGGATTTGCAATCATATCATCTGTTGAAATGTGCTATACTGCAATATCACCATTTTGAACTTTTTCCTTTATAGTCAGGTACTTGACCTCCATATGCTTAGACCCCTTGAAACCTTTGTTGTTGTTTATAAACAATATTGCAGAGTTATTGTCACAATCCAGTTGTATGGGCCTATCCCCAAAATCAAATATGGTCAACTCCTTAATGAGGTTCCGGAGCCAAATTGCCTGAGTAGAGGCCGAAAATCATGCAACAAACTCCGCTTGCATGGTAAATGATGTCATTGATTTCTGTTTCTCACTTTTCCATGATATTGCACCTCTTGCTAACTTGAAGATATAATCTGTTGTCGACTTCTTTTCATCGTGACAGACAGCAAAGTCTGAATCCGAATACCCAACTAGCTGTAGGTCCTGAACATGTTTATAAATCAGCATATAGTCTTTTGTCCTCTTTAAATACCTCAAAACCTTCTTGGCAGCAACCTAATGATCATGTCCTAGATTTAACTGATATCTGCCTAGAAGTCACATTGCAAAAAGCAATATCTAGTCTAGTACATACTTGAGCATACATAATACTCCCAAGTGCACTAGCATAAGGTACATTCTTCATTTGAGCTTTCTCAAAATCTGAATGAGGACATTGTGACAAACTTAACTTATCACCCTTAATGACAGGAGCAATTCCTGGCTTGCATTGCTGCATGTTGAATCTTTTTAAGATACGATCAACATATGCCCTCTGAGATAAACCCAATAGTCGGTGAGAACGATTCCTATAAATTTCAATGCCAAGGACAAAAGTCGCCTCACCAAGGTCCTTCATATCAAAGTTCTTTGACAATATCCGCTTTGTTTCATGCAGTAAACCAAGGTTATTGCTCGCAAGCAGAATATCATCCACATAGAGTATAAGGAAAATGAATTTCCTCCCACTGACCTTGGAGTATATACATTGATCTACTTTATTCTCAACAAAACCAAATGAAGCAACAACACTATGAAACTTTAAGTACCATTATCTAGAAGCTTGCTTGAGACCATAAATAGACTTTTTCAGTCTACATACAAGCGTACCTGAATCATCTACCGCAAAGCCTTCAGGTTGCATCATATAAACTTCTTCATTAAGGTCTCCATTGAGAAAGACAGTTTTGACATCCATTTGGTATAACTCTATATCGAAATGAGCTACCAATGCCATGATCACTCTGAAAGAATCTTTAGAAGAGACTGGAAAAAAGTTGCTTCATAGTCTACTCCTTCTCTCCGAGTGAAACCCTTGGTTACCAATCTTGCTTTAAATTTTTCAATCTTTCCTTCGGAGTCCCTTTTAGTCTTATACACCTATTTGCAGCCAATGGGTCTATGACCTTCAGGAAATTCAACAAGTTCATAAACTCCATTATGCTTCATGGACTGTATTTCATCTATCATTGCATCCAACCACAATTCTGACTAAGGACAAGAAACAGCTTCCGCATAAGTCACTGGATCAGCCACAGAACCGATATCGTAATCTTGTTCTCCTATATAAACTAAATAGTCTTGTGGTATAACTGATTGTCTCTCCCTAATGGATCTCCTTTATTGGAGCAACAAGAGCCTCATTCCCTGCACTTGAGAGCATTGAGGAACTTCATTAGGAGCTGTCTCGACAACAGATCCTGAGCCTCAACAAGTTCAGTCTGTGATGTGGGAATCTCCACAATTATCTATATGGGAGGAGATAAAGATACAACATTACCCATCATACTATTATCCTTAATAGTTTGTGAGTAGCTATTTTTTTCGACCACATCAAACTCTAGAAACTTAGCTGTCTGTGATTCCATAATTTTTGTGCATCCATTAAGATTATAGAACCGATATCCTTTCGAATGATCCGGGTAAGATACAAAATAACACCGAGTGATTCTGGAGTTCAACTTACTTAATGTTGGATTATATAACTTCATTTCTGCAGGACATCCCCAAACCTTAAGATGGTTTTTGCTAGGTTTACGTCCAGTCCATACCTCAAAAATAGTCAATGGAACAACTTGAATAGGTACACGATTCAGAATGTACAAAACTATTTTCAAATCTTCACCCTACAGAAAATCAGGTAAATTTGTCCTACTAATCATACTCCTTACCATTTCCATAAGGGTGCGATTACGTCTTTCGGCTACACCATTTTGCTTAGGACTCCCAGGCATAGTGAATTAAGCCACTATCCAGAATTCTCTAAGTATTTGGCAAATGGCCCCTTATGTTGTCCGGCATCGCCATGCTTGCCATAATACTCTCTACCTCGGTCGGATCTAACAACTTTTATGACCTTTCCCAACTGTTTCTCGACTTTAGTCCAAAAAATCTTGAACTTATCAAGAGACTCAAACTTTTCTTTAATCAAGTACAGATAGCCATATCGAGAATAGTCATCAATAAACGTGATAAAATAAAAATTTCTACACAAGGTTGCCGTATAGGGTCTACTTATGTCAGTGTGAATGACCTCTAATAGGTCAGAACTTCGGACTGCAGTTTTTTTCTTTATCTTGGTCATTTTACCTCTACAATAGTCTACGCATGTTTCTAGGTCATCTTTAAGAGCAGGTAGGATGTTAGTCTTTATCAGCCTTTCCACTCTATCCTTAAAGATATGACTAAACCGTTTATGCCACAATGCATAAGACCGTTCCTTAGGTAGTGGTCTTTTGGAAACAACCTTTTCAGCCGTATAAGCGACGTATATGTCATTGGAAGACAAACATAATCTGTACAATTCGCTGGACATATAACAGCACCCAACTTTATTTGAATTAAGAAATAAAGAAATAACATTGTTCTTGATTTCAAAAGAGTAAATATACATGTCCAAACACAATACGGAAACTAAGTTCCGTTTAAAAGAAAGTACATGAAAAGTGTCTTTCAACATTAATCTAAAACCAGAGTCTAGAATCATGATTACATCTTCCACAGATACAACATCAGCTTTCTCGTTATTTCCCACTGTGAGTCTTGACTCATCTTGATTTGGCTTCCTCCGATTTATGAATCCCTATATGGTAAATGCAACATGATTAGTTGCACCGCTATCAAGCCACCAAGAACTGGATGGTGCTTCTGATAGGTTGGATTCACAAACAAGTGCCAAAGAATCATTACCTGTATCCTCATGTTTAGACAACCAAATTTTAAACTTTCCACAGTCCTTCTTCATGTGACTTTTCTTCTTATAAAAGAAGCATTGGTCACCATCCTTTTTTAATGATGTTTTCTTTGGACCCATATTGTCCGATTGACCGATAGTGTCATGAGCACCTTTATGAGTACGATTTCTGGATTTCTTATTCTTCCTTTTGTGGGAACTAGAAACATATAAGGCTAGATGCTCTTTTTCTTTCTTAAGTTTCTCTTCCTCTGCCACCACCCTTGCTATCAAGTCATTCACTGACCAAGTCTCATCTTGGAAATTATAATTTGTCTTTATAATCCCAAAATCGGGTGGAAGGGTGTTCAAGACTTAATGCACAATACAAGTATCAAGAATGAAAACATTAAGAGCTTGAAGCTTCGTCTTTAGGTCTACTATCCTAAGGATATAATCTCTAACCCCAGTAGTACCATCATACTTCATATTGAAGGAGCTTTTGAAAAAGTGTACCAACCTCAGCATTAGATGAAATGCGATTTCTAGCCTCTAAGGCTGCCATCATTTCCTTAGCAGAACAGTCAGCTGGCAAACCACTTTTCAAGTGTTCTTGAATGAATTTCTTCATTGTCAATGAGCAAATCCGATTGCTCTTTTCCCAGGCAGCATAGTCCGTTTTCTCAACTTCAGTAATAATGGCCATGATATTTGCTGACTTATCCTTTGTAAGAGTAATGTGAACATCCGCCAGCTCCATTCCAAATAAAAAATCCTCTTTCCATTTCTTAAAGTTCAACCCAGTAAGGACCTCAATTGAAATGGAATTGCTATTTATAGAAAAGGTGACTAGAAAATAAACAAACAATACAATCAGCATCATGTGAATACTTATCTAGAGAATTACATACATCATCACATAATCACCTTTGGGCAGAAAATATAACATGCAGTTGTACACTCTCCACATGACAGCGACCATGAGAACATATTATAATCTTTCACGAAATCACCACCTTTGGGTGTATGAACCACTAAGATTAGTCATTTCTCAAGCATATGCTATATATGTACCCC
This sequence comes from Syzygium grande, assembly GCA_024733475.1. Classification (NCBI taxonomy): domain Eukaryota; kingdom Viridiplantae; phylum Streptophyta; class Magnoliopsida; order Myrtales; family Myrtaceae; genus Syzygium; species Syzygium grande. The sequence goes on from JAMXDD010000001.1 coordinate 31,981,882, forward strand.
TCCATGAACTAATACAAGATCACCTCCTTTGGGAATATAATCACGTAATAGACCAGGAGACATCCCACCACAATATGAGACCGATATTTCTCAAACCTAGTCAAGTGTGCCACTTTGGCGGTCACAACCCAACTGAATCCTTCAAAATCTCTCATACCAGGAATATGAGCTTTATGTATCACATTTACTATATGCATGTAATGCTAGACGTAAAAACAGGGGCGTATGTCTTTGAAATTACATGCCATGCTAATTATATTGTTCCATTCATTGATAGACAATAAATTACACCCTACACAGTTCTTATGTGGTGATATACATGTGAGCTACCATATGTATTTCTGAAACCATAGAGAAATACATGAAAATATGCAAAAATACCCTAAAAATACATGTATATAGGGTTCTATACGTATTTTCACATCTGTAAAAGCTTCAAAGATGTAAAATAAATATACCACAGTATAAAGCATCTCGATACGAATGCATTGGTACCAAGAACATCCAAAACGGATGTCGGACGTGCTCTCACGCGCCGCCGGAAGGAGTGGCACATGCGCGCGTGTTCAGCTGGTCAAACCAGTCTGAACAACCAGTCTGACTGATTGACCGGTCCGACCGGTTAACCAGTCCAACCAGTCAACTGTCAACGGACTGGTCTGACAAGTTGATCGGTCGGGTCAACGATCGGGTAGGGCCATGGATCGGGTCAACGGTTAGATCGGGTCAACGGTCAAGTCAAGTCAGGATCCGGGTCGGGTCAACGACCGGGTCAGGTCAGGATCTGGGTCGTGTCAACAATCGGATCCATGCCTCGCTGATGTCATGCTGACGTCAGCATGCGGTTACCGGCGAACAAACGCGCCAGTTCGGCATGGCCGCACGTGGCCGTCACGCGCTGCTACACCTAGGGCGCGTGTAGGCGCGTGACGGCACGTCCGGCCTCCTCCGGTGACGTGCTGCCCATCATTCTTTTCGTCTTGATGAGTTGATTCCAAATATGTAATAAAATTTAACTTTTATTCGACAAAAAATTTCGAAACTGGGCAAAAACCTCTCTGACAAAACGAAAACGGTCCTAATCCGTATGTTTCAGTTTTAATCTATGGCAGGCTCTGATACCACATGTTGGCTATGAAAATGGCATGCCCAGGATCACCATAATCAGAAATCGAAACACGTTAATGGAGAATTGTCGATTCGCGTACCTGATTTGGAATCCATCGAACTTTATGCGGAATTTGCGACGGTTTCTGAACACGAACTTAAGATCTTCTCCTCTATACCCTTCTTTAGAACACTAGTCTAATGAGATTGCCACTCACGAGAATAAAGTTCTCTCTAAATCCGTATGTGAGTCAAATTGTACATCATCAGGTTAGGGGAGGGACTTGAGCGCTATTTATAGAGTCTTCGATCACGGGCCCCCTCATTACGGGCAGAGCTGTACTCGGCCTACACTAGCCAGCCCCATATTAGACTTATTAAGAATTTATATATTTTACCTTTATTAGGCCAAACTAATTCAGTTAATTTCAATTAATGAAGCCCACATTAGGAAGGTCATTCAATTGACCAGGGATAGTATCTATGAATCTGGTTTACCCTTTCACTTGGGAGTAACATTCAATGCTTCAAATTCATCTATCATCAGAAGGTTTAGCGCTCTCCTACATCCAACATTGTTAGCCATCAGTTCGATCTTTGTTCTGTTGTTTGTTCAGGGTTCGAGCTTTACCTCTTTGGTTCTCTAGCTCTAATGTTCAATATCGTGATGTTTCGAGCACAATTGGTCGTTTTGATTTAGTTTGCGTCGTTGCTCAGAGGACAAACTGCACGCCCTGGCACTTAGTTGTTAGTGATTGTGGTCACACTTCTTTGCGCTATTCCCCGTTGGAAGATTTTCATTAGGTACTCGCCTCTATCTTGCCGATGCCAATTTATGATACTTTTTTCCTGGAGAGGTGACATTGTTATCTCATTCTGAATTAGCTTGATCATCTTCAATCAATTTTATGCCTTATCTAATTCGAAGTAGATTCCTTGGAAAAACAGAGCTATATACCGCAGCATTGGGAACTATTGAAGCTAAAAAAGTTTTCTTGAACTTGCTGTTTTCAACTCGGGTACTCCGTCCAATATCCAGGAGTTTCTGCTGGTTTTCGGAAAGCATTCTCAGAATATTGAACCGTAATTAAGAACGACTCAATCCCAAAATTGTTGGATGGTTTGACTGTTGAACGTTATTCCAATTGGCGCACGGGATGGATTAGTCTTGATGGTGCCTCAATTGTGTTCTTGATGCTGCAATACCAGTTCGAGCTAAAGTAAGGAAAGAAGCTATTAGAAGTGGTTTGTGTACCAGCCCAGGACCAATCGGTCCTAACTACTGGTCTCGTGTATCTGCTACAAATGGAGAACTAGTTTGTCAGTTTTAAGTGCTTGGAAGGAGTCGAGGAACAAAAGCATGAAAGAGCGGCTATGATCGGCTTCTTCGGGTTTGGGCAGTACAATGCGGAATGCTCGATCATGTTCGGAAGTTTGCTAGTCCGATGATCCGAGGTTGAGTGGTCCGAATGTCGACCACTTGATTAAGTCAAATTTGGTCGCGATGTTAAGTCTTCGTTTATTGCGGAAAATGAATCATTTGAAAAATATTTTCCTAAAAATAATCACTTATGTCGCTAAAAATAATTAGTCAATATAAAATGTTTTCACTATCGACAATAATTTATTTTTAAACATTTTTGTAGACGATGAAAATATTTTTCGTTCATTTATTTTTGTAAGCCATACAAACGATTACTTTTAGATCCTTACCAAAAAAAAAAAACGATTACTTTTAGAAAAAATGGTTTCCAAATCATTCATTTTCGTAAAACAAACACACTATTTGGTTTTATTCCTTTCGTGGAAAACAACTTTTAGGAAAATGTTTTTTAGATTTTCCGGCGTTCGTTCACTGGAAAATAAACTAGTTAAGGAAAATATTTTCCCTAAATAGAAAAGATACCTTCAAAACTAGGAAAATTGTTTTCCTCTTTTTGAAGAGAGGAAATTATTTTCCCTCTTCTCTTTTTTTTTTTGGGTAAAGATTTTCCCTTCTCTTTCCTCTCTACACTCCTTCAAATTCCTTTTCTTTTTAATTTTTTAATTTTTCTTTTTTATTATTTATAAATCTTTTCTTTTTCTTTTCTATTCTTTTTTTCTTTTCTATTTTTCGCTACCGGTCGCCGACCATAGTGATGACCAATGACCTGCCATAGGCAAGGGATGAGCTCGCTTGTGGCCAGCGAGCGAGGCCAAGCTTCACTAGATCTGGCGAGGCGAGGATTCGGCCTCACTTGAGGCCAGCAAGGCAAGGCTCCACCTCAGGCAAGGCTAGTAAGCTCAAGCCTCACCGATCTTGAGCGAGTCAAACCTTGCTAGATCTAGTGAGGCGAGGCCTCACTCTCAGCTAGCAAGCTCGAGCCTCGTTGGCCTAAGACAAGCTCATCCATCACCTATGGCCAGTAGAGAAAGAAAGAAAAGAATAAAAAAACAGAAAAGAAAAGAAAAGAAATATACAAATTTATTTAAAAATTCAAAAAATAAAAATAATTAAAAATTCAATTTTTTTTAAAAACTTATTAAAGGGAGTGCAAGGAGGAAAATCAAATCAGATTTTCCATACTGATTTTCCAGGTCATTTTCAAATCTCAGCCAAATATCGTAAATATTGTCATTTCCTTGGAAAATGACTTTCTGGAAAAAAAATTTTCAAAAACGTTATATTTTTTGCGCGAAACAAATGGAGCCTTCGATAGGCTATTAGTTGAAATGAAAATAGATACCAAAAATTAAAAGAAAATAACCAATGTAAGCCCCAATAAAAGTGATGAACAATTTGTAACCCCCAGAGGTGTAAGGCATGTCGTAACCCCCAGAGGTGTAAGGCATGCCAGCGGCAAGCAACCAAGTGCCACCGGGGATCAAGTTCCCAACGGTGAACATCGAAGCCTCCATTGCGCTTGTGATGACATGGTAACCTGCCCACGTGACCCTATCTGTGGTCAATGACCCGGGGCCCGTGTTCATATACTCTCCATAGTATAGAGTCGTAAGGGCAAAGTCACCGTCCCACTCCAACCAGCCAGCCGAGTCAATTAGGCTATCAAGATAAGTCATCATGAAAATAGTTCTTGAATATGGTTGCCACGGCCTCCCAAGGTACGTCTTCACTGAGCTTTGAACCATTATCAAGTCTGAAGCTGCGGTGACTTTGCAGTTTTGGATGGAGATGCCAGTGTTCTGGTTGGGGTCAGTCCGACCCTGTGCGGTGATGGTATTGACCTTGTTAGGAGGGTTTCTGGCATAGATGTTGCAGTTCTGGAAAACGACGGCAGCATTTCCAAAGATGAAATCAGTAGTGCCATAAATGTCGCACTCTCTATAGAACTGTCGCCCGGAATGAACATGAAGGGTGTCTTGATATCCCTCAAAGCCACATCGATAGAAGACTGAGAGGTCGGAGCTAGAACGTAGAGCTACTGCTTGGTAATTCGCAACGCCGGCCGTGTTACGAAAAGTGATGTCTTGGGCAATGAATCCGTCACCATCAACAGCTGAAACTCAAGATGAGAAATTATTGGTACACGTAAGTCTATTTGTACATGTAGTTTATAAACTAGAAAGTATCTCAGCAAACTAAACAAGGATCTCTAGATGCTTAATTTACTACCTCATATAACCAAATAATTGTACAACCATGTGCACTAAAAGCAATCAAAAGGCTATTAAAATTTATTTAAGAGCAGGACTATTGTCTCATTGCTTTATTCTAAAGGCTATTGTGTAAAATGATACTTGTTAAAAGTTATGAATATTGTATATGTGTAGTATCTTTCACATGGTTGGTGTACCAAACTAAGAAATGCTTTAGTATATATGTAGCTGTTGACACATATTTTTTAATTGCCCAATAGGTCGGTCACAACAATAACCTTATCCGATCTCTATTTATTTTTTTCCCTTTTAATTCAGGAAAAAGAAGGTTGGTTCGTTCTTTAAGCATCTTCATTTTCAAGAAAATAGAGACATGCTTAAGCAGCTTAACTAGTTGAAAGATTCGTGTTGGCTTCATTAAGAAAGGATGACCTTAATTCTTTAAATCGTCTATTCCACTATTTATTAGAGTAGGTCGTTCAATATCATAAATAACTTAGACAATACAAACTTACCGACAGTTGCTGAATTGAAGGTAGTAGATCCTCCACCGACACTTTTGCTTCCGGTAATTATGGTCATTCCAATACCATCACCCACGAGCACAATGTTCTCCAATTTTGATCCAACTTCAACATTCTCTTCATACATACCGGCCTTGATATGGATTATGTATCTTGCCATGCCAGACCACTCCGATGCCACGGTTATAGCTTCGCTAATTGTCTTGTAGTTCCCGGAACCATCTTGGGCTACCACAATATTGGCCATAGATGATATGGACGAAGACTGTAAGAGCTTTCTGTTGCCAGGTCTTAGCCAAGTAGGGAACCCATTGGTGTAGTTCGGCGTACTGTAGGATGCATAGTTGGCGGACAAAGCGTTGCTTATCAACTTGGAAACGTTATTCGACATCAAGGGCAATATGTTGTCCAAGATGCCAAGCTCAACGAACCCGGCCCGACAAGTCTCAAGGTTGGTTAGGGCAGTGCTCAACCAGGTCTGCACGTCATCCTGAGTGCCCTGGTGATTGAGAGTCCGGTTTAAGTGGTGGACGGTGTGCTCATAAAGCTGGAGGCAGTCGGTCCATGCGGCCTTCTCGCGCTCATTGCGGCACCTGGAGCCTAGCGAGTATGAGTTCGTTCGGGCGAGCTGGGCTCTTTGGAGGGCGACTTGCATTGAGGCCTTGAGGAAATGGGATTTCCGCTTGAGAGGGGTTTGCTTAGGATGGTAGGTCAAGAAGTACTCACATGGTTGTGGGTAAGGCATGTTGCTGCACCATGATTTCACATCGCCAGAGGAATAGCTGGAAATGGTTGATGTTAGCAAAAGAGGCCAAAAGAGAAGGATCATGAACTCTTGATGAAAACCCATCATGATTGATCGTGTGTTGCTAGCTGGAATTTCGATAGGCCGAAGATATGGACTTAGAGGTGAGAATGTGATGAGAGAATTGGAGATTGGTGATCTTGAATTGGGGTGCTTCATTTGCCTTGGATTGATCCCTCAATTTAGAATTGAAGGGCAAGGGGCATGCAATTCCACCACCTTTCCGGGAACCTTCGTTTCGATTATTGAATTACGACCAATTGAATCTCTGCAGTTGGAGTGTCCAGCGGTGCGAGATGAACATACTTTGTCCCTTAAGCTACTAACGTTCTTTATGGGATATTATTTTTATCCGATACGACCAAAAGCAGGTAGGCATATGAACATTTTTGTTTCACGAGCATGCGTCACTGCGTTGCTTTGTTATTTCCATTGGCGCACAAGTTCAAAATATTGCGGTGGTTGACATGATTTTTTATTAATATCCTTTTACATGCATATGCATGCACGAGCCAGTAATGAGTGGGGGGGCTTTTTGTGCATCTTTCCTAGGTTAGAATATTTTGAATCATCGCTGCATTCTTTGTGAGAATGACTTTGCTTTTGGACAAAAGGTGGGATCTCAATCTCACAATCAATTTGGACGAAAATATTAGCGAGGGTAAGCTTGAAAGAACAAAAAAAAGTCATTAAACCCTTGGGGTGGCATTTTCATAATGCTGAATTTTTGGCTTTAGGATTTTTGGGATTATGTTAGCAAGCACCTCAACTTTGGCACAAGAGCCTTTGGAGGCCCAAAGGGCTTTGGAAAAGCTTTCCCAAACGCGCAAGGCTGGCATTGCTGGTTCAACTCTAGGATCGAATAAAAACACGGTCTGTTCTGTGTATCTTTGAAGGCAAAAATTAGAGCATTGTAATTTTGTCTTATCAACTACCTGAAGTCTCTTCCTTTGGAAGAGCTTGTCTCTGCCCCTCATGGTGGTAGTTTCATAAATCCTTACTTTCCTTTTTAATCCTAGCCGTCACTACTCCCTTTGCCGTTCTTCAATCTCAACCTATTCGTCCTCACTCGCTAGCTTCTGGTTTTGTCTAGTTTGATCTCTGTTGCCATCTCAGCAGCTAGAACCAAATGGAAGAGTTTGTGGATGGTCGCCTCGCTCTGCAAGAGATTAGTACACTCTGATCACAAAATGAAGTAGCTGTAATGGATTGAGTCGTGTCGAATAAAAAATTAATCGAATACCGTCTCACTCGCTTCGCGAAACTATATACAAACCTAGTATTAATTTCTTAGCCTTTCTGAATATGATGAAGAGAGCTTAAAGGATTGAAAATGTAGTCTCGGCTTGCTTGGTTAGATTCTGGCTTCTTTGCCTTTCCTTTCGGATCAGAAGTGGAAAAAGACGGTGCTAGGAGGTGGTCTATGGTCTTTCTCAAACCACCTATTAATGCTTAAGCCATGGGAACGCAATACACCTCCCCATTGCTATGAGTTTTCTATTTGTGCTCTCTTGGTCCAAATCCATGAGATGCCGTATATAGAGGAAGCTGTTCATAGGGCAGCACGGAGTATTAGAACAATTTTAGAGGTGAAATGGAAACGAAGGATTTACCTCCTATAAAATAGGAATAAGATGCAGTTGGATGCTCCATTGAAATCTGGTACCCTTACCAGTCTCGAAGGAAAGAAACGATCGCTTGATTTTAAATATGAATGTGGTAAGATGGGTCATTACGTGAAGTATTGTGATATTCCTTTTTTTTTTGGGGGTCGAATTGTGAGATTCCTCGATGAAGCAAAACTTAATGCAGAAAAATGAGAATTGTTTTGGGCAAGGAATTAGAGCAGAAGTTCACAAAGCTAGCCCTTTTTGAAAGATCTTCTCTGCAACAAAGGTTAACGAAGATGAAGAAGAAATAATTCCAGTGACCCAGTTAACAATACTCAAATCGGGAATTTTGTGAGGAGGACTTCTAGCCCTCTCAGAATTCGTATAGCAGATCTAGAGGCCACAACAGCTGCAGTAGAAAGTGGAGCAAATAGAAAGTACACACAGGGAAGTAAAAAGCTAGAGACTGAAAGTATGCCAAGGCCAGCATTGAGGGTGGAACCAATGGTGGCAGAAACCCCAAAGAAAACTTGCAGGGGTCATAAATCCCCAGCATATAGAAAATTGAGCAGATGTAGTCCTTCTGGAACTCGATTATGTGGTTTCAATGCAACTGATGGAACTCATATTTTGGATACTCCAATCCCGGTGTCTAACAATTCAACTAAAAGGGTTTCGTTGGCTAACCATAATAAGCCATCGGATTATAAATTAAATTTTTATGCTGGAATTGTTAGGGTTTAGGCACTCCTCTGACAATCAAGGCTTTACGAGCCATCATGGCTCAGGAAAAAACTAGTGTGTTATTTCTAATTGAGACAAAGAATCAGAAATCAGTGATCCAGAGGTTGCAAAAGCTTTTTAAATTTTTAGCTTTGTTTTGTGGTAAATCCTGTAGAATTTGCAGGGGGCTGGCTGTTTCGTGGAATATAATGGTTTCTTTAAATGTTAATGCCGCTTCTGAGGAGATTATAGATCTGATTTGTGAAGATATTGAAGTAGACAACAAATGAGACTCACTTTTGTTCATGCGTCAAACATATATCAAGAAAGACAAACTGTGGGAGGAATTGCAAAGAATGAGTTCCCTCAATCTTCTTCCTGGAGTTTGTTTAAGAGATTTCAATAAAATTCTCTACCATTGGGAGAAAGTTAGGAAACATATTGCTGAAAATTATCACTTAAATGCTTTTCGAGAATGCTTAAATGCTTGTTCTTTGATGGATATTGAGTACAAAGGGTGTGCATACACATGGGCAAATAATCGACAAGGGGATGCTTATGCTAAAAAGCAACTAAATAGGGTATTATAAGTAACATTGAATGGACGTTGACGTTCTCAGGCGTTGAAACTTATGCACTTCCTGCCATTTGGTCAGATTACAGCCCAATATTGCTTTCTCCATCGGCTAATCAGTAAAAAGTCTCGAGCTTTCTGACTTGAAGATGGAGAGTGGAAGGAAGTTGTTAAAGAAGTATGACATTTCTGAACTTTGGAAATTGAATTTTTAGTGAAAAAACTGTGCGCAGTTTCCGTAGCCTTGGCTAAATGGAGCAAGAAGAACTTCTCCAACTCCCATTGCCAAATTAACTTTCTCAAGCAGGAAATCCAGAACATCATCAACAATTCCAGAGAAGCTTTTGAAGAAAAAGGGTACAGAATCTTAAAGAGGGAGTAGAACGTCTGTGGAAGCAAGAGATGTAATGTGGTATAAGGTCTAGGATTAATCGGCTGAAAAGATAAATATACAAAAAAATTTCATTCCATAGCCATCCAAAGGAGGAAAAGAAGCAGAATTTCTAGGCTGAAATCTGCAGAAGATGTGTGGACCAAAGACCAAAGTCAGTTCAAACAGATGTGTGGAGTTTTTTCAAGACTAGTACAGCTCTATGGATCCTCAAAATTGCCATCCTCTTTTGGATCTTTTCCCTTGCTTGGTACAAGATTGAAATGTATCAGTTTATAATAGCAAAGGTGTATATGGAAGAGGTGAAAGATGTAGATTTTTAACTGGGAGCTTCGAAAGCACCTAGACTAGATAGATGGCTTGAATGAGTTATTTTTTCAGCACCACTGGGAAGATATGAAATTAGGAGGTATTAGCTATAGCGAGAGACTTCTTTAACTCTTATCCAGAATTGAATAGAACTCACATCTCCCTCATATCTAACTCTCCTAATCTTGAAAAATGAGAGCAAGTTCATCTCAAAGATTATGGCTGATAAGCTCAAGCCCTGGTTGCCAGATTTGATAACCATAGATAAAGTGCATTTGTGAGTGGAAGGCCAATTCAAGATAATATCTTGACAGTATAGGAGCTCCCGCACCAACTAAGAATTAGAAGGAGGAGGAAAAAATTCCAGCCAGTCCTAAAGCTAGATACGCAGAAGGCCTATAATCGAGTCGAGTGGGATTTCTTGAAGGCATAAATGCTAAAGATGAGAGATGGTTAGCATGGATAAAGCAATGTGTCACAACAATGAGGGAACCGCTACCTTTCTTCCAACCTTCCAGGGGCATTAGACAGGGAGGCCCCTCTCATCTTAACTGTTTATTTTGGTAGCTAATTTCCAGTTTTTCCTAATGAAAAATACAATAGATAATGGTAGTATAAAGTCTATCTAGCTGAACTGATTCTACCCAAATCTATCTCATAACTTCGAAAAGAAAAACTAAAGTCACATCAACCCAAACCCTAAATTCGAATTCGCCATGTCAATTTACTCCCTAAACGAAGATGAGCTCAATTCTCACATAATCAACGGTTCTCGTCGCCATGCTTGTCTACCAAACTAGAGAGTAAACATAATCTCACCACACCAACTCCATATCATTCCTTGTGTTTACACAGTATTTAGAAGGACTTAAGAAAATGACGTCTAATCTACCCTGATAGACCCACAAAGGCGAGGCTGATACTTGTGGTACTTTGCTTGTTGCTCATCTATACCGTTTAGTGTTGATGTTAACTTGCAAGCAATAGAAGCAGTACTTGAATTTGAAACGATCAATGTCAATTAAAAGCTTGCTTGACAGAGAACTATGCTTTGCGGGAGTCTAATCTGATCCGATTCAGCATCTGTCTTGGACTTTATGCCCATTTAAATTTTTGCATTATAAGTTTATAATACTGGACTGACCATTAGTTCGATCTTGTTGACTATTGATGTGAGCAAAAGGACAGTGTTAATCAAATAATCATGTGTTTAAATAGCTCATCTGACTTCCCAAATTGAGAGATGGTATAACAATATGGAAAAATTCTAATTGAGAGATGATATGTAACAGTCCGGATTTTGGCCCATTTTTGGGAATTATAAAACGAGTATTTCGTCAGTACGCTTATAATAAAATTTCGCCCGGGAACTAATCACTCTCGGGTTCTTATTCTTTTTAAAATTAGAAATTTTGCTAGAATCGCTTTTCGATCGAATTTGGTCGTTATTTATACCCCGAAAGTCGATTTCCGGGGAGTTTCGGGACGAAATAAATTGGACGGTGTCGATATTATTTCCAAAGGTCGAGATTATCGGGAAAAGTGAAAAAGTGAATCTTTGGATTACAAATTTGGACTGGTAGACCTCCTCGTAATGTGGTTTGGGTTATTTTATTTTGACGGTGCCCTAGAATGTTGTTGGGATTTATCGGGGGATTATTAGGCCTTTTCTGGAATTAAATTGGGACCGATGGGTCGATTTTTTGTTAGACCCGTGTCCGTTAGGTTTCGCTTAAATTCAAATTTTTAAACTCTTTCTCTCTCTTTCTCTCTCCACTCTCTCTTATGGGAATTCAATACTCTCTCCTCTCTCTCTTCCAGTTTCTCAATGAAAGATATCAATAGAATTTTCCAGTACTGATACATTCAAAGAATATAACTTTAATCTTTCAATTCAAAGCTTATGGCTGATTCTGCCTCTGTCAATATATTTCTAATGATTCCAAAGTGATTTTCTGTCTTCAAGACTTAAAGTGAAAAAATTTAGGTACGGTTGGGCGTGTGGTTGTCGTCAGATTGGTGATGGTTTGTGTGATTTTCGCCCTATTGAATGGAAAGCTAGTGAAGGAGGAGGTGAATTCTTGCATTACCTAAACTCCGTGGATTAGGTTATTAACTTGTGAGACTGGTCGAGGCCTCCAGGTTAGGTTTAATTGTTGTGATTGACGGTTATTATATAACCATTTAACCTGCCCCATTGTGAGCACCGTGGTTTTTTGCGGTTGACGACCCTTTTTAGAGAAGAATCTTGAGCCCGGGTTGTTACCATGGATACTCGCCAAGTGTCCAGTCCCATTTGGCAACCAAATTCTTCCAGCCTTCCGGTATTTAGAAAATTATATGAAAATGAATCTGTGAGTATTGATAGCACGTCTTGACAGAATTTTCCAGCTAATTTCTTGTTGCTGAAATTCAAAAATACAATTATGGATCTTGATGTAAAGTCTTCAAACAGATTCTACTTGGCCCTGTGCAATGGTCCTCATGGATTGCCATCTTTTTTGGATTTTTGGTTTCGTCAAGTCTAATGTTGCAATTCGAACGACAGCTCATTTGGAGGTCAACTGTGCCATAGATGTAAGTTCGGAATAAACACTAAAGGGATGGTATTGCCACTAGATAGATCCGATTCAACGGCCGGAGAGCCGAGATGGATCGGTGTCTGGCAAATTCAGGAGAACTGGACCATGTCAGAAAAATAATTCAAACTGTATTTACTTTTAACCCTCTTATCCTTAACTGTTTGTAATGATAAAGAAGTGATAGACCCTGGGCAACCATGATATCTTGAAAAATGAGAAATTTGCTCATCTCAAGATTGTCTTGGGCAACCGTTCAAGCCCTTGTTATGTAAATTCATAAAACAAGTTCTTGAAGAAAGTGATGATCAATCACAATAGAATCTTGACCACTACTATGAAATTCAGGATGAAAACATATGCTTGCATCTGTCTAATTTATATTAGATCTAAACCGCAATATAGTGGGATAAATTCTTGACACCTTTAATGCTTTTAAAACAAGGTTGATGGATAAAAGGAAAACAATTCAAAAATATTTAGATGTTTTAATAGACATCTTCATTAAAAGGACCAGTCAAGTTTAGTACCATAGTAGCTTTTAACGCGGTAAAAATGGAAAATATTCTAGATTCAGTAAAGATCCAAAGGTGAGGACCCAAATGGATCTCATGTTGTGAGAAATCTAACATTTCGCCCAAGTGAAAGTTGATTTTCCCTTTATTGACGACCCTTGGATTATGACAAGACGATAAATTTAAATATTTCTTATATATGAAAGATTTGATTAATCAACAAAACATAGCTGAAATTCTAATTACTATGTTTAATATTATCAATATACGTTTTACTATAATCTAACATATGTGCATTATACGTGCAATAGAATTATACATTGATATACTGGCCAGAACGTTTAACAATTTTTTGACATGATTTTTGCAGGGTTAATTTTGAAAGATTGATTAAATTAGAATATGTGGTGTTTTAATTTAGTTAAATTAGAATTATTTTGAATATTCAAGCGGACCCACTTGAATGTCGGGTTTTGGAATTGAGTGAATTCGAGTTGAAAGTGTGGTATCGCCGCGTGATATTTATGGAATACAATGTGGTTGAGCGAGTTTGATGTAAATGGCGTATTGATTGGCTAATTGTTGCAAATTATCGATTCTGTTAATTATGTTCTAATGGTTTGGCCGTGAGATTGGGGCCCGAGGGCGCACAAGAGAATGGTCGAGAAAGATGTTCACCACGTGTGTGATTTGAGGTGATTGAAATGGAAATTCATCTTGGACGGTGGTTGATCGATGGAATTGACCATATCTTAACATTTGAATTGATTGACTGTAGTGAGGAGGTGGCGGTGATGTATTCTTGCATTATTGCGCTTGAACTAATAGATTGGCACGTTCGAGGCGAGTCATCAAAATTGATTGTATTATTGGTAGTTCGCATATGTTAGACCGGGTCCGGGGTATGCATTAGCCTAGGTTAGGTTTAGGTTGTTGCTTATTGAGACTCGTCTCACGGTTATTATATAACCATTTTCAGAACCATGAGGGATCCGGGATGCTGCCCGAGTACCAGTGGTTTGAAGGATAGACCAGTTTATCCTGTATAGTACCTTTTTTTTAGAGAAGATAGGTTTGATAACCACCGCCCCTTTTGAAAACTGTGGTTGTTATTGGAAGCCGGGTTTGCTTGTAATATTGAAGGATTTAAAATGCTTGGTGTTTATTATACTTTGATGTCTATTCCTTAGTCTTGTTTAATTGTCTGGGTTGTGTTATTTGTTTCGGATCAATCTCGATATTTGGGTTGGGTCGATCCGGGACGCCGATTCAATGATCGACCGTCGCGGGGATGTCGCGGGCTCACTGGGGTCCGGGGCGTGACATGATATAACCAAAGAGACTGTTGGAAATTCCTTATGCAAATTATACAAATGTGAAAGAATGACAGCTGATTTTCCTTTATTACAAATGATACATTCAAAGAATATGAAACTATATATATGAATCACAACATATGCTTGCGCTTATTAACTATGTTTGTATTAATGGATTCAATATAGTGCATATAATCTGAACACCATCTTTTCCTATGAAAGACTTGTGACCTTGTCATGCTATGTGCTTCACTGTGATTTTCTGCCTCTGCAAAGCTTAAAGGCCAGAGGTGTAAGGCACGCCAGTGGCGGGCAACCAAGAGCCACCGGCAATGAAGTTCCCAACGGTGAACTTCGAGGCCTCCGTCGCTGTTGTGATGACATGGTAACCTGCCCATGTGACCCTATTTGCGGTTGATGACCCGGGGCCCGTGTTCATATACTCGCCATAGTATAGAGTCGTAAGGGCAAAGTCACCATCCCACTCCAGCCAACCGGCTGCGTTAATTAGGCTATCAAGGTAAGTCTTCATGAAAACAGTTCTTGAATATTGTTGCCACGGCCTCCCGAGGTACGTCTTGACAGAGCTTTGAACCGATTTCAAGTCTGAAGCTGCGGTGACTCTGCAATTATGGATGGAGATGCCGGTATTCTGGTTGGGGTCGGTTCGGCCCTGTGCAGTGATGGTATTGACCTTGTTAGGAGGGTTTCTGGCATAGATGTTGCAATTCTGGAGAACGACGGCAGCATTTCCAAAAATGAAGTCAACCGTGCCATAGATGTCGCACTCTCTGTAGAACTGTCTCTCGGAATAAACATAAAGGGTGTCCTGATAACCCTCAAAGCCACATCGATAGAAGACCGAGAGGTCAGAGCCGGAACGTAGAGCAACTGCTTGGTGATTTGTCGCACCGGCAGTGTTACGGAAAGTGATGTCTTGGGCAATGAATCCGTCACCAACGACAGCTGAAATTCGAGATGAGAAAGATTATTAGTGTGCATGTCTACTTGTTAATGTAATCTAAACCGAGAAGTATCTCGCAAACTAGACAGACCTCTAAATGCTTTATTGACCACGTCACATAGAACCAAATAATTGTCCAACCATATTCACTAATTCTTGCGTTCATGATCTTGACCCACTTCATTTAATTATTATATGAACCGAAAGAATCGGACTATTCGTAAATTCAGTACCATTTTTATCTTTTAAAAGCAATCTAAAGGCTATTATATCTATCTAGATGTAGTAATACTTGCCGCCATTTGGAGGCACAGGGGACCAACCAGGAAATTGTTGTAGGAGACTCGTCTCACATATCATAGACAAGACGATTTATTATATGTTGTGTCTTTATTGACGTTGAGTAAACAAGGTTGATAGAATATTTAAATAATAAATTAAGGGGAGAAATACGTGCAATTTTGAAAGATTTGATTAATCAACAGAATTATTAAATGAAATCTCTAATTATCTCTACCAAGTAATATACATGCAATATACGTGTAACATACATGCAACATATGTGCATTATACGTGCAATATACATGCATTATAGGGACATCTTACGGGGGCCAGAACATTTAACTAATTGAAAGATTCGTATTGGTTTAATTATTAAATGACGACCTTAGTTCGTTAAATTGTCTATGTGACTATTTACTAGATTAGGTTGTTCAAATTATTTCTGTGGATCTGATCGCACGTGGAACACAACACATATCTTAACATTTTTCGACTGTCCAACTAAATCACAAGTTAAACAGACCTTCGAATCTATGATCTTATAAGGCATATTAAGTTACTAAGATAAGCCTACCGGCCCCATGAATAGACTAACTGGCTGTTGATAATTCTCTTTTTTCTTCTTCCTTTTTTTTATTACTTTTTTAATTATTTATTTTGAATAAAATGCACAACATCATAAATAACTTGAATAAATTAAACTCACCGACTGTTGCTGAATTGAAGGTAGTGGATCCGCCACCAACGCTTTTGGTTCCGGTAATTATCGTCTTTCCAATGCCATCGCCCACGAACATAATGTTCTCCAACTTCGATCCAACTTCAACATTCTCATTATAAGTACCGGCCTTGATATAGATTATGTACCTTGCTGTGCCGGACCGTTTTGATGCTGCGGTTACAGCTTCGCTAATTGTCTTGTAGTTCCCCGAGCCATCTTGGGCCACCATGATATTGGCCTTAGACGCCGTAGACGAAGACTGCAAGAGCTTCCTATCGCCGGGCCTCACCCAAGCAGGGAACTCATTGGTGTAGTTCGGCGTAACGTAGGGCACATAGTTTGCAGACAGAGCGTTACTTATCAACTCGGAGACATTATTCGACATTAAGGGCAGCACGTTGTCCGAGACACCGAGCTCGACGAACCCGGCCCGACAGGTCTCGAGGTTAGTCAGGGCTGTGCTAAGCCATGTTTGCGCATCATCTTGAGTGCATTGGCGATCAATGGTGCGGTTCAGGCGGAGGACCGTGTGCTCGTAAAGCTGGACGCAGTCGTCCCACGCGGCCTTCTCGCGTTCGTTCCGGCACCTGGAGCCTAGTGAGTACGTGCTGGTCCGGGCGAGCTGTGCTCTCTCGAGGGCGACTTGCGTCGAGGCCTTGAGGAAATCGGATTTCTGCTTGAGAGGGGTTTGCTTAGGGTTGTGGGTCAAGAAGTACTCACATGGCTGTGGGTAGGGCATCTTGCTACACCATGACTTCGCATCACTAGAGGAATAGCCAGAGATGGTTTGAGATAGCAAAAGAGGCAAAAGGAGAAGGATCATCAACTTTTGATGAAAACCCATATCGACAGTACGAAAGCAAGTAGACGAAGAGAAATGAGGATGTGATGAGACAATTCGAGATTGGTGATCTTGAATTGGGGTTGGTTCATTTGCCTTGGGTTGGTCTCTTTATATAGAAGCGAAGGCACAATGGAGACCAGAGGCCTGAAGTTGCACCGCCTTCTTTTGCTTTTTGCCTCGTTATCCTTCCGTTTAAGGAACCTTCGTTTTAATTATTAGATTATATCCAATGGGTTGATTTTGAATAATGAGAATGAATAAAGAAAAAGAGAGAGATGTGCGCTTGCCAACTAGGACAAACATTAGTCACATCATTCCCTGAATAGAAATGATTTGTTTATTTTAATGATGAACACAGATTGTGCATTTGACTTTTCTGGGTGCCTTTTGATAGTTGACCAACATCCAAAACGAGGAAAGAGAAGGGAAAAAGAAACAAGAAGAATCGAAAGGGGTGCAAAAAGAGCTATGAAACGCGTTGTTGACACAGGTGTGCAAATCTTAATCTGTGAATCTATGCAATTAGAGTGCAATGAGTTGCCCGTTTGGAATTTTCAGATAGTCAGATTGGATGGCTCATAGTTTTACGAATCTAAAACTTACTGACTTTATGTTATTTAAGGGAATATTACCTTTTCTTTTTCTCCGGGACGACCAGAAAGCAAAAAGATACGAACATCTCACCACCACGCGTTACTATATTATTTGTTTTAGTCTTTACATGATTTTCTTCATTAATATAGTTATGCATGCACGCATGCATGTACACGAGCCAGTAATGAGATGAGGAGATGGGGAGCTTTTCGTGCATCTTTCCTAGGGTTGAATATTTTCATGTATTGCTGCTCGTTCAATCTTTCATCTAAGTTCTGATTGTATTTATTTATTTTTTTTAGTCATCTAAGTTCTGATTATGTTGCAATTAGAGGTAAATTTATCTCCTCTTCAAACATAAATCGCGATTTTGGGTTTATTTGATGTAGCCCTGAGTGAAGACTTGAAATGACTGAGAACTTTCCTGCCTTGATTAATATCATTCCAACAGTGCGGGTTAGTGAGCGCCTCAATCTATCTTTTCATTTTAAAGAATTATATTGTGAAAAGTAAAGATTTGTTTTATAGGTATTTATATAAATATTCCTCTCTATAAAACTAGGGACGGGGGGATGTTAAACTTTCATATAAACATGATATGCTAAATGATGTATCATACTATTTTTGGTTCATGAATATGGCTTATTTATTTAAAGGGCTACTCACAGTCCGACACATCACTTAGTAAATCAATTTTATATTCAGTCTCACTAAGTCTAGCATTGCTTGTTCAATTCCAGGTTCTAATACAAACACGGTTTATGGCACGTATCTTCAAAGGCCAAAAATAATCATAATTTTGTATTTTCAAGTTATTCTAAACCAGTACAATTTGTTTAAAATGGTCCACACTTGTATTTGCAAAAAATGCATGTGTTCTTTTGGAACTTGAAACCAAAATGATTTCAGATGGAGCTTAAAGAAAGCCAATTAAGTCTATGCCGTATTCGATTGGACAAAGCTTAATGCATTTAAATAGGACCCGAATTGTCAAAAATTAGTTTAAATTTCATATTCAAATAAACAATATCGTACAAGTCCAAACCCTTTCAAGATGTACCTTCCAAATCAAGAATCAATTTGCTGAATAATTAAAACAGATATCTATTCCTATTACTGTACTCCCGTTGGATAACTTATGCCGTACGTGTTGCTTGTATAACCACCTAAAGGATTTTCAAATTATTTCAGCAGCTCGGAATGAACCTTGAAAACAAATTGGTTTAACCTTCACGAAAAACTGAAATTAAATCTGAATTCTTCAAATTAAATCTGATTTAACCATGCTTTGATGAACTAAAAATAACAACAATTACGGGTATTCTTTGATTGTCGGCCAAGTTTGCTCACAGAATATCCTTAAGGATATAAAACTCGCCTAACTTTACATAATTGGTTTCACTAATTCTTTTGTGGGGGTACAGAGAAGGCACGTTAGCTTATCTAATTATTGTGTCCCCACGTAACTAAATCAGAAACTGTGAAGTCTATACGTAATCTCTATCAGTCACCAATTTAAATAAGTCCACCTCAGCAATGTCAAGACATCAACGTAACGTAACGGAAAGTACGGGTGATGTAGGGCATGTTTGTTTCACTTTAAAGTTTTATGATAAAAGAAAAAAAATTTTAGAAAGACATTTTTAAGGAAAATTGTTAGTTTCCACTTGTTTGATGATTCAAGGAAACAAACGCTTGATTGAACAATCTTATTAAGTTAGAGGTTTTAATTCAATAAAGTCAAAAATAAAAAGAGCAAAACTGCAAAAACAATCAAAGTAAATTAAAAGAACCCGTAATCACTGAACCCTAAGCTTAGCTGCTGCATTTAGCCTCCGCCATGCCCATTGTCGCAATTGTGGCGGCCGCGGTAAACAGTGGTGGGGTGGGTGATGAAAGAGGTGAGGGTTTATGGGAAACTTGGAGGATCGGAAATTCTAAAAAGAGGCAATTTGATCTTTTTAGCATATGATAATTTTTTTTTTTTGGTAACCATAATTTGGTAGAAGATGATATATGGTATTTTTAAAAGTAGAGGAGAGTAAGTGATCATAGAGAGAAATGTGAGGATGGATTGTGGGTAACAATAGCCTGAGACGAACCGAGCTAGTATTAGGAACTTAAGATGAACTTTAGATGACATCGGATTCAGCATTAAGCTCGAATTGTTGGGAGGCTTTGGGTAAGAGAGCCTTTTCTTAAAAGTTGGGCATTAGACCTATGCAGGTGGCTTTCACCTAGAAAAGTCTGTATGCAATTGGTGGGATTTGAACAAGTAAGCCTCAACTCTTGAATTAGAAATCCCATGATAGCCCAATCAACTGCACCAACCTTGGGGATTGATTTAAATAATTTTAAAAAAAAACTATGAAATCTAAAAAATGGTCAATGAGGGAAATTTGAATTGAAATTTAGAACTTAGACACACATACACACTTACCCAATAATTATCTCGGCTATGTCACCGAACCACGAATTTTCCCATTTCATTATAGCTTAGGATCATAACTCATGGTATTAGACAAACCCGTTCTTTTCAAAATGATTAAAATCTGTCAAGTAACGTGGCCCGTCACATATTTCTAACATATTTCTTAACACTATTTCTTCGTGCCTAAATCGGCAATTGTGGATATAACCACATTGGCGAATCATAAGTGGATCTTTCTTCGTTAGTTAAGGCAAGCGCATTGGGCCTTCCTTATTTTCTCCGGTTTGAATGGACTTAGAATTAAGCTGGAACAATCGTATTATTCAATATCTCCACAAGTGAACAGGGTAATCGAACCCTACAACCACGGTCAACGCCTTTCGGTCAACGGACGACATCAAAGAAAACTTCGCGTGAGACACCGCACGTTGGAAAAACTGCATGCGTTGTGCGGATCAAAACCCTAGAACAATCCGAATCTCTACTTCTATTTCGATAGAAGATAAGAGAGTTGACGTTAGGGGAAGCAGCTGAGCAAGGCGGCTCAATAATCACCTAATCAAACTGCATGCGAAAACTGGATATTGTCGGATCAGCGACGTTGAATCTGCAAACTTCTTCTTGAGTTTTGACCCGAAAAAGGGTGTCATGAACGTGTCGCCTTTATCCTCAGAAGTTCTTTTTACTTCACGTTTAGAGAGAGAGAGATAACCATGGATGACCATTTGAAGAAAGTATATATATCATATAGTGTCTTATAAATTACCCAGTGCCCTGATGAACTGACATCTGCCGAAGTAAATAAATGATCTTTTCTGGAAAAAAAATGTCTACTCGATAAGAAAACTTTAGCCTTTTAAAGTATCAATAATAAAAAAAATATATTATCGATAATCCAGACTAGCATATAAGTTAGGGTATGCGGAATGAAGCTGTTATTCTAGAGTTCGTTTTGAACAAAATCTGTACTGCGTAATAGTTATGCCCAATGACATGCTGATATCATATCCATGACACAAATCAACTATATGAAATGTCCCTTTTTAATGGGTTAAAGGTTAGGAGGGACAACTGGTACGATTAGCCATCTAAGCATTACCATAGGGGTTCTACACTTGCTCCGAAAAGTTCAGTTTGAGCTATAACTGGACCACTCGTAGGTGTAGAGGGCCGTCACCACAGCCCCATGGACATAGTAGAAGCCTGAAAGTCTCTTCAGGTCTAAGGTTCTTCAATGATATGACTCAAATATATGATCTCGTGGAAGACAGTGCAACTCATAATTACTGGGATACAACGCTCGATGGTATCAGATGTTGTTGTCTATTATTACGAGCAATAATGAGTTATCATAAGGAGATAATGGGTAAAGAGATGATTAACATGTAGATAACAAACTTCTTAGACTTTTTGGGGGTCAGATGTTACGGCTTACTAATAACAGCTATTCATTTTACTAATAATATTTATTGACTATTATTTTTCTCTGGGGCGACCAGAAGCAAAAAGGCATAAACATGTAAAAAACAAATGCAGTTATTGACATGATTTATCTATTAATATGCTTGTACATGCACATGCATGTCTACGAGCCTGTAATGAGATGGGGAGTTTTTCGTGCATCCTTCCTCGGTTTGAATATTTTCTAGTATAGCTCGTTGGTTCTTTTTATCTATGTTCTAATTATGTTGCGATCAAAGGTAGATTTATCTCCTCTTTAAAAAGAAAATGCTAGTTTTAGGTTATCGGATGTAGCACTGAGAGAACATATAAAAAGACGGAGAATGGTCCCACGTTGATTGATAGCATTCGAATGGGACGGGTTAAACGGCAACTTAATCTATCTTTTAACTTTAGAGATGTTAAGAAAACTAAGTGATTTGTCAAACCGTTATTGATTCCTGAATATAACCCATTTATTTAAAGGGTCATTCTTAGTCTGTTGTCTGACGCGTTACTTAGTGAATCAACTTCGTAACCTGCAGTCTTAGTAGGTCTAGTGATACTCATTCAATTCTAGGTTCCAATAAGAACGCGGTTTGTAATGTGTATACAGTTTGTGTAAATGGTCTAAACAAGAAACCAAGTTGATTTAAGATGGAGCTTCAAGAAGCCATTGAGAGCCGTATTCAATTGGACAAACTTAATGCGTGCAAGTTGGATCGAAATTGTCAAGATTTAGTTTAAACTTCGTATTCAACCAAACAATTCAATACAAGTCCAATAAATTTGAAGATGTAGCTTCAAAATCAAGAACCAATCTCCAAAAAGATCTACCATATTATTAGGATATATTTAAGCATATGTCGATTTCTATTACTGTTCTCCCGTTGGATAACTTATGTTGAACGTGTTGCTTGTAACAACCACCTATAGGAATTTCAAATTACTTCACCAGTTCTGATTGGTGCGGGTCAGCAATAAACCATAAATGATACTGAAGGTAAATGGAGTGAAAAAAACAATTGATAAAATCTTCGCGAGAAATCGAAATTAAATTTGAATGATCAACTTAGGGTAGCCATCGCAGCATTGCGCTTAACTATATTTATCACTTATAAACCATGCTTTAATGCACTAATCTGACTTTCTTCCTAGAGGAAAAAATGGAAAAAAAATCAAAATTTTTTTTAAAAAAATGAAGAGTTTGCTCATGCATGATCTCTTAAATTTATATATTTCTAATAACTTCATATAATTAATTTCATCTTGTTTTTTTATTGAGGGTTCAGAGAAGCCACGCCAGAAATGTGCGGTTGGATCGTGACATTTGTCACGAGAATTTAATGACTTAACAAGTTGTACTTTTATATTGTCAACTAAGTTCTCAACTCATCTCCCTATTGTGTCCACACTTGCCCAAATAAGAAAGCATAAGTATGTACGTATTCGAGACCTGTTGTCACGTCACCAATTCATATAGGTCCACCTCAGCAATGTCGAAACATCAAATTAAGATAGAGGACTTGATTGAGCAAAGTAAAAAAAAATACCAAATCGCAAAAATAAACAAAATTCAATTAGAGGAATTCAACTTACCCAACAAAGAAAAAGGCGAATAGAAAACAGTGATGGTGGCAGTGGTAAATAGTGGCGGGTGATGAAAGAGGTAAAGGTTTGTGGGAAAGTTGGAGGATTGGAAATTCTAAAGAGGGACCAATTTTGGTCATTTCAGAAAATGAGATTTTGTTAGAAGATGGTAAACGGTATCTTAAAAAGTAGAGGAGAGTGATTGATGATAAAGTGAAAAGTAGGATGGTTTTTTTAGGTAATAATTACCTGAGACGAACCAATTCTAGTACTAGGAACTTAAGATCAACCTTAGATGAAATCGGACTCGGCATTACACTCGAATTGTAGGAATGCTTAGGGTGAGAAAGCCTTTCTTAAAAGAGAAAAAAAGCATACACCGTCAATGTAAAGAAAATTTTACAAGTAGCTTTGTCCACAATTGATTTGAAGATCGTAAATACTCATTCTCTCAAATTACTGATGTTTGAGACATCTTGTGTAACTATCGATGTATGCTGTAATTATTTTGAGGATAAAGGTTAGTCTGAACTTAAGGAAGAATTGTGTCAAGATTCCAATGATTTTTTTTTTTTTTTAATAGAGGGGCACAAGCGCAGTCGCCCCTAAAAGTAGCCCCATCAAAAGGTTAAATTAGGGCATTTGGCTTGTACAGGTAGCCCTCACCTAGAGCAATTTGCATCTAATTTGTGGAATACAACTTCTAGCTCTTGAGCTAGATATCCATGATACCCCGACCAACTGCGTCAACGCTTGAAATTGATTTGAATAATTTTCAAAAGTAAAATATGAAATCTAAATAAATTATAGATGAGGGACTAAATTCGAGTTTAGAATATGAGATGCATACACACTTACTTGATCTTATGTTGACTATATCCTCGAACGGCAATTTTATCCATTTCGTTGTAACCAAGGATTATATCTCATCGTATTAGACCAACACGTTCTTTTCAAAAGATAAATTTGTCGGGTAACATGGGCCTGTAATATATATTTACTCATATTTCTTAACGCTCTTTCTCGTGCCTAAATTGGCTCGTCCATGTGAAACGTGAAACTGTAGATATAACCGCATTGATGAAATAACAGTGGAACGAACAGAGTTTAAGGAATAAAGGGGAAGTTAAAGATGAGAGAGAATGCTAATTTGCTAGGTTTGTTTGATACATACTCCAGAGAATTATCAGTTGATCTTCTTCTGCATGCAAGCGTGTTGCGGCTTCTTTTCTTTGGTTTGAATGGACTGAGAATCAAAATTGGAATGATGTAATCTCATACCTCAACAAGTAAATATGGTTTTCGAACCCCACAACCACGGTCAATGCCTTCCGGTCGACGAGCCAAGGACATCAAAAAGCTTCACGTAAGGCACCGCACGTTGGAAAATCTGCATGCGTTGTGCCGCCCAAAACCCTAGAATGGTCCACATTAATGATAAGGGAAGTAGCCAGCGGCGGCTTACACCTAATCAAAACGGCTCAAGTTTCTGGCTTTCTGCAACATCTGGAGGCGATGGCGACGGTTCTCTTCTGTCCCTATTGCCTGTGCCTGGTCATTCAAAAGCTAAAAAGCGGGTAATGTTGTTGGATCAACAACGTTGAATCTGAAGACTTCCTTTCGAGTTTTGACCCGAAAAAGGGGTTTCATGACACCTTTATCGTAAGAAGTTCTTTTACTTCACGTTTACAGAGAGAGAGAGAGAGAACCGTGGATGACCGTTTGAAGCAAGTAGGATCATATAATGTCTTATAATCAATCAATCAGTTCCCTAATGTACTTATTGCTGTTGAAGGAAACGAATGATCTTTTCTTGGAAAAAAAAATCCGCTTTGAAGTATTTTAAAATATCCATAAGCCATATTAGCATATACGTTAATGCATTTGGAAAAAAAGCTGCTGCTTTTTCTTATTTGGCTATTCAAGAAGTACCCTCCAAAGTTAATTTTCAATGAAAATATGTATTGCATAATAATAATGCCCCGTGAAGTGACGACATCATATTAAGATGACTAATCAAATATATCAAAAATTCTTTTCTATTTCTCGATGGACTAAAAGTTAGGAGGGGGCGACCAGTTACCTCTCTAGACGTTACCATAAGAGTTCCATATTTACTACTAAATGTTCAATTTGAGATATAACTACTCAATCCACTAATAGGTGTATGAGCCAGTCACCGCAACCCCATTGGCGTGCCAAAAACCAAGAAATGTCTCCACATGATATAGCAAATGTCAAAGAAACAAGCTGGTCAGATGTTCACTGACGGCATAGAAGAACAATACAACAGATTTTATCAATTTTCCGTTAATGATTAATTTCTAGATAACAAACTTCTTGGACTACTTGGGGGTCCAATGTTACGGCTTATTAATAACAGCCATGCAGTGAAAGAAGAACATTCAAATACTCTCTCTCTCTCTCTCTCTCTCTCTCTCTCTCTCTCTCTCTCTCTCTCTCTCTTCGGTGGATTTGAGTAAAAGTTAGGTGCAATTTGTCGTGTGAAGCCATCGTGGAGAAAATGTTGTCCAAATCTAGCTATAAAGGTCAAGGGCTAGCCAGAGGAAGCTTCATGCTGTTTGACGCAGGTTGATTTCGAAATTCACGTAAAGCCATGAGTATACGCTTTGTCAAGCACGTAAATGTAGAGTTTTCACGACTGTTGAGAGTCCTTGGTTATGATCAAACAATAATAAACCGGAAAGATATAAATGTGGACATAACCACATCCATCGGATAACAATGGAATGAACAAAATATTAGAAATAAAGAGCAAGCTAAAGATCAGATAGAATCTTAATATGCCAGGTTTGTTCAACATATCCTTAGAGAGCTAGAAATTGATCTTCTTCGTTAATTTGCGGTAGACCTGTCAAAATGGGTCTTAACCCATATATGACCTATTTAAACTGTAACTTTGAAAAGCCTACACTAAACGAGTCTTAAAACTTAAAGCCTAAACTAAATAGGTCTAAGTTGGTTGAGTTTAGAACCCATTTCCAAACCTCTGGATCACACACTCTCTCTCCCTCTTTACCTTAATAAAATTATTTTTTAAAAATTGAAATTGATATCTTTTCTATTTTTCTTTTATTTTTTTTCTTTTTCTTTTTTCTTTTCCTTCATTTTCGGCCGTTGGCCAACCACATGCTAGGAACTCGAGCTCGACCATCTAGCGAGACCAAGGCCTCACTAGCCTTGGGCGAGGCTCAAGCCTGGCTAGCCTTTGGCAAGCTCAAGCTTGCCAATCTCAAACCTCGCCTGAGGCTTGGCTCAATGGAATCAGATGAGTTCAAACCTTGCCTGAGGCCGGTGAGATCAGCAAGTTCAAGTTTTGCCGACCTCCGGCAAGCTCTTTCCTCGCTTGTGGTTGGTCGTTGGCCATTGTCCAAAAATGAAGGAAAAAGAAAAAATATAATATAATATAATATAAAAATTATGAAAAGGAGTGCACTGAGGAAAATCAAATCATATTTTTGTATTCTAAACGGTGGAAAATATTTTCTAGTTCATTTTCAAGTTTCAACCTAACACTGGAAAAATAACTTAATGGAAAATATTTTCTAGAATTATCACATTTTCTGTGAGATAAACAAATCCTCAATTAAAAAAAATTATAAAAATTGTCTGCTAGATTTGAATTGCATGAAAATGTTTTAGAAATATATATTTTGAAAAAGTCATAAGAAACAAGTTTTTCATTATGGAAATAGTTTAGCAATATGGATTAGGTCGGATCTGGGTATGAGACGCGAAATTTACATTACAAATAAACGGATTAATTGGTTAATTTGGGTTAGGCCATTTATGACGCGACCCAACCTATCCGTTTGACAGGTCTATTCGTTTGCGGAAGCACGGTGCACCTTCCTTTCTTCAGTTCGAATGGACTGGAATTAAAATTGGAATAGTATAGTCCCATATCCCTACAAGTGAATAGGGTAATCGGACCCTACAACCGCTGTCAATGCCTTCCGGTGAACGAACAACATCAAAAGAAACTGCACGTAAGACACCGCACGTTGGAAAAACTGCATGCATTGTGTGCCACCCAAAACCAGAGAAGAATCCAAATTGATGATGAGTGAGTTCTTTTTCATAAAAGTACAAGAGAGTTGACATTAAGGGAAGCAGCTAGCGAGGCGGCTTCATAATCACCTGACCATTCAAAAGCGAAAACTGGATGTTGTGTTGGGATTTTGGCATCCAAATCCTATAGAATTAAATGAAAAGTGTGGATGAAAGTGTCCCTGATACAGCCTGGTGTAGGCCGCTCGAATGTTAGGATCGGGAGAGTGACTTGCACACGTGAAACAGGACGAACAGTAATTACAGTCTTGTACAAGCTCGGGAAAATTGATGTAACTTCGTCGATACAGATCGGAATGATCTGATTCCAAAGCCAAATGAACAAAGACTTCTGGATTAACAATTTCTCTGTTTTGAGTTTTCTCAAATAAGCACTATAGGAAGGACGAAATCGGGGTGGAAGTGGACGGATGTAAAGGGACAGAACAGAGGAAAAGATAGAACTTTGATGGTTGCTCTTCTAGGCCTCCAAGGAAGTGGATAGGGCACCGATTCTTCTAAATCGATGACTGCAGCTCTTCAAGGATGCAGATTTGAAAACCTCCGACTCTTCAAGGACGGAGTGAAAACTCTTCTAGGTTTTCAGAGGTATGAACTCTTCAAGGTTCAAGATAATTGCTTGATGCAAAATTTTCATTAATCAAATTCGTCTGTCGAATACATAAAGTAGATGGACTTTTATAGCCCAAAAAAAATGAAAAGACTCAAGCAAATGAAGAGACTAAAGAGCATTAAAGACCCTAGAAAGCATAAAACATTAAAGAACTTATAAACTAGAAACTAGATAAATGTCCAATGTCTTCTCGATCATCCCAAAGTATCTTTTAGGCTTCCAATGTATAGGGAAAGACAAGGACTTTATTGTGGCATGGACTTGCAGATGAGACTCTTGGTCTTCGAATTGCGTCCCTTCAATATCTCCTCGACTGGTTGAGCGACTTGTCAAGCTCGGATGCGGGCTGATCTCCTTGGTCGAGTGAGCTCGTCTTTAATGCGGGCGGCATTAACAATCTGGCTTGCATTAGTCCCACATAGAATAGAAGAGAGATGAGAGATGGGTTTAAATAGTTGAGCCTCACAAATGAATTTAGGCCACAAGAGGTACCCTACTTTTGTGGAATGGAAAGGACCTGCACCAAGCTAGGTCGATCACCCCCCAAGCTCCGCCACCGCCATCCGTCCAACCGGTTCGGTTTGCTTCAGGGCCTATTCTCTATCGATTTTTTATTTTTTTTGAACAAACACATTTTGTTAGAAATTAATTAACTACATATTTTTTTTGGACAAACAAACATGTCTGTTCGTGAGAGCCTTCACGACTGTTCACGAATCGAATCGGTTCAAGTGAACCTTCGCTACGTTCACGAACCAAACGGCTTGCAACTCTTCATTTTTGCCATTCATGTATAACCAAATAGTTGAGTTCGGAAATGTGACACTTCGTGGCATTCATATTCCCGATGCACTAAAGACATATTCATTTCATCATTGTCATTTTGTGCGATTGTTGTCACGCCCCGCACCCAACGAGAGCATGATCATCCGCCTAGGGTCGATACGAAGTGCGACGCCCCCAGGATTGTGTCACAGAGACCGAATACCCAATCAGAGAAAACAAGCCACAAGCGGAAACGACGTGTGTATATATATATATATATATTATATGTATATACACCCGGACGTTTTTAAAACGCAACCATGAATAGCAAAAGTTAACAATTAAGCGATAAATTAAACCATAATATATATTCTTTACAAACTTACAAACTTTACCCCTTTCTATAACAAAAGGTACATCAAAAAGGCCACGCACAAAAAGGGATCGGTGGCCTAGGGGTGTCGAGCTACTACCGGAAGGGGCTACAGCCAAAAGAAGGGGGCTAGCCTCTACTGCTAATACTGAGACCTAATCTACGGCTCCCAGTCGGGGTCAGATGACTCTGAAGACCCCTCCTCTTCCTCGGTCAATATTTCCACGTCCAGCCCAACTTCAGCAACCTCTCCTACTGCGTCAATATCCATATCCACTGCCCCAAGATTTAGCTCTTCGTCCTCCACCGGGTCTATGTCTATAGCTATGACTTGCTGCTCTACCTCCTCCCCATCCCTGACTGCTGGCCCATCCACGGTCTCACCCTGCCAACTCACGCTGAGGGAAGGCGGAGGGTCCGACACCTCATCACTCACCATCTGAGGAAGTATAACGCCATTTGCGTCCATCCAACGTCAAAAGTCCTGATTGGGGGTCCTATCACGCCATCCGCTCCCCTATGGCACCAGGCTATAGACTCCTAGGTGTGGTTGTAGTCCTCTCCCACATTAACAAATAAAACCGAACGATATCTAACATAAGCCGTTCCATCTCCGTAGGGGTGTACACTAGAAGATCGCTGGATACGCTGCGGGAATCCAAAAAGAGGGGCATTCGGCATCTTCATCTTATAGACGGGGTGCGAAAATTCGGTTTTACCACAATCGTGAGAAAACTCAGCAAGTAATAAATCTCTAATCCCAAACTAGACTAAGTGTACCTCCAGAAGGTAAATAAAATACAAAACTCATTAAACCAGTATATCCCTCAACATAAATACTCTCGGGCCCATAGCCCAATTTGGTTTAATCGCCACTGCAGATTAGACTTTCAATAACAATATAAATAAAAAGAATATGGTCATACGACAACCACGACCCTAAGGCCAATAACCATTAAACCGACCCGAAGGCCCGGCTCGGAGGCCATAAATTGTCCCGACCCGTAGGCCCGATCCGAAGACCACAACTATTTCGACCCGAAGGCCCGGTCCTAAGACCACAACTATTTCGAGCCGGTGGAAATGCAAAATGCCAAACTTGAATTATCTCAAAGGTGGGGGTTGTCCTAAGGTTGCGGTTCCTAGGTCAAAAGTTGTTAGGACCAAGGACTATTGACTGTGAGGTCACAAGTTGTTCTCAAAATAGACAATGCATATCGACATATTCAATTTCAACCATATCAAAGCCCAACATGTAATTTCATACGATCATTGAACTCAATCGAATTACTTTGAAAATATGTGCCCAAGACTATAAATCACGACCTCACTCATTTAGCTTATTGTCGAGAGGCCGCCTAGCACATTTCATTTTAGCCCATTTACCAATGCACTAAACACACAACTTAGCATTACGAACAATCCAATCCGTTTAGGACTCGACGTGACCAATCACACTCCACAATCAATTCCCGAATATGATAACGCCCACTAGGACCCCTAACAAGTCCTAAATTAGCTGATACATTGCCGAAATTCATGTCTTCACCTATTGAGCCAATTAATAACAACTTAGGTGATTCATCCCCAAATTCGGATCTATGATGAACAGTACCCATCAGCCCACATTTAGTCCCTAAAACACACCGAAACATCCTCATTAGGTCCCAATTAAGACCTATAATCAGCCCATGCACATTCCCACACAAATAAGCCCCAAATTGGCTTAATTACCCCATTAATTTATCCCTAAAAATCCACAATTAGGCTAATTAGGGTTTAAAAATTAGAAGAAGAAATAGTATTTGAATTGTTAAGGACTAGAGAATCGAGAGCCGGGCGGTCATATTGGCTTCCTCGGCCCAAAAAGGTCAGGGTGGGCGGGATTCTGGGATGGATCGGGTGAGGGGAAACAAGCACCAAAACAATGCACCGCCTTGGCTTACCGGGTTGAGCCACCAAGTCGGGTTAGGGCGGCAAATGGTTTCAAGATTAATTGCGGGCATAAATGGTGTATATGTTAAACAAACTCGGAAATAGCTTTGGCCATTTTATGGAGAAGGGAACGGAGAGAGGGAACGCTGGGGGTGAAAAGAGAGAGAGTGAGAAAGAGAGAGAGAGAGAGAGATGGGAAATCAAATGCTTGCTTGTCATCTAAATTTGATATGAAAGATACCATTTTCATACCCATGCCCGACTAAGGCCATTCATTTTAGGAATTAAAAATCTATAAAACATATGAAGGACTATCTCTATCTCAATCCCATTACATTGAGAAGATTCAAAGAAGAAGAGGAAGGAGAGAGAGAGAAGAAAGAAGGAGAGAGGAGAGAGGAGAGAAGTTGGGTGTCAGAAGGGGGGGTGGGTAGGCATGCAGAGGGAGACGTGAGGGAGAGAGAAAAATTGCATAGGGAAGTGATCTGAGGGGACGTTGCGAAGGGGGAAAAGAAAGAGAGAGAGAGAGAGAGAGAGAGAGAGAGAGAGAGAGAAAGAAAAGGAAGAGAGAGTGGCAGACGTGCACGGGGGAAGGGGAAACCGGCAGAGGAGAGAGGGGAGAGAAAGAGAGAGAGGATTAATTTAAATTTCTCGAGCGCGATTCAGTAGACACAGTCTAACTAAAAATCGACCTATTGATCCCGATTTAAATTTGGAAAATGGCCTAACGGTCCACTAAAAACCCCAAATAATAATCTAGGGCAAATGACCAAAATAAAATAATTCCAGACACACTACGAGGGTGGTCTACCAGTCCAAATTCGCACCCGATCCAAAAATTCACTTTTTCACCATTCCTAATAATCTCGATGTTGGCCACAATAATATCGACACCGTCCAATTTATTTCGTTCTGAAACTCCCAAAAATCGACTGCCCAGTTTGGGGTCTAAATAACGACAAAATTCGATCGAGTGCGATTCTAGCGAAATCTCTAATTTAAAATAATAATCGAGAGTGATCAGTTCTCGGGCGAGATTTTACTATAAGCACACTGACAAATCACGCGTTCTATAAATCCCAAAAATTAGTCGAAATTCGGGCTGTTACATTTGTTCATGCAAAATTGCGTTCGAAGGAGTCCTCTGGATACGTATCACTTCAGATAAATGAGATTCGTTCTATCTCGGGAGACGATTGTCCAATATCCTCGGATACTGATTGAGGGGCCAAATTCGTCTTAAGGACACGACGTTACTTCGTTAGGCTCAGATCAAGATTCTGTTTATTTATTTGTACTGCTTTTAGGTTAGTTTTCCTTACGTTTGATTTCAATTTCTGGTATACGAACATAGCCAACAACAATCTCAAGACGAATTTGCTTCGGTTTTGGTCGTATAATGATTTGCATGGTCTATATATTCTTGTGCGTTGTTCATTGAGTTTTTCTGTCAAATGTCATATTGGCATTCCTTTAAGTCGAACCTTTGTTGTTCGTATGCTTCTGAGTTAATACAAGTATTCTGTATAGTTTGTATGTTCCTTGTCATAGTCGTATAGGAATACAATTCTGTCCATACATTCTATTCATACATTCTGTTCCTGGTACAAATTTTAAATTATGTTCGAAACAAAAAAAAATTCGTTTCTATTCATATTAAAATTTTCAATTCTGTTCATGAACAAGTTTTTCGTCTCTGTTCATATTAAAAATTTTCAATTCTGTTCTTGAACAAACGATTTTGTTCATAGTCATATATTTCCGATTATAGTCGTGAATATGTTCTATTTTTTCTTTTAGAAATGGCTTCGATTTCGACTTCGGTTAACCCTATTCCGAATCATGGAGAAAAGCCAAAAAGTTCAATGGTACGGATTTCAAGAGATAGCAACAAAAAATGTTGTTCTATCTCACGACCCTGAACTTGGCTAGATTCCTCAATGAGGATGGTCCTAAATTAGATGTCTAAGAGACAAATAAAGAAAAGGTTGCTGCTGTGGATGCATGGAAGCATTCTGACTTCTTGTGTCGCAACTATGTCCTCAACGTTCTGGACAATACTCTCTATAACATCTATAGTCCACTAAAAATGGCTAAGGAGTTATAGGATAATTTGGATAAGAAATACAAAACCGAAGATGCTAGATTGAAGAAATTCATTGTCGGTAAATTTCTGGACTTCAAGATGGTTGATTCAAAGACCGTCTTAAGTCAGGTTCAAGAGCTTCAAGTGATTATGCATGATATTCATGCTGAAGGAATGACTCTAAGTGAGACATTTCAAGCGACTGCATTCATTGAAAAACTGCCACTATCTTGGAAAGATTTTAAAAAATTATATCAAACACAAGAGAAAGGAGTTATCACTTGAAGATTTGATTGTTTAGTTGAGGATTAAGGAAGACAATAGGCTCTTCGAGAAGCAAATTGGGAAGAACCTAGAGGTTTCAAAGGCCAATGTTGTTGAAGAAGGATCGAAACCCAACAAGAAGAGTAAAATGCCTAGCAAGTCTGGAGAGGGATTCATCCAAGGCCTGAAGAAGTTCGTTGGCAAGTGCTTCAACTGTGGCAAGTATGGACATCGAGCCAAAGACTGCAGAGCCAAGAAAAGACAGAAAACTTAGGCTAATGTGATAAAAGAGATTTCCAATGGTGTTGATGATATCAATCTAACTACTATGATATCCGAGTGTAATATGGTGGGAAACCCTAGGGAGTGATGGATTGATACTGGAGTAACTCGTCATATCTGTGCAAACAGATCGATGTTTTCGCTCTACACAACTACGGGGGGTGATGAAAAACTTTATATGGGTAATTCATCAACCTCTAAGGTTGAAGGTGTCGGAAAGATCGCTCTAAAGATGACATCTGGAAAGATTGTGACACTAAATAATGTTCTACATGTGCTAGATGTTCGTAAGAATTTAGTGTCTGGATCTCTTCTTAGCAAGAATGGCTTTAAGTTGGTTTTTGTATCTAATAAGTTTGTACTCTCCAAAAATGAGATGTATGTAGGAAAGGGTTATCTGAGTGTTGGTTTATTCAAGCTGAATGTAATGACTATTGTAACCAAGGATGATTTGAATAAAGTTGCTTCTTTTTATGTGCTTGAGTCTTCTAATATTTGGCATGCTAGACTAGGACACGTTAACTATAAGTCGATAAAGAAATTAATGAATATGGGACCGTTGTCGAAATTTGACTATCCAAGTGAGAAATGCTAAATGTGTGTTGAATCTAAATTTTCTAAGCCCCCCTTTTCCATTCTGTAGATAATAGTCTCAGAACCTTTAGATTTAATACACACAGATATATGTGATATGAAATCAATACCGTCAAGAGGTGGAAATAAGTATTTTATCACATTTATAGATGACTGCTCGAGGTATTGTTATGTTTATTTGCTTAGTAGCAAAGATGAGACTGTGAATGCTTTTAGAACTTATAAGTCCGAAGTTGAAACTCAGTTGAATAAGAAAATTAAAATAATAAGGAGTGATAGAGGAGGTGAATATGAATTTCCTTTTGAGGAAATTTGTACTGAGTTTGGTATCGTTCACCAAATGACTACTCCTTATACACCACAATCAAATGGTGTAGCAGAAAGAAAAAATCGATCCCTAAAGGAAACAATGAATACATTGTTGAACAGTTCCTGGTTTACCGCAAAATTTGTGGGAGGAAGCTGTCTTAACAGCAAATTTTATTTTAAATAGAGTATCCCACAAAAAGACACAAGAAACTCCTTATGAGAAATGGAAAGGCAGAATGCCTAACTTGAATTATCTCAAAGTGTGAGGGTATTTAGCTAAGGTTGCGGTTCCTAAGTATAAAAAGGTTAAGATAGAACCAAAGACTGTTGACTATGTTTTTATCGGATATGCTCAAAATAGCAATGCATATCGTTTTCTTGTTCACAAATCAGAGATCCTATATATACATGTTAATACGATCATTGAAGCAAGGGATGCTTCGTTCTTTGAAAATATATGTCCGTATAATAGGGTATATGAGCCGATTGATAATAATAAGAGGCCTCGAGATACTATATTTAGAAGTGATCCAATGGAGAATGAACCTAGACGTAGTAAAAGACAAAGGACTTTCACGTATTTTGAACTTGATTTCTTAACGTATATGTTAGAGAATGAGTCTCGGACATTCAAAGAAGCTATGACTTCGCTAGAAGCCCCGTTCTGGAAAAAAGCTATCAATAGTGAAGTTGAATCCATCTTGTCAAACCATACATGGAAATTGGTTGACCTTCCTTCTGGTAATAAACCACTACAATATAAGTGGATTTTCAAGAGGAAAATGAAAGTGGATGGTGCTATTGATAAATATAAGGCTAGGCTTGTAGTAAAAGGATACAAGCAACGAGAAGGTCTTTATTAGTTTGATACTTATTCACCTATTACTAGAATTACATCTATAAGGATGCTAATTGCTATAGCAGCAGTGTATAAACCTGAAATCCATCAAATGGATGTGACAACGGCCTTCTTAAATGGGGATTTAGAAGAAGAAATATATTTGGAACAACCCGAAGGGTTTATTATTATAGGACTAGAGAAGAAAGTATGTCGGCTTATCAAGTCACTCTATGGATTGAAACAAGCATCAAAACAATAGCATGCTAAATTCGACCAAGTCATGTTGTCGAATGGTTCCAAGATTAATGAGTGCGATAAATGTGTATATGTTAAGCAAACTTAGAATAGCTTTGCCATTTTATGTCTATATGTAGACGATATACTTATAATAGGCAGTGATGGTGAGATTGTTAAGAAATCAAATGCTTGCTTGCAAGTAAATTTGATAAAAAAGATATGGGAGTCATAGATGTCATTTTAGGAATTAAAATCTGTAAAACATATGAAGGACTATCTCTATCTCAATCCCATTACATTGAGAAGATTCTTGAAAAAAGCAAGAATCTAGGCATATCACCAGTAAGTACCTCGATAAATGTTAATTTACATCTTTCAAAGAATACTGGTGAAAGTAAGGCTCAAAATGAGTATGCTAGTATACTAGGCAATTTAATGTATGTCATAAACTATACTAGGCTAGACATAGCTTGTGCGATTAGCAAGCTAAGTCGATTTACAGTTAGTCCAAATGAAAATCATTGGAAAGCTATGAAACGTTTATTGGGCTACTTAAAGTATACTCAAGATTATGTTTTGGATTACACAGAATATCCAGTGGTACTTGAAGGATACTATGATGCAAATTAGATAACCGGCACTAAAGATACAAAATTGACAAGTGGATATGTATTCACACTTGTTGGGGCGGCAATGTCTTGGAAATCATCCAAACAAACTTGTATTGCTAGATCCATTATGGAATCAAAATTTATTGCTTTGGATAAAGCTGGTGAAGAAGCAGAATGGCTTCGAAATTTCTTGGAAGATATTCCTAATTGACCTAAACCAATGCCCGCTGTTTGTATACATTGTGACAGTCAAGCGGCAACAGGAAGGGCAAGGAATTTCATGTATAACGGTAAGTTTCGACATATACGTTGAAGACATGACACAGTAAGATAACTTCTTTCTAGTAAAATTATTACCATTGACTATGTGAAGTCAAAAGATAATATTGCAGATTCGTTGACAAAAGACCTAACTAGAGAGATGGTTGCAAAAACATCAAGGGGAATGGGTTTAAGGCCTATAAACAAGTCATCATAGCTGAAACCCTACCTAGTTGACCAGAGATCCCAAGATCTAGGTTCAAAGTGACAACTAAGTTATGAAGACAGTGTAGAGTACTGTCAAATTTTTTTACTTATTTCTAGATGAAGACAGTACTAATATGTGAAAGGTTAAGCAAAAGCTTTTAATGATTCTGAATTGAGTATGTGATACACTACATGTTCAGAAATTACCTATGTGAGTGTGAAGTGAAGGCCGCTTCTGTGAGAATTGAAAAAGGCCAAATTTTCTAAAACACTCATGAGATCATGCGGTGTTCATGGCCAAAACGAACACAATAGTGAGAACCAATTTTTTTCGAGAAAAGTTGTGTCATTTCTATTGTCTAGGCTTACATCAAAGGTCGACAGTTCAAAGACATCAAGTCTATTGATTAACCGAGTAAGTCTGATAGGTTTCACTAAGGAAAGTTCAAAGTCTCGGACTACTTATCCTGATCCAACGTTTTCTCATGGAATAATCGCACATTGCATCTCATGCATACACGAAAAGTCATGATATCAGAACTTCTCATTCATGCGCGGGGGATTGTTGGGATTTTGGCATCCAAATCTCATAAAATTGAATGAAAAGTGTGTGGATGAAAGTGTCCCACATAGAATAGAAGAGAGATGGAAGATGGATTTAAATAGTTGAGCCTCATAAATGGATTTGGGCCCCAAGAGGTACCCCACTTTTGTGGAAGGGAAAGGACCTACGCCACCGCCATCCATCCGGCTGGCTCGGTTTGGTCGGTCCATTCTCTATCGGTTTTTTATTCTTTCTGAACATACACGTTTTGTTAGAAATTAATTAATTACTTATTTTTTTTGGACAAACAAACATGTCTGTTCGTAATATTCAGTTCGCCCAAACGAAAATCGCTTCGGTTCGAGTGAGCCTTCGCGACTATTCACGAACCGAACCGATTCAAGTGAACCTTCGCTACTGTTCACGAACTAAACGGCTCGCAACTCTTCATTTTCGCCATTCATGTATAACCGAATAGTTGAGTTTGGAAATGTGACACTTTGTGGCATTCATATTCCCGACGCACTAAAGACATATTCACTTCATCATTGTTATTTTGTGCGATTGTTCATGCAAAATTGCGTTCGGAAGGAGTCCTCTAGATACGTACCGCTTCAGAGGAACGAGATTTGTTTTTTCCTAGGAGATGATTATCCAATATCCTCGGGTACTGATTGAGGGGCCAAATTCGTCTTAAGGACACGACGTTACTTTGTTGGGCTCAGGTCAACATTCTGTTTATTTATTTGTACTGCTTTCAGGTTAATTTTCCTTATGTTTGATTTCAATTTCTGGTATACGAACATAGCCAACAACATATTGTCGGATCAACAACCTTGAATCTGCAGACTTCTTCTTGAGTTTCGACCCGAAAAAGGGTGTCATGAACGTCGCACCTTTATCTTAACAAGTTCTCTTACTTCACGTTTAGAGAGAGAGAGAGAGAGAGGACGTGCTAACATCATATCAAGAAGATAAATCAAATATATCGAATGTTCGTTTTATTTGTTCTCTATGGGTTAAAAGGTTAAGAGGGGCGACTGGCACAAACTACTCCTCTGGATGTTACCATAAAAATTCTACACTCGCTCGGAAATATTTAGTTCGAGCTATAACAACTCAGCTCACTCGTCGGTGCATAAGCCTATCAACCGCAACCCCACAAATCTCTCCATATTATGCAGCAAATATCCGAGGCACAAGCTGATTGTGGTTCGCCGATGATATGGCTTAACTTCTGACCTCCTGGAATATAGTATAACCCCTAATTATTGGGCTACGATGCTTGGTGGTATCGTATGTTATTTATTATTACGTATTGAGCAATAATGAGTAACCATAAGGACAATATAAAAGATTTCGTCAATTGGCCGTCGTGGGTCATGCGATGATTAACTTGTAGATGACAAACTTCTTGGACTATTTGTGGGTCAGAGGTTACGGCTTACTAATTAACAGCCATTCATTTAAATGAAATAAATTAAGGACATTCTCTCTCTCTCTCTCTCTCTCTCTCTCTCTCTCTCTCTCTCTCTCTCTCTCTCTCTCTCTCTCTCTCGTGGTAGCTGGATTTGAGCAAAAGTTAGGTGAATTCTATCGTGTGAAGTCTACGTGGAGAAAATGTTATTCCGAATCTAGCAATAAAGTCCAAGGGCTAGCCAGAGGAAGCTTCATGCTATTTGACGCAGGTTAATTTTGAAATCCACGTAAGGCCATGCAATCGAGTGAGAGACAGAACCAGAAACAGAGAGACAGAGATATGCAGGTTGATTTTGAAATCCACGTAAAGCCATGACAATGTTTTCCGGGCAAACCCGGAATATACGCTTTGTCAAGCACGTAACTGTAGAGTTTTCGCGACAGTTAAGAGTCCTTGGCTATGGTCTTATCTTTTGATAGTGTCTTAACAACCTTCATGCATGTCAAAGATGATCTATTCCGTAGAAATATCACACATTCGTATCTTGTTGCGAAAATAAGTGATCACACAATAATAATTTGGAAAGATTTAAATTTGAACATAACCCCGTTGATGAGATAACGGTGGAACGAACAGAATATTAGGAATAAAGAGCAAGTTAAAAATCTTAGAGAATGCTAATATATTATATCATTTGAGAGTTACAGATTGATCTTCTTCGTTAGTATATGGAAGCGTGTTGCGCCTTCTTTCCTTCGGTTTGAACTGACTAAGAATTAAAATTGGAACTACCCAATCCCATATGTCTAAAAGTCAACAGGGCATTCGGACCCTCCAGCCACGGTCATTGCCTTCCGGTCAACGAACTAAGAACATCAAAACGCTTCACGTAAGGCACCGCACGTTGGAAAGCTGCATGCGTGGTGCCACTCGAAATGATCAGATGAGAGGTTGACATTAAGGGAAGCAGCTAAGCGGCGGCCTTCACCTAATCACAATGGCTCAAGTTTCTGCAACATCTAGAGGAGATGGCAATGGCGACAGTTCGCTTCTCTCCCTATTGCCCGATCATTCAAAAGCTAAAAAGTGGATAATCGTTGGATCAACCACGTTGAATCTGGCGACTTCTTTTTGTCATTAAGAAGTTCTTTTACTTCACGTTTTAGAGAGAGATAGAAAAAAGGTTTGCTCGATAAGAAAATTTTTAGGTCTTTTTTAGGATCGATAATCCATACGAGTAGATAAGTCAGTGCATTTGGAACGGAGCTGCTACTTTTTAGTATACTCCGAGGTTAATCTTCAATGACTATGTTTTTCCATAATGATCGTGCCCTGTGACATGTTGACATCATGTCAAGGAGATAAATCGGATATATCAAATGTTCTTTTGTTCTCGATGGATTAAAAGGTTCGAGGGGCGACTAATATAGGACGTTACCATAACGGTTACACACTAGTTCCGAATTGATGAATAAGAAGAAACCCATTCGTAGACGTACAAGCCTGTTGCCGCAGCCCCACTGGTATACTAGAAGCCAAGAAGTCTCTCCACAATATGTACCTAATGTCAAAGACACAAGCTGGTCTCAGGTTCACCAATGGTATGTCTCGAATTTTTGACCTCATAGAAGACAGCGAGACCCTTAATTACTAGACCAAAATGCTCCATGGTATCAAATTTTGTTGTTTATTACTACGCATTAAGAAATAATGAGTAATCATAGAAACAATACAAAACATTTTACTAATTTGCCGTGGGTCACATGATGATTAACTTGTAGATAGCAGACTTGATGGACTATCTGGGGGTCAGATGTTACGGCTTACGAAAGTTAGGTGCATTCTCTTGTGTTTTAGTCTTCGTGGAGAAGATGTTATCCGAATCTAGCTATAAGAGATCACGGGCTGAGTTGGAGGAAGATGCAAGCTATTTGTCAAGCACCTAAATGTGGAGTTTTCGCGACATTTCAGAGTCCTAGGCTATGGTCTTGTCTTTCCACGGTGTCTTAACAACCTTCGCGCATGTCAAAGACGATCTATTCCCTAGAAATTTTAAGCATTCTTCTCTTGCCGGAAAGCAAGTGATCAGACAATAATAGACTGGAAAACAAGAAAGTACATCAAAATATTGGATTTCATTTGGCATGACCTACTCCATAGGGAAAGCACCACAAGATTCCACTACAGTTTAAGTGATACAATAAAAATTATAGCAACACTTGAGTCAATCAAATACTCTTAGTGTTTCCCATCCCTCAATTACACCCCATAACTATGGTGCTTCACCTTCATAATTCTTGCGAAATAGGCTCTTTAATCATACTTCATGAGTGAATATTCGATTTTCAAAATATTTATTACGTATATCATCACGAGACTAATAAATGCATTAGAAATTGTAATTTTTTTTCTTATTTAATTGCATAACAAGTGCACATGTGGCACGCTCTAACCAAATCGGGGCCACATTAAAGTTCATGTACATGCAACAATTTTATTTCCCAACACGTTGTAGCTTTCCTTATTGAAAACTTGTGGGCCAACATTGCCCCTTTCGTGCGATTGCTTGACTCAAGGACGTGGACATCTCATACAACACAAAAGAAAAAGAAAACTTATACGTGAAAACTATAAAGTGACTTTAAACTCATATTTTCATTTTCCGTTCGAATTCTTTTTCCAGGACTATACTTAATTTTATACAGGTTGCTCTTTTCATTAAGATTATGGCCGTGCATGTGTTAACACCATATGAGTCCATCCATTTTTGCAAACCCTAGTTTCTATTTAACAAAATTAGGCAAACTACTTACACCGGAATAAACAGAAACGAAATGGCAAACTGCTAAGACGAAAAAAAAAATTATAAATAGGAAAATGCCAATTAAATGCACTAAAAAATCATATCAAAATTTAACTAATCGATAGGACAAATATATCGAGTTCTTGATATGAAAGAACTATAATAATCGAAACTCGTCCTCAGCCTGCCTCTCGCCCACAAGCAGCAGATGAGTGGACGCTGGTCAGCAGGAAAAATGGCAAAGCTCCTACTGTTCTGCACTCAGATCAGCAGCAACACACCTCGACGCATAACCTGAGTAGTAACATGGGCACAGAGGTCCCGTCCATCCCTTTAGTCAGGTCAGCTGCTTCTTTGCCGACTGCAATAGAGTCGGTGGCTGAACAAGATTCAGGCAGAACTGACCTGATCAGCTCCAAGAACCCTGGAACAGGACTGAGCATCCCTCCTTCTTGAGGTCCAGCAAGCAGTTTGGCCCAACAAACCATAGAATCCCCCCTGTTCCGTGCTCAGCAGGGCCCGATATATCAAAAATGCACCTGTCTTTCCCTTGGATACGAACTCAAGGGGGGTGGTTCCTCTGGCGCATGGACTGCAACCCGGCCATGATCAGGACACGCTAACGGTTCTTTTGAGTTTCCCGGAAGTGCATAATGCTGAGACACTCCCCTTGACAGCCTCCGATCCACAAGGAGGTCTTCAACAGCAAATAGAGGGCTTTCAGACTAATTCTCACACGTCCTCTACAACTTCTTCTAGTGCACGCGATGGGGGGGAAAGTTGTGACTCCGAAGAGCAAATCATGGGTGAACATACAGTTATTTCCCCTCCGACTACACGTTCGCGAGCATTAGCATCTTATACTGTCGAAAAACTTGCCAAGACCTCCTTGGGGCCTGTTCCTAGTTTGAGTTGCCCCGTAACGACCACTGGACCGTCCTCCTCGATGAAGAATAAGAAGAGGAGATCCGGGAGAGCTCGGAGATAACATCTCCTTTTCCTAAATGTTTTTGGTATTTGGAATATAAGGGGACTAGTACATCCCCTAAGGCAAGCGGAAATTCGTACCTTCATCAGAGTCAATCGTCTCTCTTGTATCGGTATCATTGAAACTAAAGCTAAAGACTCGCTTTTTGCTGGGATTTCACAAGGCTTATGTAGCAATTGGCGTTGGATTTCTAATTACGACTCTTCTCCCCTGGGTAGGATTTGGTTTGGCTGGAACCCTAATGAGTTGGAAACTAGTCTTCTCTCCTCTTCTGACCAACTAATCCATATTCAACTCAGGCTCCTTCTTTTGAATAAACATTGCCTTTTTTCAATTGTGTATGGTGAGCACTCTTTTGTGAAACGGCGACCGTTATGGGCGAACCTTGTATCCCTCTCTTCTTCCGACTTACCTTGGATCGTTACGGGGGACTTTAACGTAATCAAAGACCCATCTGATAGAGTGGGCAGCACTACTCCCTGGATCCCGGCCTTTGATGATTTTGGGGAGTGTCTAAATCAGGCGAGGTTGGAAGATCTTCGTTATGTTGGGTGTAGATACACCTGGACCCATTCGTATGGAGAAAATCGGAAGCTCCGTAAGATTGACCGAGTTCTTGTTAATGACATATGGATGCAACAGTTTTCATTCTCGGAAGCTAGGTTTCTTCCTCCTAGGATTTCAGATCATTCTCCCATGGTGGTAAAACTTCTATCACCACCTAATTCCAAGAAGCCGTTTAAGTTTTTCAACTTCTGGTCTTCCCACCCCATCTTCTTGGATCTTGTGAAGCAAGTTTGGGATACTCACATATCCGGTACACCTATGTA
Source organism: Syzygium grande (assembly GCA_024733475.1). Classification (NCBI taxonomy): domain Eukaryota; kingdom Viridiplantae; phylum Streptophyta; class Magnoliopsida; order Myrtales; family Myrtaceae; genus Syzygium; species Syzygium grande. Next base: position 32,024,853 of record JAMXDD010000001.1, read on the forward strand.
TATCACTTGCTGCAACTGCAATTACTTAAACAGAAGCTGAAACAACTTGACAGGTGTTCCTTCTCTGACATCTCTATAAGAACCGACCAGCTTAGAACAGAGCTGTATACTATTCAAGCTGCCCTTGAGCTACAACCTTTTGATCAGAGTCTCCAAGACAGAGAAGTGGAGCTCTCACGATCCTTTTCCACTATGAGAATGCAGGAGGAATCCTTTTACAGGCAAAAGTCCCGTATTCGTTGGCTCAAGGAAGGAGATCTAAACACGCAGTACTTTCACCATTTTGTTTCCAAAAGGCATGGAACTAACCGACTCCTTTCGGTTTCAACAGAAGATGGATCCTTAGTTACGGATCCTCAGGCGGTAAGGGTCCATATTGGCAACCACTTCCAGAAGTTGCTTAACGGTGATCCTGCTTCTATTAGGCCCTCTGTTAGCGAGTTGAGTGCTTTCCTTGGGCGGACGCTTGATGAAGATCAGAGGAACATTCTATCACTTCCGGTCTCAGATGAGGAAATTCGTTCCACTCTTTTCTCCCTAGGCAAGGGTAAAGCTCCTGGACCGGATGGGTACAATGTGAAATTTTTTAAGTCTAGCTGGGAAATCATTGGACCCTCCACACTTGTAGCGGTAAGGGATTTCTTTGAATCAGGCTGTATGCTTAGAGAGATAAACAACACCATTCTGACTCTAGTTCCGAAAGTCCCAAATGCTTCAGCTATGTCGGAATTCCGTCCTATTGCGTGTTGTAATACTCTATACAAGTGTATCTCCAAGATATTGGCTAGGAGGATGGCGCGTGTCCTTCCAGCACTTATTGGCCCTAGCCAAATGGCGTTTGTTAAAGGACGAAGGATTAGTGACAATATCTTGATAGCCCAAGAGCTATTTGCGGATTTCCACCACCGGTCATACCTTCCTAAGTGTGCTATTAAAGTGGATTTCCCAGAAAGCATATGACACTGTGGATTGGAACTTCTTAGAAAAAGCTCTAATAGCCTTCAACTTTCCTGCTTCCTTTATCAAGCTGGTGATGGCTTGTGTTTCGACAGCAAAATTTTCGGATCTCTATTAATGGGGAATTGCATGGCTATTTTGGGAGCTCTAGGGGCATTCGCCAAGGAGACCCTCTTTTGCCTTACCTCTTTATTTTGGTTATGGAGATCTTTTCGGGCATTCTAAAAGCTAAAACTAATATGCCCCACTTCCACTGGTTCTGGCGATGCAAGAAGATCCGACTTTCACACCTCTTCTTTGCGGACGATGTACTGCTTTTCTCAGAAGGCCACCTGAGGTCAGTTGAAATAGTAAAGGATTCTCTCCTCTTGTTCTCTGATTGGTCTGGCTTAAAGCCGAACAAGGCTTAAAAAGCAACATTTTCATATCGGGAGGGACCCAGACGCTACATGACCAGCTTATCCAATGCCTTGGGTTCCGGAGGGGTACGTTGCCATTTCGGTATTTAGGAATACCTATTATCTCAACTAGACTGCGTAAGGTGGACTGTAAAGCTTTAATTGATTCTATCCTTTGCTTCGTGCTCGCTCCTGGTCCCAACGCTTTCTTTCTTTTGCGGGTCGCCTATAGCTTATAAAGTCGATTTTACATTCCATTCAAGTATACTGGGCCACTATTTTTTCTCTACCCAAATCAGTATTGCATACTATTGAGGCCATTCTACGTCAGTTCCTTTGGAAAGGTCCTGACCTTGGAGGTGGTGGAGCTAAAGTAGCGTGAAATGCTGTTTGCTTACCCAAAAAGGAAGGCGGTCGAGGCATCCGGAGACTTGTCGAATACAATAATGCTATGCTTCTAAAGCACATTTGGATTCTCTTTACTGACAAAGAGTCGTTGTGGTGTAAATAGGTGCATTCTATTTTCTTAAAGAAGACAAATTTCTGGGTTGTGTCCAAACCTACTTTTTGTTCCGGACATGGAAGAAAATCCTTGATATCGTGTTTCCGCTCATACTATGTTTTGATGGAACATTGGAAATGGACGTTCTGTCTCCTTCCGGGTTTGACTCGTGGCACAATAGGGGCCGCTTTACCTACTCTTTTCTAATGTTGAGATTTACCAATCGCGCGCATTCCTCGGGAGGCCATAGTACGATCCTTCTTTGAAGGTTCTTGGCAACCATCTAATACACCGCCACTATCATGAACTGGTTGGATAGCCCTTCGTTTTTTTTTTGGATAGTACGTTGGACCACTTTGTATGGACACCTCATCCATCTAAAACTTTCTCTGTTAGTCGTGCTTGGAATCATATACGAAGAAAATGGCATCATACCCCGTGGCATTCCTTCATTTGGGACAGACACATAGTTCCACGGCATGCATTTCTCCTATGGTTAATTTCTCTTAACCGGTTACCTACTCAAGTATTCCTACTACAGCATCACAGGATTGAAGATGCCATGTGCGCTTTCTATGGGTCTACTCCAAACTCGATCAACCATCTTTATTTTGAATGTGCCTCTACCAGTAGACTGGCTTCTCTTTGGGCGACAAAATGCAACCTACCTTGGCGTAACCGTCCCTGGCAAGAACACATTTTATGGGCGATGCAAGTATGCGGCGGTTCCTCTTTTGCGCATCGCATGTCTAGGTTTTCCTTTGGGGCGTTATGTCACATTATTTGGATCGAAAGGAACAATGCGATCTTCAAGAACAAGAGCGTCTCTACCCCAGGCATGCGTAAGCATCTAATCAAAGCGGTCAAGGATAAGGCCTTCTCTATGGGGAGAGTTGAGGACACATATCGGAATCGCATTCTACAGAGAAAGTGGGACCTTCTGCTTTCCATCTTTGGTTAGTGCTCCCACATGTTCCGGTGTTCTTTCAGCGGATATTCGGAGATTGGGCGACGCCCCAACTACCTGCAGCTACTTCGGTTATAGTAGTCTTTTCTTTCTCTTTTCCATGTTCTTAGCCGACTCTCGGCTTGTTGTATAGCTCCTGCCGAACCCTCTTGACCCTGTCCGGACTTTTTATGTCCTAATATGGTCATGACTTGATTTGGGCTTAGGTTGTTCTTGGTGTTTTGAAAAGTTATACATATTCTTCCCTTACCAAAAAAGGAAAATAATCAAATAATTTACTACCAAATACCTTACTATCAATCTAAATCTAAGCAAAATCTACCATAATTAATTCTAATTCGAGGTTGTTTCATAATCTAAGTAAGCATGGCATGTCCATTGGCATCTCAATCCGCTAGATCGTGGTACTATATATGTCAAAAAGGCTTTCAATAACTCCAAATATAGGTTGTTTAGGTTACTATCCTAATCAAGTGATGATGAAAGATCTTTGACATAGAACAAAGAGTACGACGGAAATAAAAAAGGCTATGAAAAATGTTAGCTATCGAAAGACATCTTACGTACTCAATGAGGAATGGAATGCGATCTAGTGTGAATGATTAAATAAAAGTCCACCACGGAACAGTCGTTTCATTATAATAAGTTGAAATTATTGGACTTTAGCTATGGTATAATCGCAATTATAAAGAGATGAACTCAATCGTTTTAAATATTCATTCAAAGTTGTTGACTTCATTGAGTTGGTCATGCTGTTCGTGCAAAGGGTTTGCAGCACTAAGTAGTTTAATTTTGGTTTGTAAGTCATAACTTTTTTGTGAACTCAATCAGTAACTTATTTCGAAGCTAAGCTCACAGATAACTTAAGTGTGCAATCATCTACTTCATAAGCTTATGATGCATATTATACTCATAAACTTACCTTAGTCAACTCTAACACTCACACAAATTTATGTGCGTAACCATTGAGTAAAAATTTAGAAATTTAAAGTATGAGTCAAAATTTAGAAATTTAGAGTATGGTTCAAAATTAAGCTTTTATGGCTTAGTCCAGTTAAACAATCATCAAATAGAATCAAGGATCCTGCGATAAGGACCAACATGAGAATAGTCAAATGGGGGGGAACATATAATATGAATAGGAAACAACTTTTGGTGGGCGGTCATAAATTACTACTATAAAGAATTACAAATGCTTGTCATATGACGACGAGCTGAGGATTAAAGAATTGAAAACCCGATTTGTAGAGAATCTACACGATCCTTGTACGGTTGTAAATCACTGAGTTTTATTCCAGTGGCCACCCTTTCTAGTTGGGAAGGTGAGGTGAGGAGTTTGATTCCCCATCTTTTTAGGGGGGGCTAGAGATGGAGATGTTTAGTTTCAAATGTATGTTTTGACTCCCACATTTTGGAAAAAGGCAAGACAAAAGTCTGAGAGTAAGTTGACAGTTAGAGTATGATAGACAAAAAATGAATGTACAGCTGTAGTTATTGTCAACGTAGAAAATGACTGTTGATGTGGTGCTTTCCTTAATTTGTGACATTTTCACCCTACTTTTGCAAATTGAGTTTTTTTTTATCGAAAAGGTTATTGAAATAGAATGAACCAATATGCACTCCAATTTTGTGTCCTCCTAATTATGACATCTAAGTGGCCAAAGTGTTGCTTATCAATCTACTTGATAGGACAAATATGCACTCCAATTTTACGCTTAATCATGACATCTATGTGGTAAAACAAAAAGTTATGATCCTCAATTGAGTGGCGTACAAAAGTTACGAGGCTTGTAATGTCATTATCCCAAGATATATGTTATGAACATTTATGATATATGGTATTTGCACTTACCAAGTAAATGCAAATCAATGTATATAATATAGGAAAATTACCAAAACAGTCCTAAACCTACTGCAAATATGCTAATTTAGTCATAAACCTTTTTTTTGCCAATTCAGTCCATTTAATCAGTGGTGATGCGAATGCCAACAGTTCGGCCAACACTGATGTGACAATTTTTTTTATTTTTTTCCTTTTCTCTTTTTGTTTATTTATTGTTAATTTCCTTCTTCCCTGGTGATTGCGGCTTGAAAACCCTCATCAAAGGGCATTAAAGGTCGGCCATTAGCCAGCAAGCCTTGACCTCGTTGTCGCAGGCAAGGTCGGCCATGGCGAAGGCGGAAATAATTGCCGGGCAAGCCTTTAGCCAGATCCGGGCGAGGTTGAGCCTCGCCATGGCTGTGGCCAAAGGCTAGCCTTGCCATGGTTGGGCGAGCTCAATCTCACCCAGCAACGGTGAGGTCATTGCCCTCCCCATGGCCAACCCTTGCCAACGCCGCCGATGATCGGCATCAATTTCAATTTTAACGATGAATTGAATTGATACAAATACAAAAGTGAATTGGTAAAAAAAAAAAAAGGTTTATAACTAAATTAGCACAATTGCCTTTTGATAATTTTCCTATATAATACTGTTGAACTACTTGCTGGTGTTTTGGCCGTATCATCATTTCATTTATTAACTGCAAAAAAAATGCAAAACACCTTTGATGTAGATGCATTATGCAAAATGTAAGGATACTATGACATTAATGCATATATGTAGCTCGCATGATCTTGTACCGATGTGTGGTAGGGCCGTTCCGAGTACAAAACTGGGCTTTGTTAAAAGTTAAGAGGCTGAAAAGGCATGAGCCGTCAAGCTTGAATCATTCCAATTCTAATTGGTCGCCTAATAATATTCTACTAATGTTATAGATTGCGAACAATTTGCTTACACTCAATCTTTTTCATTTCCTCTTCCTTTTTGTTGCCCTTTTGTTCTACTTTTTGGTTTACATAGTTCATGTTATTTTTCCAACAGTTCAATTGTCCCTTATGAAAAGTCCAAATACACATTCTATCAAACCTTCGTCCCAAGGGGTGGTTGAGAGATTAGCCGGGTGACAAGTACCTTTTTCTTTCTTCCCTTGCCAACGCCGGCCAGATCAAGATTGCATCCATTTCACGTTTTTTCTGCCTATGTAATTCTGGATGAATTGAATTGATACAAATACAAAAAGTTTCGGACTGAATTGGTAAAAAAAAAGGTTTATAACTGAATTAGCACAATTGCAATAGATTTAGGACTCTTTTGATAATTTTTCCTATATAATACTGTTGAACTACTTGCTGGTGTTTTGGCCGTATCATCATTTCATTTATTAACTGCAGAAAAATGTAAAACACATGTGCTGATGTAGATGCATTATGCAAATGTAAGGATACTATGACATTAATGCAAATATGTAGCTCGCATGATCTTGTACCGATGTGTGGTAGGGCTCGTTCCGAGTACAAAACTAGGCTTTGTTAAAAGTTAAGAGGCTGAAAAGGCATGAGCCGTCAAGCTGAATCATTCCAATTCTAATTGGTCGCCTAATAATATTCTACTAATGTTATAGATTGCGAACAATTTGCTTACACGTGTGCCAACACCGCTTTTTCATTTCCTCTTCCTTTTTGTTGCCCTTTGTTCTGCTTTTTGGTTTACATAGTTCATGTTATTTTTTCCAACAGTTCAATTGTCAACCTTACGGGAAAAGTCCAAATACACATTCTATCAAACCTTCGTCCCAACTAGGGTGGCCGAGAGATTAGCCGGGTGACAAGTGTACCTTTTTCTTTCTTCCCACTCTTGTTCGAAATTGACCAATCTGAATCTTAGTTGCTATAAGATAAAGGAGAGCCCAAAACGAGAAAAATAATTTGTTATTCTTTCAAGATTGTACTTTTGTGGTGATCTTCGCACGTTTTTTCTGCCTATGTATCTGATTCTCAGTATTGGCATATTGGGATTTCCTCTCCTTGGCTTAAATCCAATATCATAGCGCAAACAACAGTTTGTACCAACTGTTGATATCAAGAAAAGCATTAATAATCACCGGATGCTCCAATTGAGTGGTATTTGTTCAAACCACCATGAATCGATCGATCACTTGGACAAAGAAACAAATTATTTAACGGTTTAAGCCTTTCCACGAAGCAAAGATACAAATCCAAGTAAAATAGATTGAACAAAATAGCCGACCTATATGTTTTGCATGACTGAATAGTGAATACTAATTGTGATAACACCATTTAAAAACAAAAACAAAAAAAAGCTTTCCTTATTAGCTTACATAAAAGAGTCAATAATAGCTATTTTATGAGGAAATGATGGAAAGATGAAGAAAATTGTATATTTGCAACTTACGGTGAATGAAACAGAGCATTGACTTAAACAAAAATCATTGACCCAGAGCATTAACTCAAATAAAACAATCGAAGACAAATCTTGATGCTCAATAGTGTAGAATACTTGATTAGGTGGCAGCCTTCTTTGTGAGTAGTGCAACAAATCCAATTCTTGCAATAAGGAGTCTCTGGTGTACTTAGAAGGCAAATGCGATAAATCACAAATGGATAATGTCCGATGAAATATCTTAGAACCATGTAGCAATTAAGGAATTTCCTAATTTCGATTAGAGCTTAATATAAATTAATTTCTAGTTTAAATTAGGTCATCATATAAATTAGGCAGTTTTCTACATTAGCTTTTAAAGAAAATCACAAAAATATTGCATGCATATCTCATGTACAATTAATTAGTTTCATAATATCCACATCATTAAGTAATCACAAGCTTATGGTCATATAAAAGTTGCATGTCACACTAGATTAGTCATAACTCTTTGCCCATCATTAGGATTAGCTCATATATAGATGGTATTTAAATAATCCATGTCACAAGTCATTAGTTTAGTAATTTATGCATGTTAAATTGGAATTCACGTAATCATATAATCTGATTACATTGCATTCATGTCTTAGGAAGTTTTAAGTAATATCATGTTAGAAAAATACAAAAAAAAAATGTTGGCATAGGTTTCATGTTAATAATTAATTTATGCTCATCATGTTGCATTCACATTTTTATTAGTGATTTGTAGGAACCTCGTCATGATTTTGACTAGGGTTACTTAAAGCATTGAGGTTTGATACTTTCTTTTATTTTATTATTTTGATTTATTGAGTGTTAAATTCATGATCGCACACCGCATGATTATCTCTTCCATGTTAGTGATTCAGAATTAAATTGACCGAGATTGCTTTCAAAATATTTTTGAAATAAAGAGAAATGATATCGAAAGGTAATCTAGTATAAATCTCTAGTCCGCAAAAGTAAAATGTTTTCCCACATATTACTTCGGTTTCTAATCCATCCATAATAAATTAATGGCGACTCCAAAATGAATTAAAGCTGCATGTTTAAATAAATAAATTAAAATTTCAAAGTTGCGATTGGTATGGACTTGGAAGAGTTTGCACTAAGTATTTGCTTAGTAATCTATTAGCTTGCCATTGGTGATTCACCCAAAGATTGCGAGAAGGACCCACCCAAAGATTTCGAACCACTATCTTTATTGGCCCTAAAACTAGCTCAAACTTAGCTCCATCCAGGATTCATCCGAACATTTCAAATTTTGGAGTTGCTTGATACCATATTGAGCAATGGGGAACAAATACATACCTAAAATTACTCGAGATCCAAACAAACTGTATTTTTTATCTTTTTAATTTATTCAGATGACAAGAGAGTCCCATTGAGGTAGGTAATCCGCCCTTTGATATATTATATTGATTTTGTAGACCAGGTGTGACGCGATGAAATTTTATGATGCAGTAGAAACGGGAATAACCTAAATCGAGATGTGCAAGCACGAGTTGCAACTCTCAACGCACACACAAGCGCGCACATGAAGCATAATAGAAACAGCTCTCCATTTTCTGTCACTCATTCAAACGCAAGCTAATTTTATAATAAATATCTTAATTGAAGGAAGCGCATATGTAAATTTACATTCATAAATGATAATGAGCTTGATTTATGAACATGGTTGATTCGAGATTTTCTTTTTCTAGCGTTTTGCATCCACAGTCACGGTATAATCACATAAAAGGACTGCATCCACATCCAACTCCCCGAGAGCATTGTGTCTTTGCATAGAAACACGCTCTAGGATGGCTTTTCTCTCAGGAAAATTATCAAAAAGTCATAAAATTATTACAATTGTGCTGATTCAATTTTAAATTTTTTTTTTTCCAATTGAGTCCTAAACATAATGCATTTGTGCCAATCAGTCCATCCAAAAATTGCTGACATGGACAATTTTTGTAATTTTGTAAAAATTTTATGAATTTTTTTTTATTTTATTTTTTTCTTCTTTTTCTATTTTTTCATTGATCGGCGACCTCGCTGGGGCTAGGTTGGCGGGGTTTGCCCTCGCCAAATCTAGCAAGGGTTAAGCCTCGCCCAACCCCTAACAGCCCTCGCCAAAACTTGTTGTATGTTTTTCTTTTCTTGTTTTCTTTTTCCTTTTTCTAACTTCCTCCTTCATTTTCTTCCTTGGTTTAGCGACGGTGAGGACAAGTGATGGGATAAGGACAATGGTGGCAAGGGTGATGTAAAGAGGAAGGAGGAAGGAAAAAAAAAGGGAAAAAAAAATCTTGACGGAGAATAAATGCGCAGCGCAGATCTAAGTTTGAGATTTTTAATGTCATAAAAAATAAGTTTGGAATAAACGTGCCATAAGGATACAAGTGTGAGGTTTTTTGTACAAAAAAAGTTTGGGGTTTTGGGTGTAACACAAGTACAAGTTTGATGTTTTTAGTGTCACAAAAAAGAAAGTTTAGGCTAAACGTGTTAAAATGGACATAGTTTGAGATTTTTTATGGCTTTTAACCTTTAAGAAAAATCGAATTACCCTTCTTTTCTTTCAGTAATTTCATGAGTAATGATGAGGCTAAATCAAAGTAATCTTGTGAGAGAAGTCAGAACTGGCCGTGAATATTTATCTAAAATAACAAATAAATGGCACAAACACGCAGGCATTGGATATTCAAGTTGACATGAAGGTAGGCGAAGGAGATTCAAGTTGACATATTCTCGGGCTGCCATGGGGCTTTCTCTTTGACACAATGAAATCATCAGACGTTGATTTTGATTTATGAAAATCAGTTCCATTTCAATAATTGAGATTTGTCTACGGATAAAAGATCTCCCTCCATAAACCTTACACAAAAAAAAAAAAAGATCTCCCTCCATAAAGATCCATTTGCAAGAAATAGAGAATATAGGGCAAAAAAAAAAAAGAGGACTCAGATTACCATGGAGATTCATAGACCATGCATTAATTTATTGGCTAACACACACTTCATTACATCCCTCATACTCTTCCTAACAAAATAGCCAAAATACCAAGTCCTATGGCGGTCAATTGAAAAATGTCAACATTACGCTTTGTCAAAGGTGGAACCATACCTCTCTTACTCGATTCTTGAGTGTCACACGTATCTTCACTAGTCATCATTGAAGACACCCAACTTCTAACATCGCCGTAACGCTTTGCCTTGTAATATGGTATTAGGTCTTTGAGTTCAAGGGAGTCGTAAACATCCAAGCAAAGCGAGAGACCTTTGAGCAGGTGCGGTTCCGGTTTTTGCTTCATTAGTTGCTTAATATACTCAATTGTGCCTGTCAAGTTGGCTTTTAACAGCTTGAGCCCAATTAGCCCTAGTCCCTCGAGATCCGCCTCATGGCTCTCCAACTCTGACCCAAGAGACTTTACACAGAAGTCGAAGTTCAAGTCTGGGACATCGGTTGCCATTTTCTTGCAGGTGTCCTGAACGATATCATTGGCGGATTGGACACAATAGAAGATCATGAGGAAAAGGATCAGGATTAGGAAAGAGATTGAGAATGCACGATTCATTTTTCTTATCACGGAGATGGAGATTTTCACGAAATTTTCTTATGAAGACAACATATCTATACTGAAAGGACTGGTCATGTTATATAAATGGTATAATGCCAAACCAAATTTATTATTAAACAGTGTATAAGGATAGATATCTTAGAAGAGGTAGGTCGGTTAGGCAATCTTATTGGAGTTTAATAAGATTGCCTAATCAACCTGCTTGTAGCCATAATTATAGAAATACAAATCATATCCTAATAAATATTGAGATTCTCCAATAAGATTTCCAAATTGACTTGCCTGCAGCCATAATTACCAGAAATCCAAATCATGTCCTAATTAAAGCCAGATTCTCCAATAAGATTGCCAAATTAACATGCCTCTTCGAGAATATTTATCCTTATACATTGTCTGAAAATGAACTATATATATGTATATATTCTACTAGACTAGAAGTGATCGTGGCCTCTAGTTTTGGATACGGTGATTTTAATAGTCTTTCCAAATATACACTTTGTAGCCTCGAAGCTTTCACCTTCCGCAAGTGATCACAGCCTATAGCCTCAGATGACTCCCCTTTCTGAAAATACATATGGTACGACGAGCTTTTGTAGCTTGGAACAATTTATACATGGCAAACTTCCTCATTGAAGCTATCTTTTTCATCATGACAAGGCAAGTTTCCGCAGCCCGAAGTACTTCAAGTATAGACATGATAAGCTTTTGCAGCTTGGAGTGTGTTCTTTCCGTCAAATGTCAATGTAACATCTCAGAAATTACTTCTAATGATGATTTGTAGGCCCAGCGAACTTTTGTAGCTTGAAAAACCTCTTCATCACGATATGGTAAGCTTCTGCAGTCTGGAGTCTCTCTTCATCATGACACAACGAGCTTCTATAGCCCGAAGTCTCTCTATAGCATGGCATAGTGAACTTTCGCAACCCGGAGTCCTTTCCATCAACAAATTCCTCCAAAATTCTTCATTTTAAGCAATTTCAAGTAAATACCTATTTTCTTTATAGATCTCATAAAAAAAAATTTCGCCCAAAAATAGGGTTCGGCAGAGAAAAGAGTGGAGATAGTAAAAGCATTAATGAGTGAATGCGCTGACAACGACACAAAGGCTCAAGTAAACTTCCGAGGTTCATCCATGATCAAATGTTGTCTTTCCATTCATTTTCTTCCATTACGTTAAGTCAGCCAACTAAAATTCATGTATCATTAGTCTTTGAAAGGCTCCAAGAGAAACAGCTGTTAATACCTAATTTTAGTTAACAAGCCTAACGAAGGTAAAAACTCAAGATTATGGATTTAGTGTATTTCAAATTTATTTCAGTTCCATTACATTCTGTTTAAACTTAGACATTGATTTTTCCAATAACCCAACTATGTCTTTAGAGTTGACTTTTTGGTCAACCCTAAAGTCAAACTTTTGTCATTGTTTTTGAAAATTTGAAAATAAAATGAATCGTTAAGTCAACATTTTCAAGCTTAATTGGACTTTGAGTTCTTAAATTTTACAAAAAATGATCAAGAATCGACTTTTTGGCCAAACTAAGAATCTAGACTCTTGATCGTGAAATTTCAAAATATATTGATCTCTAGTCATTTTTTAGGTTTTCTTCTATCTTGACATTTGATCTAGGGGTCATAAAGCATTAAAATTTCAAGTCAATTTTAAGAAATCAAGCTTGAAATGGGTCATTCAATTTTCGAGCGTCAATTTGAGGCCCGGTTGGTCCTTCATAAATAGTGCCAATCAGCCTAATTTGAATCCGATTAAGCCAAATCAACTCAATATTTCATTATCAATTTTGGCTAAATCAAGGTAATTCGGCATAACTTAGCTAAAAATGATCAACTAGGACCAATGGGATCAATCCAGGTCAACCCGATTGACCCGACCTGATTCGATTACTTGGGCCAAAGCCCAACTCAGCCAATTAGTCTAAATCAAGTGCATTGGCTAAGCCCCGTAGTGCAATTGAAAGAAAATTAAAGCGATTGGAATAAAAGCCCACCACGCAACTGTCGTTTTATTATAATAAATTGAAATTATTGGCCTTGAACTCAATCGCAATTAAATATTCATTCAAAGTTGTTGACTTCATTGAGTTGGTCATGCTGTCCGACGTGTCCGTACACAAGGGTTAGAATTTAATTTTGCTTAGAATGTCCGACGTGTCCGTACACGTACACAAGTGTCTGTACCCTTGTGTACGTGTCCGTACACAAGGGTCGGTCGGATTCGACCCGAGTCAATAGCCTGACCCATTACGTTGACTGACCTGGGTTGACCCTTTGACCCGGGTTGGATCCGGTAATCCGACCCGAACCAGCCCTATTTACTTGTAGACCAATTGAACCAGTCTGCAGACCGATCTGGTCTAAGGACAGCTCCCGCGTGTCTGGGCAGGCGGGAGCTTCGCTCGAACCAGCCCTATTTGCTTGTAAACCGGTTGAATCGGTCTGCAGATCGGTCCAGTCTAAGGACAGCTCCTGCATGTCTGGGCACGCGGGAGCTTCGCCGACGAAATCCGGCAATCTCGCTAGACGACCCAAGCCACCCACGGCTTGGGTCTTCACCTTACAAGCCCCACTTACCTTTTCCGATGGCCGGGCTTACCATTCGACTGCTCGATCGTCGACCGACGGCCAAAAACAAACCCTACTCTTGGAGGTATTTGATCGAACACTTGGTGTGCGCGAACAAAATAAGAGGATTTCGACCTCTTTCGGCGACCTGGTCGGGTTCGACACCTTTGGTTCACTGCTGACAATGAGTGGGAGTCGGGACCGAGGAAGGCGGTATGGGCGGGATTTCGCCTTTGAAATGGCGTAGCGAGTCCGGTAAAATCGAGCTAAAAAATAGGAGAAAACAAGGGGTGTCTCGACCATGAGGGCTCACCGGTTGGCGACTCTTCAGGGGGCCTTTCAACTGGTCTAGGGGCGTCGACGACCGCTGCTGATTCTCCTTTTAGCTCCAGCGAGACCTCGGTATGCACCCTTCTCTCTCTCAATTTTCTCTCCTAATCTCTCTCTCTGTTTTTCTCAAAACGGCCGACCCGAGGGTGCTTCCGAGGGTTGCCGGTCGGCTTGCTGGAGATGACGAGACTTGCTGGGACCTGCAAGACACTCCTAGGCTCCTCTCTCTTCTCTATTTCCCCACCCTCTCCTCGGGGTCTTCTCATAGCCTCTTCACCTTCTCTCCTAAATCGAACCCACCAACCTCCTCTCTCTCTCCTGCTGGGTCTCAGACAGTCTCTTTACCTACATCACCTCCGCCTCCATTAAATCGCTTTGCACCGACCTACTCTGTTGGCTTGACTTTGGTGGCTGTTTTAGGCTAGTGCAGAGGAGATGTTTTGCTCCTCTATTTCTCACTTCCACGGCAACTGGGAGGGGAAGAGGAGAGAGGAAGAGAGGCCGGGCCGAGTGGTAAGATGACTGGGAGAGGTGGCGGCGCGCAAAAAGGGAAGAGGCCGCGGCCGGTAATCGCGTGGAAAGGGAAGAGAGAAAGGGGTGGGCTCCGTGAGGAAAGAGGAGAGAGAAGAGGTGGGCTAGGCCTACTTCTACGCTGGGGGGAGGAAAGGCTGGAGTGGGCTAGGTTGGGCCAATCCCAGCTTGATCTTTCTTTTTAAAAATTAATTTTTAATATATTTTTTGAAATTTTTTTTTAAAAATTAATTAAGAAAATATGCTCTAATAGGCTTATTAATGCAAATATACCTAATGTCTATATGCAATGCAATTAAATACAAATATTTTTTTGTTTTAGGAACTAAAAAAAACTAATTCCTAAATTTTGTGTAATTAATTTTGGACAATTAAAAATAGGTGTCAACAGCTTCTCCTCTTTGAGGGTGATCTCGTAGAGGTTAAGCTTACAGAAATTATGTTCAAAGATAAAATAAAACCTAAATTTGGCCCATGCATGCTCAATGAATGTTATTTTGGCGAGACTGTGAGTCCCATTTTTTAGATGTGATAAGATAATGCGTGCTAAAACATATAAAAACATACCTGGGGTCACTTACCTTGCCAAAGGGTAGAGTAATTCCAGATAGTTGGTAATGAGTGTCGAGGATCCGAACCTGTCTTCGATCGCCTTGACGAGAGAAATGGTTTGTCTAGGATCTAAACCTATCTTCAGTCGCCTTGACGGAGATTGCTTTTGTCTAGGACCCGAACCTCTCTTCGGTTGCCTTGACTGGATTTTGTTTGTCTAGAACCCGAACCTTTCTTCAGTCGCCTTGACTGGAGAATGTTTTGCCAAAGTACCTGGGGGTCCTCACCCAAGGATTTAACGGTTTGTCTGGTGGGTTCTTGCCAGCAGGTCTTGAAAAGACTCAAATAATGAGCACCTAGGGGTCCTCGCTCGAAAATTTGATGGTCTGCCTAGTGGGTCCTCGCCAGCCAGGTCTTGAAAAGGCTCAAATAATGAACACCTGGGGGTCCTCGCACAAGGATTTCATGGTTTGCCTGATGGGTCTTCTCTAGCAAGTTTTGACAAGGCTCAAACGATGAGCACCTAAGGGTTTTCGCCCGAGGATTTGATGGTTTGCCTGGTGGGTCCTCGCCAGTAGGTTTTGAAAAGGCTCAAACGATGGGCACCTGGGATCCTCGCCCAAGGATTTGATGGTTTGCCTGGTGGGTCTTCGTCAACAGGTCTTGAAAAGGCTCAAACGATGAGCACCTGAGCACGTTCCTGCCTCTTAAGGGCATGTCTCCTGTCAAACAAGTTTTTTGTGCAAAGACATACGCATTCATCGGAGAAATAGACAACTGAGGCTATTCTAGAATATCGTATGAAATATCTTGACTAGCAAGTCAAGATGCTTTTTTTAAAAGAAACACCTAGTTTACGTTCTGAGTATTTTGAAAAGAATTCTAAAGAAATACTTAGAATTTCTTACCCGGAGATTTGATGCATCATTTGCTGAATACCCGACCTTTTCTGAGACATCTCTCTTGGGATAATAATGAGAGCTTCTCAAGTGCCTGGATTTATGTGTCCTATCACCGGGGATTAAAACTCTGAGCTATCAAAGATGATTAGTGCAAACATGCAAGCATTCATCAAGGATAGACAAGCTAGGCTATTCCAAAATGTGTATTTGAAAGTTCATGCATGATAATTTTGCCATGTTTGCTTCACCAAACATCCACCGAGGGCCAATCAAGACAATTTTTGCTCGTAAGGTGGACTTCTCGATATGATGAACGAGAGATCTTCAATTAGAAAGGACTTTCCGCTCACTCTCATTGAAAGTGTTATTTGTCCCGTCCATTAAGGCGAGAGCATCGAAAACACTCAATCTAACTGTTATCACATCAATAAGGGTCTGAGTTTTCTTACAAGCAATACGACACTGCCAATTTGAGAGGTCTTCTTCAAGGTCGTAATGTAGGCTTGGTCAATGGCTTAACAAAGGTGACTGTCCAAGTCAAGGCCATGAAAGAAAATATTCTGCAATCATTTCCAGGTTTACAAGTCAAGAACCTTGCAAAACGAGATAAAAACAGTCTTGCTCACACTTCCTCGAAGCGTTATTTATAAATATTTGAAATTTCACATTAATTCAAGTGTCCTAGTCAGAACAGACTTCATGAGGGATGTAACGTAGGCTCGGTTTACAGGTTGAGGAATGAAATAATCGTTGGGCTCAAAAATGTGCGTGGGGTGAGAATTGGTGATCATCTTAGCATTGCCACTAGTCTTCTTTTCCACCGTCAGGATCTTTCTAGAAAACTCCCTGGGTAATCCTATGCTTTGGCTTCTTGGACAGCTTTTTCTGGAGTTTCTGAGTCTAGCATTTTCCTAGATACAATTCGATCTCTGTCCCAATTGCTTTCTCAAAAATAGGTTTGTCTTCATCTATCATGTAGCATATTTTTGTCAAGATAGAGTTCTTAAAGTAGAAATTTGTATCAAAGAACTCAAGTTTAAACCCTTTAGGGCCGTCTATTCTACACCACTTAATAACTTTGAGGTATTTGAGAGCACTTTCATCACGCTCAGTGATCTCCTCAGCTGAAATTTCATTGTTTTTCATAGCAGTTACTCAGAAATCATGGACTCTTTTCTTTTCATCGTTTTTCTTCTTCTCCTTTTCTTTTTCTTTGTTTTTTTTTTAATTCATGGACATTGGCCATGCTTTTGCCAGGCACACTGCTTTTTCATGCCCCCTAATTTTCAGCATTTTTTTTTGTTCTTTTAGTGTTGTCAAGACCAGCCTAAATAAGTTTGAACAGAACAATATTATTAGGCTCTTGGAGTTTTCATCTTCATTCGATACTTTGGATCATGATGCTCAAACTGTGGTGACTTTTGCCTTGCCCCGGTGTGGGGGATAATCACCAACTGGTTTCGTACAAAATGAAATCACCGACTCAATTGGGCTAGCAAGGGATATAAGTGTGTGGGATAGAAGAAGAACTGCTCTTCGTCATTCTAGGGCACTTAAATTATCGCGAGAGTTCACCTACAATAATAACACTCAAAGATTAATGCAAGTGAGAGCAAGAAAATTTATATTCATCTTTTTACCTTATGTGAGCTACTACAGCTGATGATCATAGAAAATTTTAGATATTACAAACTCCTCATCCTTCTTATCTTGCTCAGTTTTTAGGTGAAAACATTACTGTTATCAATGACATGTTGGCATTTTAGACAGGCTCTAGTTTGCTGCTCCTCTCTTGACAAAGTCCTCTTAGCCTCAACCGTCCTGCCATTAATGGTGTGCTTGTCTTGGAGGACCCTGTCAAGGACCACCGAACCCGTGAAAATGACGAGGCCGAAGCCACAGGGGCGGTAACGAAAGGGAGGGACGCTCTTCTTGCTCCCTTTAAATTTGAATCCTCCCTGTGATGTCGATTTACCTCAAGCTGCCCCAATGTTGGGTGATTCTTGACAGGGGTAATTTTTAAAAAAGAATTTTCGAGTGTATAAGCTTAAAAATGGTCAAGCAAAGGATTAATTGTAGTATATGGGGCAGAGAAACGAACTGCCTCTCGTCATTTTGGCTACCGTACCTTATGTGAGAAATCCCTTTACTTTGTAGAAATAAAACCTTTTCGCTCATCTTGCAAGGGTTTGATACGTGAAAATGTGTATAGACTAAGGATTGCCTCTCATCATCCTGACACACCTCGTTCAATATATCGAAGCAATTTGACACCATTCGTCGAATTGTCAAAGTCTTCGCGAGGAATTGGTGAATTAAACAGGTAAAATTACTATGCAAAATTATTCCAAAAGACCTGCGATGCACTTAGAGGAAGGTTAAGTATTCATTTGCTTTAACATGTTTTCACCTTTTCTGTTTTATTGTACTCTTATGAAAAAAGTTTTTAGAGAGATACTTACCTATGCTGCAATGGCAGCGAGACAAACCTGCCAGGTAATAGGAAAGATCATGTTAATGAATGGTTCTTTAAGGGACAGGAATTGGGAACGATACAACATTACCCTTCGTGATTCCTCTCATTTGAGATTAAATTGACAATTCCTTGAGTTTTTTTGGATGTTGATAATTCCCTTCTGACAAAAATAGGAGCTTATGTTAGAAATGAGAGAGTTGAGGGTAATTTGAGAACGAAACAAATTACCCTTCTTCCATTTTGCCTTCAAAGTTAGCAGAGTCTTTTCTCCTCTTTACTTTGTTCGGTCTTCTCTGTCTCAATCTGCTCCTCCATACTCTTGGTCTCAAAGCTCGAATGAAATCCTCTAAAATTAAAGGTGCTTCCAAATATAGGGTTCTATTGTCAGCGCATGTTGTGTCAATGCGATTCCAGCATGTTGAGGAGTTTCTCGTGAATGCTTCGATTCCTAACTACACAGACATGTGCAATTGCTTGCATTGGGATCTTCGCAGCAAAACTAATCTCTACTTTAAAGGTCTTGACGGACATGGGCGTGACTACCATCGAGATTTCGTGGTTGCCAGGATCGGCCTTGACGTAATTTTGTCATGTACGAAACCTTTCCGGTTAGACTTATTACCATGGGTGTTCTTTACTCAAATTTGTCCTATGTAAAAGGAAAAGATATGTTATTTCTATGCTAAAATGGATGAACTTTAGGAACAAAATACATCCTTTTTTATGGATTGGGGGATTGCATGTCCCCTAGTCTACTCTCCCATTAAACACTTCTTCGTCATGTTTCATTTGAGAGGTCTCAACATTCGTGTTCTATCTAGCTCGCTAGCACGTCACAGTCTAGCATGCTCCCCAGTTCATTATCTACAAAAGAAAAGGGATGGAATGTCATTTTCAAAATTTGTTAAGGAATAAGACATACTTTTTTCTTTCAAAAGGGGTAATTTTTTCTTGATTTGCCTTCGACTTTTGTACGAAATGATGTTTTGCTCATCATGGAGTCAAGGAATGCTCAACATTCTCTTTGACTCTCTGGGGCTGATATCACCCACTGGTAATAATGAGATTTGCCCCATGTTTCATTTGAAGATTGAATGATTTTCGCTCGGATTGCCCCTATTAGATGAGTTGGTCTGCTAGCATCATCAGGGTTTGATGTGCTCTTTAATTTGTGTCATTTTCAAATGTCCCTTTTGTAATAGCAAATCAAAGGGAGTATGCTCAGAGATATGAAGTGAGTAAGTTAGAAAGACAGACAAGGCTATGAGCATGCATGCTTTTTCACTATTGTTCTTTTTTCGGTCCTTTTGAAAAATAATAAAACTCTTGTTTTTTCTTTCAAAAACTTAGAGATAAGGAAGCATGAGGAAGCCCGGGCCTCAAAATACTTTCATTTACATGACTAGATATCATCAACGAGCCAATTTGGGATACTTCCTCAGGCCCTCAAGATAAAATATTTGTAATCCTTTTGAATAATTTAGGCGAATTACATTTGTTAAAATAGAAATTGCAATACTAAAATTCTAAGCATAATTACAAATTCAAAAAATTGAGAATCTTAGAAAACAGCTGAGACTTTAGAAAGCAAGAAAAGCTCCCACATAGGGGAGGATTCAAACTATTAAGTATGCCTCTATTCTAAGGGGGGGAAATTAGTGTTCAGTTTACTCAATGATGACATCTGCGCCTCCTGCTTGATTGGATGGTGCATTGCGGAATGAAAGCATCTTTGCATCAAATAATTTCTGGACTTTATTTTTCAAGACAACATAGTCATTGACGAAATGTCTTATTTCACCCAAATGATAGTCACATGCCTTGGAGGATCGTAGTTAGGGAAACGCTCGGGATTTTCACGCTTTGGCTCTTTAGCAAGCAACCCCTTTTTCAAGAGAATAGGCAGGATTTGAGATAGAGGCCAAGGGAGTGGTGCGAACTGCTTTTTGTTATTTCGCATTTGGGGTGGCTAGCGGCCTGAGGCCGATTGCTGTCTTGCTCATCTAAATCATTGGGAAAGGATGAACAGTTTGGGTGTATGCAATATCCGTATCTATCGGGGGTTCTTTCTCCTCCTTCATGCCGAGTATCTTGCTTGTGGAAGTGGGATCTGTGAACCACCCTTCACACAATCCTATTTTAATTCGTTCGCCCACAAAAACAAGACGATTAAGGGATTCATCAGCGGCACTAACCAAACGGTGTCTGTATTCATATGGAAGAGACTTAATAAATAACTTCACTTGTTCAAGATCAGTGAGTTGTAGGGTAACTTGGGTGGCCAAGTTTCTCCATCTAGTGGCATACTCTTTGAAGGACTCACTCTTTTTCTTTTCAACGCATTCTAAATCGTCATGAGTAAAGGTGACGTCGAGATTAAACTGATATTGCTTGAGGAATGCATCAGTGGCATCATCCTAAGACTTAAAAGCATCCACATCTTTTGACATATACTATGTCAAGGCTGATCCCATCAAACTTGCTTAAAAGGTTTGAATTATGAAAGTTTCATTATCAACGTACTGGGTCATTTGCACATGATACATGTATAAATGGTGTATGAGGTATGAGGTACCATCATACTTCTCGAATTCCGGCATCTTAAACTTTTCTGGTACTTTAACCTGTTTGTAAATAGACAGGTCAAGTGGGACAACATGTTGTGGGCCTTGTAGCTATTTCAGCATCTCCTCAATCTTTGCAAGGCGTTTGTCATGTTCTGTCATCGGTATAACTTCAAGTTCAAGCTTCCTGACAGCAAAGGGAAATGGATCGTCCTCTAGCAGAGGCATTTTGCTGTCGCTGGCAGAGGCTTTGTCTTTTTTAGTAGACGTTGGTGGTAACACCACCTCCATTATTGCAGGTGTAAGTGTGAGCTTGCCCTGAATGGATTCCACCTACTTTGTGAGATTTTGAATCAGCTTCATCTCGTCTTTCATGTTATTGAGACGGATGTTTTCCTCAGCCATTTTTTAACTTCCTGTAAAAAAGCTGATATGAATGAGTATAATGCCCAATAAAGAATCATTCTATGACCTAATCATATTATTATTATATATTTTCTTTATTTATAAAGAAAAAAGAGAAAAAAATGTTTTTATTAATATCAACATTATAGGCGACGTCCCCGGGGTTCGAACCCCGGTCGCCTCGAACCGCTTTCGCTCATCCCCGGATACCACTGGGCCGAAGACCACGGTGGTGTCATTAAGGTGCAAAAAATATTATTTATAGAATAAAAAGCGGTCCAAGTTATATTATCATTAGTATAACCCACAAATACTTTTAAAGAATAAAACCAAAATCCCTAAACATAAATACTAGAAAATATGAAAGACTGGGGCTTTTAACAAAAAGGGCGCCTTACGGATGCTCATTTTATAAACAATGGGAAAACTACAGTCTCTCGGAGCTACTTATTTTCACGGACAAGCTCCACAATAAGTGTATCCCTTGTCTGCCGATCCCACCATGCCAAAAGCTCTTTCTTAGGAGCGAGGACAAATTAAATCTCAGCTCTTCCCATCGTATATAAAATACAATCAACAGGTGGCCGGTCAGTAACAAATCAATTGAATAAGTAAGCTGCATGATAAAATGAAAAGGGATAGAATATGGGGTTAATACAACGAAAAATTCTAAACCGGTACAGTGATATATTTACCCCAAACTATTTTTTTGACCATAAAAAATCCCAAACTGGTACATCTGTGACAATTTTACCATGAACTTATCACAAAAAACCCCAAACTGGTACACCTGTGACAATTTTACCCTGAATTAAAATTTTAATATTTTTATTTTTATTTTTTTCTATTTTTTATTTTTTATATTTTTTTCATCTTCAACCTCTTACC
Organism: Syzygium grande; assembly: GCA_024733475.1. NCBI lineage: Eukaryota > Viridiplantae > Streptophyta > Magnoliopsida > Myrtales > Myrtaceae > Syzygium > Syzygium grande. The sequence continues at coordinate 32,046,699 of JAMXDD010000001.1, forward strand.
GGTTGCCGGTCTGGCAACTCGCCAGAGGCGGAAGTCGATAAGGGCCGCCCTCGCTAGCATTGAGTAAGGGCTGTCCTCGCCCGACTCCTGTAGGGGCGACCCTCGCTCGAGGCAGGCGAGGGTCGCCCTTGCTGGCTTCCGGCTTTGGCCGGTCCGAACAGCGACCGGCCAAAGGTTGAAGGTGAAGGAAAAAGAAAAATAAAGAAAAATAAATAAAAATAATAATATTAAAAATTAGTTCGGGATAAAATTATCAAATATGTACCAGTTTGGGATTTTTTATGGTCAAAAAAATAGTTTAGGGTAAAATTATCACAGGTGTACCAATTCGGGATTTTTTATGATCAAAAAAATAGTTTGGGGTAAATGTATCACAAGTGTACCAGTTTAGGATTTTTTGTGATATTAACCCTAGAATATATACATTTCCTTGAATCATGACAATCACAACAACATACACAGGAGGAGTGAGGTTCGATTTCTATCTAGACTAGCTCAATAAAATGAAATTAAAAGGGTGTCTGACCGTCGCAGTCTCGCATTGGTGTCAAGTCCTTTTAATCTCGGCCAAATTGAAAGGAGTATCTTATAGTCACACGAATAGCGGCTAAAGATATTTCTTTACGATTTTTAGAAATAAATTTTGGGGAAAAGAAAGACAATCTCTACATCGCTGGCTCACGTTTGAGGTCGTATCTTTCTTAACATCATCCTAAAATACCTTATTACGGCCTAGGTCCGGTAGCGTGGTTGTGTGTGCAATAGTATAGTGCTAAATCATTAGAACATGCATAACAATTTATAAACAATCAATTCGAACCTGCAAAAATAAATAACACCTTAATGTTAGAATCATACCTGGAATCCTCGCTGCCAAACAAAAATTATTTTTGAACAGGGTAAAAATTTTTGGCTTAAGTCTACTTTAAAAAAAAATGCAAGTCCCCAGCGGAGTCGCCAGTCTATCACGACCAACCTCCCGCCCCTTTTTTTTTCGACATGCAAAAAAGAAGAGAGGTTCGCCTAGTACGTGTTAAGTCTAGGTTCGGGACTTAACTCGGGCTCTCCCATGCCCATACCATATCACGACTTAGAGTTTAAGTATTTAACATGCAAATGATTTATACCAAGGAGTCGCCACTAATCGATTTGAGGTAGGTCGATTAGAAACCCAAATAAGGTGACGGGAGAATCACTCTATTTCTGCGAACTAGAGATTAACTGAATTCGATACTAGTTGGATAACTAATGCCCTTTCAGTATCTTTTTACCCTGTTCATTTTTGAAAAAATTTATTGGCTAATTTGAATTGATTTTAGGATCTTTCTCCTAACATGTGAGGTGATCAAGTGAATGAATAATTATAAACGATCAACAGTCAAAATAAATATGCAACCTTAGGTTATAACCCTAACTAAGTCAGATGACATTCAAAACACAACAACTCATGCAATTATATTTTAATGAAAAACATGCATAATAATAACAAAATAGTAGTAAAAATAACATGCAAAACACTACTGCATAACCCTATAGGTTTGTCTAATTTAAACATGGCAATTTATGCAATTATAACAATAGGCATAATAATACAATAATAAATTAAAACATTCAGATAAACCACATAATAAAAAAAAGATTTTTTCTTTAAAAAATTTTTGAATTTTTAAAAAATAATAATACGGAAGAAAATAAAATTTTAAATTTTTTTAAAAAAATAAAAATAAATAAAACTGGGTCGGGTCGCTGATTCGGGTTGGTCGGGTCCGACTCGGGTCAACAGACTCAACCCATTGTGTTGACCGGGTCGGATTTCCGAATCCGATCCGGGTCAAAGGGTCAATCCGGGTCATTGATGCCGGTCCAGACCAGATCGGGCCCGATTGGGTCCTAGTCTAGTGGAAAAAGACAAAATAGGGCCGGTTCGACCGGGTCAAACCAGCCCTATTTGTTTGTAGACCGGTTCAATTGGTCGGCAGACCGGTTCAAGCCTGGAGACACACTGCCGATCTAAAGGGATGACTTGGCGGCTCGGCGCTCCGGGAGCTTCACGCCGTGAAATCACGGCTATCTCATGGGACGACCCAGGCCACCCACGGCCTGGGTCTTCACCCTACAAGCCCCACTTACCTTTTTCGATGATTAAGCTTGCCATCCGACTACTCGATCGCCGGCCGATGGCCAAAAACAAACCCAGCTCTTGGAGGTATTTGATCGAACACTTGGCGTGCGCAAACAAGATAAGATGATTTCGACCTCCTTTGGCGACCTGGTCAACTTCGACGGCTATGGTTCGCTTCCGACAGTGAGTGGGAGTTGGGACCGACGACGGTATGAGCTAGGATTCGCGCGAAATGGCCAACGTGAGTTCTGGCCAAACCGAGCCAAAAAACAGGGGAAAACAAGGGGGTCTCGGTTGTGAGGGCTCACCGGTTGGCGACGCTTTAGGGGGGCTTCCAACTGGTCTTAAGGCGTTGACAACCGCTGTTGGTTCTCCTTTTAGCTCCGGTGAGACCTCGATATGCACTCTTCTCTCTCTCAATTTTCTCTCCCAATCTCTCTCTCTATTTTCTCAAAACGACCGGCCGGGGGGGTGCTTCGGGGTTCTTTGGTTGGCTTCTTTGGAGATGAAGAAAGCTAATTTGGGACTGCAAGACACTCCCAGGCTCCTCTCTCTTTTCTGTTTCCCTTTAACTCTCTCTGGATCTCTCTCACGGCCTCTCTGTTCTCTCTCACCAAAACCGAACCCAGCTAACCTCCCTTCTCTCTCTCCTCTCGTTAGCCTATATAACCCTTGACGACGTCACTCTTTGCTCCATTAAATCACTCTACACCGACCTACTCTGTTGGCTTGACTCCGGTGGCCGTTTTAAGTCGGTGCATATGAGATGTTTTGCTCCTCTATTTCTCGCTTCCACGGCAACGGGGAAGGGAAGAGAAGAGAGGGAGAGAGGCCGGGCTAAGTGGCAAGATGACTGGGAGAGGCTACTGGACCGTCCGCGAGTGTGGGGAGAGGCCACGACTGGCGATCACGCTCAAGGGAAAGAGAGAAAGTGTCACGCCCCGCACTTCTTGGTGCGCCACATCCCTCGCAGGGGTCGATTTGTGTGTGACGCCCCCCAGACGATCGCCCGACCCAACACCCAACACGTAGATAAACAAAGCACATGCGGAAGCAATTAAAATCCACCCGTACATATATCAATACATGACCAAGGGTATCCCCCAAAATCAACACTTGTACTAATACCGGAATTCATTTACAATATCCAAGTACATCCCGAATACCAAAAATCAAAAGCGGTTCAATGCCACTACTGACAAAAAGGGGTAAGTGGCTCGGGGTTCAGGTACTACAATTAACCGGGGTCTTCTCCCAAAAATGTATCGGGACACCTGTCCTCCTCAAGGCCGGGGATCTGAAAATGTCGGTTTTCAACAACCGTGAGAATAAATCTCAGCGAGTAATTCCCTAAACCTAAACTAGGCTAACATGCACCTCCTGACAAGTACTAAACAACACAACATACACATAAAACTGACTCAGGCCCTCGGGCCTAAATCTAATCCCACTAGACCCTGCAGGTTAGGCATATCCATATATAGTAATCACAGTACTTAAGTGGCACTTATAATCACACATATGCCAAATCACACGCTTATGCACTGATTCTCACATTCTCGCATGCCAGTCAATGTAAGATCATGTATGCAAATGTCATGGACTTGACACGTGCAATTCCCGGCCCACTGGCCCACACTAACACACTCGCACACTGCCCCAAATTATTATTAACACGACTCGAGTCATCAATTTTTCACGGCCCGGTGCGTCTAGCCTGCTTCAAAGTGCATGAGGCGCAGCAACCGATCTCGCCCAGTGTCTCTAGCCTGCTTCAAAGTGCATGAGGCGCAACATCGTTTCTCCTTGCGAACCGGAGCCCGCTTCAAAGTGCATGAGGATGGTCGCCCCGGACGTGCGGGCATCGTCCTGCTTCAAAGTGCATGAGGACGGTATCGACCCGAAGGTCACGACCCGTAGGTCCTTAGGTGATCACACAATTCGTTATTATCTGAACCCCGCGTAAAACGCATCAGGGCATTTTAAGTGATCACAATGCACATATCACTCGGGCACACTTACAAATGCACATGCCATGCCAATGCTCATGATACACAACCATGGCCATATGGCCCACACTTGGGCACTCACAAATTTCGCGAATTGGCATTCAATTCAATTAATCAGAGCCCAATGAATCAAATCATCCAATACAGTCATGGCACAAATTCAACACGTAATTTATACATATAAATCACCCAATTGGATCAAGATGAAATTTATGCACCAAGCCAGTCAAGCTAATCCATTCCTAGTCCCGCTAGACATGCGACAGAGCATCATCCAATCAACCACAATCAAGGCTTAATTGGGCAATCAATTACACAAACCAATCAATTCCGGTAATCACACTCTTAAACCTCAAATTAATCGCGCCGCGCCCAAATTTAGTCCCGTCGTGGGCGACCATCAAACCGTAATTTCTAGGCCAATAATTATCGCCCAAATGCTCAATCATACCCCCCCAATTATCGTTTTAGTTGGCCATCACAAAATCAAAATACGGCGCGCACTATACTCCACATATTAAATCCAAACAATCCCGAATTTGGCCCAATTTAGTCCAAACCGACTAGCCCATTCCTCGCGCCTCTCGGGCCAATAATCCTCCATCAATTAATCAGAAAAATCCACTTAATCGATCACAATCAAAGTCCCTAATCAAATCCACCATTTAACCCCTAAATTAACCCCTAAATAACCCTAATTAACCCCTAAACCGGTCTAGAAATGTAAATTATCCTAATTAGGGTTTAGGGTTGTACTCACCGAGTGTCCTACGCATAAAACGGGCCGAACGGGTCGATTCGGGTTCGGGTGAACAGTACCCGCCGGAACAGTGTCGCCGGAACAGTGTTTTCCGGCGATGAACAGTAACGCCGGCGGTGAACAAAGAATCACGGACTGTCGGGGAAATGGACAATGATGGACGAGGCGGGCTGGGGGTGGCTCGGCGAGGTGGGCAAGGGTTGGTCGGGGCGGGACAGCAGGCGACGGCGGGGCGAGGCGGCACCGACCGGGCGGGCGGGCGGGCGCCTCCCGGCGAGGGGCGCCACGGCGACGAAGTTCGGGCTTGGGGCGGGGCAGAAAGGCGGGGAAGGAGGGGAGGCGAGGGAGAAGTCGACCCGGGGCCGAGGCTGGCAACCGGGCTTGCTGGCCGGCGCGGCGCGGCGCAGCGATCGGCCGGCGAGTAGCCGAAAGCAAAGACCGGCAAGCGGGCGAGACGCTGGGCGCGACCTTGCCGGGCTGGGGCAACGGGGGCGATCGGGCGCGACGCGAAGGTGGTGGGGGGTCCCGGGAGGGAAGCGGGTGGGGGGCGGAGCGAAGGGGGCATGGGGGTCGCTGATCGGGCAGAGGCGGGCAAAGGAAGAAAGAGGAGTCTGGGAGGAGGAAGACGAAGGAGCAGTAGAAGAGAGAGAGAGAGAGGAGGAGAAGAAAGAGAAAAAAAAAGAAAAGAGAGAGAGAGAGAGAGAGAGAGAGAGAGAGAGAGAGAGAGTAGGTGGGGGAAAAGGGACAGACGTGACCGGGTAGGGGGGGGACGCGGGGAGGGGGGGAATCCGAGGGAGAGAGAGAGAGTGATTTTGTTTTGAAAAATTTATAGAAATTAAAATATTTAACGCAAACCGGGGGTCCAATTCCAAAACGGAAAATGGTCTACCGGTCCAAAGTAGACCTCGCACTTAAAAAGGGACAAAGGCCAAATTAATTTGACCAAAATTTAACGAGGGGGTCTACTAGTCCAAATTTGCACCCGGTCCGAAAACCCAAACTTTTTCATTATCCCGATAATCTCGATACCGCAGAACCCGAAATCGACACCGTCCAATTTATTGCGTCCGAAACACCCAAAATCGATCGCAAAGTTCGGGGTCCAAATAACGACGAAATTCGATCGAGTGCGATTCTAGCGAAATCTCTAGTTTAAAATAATAACCGAGAGTGATCAGCTCTCGGGCGAGATTTTACTATAAGCACACTGACAAATTATGCATTTTATAAACCCCAAAAATTGGATCAAAATCCGGACTGTTACATTTCTTCTCCCCTTACAAAAAATTTCGTCCTCGAAATTTACAATCCCAACCCGACTACTCAAACAAATGGGGGTATTGGTGTCGCATCACTTCCTCGCTTTCCCATGTGGCACCTTCCGTCCCGTGATGTTCCCAGATAACTTTAACCAACGGAATCGTCTTGCTTCTCAACACTTGTTCCTTTCTGTCCTCGATCCGCACCGGCTTTTCCACATACGACACTCTGTCGTCCACGTCTATTACTTCATAATTCAGCACGTGGGTCGGGTCCGGTTCGTACTTCCTCAACATCGACACGTGGAAGACGTTATGAACCTGCGACAAATTTGGGGGCAAGGCTAGGCGATAGGCCAACGTTCCAATCCTTTCCAAAATCTCAAACGGGCCTATGTACCTTGGACTCAGCTTTCCTTTCTTGCCAAACCGAGACAGTCCTCTCATTGGCGAGATCTTGAGAAAGACATGATCGCCAACTTGAAACTCCAACGGTCTACGCCTTCGGTCCGCGTAACTTTTCTAGCGACTCTGGGCTGTTCTCAACCTTTCCCGGATAATTTTCACTGTTTCCACCGACTGTTGAACCAACTCTGGACCCGTTATACTTCTTTCTCCTACCTCATCCCAACACAATAGCGTTCTGCAAGCCCTGCCATATAATGCTTCAAATGGTGCCATTCTGATGCTCTGCTGAAAACTATTATTGTAGGCAAATTCCACCAAATGCAACTGTTCTTCCCATTTGCCCTGAAAATCCAGTACACACGCTCTCAGCATATCCTCCAGAGTCTGAATAGTCCTCTCAGACTAGCCATCCGTCTTGAGGATGATAGGCCCGTCTTGAATTGTAACTTAGTCCCCATGGCCGATTGCGGACTTTTCCAAAAATTTGAAGTAAATGCGGGATCACGGTCCGAAGTAATTGATACTGGTACTCCATGAAGACGAACTATCTGACATACATATAAATCTGCCAGTCTTTCTAGCTCGAAATCCTTTCGCATTGCCAGGAAGTGCCCGACTTGGTCAGTCTGTCCACTATCACCCAAATAGAGTCGTGCCCTCTCTGGCTTCTTGGCAGTCCCGTTACAAAATCCATTGTGATGTGTTCCCACTTCCATTCTGGAATTTCCAATGGCTGTAACATCCCACCAGGCTTACAGTGCTGTGCCTTCACTTGTTGACACGTCAAACACTTGGCCACATGCTTGGCCACGTCCACTTTCATTCCATTCCACCAATAGTCTTTCATGGAAGGTTACGGTACATCTTAGTCTTTGCCGGGTGAATACTGTAGTGGCTCCTATGAGCTTCCGACAAAATCTCTTCTTTGAGTTCCAAATCGTCGGGCACGCACAGCCGTCCTCGAAACCTAAGGATTCCATCTTCTGACACCCGAAAGTCCGGCTTCCTCTTAGTGTCATCCATACTCACTATTTTCTGAATCTCGAGGTCCGTAGACTGCAGCGCCTTAATCTTGGCTTGCACTTCCGGCTCGATTCTCAATGTCGCCATTAGACCGGAGAGGTGCCCTACCTCAAACTTAAATTCTGAGTCTCGCGCTCCTTCTAGTAAGGTCCACTCTTTAACCAGCAAATGTGCGATGCTCGATTTCCTGCTCAAGGCATCCGCTACCCGGTTGGCCTTTCCGGGGTGATCTGGTATGTCATGATCATAGTCCTTGACAATTCCATCCAACGCCTCATCTCATATTCAATTCCTTCGAAAAAAATAGGTACTTGAGGCTCGATGGTCCGTGTAGATCTGGAACCTTTCTCCACATAAGTAATGCCTCCAAATTTTAAGTGCGAAAATAATCATTGCCCGGTTCAAGTCGTGGGTCGGGTAGTTCATCTCATGAGGTCTTAAGCGCCGCGATGCATAAGCAACTACTCTTCCATGTTGCATTGTACGCATCCCAATCCTCTAAAAGCGAAGCATCGCTATAAATCTCATACCCGCTTTCGGTCTGAAGGAATCGTCGATCTTGGCGCCGTTGTCAATCTTTGCTTGAGCTCACGAAAACTCTCTTCGCACTTTTCGGTCCATTCAAACTTGGTTTCCTTCTTAAGCAACCCGTCGGTGGTGTAGCTATAGGCGAGAATCGTTCCACAAATCTCCGATAACTTTTGCCCGGTCGAAAACTTGAACCTCATTGGTCGTCGTCGGTCTCGGCGATCCATTCTTGCTTCAATCTTTGCGGGTCCACGGAGATTCCTTCTCCGGATATTATATGTCCAAGAAATGCTACTCGGTTCACCCAAAACTTCGCACTTGCTAAACTTAGCATACAATCGTGCTTCATTAACGTCCATGAGAACCTTTTCCAAGTGCACCTCGTGTTCCTCGGAACTCTTGAATACACTAAAATATCATCAATAAACACGATCACGAACCGATCTAAGAACTCCTTGAATACCCGGTTCATTAAATCCATGAAAGCGGCGGGGGCATTGGTCATCCAAATGGCATCACTTTGTAAATTCATAGTGTCCATATCTAGTCACGAATCTTTGTCTTTGGAATATCCTCCCTTTGGATCCTTAAGCGGTGATACCCTATCCTCGGTCAATTTTAGAAAATACCGAGGCTCCTCAGAATCGATCAAACAGTCGTCGATCCTTGGAAGGGATACTTATTCTTGACCGTCACTTGATTCATTTTGGTGAGTCGATACACAACCTTAGCGACCCATCCTTCTTTTCGACGAATAATACGGCGCTCCCCATGGAGACGCTTTTCGGTCGGATAAAACCTTTGTCCAATGGTTCTGCATACGGACCTTTAATTCTTTCGGCTCGACAATGACATTCTATAGGGCGGCTTTAGATTGGGCCTCGGTTCGGGGGCCAACTCGATAACGAACTCTACTTCCCTTTCCGGCGGCAATCCCGGCAATTCCTGAGGAAAGACATCGGGAAAGTTGCACACCACTGGTATATTCTCAAGCAACACTTCACCTGCTGACGGATCGACCACACTGGCTAAATAGCCCTGACAGCCCTCGTCCAACAACTTAGTTGCTTCCACCGACGAAACCCAAGGGATCGAGGTTCCTCCTCGACTCCCTACAAACTCAAATCTAGGGCGCCCAGCCGGGCTAAACTGGATCGCCACGGTACTATAGGTCCATTACGAAGATTCTCGCTTTTAACTAGCTACAGTCCATGCCCACAATCAAATCAAAATCATACATTGGCAACACAGCTAGGTCTATCCTGCTTTCTACCCCACCAATCACTATCTCACAATTCGGGCATCCTAGAGATACGCATATCTTATCCTTCAATGGCGTAGTCACACACAATTGTACTTCTAACACAACAGGCTTTAATCCAATCAATTCAACAAACTGAGCAGATATAAACGAATGTGATGCTCCCGGATCGAATAATGCATAAGCTATATGGTGGCACAGAGAAACCATACCTATGACCACCCCTGGCGCATTTTCCACTTCCCTCCGCGCCATTGCATACACCCGTCCTTGTGCGTGATGCATTCATTATAGCCCGTGGCACTCGAGCGGGTTCCCATTTCGAGGCTGTTGCAGTATCGGGGCTCTCGCGGGGTGTTGTTGGGGGCAATTCTTGATCTGATGGTCCATACTCCACACTTGAAGCAAGCCCCAAATCTTTTTTTGCTGAAAGTTCGACTCTCGATGTTCCTTCTAATCGGTGGGACAAATCGCTGTTTCCGCCATCGGTTTCTTCCCAAGGCGGCGGTTGTCCCTAATAAAGGCGAACCCCGATCCAGGCGGCTGCCCTATCCACTTGTTCCCGCTCAATAGCTTTAAGCTCTCTCATACAAATCTTCATAAGTTTTCGGATTCACCGGTATCAGCTGTCGCGGATGTCCGCCTTCAGTCCATCCCGGAATCTTCGCGCCTTATCCTCCGGGTGTTCCACCATCCTTTGCGCGAACCTTGACAACCTAGCGAACTCCGCCTCGTACTGATCCACGGTCATTGACCCTTGACGGAGTCTCATGAATTCTGCCAGCTTCCTTTCTCTGGCGCTTTCAGAAAAGAACTTTCCTAGGAATCTCTCAGAAAATATAGCCCATGTCTGAACAGTTCCCTCGGGAAACACCCTTCCTTTAGTGGCCTTCCACCAATCATTGGCATTGTCCTACAGTTGGTACACGGCCAATGTTACCTTTTCGACCTCAGTGCACCCTAGCACTTCAAAGGCCTTCTCCAGTTCCTCAACCCAGCGAAGTGCGGTCTCGAGTCACCCTTGCCATTGAACCTTGGTGGCTTTAACCCGAGAACTGTTCCACCAGCTTTGACATTGGCCTGGCCACATTTACCGGGCCTGGGATGGGATTCTCCACATTTCCCTGATTCCCACCATTTCCATTGTTCCCGTTGTTTCCATTATTCCCATTGGCCCCATTGGCAACAGCAATGGCGGCCTCAACAGCAGCGGCGATAGTGGCATCTCTCTCCAGAGCCAATCTACCTCCCAGAATTCCAGCTTCCTCGAGGGCTCTTAGGATCCCATCAACCCTCGGATCCTCGGCCACTCTCACTTGTGGTTCTACACGGTCCGGCTCCGGACCTCGACCTCGACCTCTACCTCTTCTACGGCCTCGACCTCTACCTCGTCCTTGGTTACTCGTCTCTCCAACTTGCAGGTCCATCGTCCTGCTATAATTCCCACATCGGGATTAGAGACTTAACCCAAGCTAAACCGGTCTAAAGTCCTAGGCAGGGAGCTTAATGCTACAGCAAGCAATCACTCAGCATGCGATTAAGCGTAAATAGCACAGGACTCCAGTCACAGAACACGTGTACTAACCTCGAGTCCCGACGCACCTGCACTTCACGGGTCAATAACGCAACCAATCAATCAAGACACTGACAGTCAGGAGGTACACTTAGCACACGAGGTCCACCTATTGGCTACCCAAGGTCATCGCTCCTTATCACCAGGCTTCGACCTAATTGGATCGAGCTGACCTTGCTCTGATACCAAATCAAACGGGGATGTCACGCTCCGCACTTCTTGGTGCGCCACATCCCTCGCAGGGGTCGATTTGTGTGCGACGTCCCAGGACGCGTCGCCGACCCAACACCCAACACAGAGATAAACAGCACATGCGGAAGCAATTAAAATCCACCCGTACATATATCAATACATGACCAAGGGTATCCCCCAAAATCAACACTTGTACTAATACCGGAATTCATTTACAATATCCAAGTACATCCCGAATACCAAAAATCAAAAGCGGTTCAATGCCACTACTGACAAAAAGGGGTAAGTGGCTCGGGGTTCAGGTACTACAATTAACCGGGGTCTTCTCCCAAAAATGTATCGGGACACCTGTCCTCCTCAAGGCCGGGGATCCGAAAATGTCGGTTTTCAACAACCGTGAGAATAAATCTCGTGAGTAATTCCCTAAACCTAAACTAGGCTAACATGCACCTCCTGACAAGTACTAAACAACACAACATACACATAAAACTGACTCAGGCCCTCGGGCCTAAATCTAATCCCACTAGACCCTGCAGGTTAGGCATATCCATATATAGTAATCACGTACTTAAGTGGCACTTATAATCACACATATGCCAAATCACACGCTTATGCACTGATTCTCACATTCTCGCATGCCAGTCAATGTAAGATCATGTATGCAAATGTCATGGACTTGACACGTGCAATTCCCGGCCCACTGGCCCACACTGACACACTGGCACACTGCCCCAAATTATTATTAACACGACTCGAGTCATCAATTTTTCACGGCCCGGTGCGTCTAGCCTGCTTCAAAGTGCATGAGGCGCAGCAACCGATCTGGCCCAGTGTCTCTAGCCTGCTTCAAAGTGCATGAGGCGCAACACTGTTCTCCTTGCGAACCAGAGCCTGCTTCAAAGTGCATGAGGATGGTCGCCTTCCGGACGTGCCGGGCATCGTCCTGCTTCAAAGTGCATGAGGACGGTATCGACCCGAAGGTCACGACCCGTAGGTCCTTAGGTGATCACACAATTCGTTATTATCTGAACCCCGCGTAAAAAACGCATCAGGGCATTTTAAGTGATCACAATGCACATATCACTCGGGCACACTTACAAATGCACATGCCATGCCAATGCTCATGATACACAACCATGGCCATATGGCCCACACTTGGGCACTCACAAATTTCGCAATTGGCATTCAATTCAATTAATCGGGAGCCCAATGAATCAAATCATCCAATACAGTCATGGCACAAATTCAACACGTAATTTATACATATAAATCACCCAATTGGATCAGCATGAAATTTATGCACCCGAAGCCAGTCAAGCTAATCCATTCCTAGTCCCGCTAGACATGCGACAGAGCATCATCCAATCAACCACAATCAAGGCTTAATTGGGCAATCAATTACACAAACCAATCAATTCCGGTAATCACACTCTTAAACCTCAAATTAATCGCGCCGCGCCCAAATTTAGTCCGCTGTGGCGACCATCAAACCGTAATTTCTAGGCCAATAATTATCGCCCAAATGCTCAATCATACCCCCCCAATTATCGTTTTAGTTGGCCATCACAAAATCAAAATACGGCGCGCACTATACTCCACATATTAAATCCAAACAATCCCGAATTCGGCCCAATTTAGTCCAAACCGACTAGCCCATTCCTCGCGCCTCTCGGGCCAATAATCCTCCATCAATTAATCAGAAAAATCCACTTAATCGATCACAATCAAAGTCCCTAATCAAATCCACCATTTAACCCCTAAATTAAAAAGCTGGACTAGGCTAGGTGGGCCCAATCCCCGGATCTTTCTTTTTCTTTTTAATTAATTTTTAATATATTTTTTGAAATTTTTTTTGAAAATTAATTAAGAAAATATACTCTAATAGGCTTTATTAATGCAAATATGCCAAATGTCTATATGTCATGCATTTAAATAGAAATATTTTTTTGTTTTAGGAACTAAAAAAAATTAATTCTTAAATTTTGTGTAATTAATTTTGGGCAATTAAAAATAGGTGTCAACACTCAATGAGTAACATATTTTGAAGATGAACTCAAAGGCCATTTAAGTGTGCAATCATCTACTTCATAAGCTTAAACCGTTAGCATACAATGCATATTATACTCATAAACTTACCATAATTAACTCTAATACCAACATAGATTTATGTGCGTAACCATTTATTCAAAATTTGGACATTTTAGAAAGATTTTTTTTTAAAATTTTAGAATGATTCAAATTATACTTTTATAGCTTAATCCTGTTAAACAATCTTCAAATAGAATGAAAGATCGAGCAATGATGACCAACATGAGAATAGTCAAATGGGGGAACAAATAATATGAATATAAACCACTTTTGGTGGTTGCATTATAGAGTTGAATGTTAAAGAATTACAAATGCTTGTCATATCACGACGAGCTGAAGATTAAAGAATGGAAAACCCCATAGCCAGGAGATCTTCACTATCCATGTACGGCTGTACTTATTGTCAACGAAGAAAGTGACTGTTGATGTCGTGCTTTCCTTGATTTGTGATTCCTTTCATCTTACTTTTGCAACTCGAGGTTTTTGAAATAGAATGAACCAATTTGCACTCTAATTTTGCGCCCTCCTGGTTTAGAGACCGGAAGTGAAAGGCACGGTTTTCGCTGGCAACCAAGAGTTGCCGGCGATTAAGTTCCCAACAGTGAACTTTGACGCCTCGGACGCCTAGTGATGACCCGGTAACCACCCCATTTCACTCTCTTCTTAGTTGATGACCCGGGTCCAGTATTCATATACTCACCATAGTACAAGGTCTTGAGAGCAAAGTTGCCATTCCACTCCATCCAACCGGCAGGTTGAATCAAGCTATCAAGATAAGTCTTCATGAAGACAGTTCTGGAATATTCTTTCCACGGTCTACCGAGGTAAGTCTTAACGGAGCTTTGGACCGGTTTTAGATCTGAAGCTGCAGTGACCCGGCAATTGTGAATGGAGATGCCGGTGTTTTGATTCGGATCGGTTCGACCTTGTGCGGTGATAGTGTTAGTTTTGTTGGGAGGGTTTCGAGGGTAGATGTTGCAATTCTGTAAAACAACAGCAGCATTTCCAAAGATGAAGTCCACTGTCCCATAGATGTTGCATTCTCTATAAAATTGTCGCTCGGAGTGGACATAGAGGGTGTCTTGATAGCCTTCAAAGCTGCATTTGTAGAAGACTGAGAGATCAGAGCTAGATCGTAGGGCAACTGCCTGGTGCTTGGCTGCGCCGGCAGTGTTGCGGAAAGTGATGTCCTGGGCTATGAACCCGTCACCAACGACAGCTGAAAAGACAATAAAGATTACACCACAAGGCCAGGTCAAAGTATATGAATAAGCAACATTTTTCATGATAACACGCAAAGATATGTGAATTTTCACATCAAAAGAAGTCGCGATCTTGTATGTCCCCATAGGCTGATGTCAATAATCCCTTTCACGTTCTAGTTTTGCTTCATTATCAAACATATCGTGATCATCTATTAATAGACATTCAAAAAGCTACGAATTGACTAGAAAAAAACAAAGGAAAAGTAAGTTCAAAACATGTACTTGTACATGTGTATCAATAGTTCAAAGTTGTTCTAGACACTGACCCTTTTACTACTACGATTTCCAAAAGGACAAACCATCCGATCACATAAGATTTGAGAAGCATTATTATGCTTTGTCCCATCATTTATCAATATGGTATTCATGATCTAGGCTTAGTATCTATTACATCTATACAATTATTTCTGAATTACATCCACTTATTCAAAGAGGGCCATGCTCCAAGCATTTAATTAGCACAATTGCCTTCTCTCCAAGCAATCTAGAAATCTAGAAAATGTATGGACTTTTCATCCAGAATGAACGGGAGCAATTAACAGCACCTATTGACCGCCATTTGGAGGCAAGGGACCAGCCACAGAAAAATTTGTGTGGTTTCCATGAATAGACGCGTTAAAAAGTCCTTGGATGTTGTCTCTTTCCTTGATGATGATGACATGCAGTAGATGGGTACGTCTCCTTCGTGAAGTTATTGCTAGACCGGGTTAAAGTCAAAGACCATAATTCTTCCCTAGTTTAGGCCTAATTAATTATATTTAGCAGCTGCTAGATCCTAATATTCGTCAATGAATTCATTTACTAACTACTATTTCGGACATTATTTTTTAGAATATTAGCTCTTTTCGATTAATATATCGAATACAAGTCAATATTTAACGTGGAATGCATAAGTAGATGTGATTTATAGTAATTAGCATGAATTTATTTAATTCCGGTTGACTGGCATTGTATTTCAAGCACCTCATCTTTGAAAATTGCGGCATCGCTTATTTATTAATAACTGTTTTTGTATATGTATTGTTCTTTATTTTATTTTCTAGGAGCAAAGTGGTCAAGGGACCCATTCAATTTATTGATTCCGTAATTCCTTCAGCTTATTTTATAATTCCAACTTAATAGAGAATATTTTCCTCGAATTAAACTTAATAGGTTTTCGTGAATTCTTTGAATGCCAAGCTAGGTGGCAACCTAAATAGACAATCAATTATTGATTTGTTACTGCATGCTAATCTTTAAGAAAGATTCAAAAGGTTAATATCGAACTTATGGTACTTACCAACAGTGGCTGATTTGAAGGTGGTAGATCCTCCACCCACGCTTTTGCTTCCGGTGATAATGGTCTTCCCAATACCATCTCCCACAAACATAATGTTCTTCAATTTGCTACCAACTTCAATGTTCTCCTTATATGTCCCGGCCTTAATATAGATCACATACCTCGAGGTTCCGGACCGTTTCGATGCTGCAGTTATGGCCTCTTTAATGGTCTTGTACTTCCCAGAACCATCCTTGGCCACCACTATGTTGGCTTTAGATGCTGGGGATGAGGATTGCAAGAGCTTCCGATCACCAGGTCTCACCCAAGTGGGGAACCCATTTGTGTAGCTTGGCGGTTTGTACGGCACATAGTTTAGGGACAAAGTGTTGCTTATCAATTTTGTAACATTATTTGACATCAAAGGCAACACGTAGTCCGAGACACCGAGTTCGACGAACCCAATCCGACAGGTCTCAAGGTTGGTCAAGGCTGTGCTAAGCCACGTCTGTGCATCTTCTTGGGTGCACTTGAGGTCGACGGTTTGGTTGAGGCGGAGAATGGTCTGCTCATAGAGCTCTAGGCAGTCGGCCCATGCGGCCTTCTCGTGCTCGTTACGACACTTGGAGCCCAGCGAGTACGTGTTGCTCTGGGCCCGCAGGGCTCGCTCGAGTGTGAGTTGCATCGAAACCTTGAGGAAGTCAGATTTTTGCTTAATGGGAATGTTCTTAGGGTTGTGGGTCAAGAAGTACTCGCATGGTTGTGGGTAAGGCATCTTGCTACACCAAGATTTGGCATCACCTATTGAGGAGCCAGAAATGGAAGGAGAGATCAAGAGAGAAAGGAAGACAAAGGCTATGAACTTTTGAAGAATATCGATCATTATTGTACTGATGATAGAGAGATTTGATGAAGTCGGTGAATGTATGAGGTTTGTTCTTTGCCTTGATACGGTTCCCTTATATAGAAGTGAACAAAAGGTAGCAGGAATAGTGGGCATGCACCATCTTCCCTCTTTCGTGGTTTGGTTTACAGAACAAAAGAAAAAAGTAGGAATATGAACAAAGAAGAACAAAAGGCATACTTGCCAACTAGCAAAATCCTTTGGATGTGTTATTTTTTTGAAGAATGTACGTTGTGCAAATGTTGGAAATGGAATATATAGTGTATTCGGCTTTTCTTATACGTGGAGAGTGGACTTATGGATTCATGACGAAACATTAAAGAGGCAGAGAGAGATTGATAACGCGTTGTTGACAAGTTCGTATGCGTTACTTGCAATCTAACAGATGTGGACTAGCATTGGGCAACGATTAAGTCATACCGACAATGGAAGAACCCACATCCAGCTATTAATGTATTGACTAGCCCAATTGGAATTGCGAGTCAAATTGATTGGCTCACGGTTTGCTCATGAGCTTTTCACCAAGTCTTCTATAGCCGGCCTCGTATGAGAGTCCTTTTTCACGGGGGAGATAATGATCCAGGGGAGAAAATTTCTCCGAGGGACCTTCTTTTATCATTTGATTTGGTCATCGTAACTTGCTCTCGCTCGTCAATATAATGTCGAAGGGTGAATAAGACCGCTTATAAAGAATATTTTTTTTTATACCGTTGAACTATGCTACATAAACGGATGTTAATTTTCTTCAAATGAAACACGAAGAATCAACGATAATTGTAGCAAACAGAATCACAAATGAGAACTACAACATTAATGTTATGTATGGACATAATTGCGGGGAATTGCCTCGTGGTAGGCATATATGCACTAATCTACATATATTGATCATTTCTCTTGTATGGCTACTTTAATGAGGTGATTTTATGAGGTTGGCTTAATAGTTAAATAACAAGCTTGCTTCAATTAATTGCTTTCCAGAGAGGGATGAAGGCATCAATAGTGCTCTAACTTTTTCGAATTTTCAATTAGGTATCGGAAGGGTTGTTGGAATCTCGCCGGACTTAGCCTACAGTTTGGTCACTCTCACAATGCTCAGGCAAGGGCAGCCACCTCACGGAGAGAGAGAGAGAGAGAGAGAGAGAGAGAGAGAGAGAGAGAGAGAGAGAGAGAGAGAGAGAGAGAGAGAGAGAGAGAGAGAGAGAGAGAGAGAGAGAGAGAGAGAGAGGTACTATAATCTCGATAAGGATCGCCACCCGCTCACGGAACACTTTGGCAAGGGCATGTTCTGAGCATGGTGGCGAAGTGCAACCAGCCCGCGATAGAGGCAATTTGTTGATCTTGTCTTAGCATGGCAAAGGTTTTCGGACCTAAGCTAATCCATACAAGGACCCAAAAACTATATATGATCCATATGAATAAGAAATATTATAGTTTAGAGGAGACTCAGAGATCCAATTAAACATTTTGACAGAAGTTAGAGAACTAGTGGCGCCTTTGTCCTTTCCAGGTATGGAACTATCTAGGCATATATAGTGTCACTCTTCTAGGGCTAATAGATGATTTGATGCCTCTGATGCAAAGTGAACCCTAGTTTTTTAATAAATCAACAATTACTGAGTTTTCATTCTACTGATGATTTAAGCGTGCGTCCTACGTAAATGGTATGGAGAGAGTAACGCTGACTTCGCGTAATTTGAGAAAATTCCAAATGAAGAAGGGTGGAGGAAGAAGGGTCAGTGGGAAAGAACGACGACGTTTCCATAAAGACGTGCATCTAGCAACCTTGAAACTTGAAAGTGAGAATTCATATTTTATGGGTTTTTTTTTTTCTTTTTTTCCTGGGATACCATAGATCGTGTGATCTGGACGCATGGATTGTGATCGTGACTTTGATGAAGTAAGAACCATTGGTTCCAAACTAAGAAGGCCGTCTAGAATTGGCAATTGGCATATATATCTTTATGCAATGATTTGTGCAAAGGGATCATTTGGGATCGACAATTAGCCTCTCGCGTACCAGCGGATGAGGAGGGCAAACGGTGGCCATAGAACCTCAAGTTTTGCAAATCGGGTGTCACCGGTTAGTAGCGCCTTGATTCTTAGGATCTTCCCAAATCCTAATTTAGGGTAACTTATTAGATGCAAAAATGATCATGAACTTAAATACTGAACTAGAGTTGTCACCTATCATTTCAGAAAAAACTAGATCGGTTGGACACCTAGAGGCTCAGGCAATGATGAAAAAGTTAGCTACCTAAGTGCTCGTGCGAAGGAGCTAGTTATACGAAATCTAAATACACCCTTTTGGTACCATCGCCCTATTTTTTTCATTTGCAACTCCTTTGGAAATATTACCCGAATGGTAAGTTCTAGTTATCCTATATTTAACTTCCTAAGCATGCTTGATGCTTTATTTTAAAATTTTGAAATGTTGTTAGAACACTTATTCGACGTCATTATAACAAGGCCATTTTTTCCGTATGTAGTGGCGCAAGTCTCTTTATGTGTGAAAGTGTGTGTGTAAATGTCAATTCAGATTCAACATAAAATCATGATTTGAGAAAATCACATGATATGACAACTTTGAAATTCAAACACGATGAGAAAAAGACATGACATGGCAAATTTGTGTTTCAGAACATGATGAAAAGATGATATGACATGAAAATAATTACATACAACATAACATGACAATTTTGAATTTAAAACATGATGAGAAAATGCAATGGCATAACAATAATCACATGTAGCATGACATATGGTAAGAAAATAATGCAAAGATGGCATAACATGACAATATTCACATATCGCATGACATAACGAATTCATGATTCAAATTTATAATTGGGCTCGATACCGTCCTTCTATCGAGTAGACTAATAAAAATTGCCGATGTGGTGTCCACTATCGTTAATTGATTGTTACATGTCCAAGGTAGCAATTGACATCTCCGATCATTAAAAGGGCCCACAGGGTGAGTTGGCCCATAAGAAATTCGTGTTAGCAGTCCATGTAAGCAAGAAAGCACATGATTTGGCACTGCATCTCACGGAAGAATTGTAGTATGCTGAATTTGAATAATTCAAGGATTAAATTGATCAAAGAAAGTTCAAAATGATAAACGAATATTGTGGAAAAGTTCAGAGGCTACTCATGGCATTATCCAATTGAGATAGCAACGTGGACTATATTGGTCCAAAAGTCTCCTAATTGTATACTGCCATCAATAAAATTTAAGGACTATCGATGCCATGATCTTGTGGAGTATATCATCCAAGAGCGCATGGTCATATGTTTTTCTCATAACATATGGACCAATACAATCTCAATCATTAATAATGGTTTCACCTTAAGGACCACATGATGTTGGGATGGGCTTGATCTAAATAATTCGTAAATCATTTTTTTTTAAGAGAGACAATGGCGTGGGGCATTCAGAACCGTGACGTCAAATCATAAGAATTTTGATGCCTTAAACAAGTTTTCATTTTCTAATCTTAACTATTTAAGTTGAACCTCATTTCTCAATTATGCCCTTGCCGTGCATAGAATGTGTACAATGTACATGGTCTGTTAATAGACCTTTTTGATATAGAAGAAATGGAAAACGAAATAGATCAACATAACTCACTTAGGAGTGCTAGGCAAGGGTGTCAAGTCATGAGAATGAATAAACACGATGAACTACTTGAATTTGACTAAAATTTTGCCACATATATTTAATTGACCTTCAAATTTCTAGAAATCTCGCTGGAAGTGCTATATCGAGGACAAGCTCGAGTATCCCTTCGAGGTCATTTTCAACCTGAAAATCCTTCAATTTCATTGGCCCGGACTGCTTTTCTAGGTTTAGCACATTTATCTTCGTATTTTAGATCTTTCTTTTTTATATTTCTTGCTGTTTAGGGTTGCCTAGGATTTTCTGGCATAACTAGCGATTATATCGAACGGCAACAACTATTATCATCTCTATTCAACATATAGTCGTTAGGAAAACCTCCTAATATATTTTGAAGTTGACAAAACTATCCATGCGTGTTTTGTAAGTCTGATAAATGCTTTGAAGTATTTTGATTTAGGAAGTTATTCTTGGAAGAGAAGATGTGGCAATAATGTTCAGATTGTGAAATTGCTTCAAGATGTTCGGACTTCATACTTCAGACGAAAATGTTCAGACTTTATACTCAAAGAGGTTTAAACTTTACACCCGAGATGAACTTCGGACACAAGTTCAGAACATAAAGTCCAGAACATATGTCTGGAATGTAAAATTTAGAAAAAGTGACACGTATTCAAAACGTACATAACGGCTAATAATCTGGATTGGATTTCATACTTAAAATAAATTTATTGACTCAATCTTGAAGATTGTTTTGCAACGGTTTAATATGCAAAACATCTTGATTGATTGGCAATTAATCTCAAGATAAGTCACTTTCCGAGCGAAAAAGCTCTACTTATAGAAATCAAAACTTTGGTTATATGGACGACCAGATTCAACGAAGATTTGGATTTTATCTCTCAATGGCTACGTAATCTTCTTGATACAGTTATGTCCAACGAGTAGATTGGAAAACGATCTTCTGGAGACTGTCCAACAGCTAATTTGGAAGTGAAGGAGTGTAAAAGGAGACCAATGTGCCGAGGAGCAGAACTAAGAGAAAAGATCTAGAATCTAGAATTCCAAAATATGAGCGATCTTCAATCTTTATACTTGTCTTTCATGAGCTTAAACGTGTAATCAATTGAGAATTGTAGACAGTATCAAAAGTGGGTGCTTAGGTGTGAGATAGTATGATCTATCGATTTTGTATAAGCAGTACCAGCTTCAGGGAGAAATGCTTGGGTTTAAGCGACACAACTTGCTGAACTTATCATTGATTTGATTAATGGAATCGAGCCAGTAGGTTATCAGCGTGGGAGAGTTGATGTAAACTTGACCTAAACTGAACCATTATAATTTCTTGTATGCAGTTTCTCTATCCCTAAACTCTTATTCTATCTTTTATACAGCACAATAGCACATTGTCTATAAAGTCTGCTTAGGATCTGAATATCTTTTAAACTTTAATCTTAATTATTTGTTTCCGCTTTAAAAATTAATCAAAAGTTTTATATCACCTATTCACCCCCTCTAAATGATCTTTGTTGACTACGTCAGTAGTCAAGAGACTTTTTCACTGATATCAGGTTAAACAAACAGTTTGCCCCGTGAGCTTAAACCGTTGATCACGCTACGAAGAAGAAGAAAGAAACCTACCTGTGAAGCTTATTCAACAGATGGAAAAGTTCAGCAGTGGCTTCGAAAAAGGTTCACGTGACAGCTCGTGCGAAATGCGGCCGCACTAAACCAGAGGACTTTTGCGCGCGTTCGCGTGTGAACGGCGCCACATGCGAATCTCTGTCCTCCTTGGACCAACTCGTGAACCAACGAAAAACAACGAGAGACTTTCACCTCCGGTTTCGAATTTCTCCGACATCTAGAGGCGACGGCGACGGCGGTTTCTCCGTACATGTCTGACGTGGTGCCCTCGTTGGAAAGAAGGTTCCTTTTGACTTTACGGCGTCCGTGAACCACGAAAAGCCCACCGGAACCGGAAACCAGGTACGACGGTCGCCGGTCAAATGTCGGGCCCACTCGGGGGGTCCCACGCCGTCGTTATCTTTACTGGCAACGCTGATTCATCTCGTCTCTGGTGTCTTTAGATATGTTAGGTTTAGTTTTACAAAGTCTTCGTTCTTCGGAAGAAAATTAGGGCTGTTTTGAAAATCAAGAGGAAGCTTAGACACAAAGCTAAGCTTCTCGACGCCAATCAATTTTGATGTTCGAACATGCGTATCGCTGTAGACGAATTTATTAAATATTTTGATATAGAATTGATTAGGTCTGAGCGAGCTCGGCGGGCCAAGCTTAATGGATGAATGTCATGCTGAGACCCGACTGTTTGGCCTTCTATATAACCAGGATTGACTGGTCTTGGGTGAGCCCCGCTCGGACGCCAGGGCCGTGATCGCCTTTACTGCTCGTCCGAAGGGCTTTAATCCATGTCATAGTAATTTGAGGTCGTGACACTTATCCACAAGCGCATCAACCCAGACATAGACCATGTGGAACGAGTGACATATCTAATATCACAAGGGAAATGTGTAAACTTTTTGTACGAATACTAATTTAGTCATAAACTTTTCAATTTTATCAATTGAATCATAAACCTTTGCACAGGATTCCAATGAAGTCCTTCTACTTAATTTTTGTCGAAAATCGCTAATGTGATAGTCCAATCATCACCGAATGGACTTACAAGTTAGCGATTTACAACGAAAATTGGTCAGAATGACTATATTAAAATTCTGCGCAAAGATTTAAGACTCAATTAGTAAAATTGGAAAGTCTTATGATTGAACCGGTATCATTATAATACGTTTGTAATTGATTAGGTAATTTTCCCGACATCTAACAACCCTATATAGGCCCAACTCGGAGTTATCTAGCCACATCTTTTTGGACCAGAAAACTAACCCGAACCAATTTATCATGTTTGGTTTGAGTTGGTTCCGATTCAGCCAAAATTTTTTAAAATTTGGAGTAATTGGGCGATACCATAGTAAATAATGTGGACATGATACTCAAGAACGCAGAATAATTTAGTTTATATCCCAAATTTTCTCAAGTTATTTTGATGGCGAGAAAGTCGAATCCATATAGAATAACCAAAAATCTTTCAAATACTCCATTGACTTTATATATCAGGTAAGACACGAGCGAAATCACATGGGAGATATATATTATGAACAGTGACACAATCTGGTATTTGCAACTTCCAAGTAAATGCATATCAATGTATATAATACCGTTGAACTAGTTGCTGGTGTTTTGGCTGTATCATCATTACATTAATTTATTTACTGCAGAAGAATGCAAAATACAGGTGCCGATGAAGATGCATTATGCAAATGTGAGGATACTATGACAACAATGCAATATGTAACTCCCATGATCTTGTACCTATATGTGGTAGGGCTCGTTCTGAATATAATATTAGCTTTTGTTAAAAGTTCAGAGGCTCGAAGGGCACGAGCCGTCAAGCTGAATCATTCCAATTCTGATTTGTCGCCTAATAATATTCTACTAATGTGTAGATTGCGTACACTATGCTCGCAAGTGTGTCAACAGCGCGTTTCATTTTTCCTTCCTTTTGTTCGCCTTTATTTTACTTTTCGATTTATATAGTTCAATTGTCAACCTTACAGGAAAAGTCAAAATACGCATTCTATCAAACCTCAATCCAAACTAGGGTAGCCGAGGAATTAGCTGGGTGACAAGTGTACCTTTTCTTCCTTCTCGTTCTTGTTCAAACGTTGCCAATTTGTCGTAGTTTGAATCTTCATTGCTATAAGCTAAAGGAGATACCAAAGTGAGAATAATCTCGTGGCGAAAAGCAAAGTTGCATGGTGCATGCACGCACATTGGTGGCTACATCTCACTTCTATATAAAGGGGAATGATTCGAGGCATTCAAATCACCAAACTCGAGTTTTATCACAATCTCTCAAGACTCCTCATTGCTTCGGTGTGTCGAATGCCATTAGCAACACAAAAACCAACATGGGTTTTCATCAAAAGTTCATGATCCTTCTCTGCTTGCCTCTATTGCTATCTCAAACCATTTCTGCCTATTCCTCTAGCGATGTGAAATCTTGGTGTAGCAAAATGCCTTATCCACAGCCTTGTGAGTACTTCTTGACCCACCACCCCAAGCAGGCTCCCATCAAGCAAAAGTCCGATTTCCTCAAGGTCTCAATGCAACTCGCACTCGAGAGAGCTGAACTGGCCCATAGCAACACGCACTCGCTGGGGTCAAAGTGCAGTAACGGGCGCGAGAAGGCTGCTTGGGCCGACTGCCTCCAGCTGTATGAGAACACGATCCTTCATCTGAACCGAACTATTGTCCACGAGTGCACCCAGGATGAGGCGCAGACGTGGCTCAGCACGGCCTTGACCAATCTCGAGACGTGCCGAACCGGGTTCGTTGAATTAGGTGTCCCAGACAATGTTCTGCCTTTGATGTCGAATAATGTTACCAAGTTGATAAGCAACACTTTGTCCCTCAACTATGCACCCTACACTACGCCAAACTACCCGACAAAATTTCCCACTTGGGTGAGGCCTGGCGACCGAAAGCTCTTGCAGTCTTCCTCCACAGCGTCTAAGGCCAATATCGTGGTCGCCCAGGACGGTTCAGGGAACTACAAGACGATTAGTGAAGCCATAACCGCGGCATCAAAGCGGTCTGGCACTGCGAGGTACATCATCTACATCAAGGCCGGTACTTATAAAGAGAACGTCGAAGTAGGATCGAAATTGGAGAACATTATGTTTATCGGTGATGGTATTGGGAAGACCATTATCACGGGAAGCAAAAGCGTCGGCGGAGGCTCTACCACTTTCAATTCGGCAACTGTTGGTAAGTTAATATCATCTAAGCTACTTACAATAATATTTACTATATTCTAAATAAATACCGAAAATAAAAAAAAAAAAAAAGGTTCTATATAGATATCAATTTATTAGGAAATATATCCGTTGGACTTTTGCGGTTACAGTTTTTTTGTTATGCACTGTTTTGAGAAAAAAAATCACTTGAGTAGCCTAACCTAGCAGCAAAATTGATTATTTAACGGACTAAGCACGCTCCATCCACAAATTCTAATGGACTAGTGGCCGGTCTATACATATTGTATTTCTAATAATCTTTCTCGTCTCAAATTTCAGCTGTAGTTGGTGATGGATTCATCGCACAAGGTATCACTTTCCGCAACACTGCTGGTGCAGCAAATCACCAAGCTGTTGCCTTGCGCTCTGGCTCTGATCTCTCGGTGTTTTATAAATGTGGTTTTGAGGGTTATCAAGACACTCTCTATGTTCATTCGGAGCGCCAATTCTACAGAGAGTGTGACATATATGGCACCGTCGACTTCATCTTTGGGAATGCGGCTGTTGTTTTCCAGAATTGCAATATCTACCCCCGAAACCCTCCCAACAAAACCAATACTATCACCGCACAAGGCCGAACCGACCCGAACCAGAACACCGGCATCTCTATCCACAATTGCAAAGTCACCGCAGCTTCAGACCTAAAATCGGTTCAAAGCTCTGTTAAGACGTACCTCGGTAGGCCGTGGAAAGAATACTCTAGGACGGTTTTCATGAAGACTTATCTTGATAGCTTGGTTAACTCTGCTGGTTGGATGGAGTGGGATGGCAACTTTGCCCTCAACACTCTGTACTATGGAGAGTATCTGAACACAGGCCCGGGGTCATCGACTGCTAATAGGGTCACATGGAAAGGTTACCATGTCATCAAAAGCGCAACCGAGGCTTCTAAGTTCACCGTTGGGAGCTTCATTGCCGGCGGCTCTTGGTTGCCCGCCACCAGCGTGCCGTACACATCCGGCCTTTAAGCTTTTTAAACATAGGAAATCAGAAGTGGAATGCTGGTCCTACAAGAGTACAACGCGGCTCACAAGGGAAAGCTTGCGTTCTGTCACAATGCAGCACATAGATAATAAGCAAAAATTCTTTCTTAAAAAGTTCCCATTCGTTATAGATATCCTCTGTAATAAAGTGATCAAGTTTTCATTCTTTCGTGATTATAATTTGTTGTTCTTTCAAGATTGTACTTTTACGGTGATTTTCATACGTTTTTTCTGCCTATATATTACATTTTCAGCATTGGCATATTGTGGTTTCCTCTCATGGCTTAAATCCAATATCATAGCTCAAACAACAGTTTATACCTACTGTTAATATCAAGAAAAGTATTAATAATCACCGGATGCTCCAATTTAATGGAATTAGTTCAAACCACCATGAATCGATCGCCCAGACAAAGAAGCAAATTATTTAATGATTTAAGTTTCCACGAAGCAAAGATACAAATCTAAGTCAATAGATTGAACAAAATAGCTGACCTATGTTTCGAGAGACGAATAGTGAATACTTATTGTGATAACACCATTCAAAAAACTTTCATTATTAGCTTACATAAAAGAGTCAGTAATAGCTATTTATTAGCATTGTGTCGTTGCATAGAAGCAGGCTAAACAACGCTCTAGGATGGCTCTTTCTCTCACACCCTCACTTGTGCACGAATTTTGATGTAATTATACATATTTATGCTTGCATTTCCAATAACCAAGGTATCAATCAAGCGATAAGTTGTTGCTGGGGGGGATTTTGGTGATAAATTTAGATATAAGATAAACCCCAAGATCCATCACTTAACTCAATCTCGTAATCAAATGCAACAATATCCCCGCTCCAAAACCTAGATTACGAGTGTATTACCCAACCACTCGTGATATTTCTTTTTCAGGGTTGCCACCGATTATCTAGTATAAAATAGCTATTAGATCGAACAAGTCGTAACGACTATTGTCATCTTTATTCGATATAAAATTTAAGGGTCTTTTTATCGATATCATATTGAATAAACAATTCGTCCTAAAATACCCATCCATCGGTGACCGCGTTGGTTTGCGCTCAATTCTTTTCATGAGAGGTCCTAGGTTCAAACTCGCCCATTGGTGATTTAAGTGGAGGGTCGTGGCGGTGGGATGCTGCGCTAGCCCCCCTCGAGGACTAGTCGGGCATCACCGCTAGTTTGAACCCTAGTTCGCCGGCCGCGCGGACACCTCGGTTATAAAAAAAAATAATTCGTCCTAAAAGCTTAAACTGTTGATCTCATTACTTTATTCGCACCGTACAGTTAACGTGCTTCGAAGATTGAAAGTCCTTACGCCGATTCAACCACGAAGCTTATTCAACAGATGGATAGTTCAACAATGGCTTCGAAAAGGTTAACCAGAGGGGACTTTTGTGTTCGTGTGTGAACGGTACTACGTGCGAATCTCTGTCCTTTTCGACCAACTCATAAACTGATGAAACAACAAGAGACTTTGACTTCCGGTTTTGAATATCTCCAACATCTAGAGAAGACGGCGACGTGTCCTCGTACATGTCTGACGTGGCACCCTTGTCGTGAAGAAGGATCCTTTCGCTTGCGACGTCAGTGAACCAAAATACATGCACGACTGTTACCGGCACCCTTGCAGTTCGAAGCATACGATAAATGTAGAAATTTATCAAATTATTATAAAATCCATTAGGTCTGGACAAGCTTGACGGGTCTGGCTTGCGAGGTGAAATCACTTGCCTAGACCTATCTATTTGGCATTCTAACGTACGGCGCAAATAATAACCATTTTGTTTCGAAAATCAATTTTTTAGAAGAAATCAATTTTTCTATTTCTATTCCATGGACAAGTTTCTTTGCCAAAATACTCATTTGATAATGACACAAAATTTTTATTTCTGAAATAGAATTCGTTTGATAACAACACGAAATTTTTTCCTCCCCAATGGCCGGTGGGTGGTGGTCGAAGGTGGCCAGCGGTGGTGAGAGGTGGCCGATGTCGGGTGGCGCCGTACGGTAATGGGCGGCGGCGGAGGAAGGTGGCGGAGGGCAAGTACGATGGCAAGAGGTGGTTTGGCGACCCAGCGCGACGGTGGGCGGAGGACTACAAACGGCCGGTGGGTGAAGCGTTCGTACAAAGTACGGTTTATTTTTCATTTGTTCCCGAGGATAGTGGTGGGAGCTTCTGATTTTTGTTCTAAATCTATTTGACGGGTGATGACGATTGTTCCAAACCGGCGCGGAAGATGGCCTAAATATGAGCCCCGATCAGCCGATATGGCGTCAATAAGCGGAGGACGGAAATAGGCTGAGGTGACCATTCCTGGAAAGAGTTAGGGTGCGAATGATTTCTATTCCATGACCCAGGGCGGCAACAAATGCATGAGGGGTGAGCAATGGCGGCAAGAAGTAAGAACGAGTGATGAGAAGAGTTTATTTTTCATTTTTGTTCCAGAAAAAGAGAAGTAAATTTTTTTTGCTTCTGATTTTTGTTCTAAATCTATTTCCGGAGTAAAAATTTGTTTCAAAAATAGAAAAATGAAATTGTGTTATCAAATGGATTTCTGTTCCAAACCTATTCGCTGAAATAGAAAAATATAAAAATAGAAAATAGAAAGGGTATCGTTCGCGCCCTAAATAACCGAAATTGGCTTGTCTTTGGGTGAGCCCCGATCGGCCGCTAGGCCCATGATCACCTTTACCCCCATGCCGGAATGGCGTCAATAAATATCGTGCTAGTTTCATGTCGCGAGACAAATATACGAGCGCGATAACCCAGACAAGGACGATTTGCAACGAGAGATATATCTGATGTGCAGCAACCCAAATATAGGCCCCACCCGAAGTTTTCTAGCCACGTCTTTTTGGGCCAGAAAACTAACGCGGACCAAATTATACTGTGTGATTTGAGTTGGCTCCGTCTTAGCTGAAATTTATTAAAATTTGGAGTAATTGGGTGATACCGTATCAAATGGTACGGGCATACCTAAAGTTACTCAAGAACAGAGAATAATACGATGTATATCTTAATTTGCTTTTGCGTTATTTGGATGACGAGAAAATCCAATTCAAATAGGTCAATTGGAAATCTTTGAAGTACACTAACTGTTTTTTATATATCAAGTAAGAGCGACTAAAATTCCATATTTGATATTTCCTTAATTTTCGTACTCTTCGGAGCTATATGTCGTGAACAGTTACACACTATAATGTTTGCACTTTCCAAGTAAATGCGGATGTACACATTATACTTGCTGGTGTTTTGGCTGTATTATCATTACATTCATCAACTGCAGGAAAATGCAAAAAAAATGTAAGACAATAATACAAATATGTAACCCCATTATCTTGTACTCATGTGCGGTAGGGCTCGTTCTCAATATAAAAACTAGCTTTTGGTCCCCTGGGAAGATAAAGGACAAAGAAATTCCACAAATAGCAAGGACTCCGATGGATGGCACTCTTTCAAAGACTTGCTAAAAATTTAGAGAGAGGCTTAAAAGGCAGGAGTCGTCGAGCTGAATCGTTCCAATTCCAAATTGGTCACGGGTCATCAAAAACTGCTAACGACACACTTTTCTGGGTTCGTTCCTTAACGTGGAGATCGAATAGTTGTCACCTAATAATATTCCACTAAGAGGCATGGATTGCGAACAATTTGCTCACGCGTTGTGATGATTTTTCTCTTTTTGATTTGTATAGCGCAAGTGTCAAGCCCACAAGAAAAGTCAAAGATACACATTCTTTCAAACCCTAACCCAAACTAAGGGTAGCCGAGAGATTTGATGGTTGACCAGTGTATCTTTGTCTTTTTTTCTCGTTCTCGTTCAAAATTGACCAATTTGTTGTTTTTTTGAATGTTGATTGGTATAAGAGCGAAAGGAGAGCCCAAAGCAAAAATAATCTCGTGGCGAAAAGCGAAGTTGCATGGTGCATGCAAGCACATTGGTGGTCTACATCTGACGTCTATATAAAGAAGCACGATTGAAGGCATTCAATCACCAAACTCAGTTTTATCACAATCTCCGAACACCTCATTGCTTCGGTGCGTCGAATACCATCAGCAACACAAAAAACCAAATGGCTTTTCATCAAAAGTTCATGATCCTTCTCTTCTTGCCTCTATTGCTATCTCAAACCATTTATGGCTATTCCTCTAGCGATGTGAAATCTTGGTGCGGCAAAATGCCTTATCCACAACCTTGTGAGTACTTCTTGACCCACGACCCCAAGCAAGCTCCCATCAAGCAAAAATCCGATTTCCTCAAGGTCTCGATGCAATTGGCTCTTGACAGAGCTCAACTAGCCCACGACCACACGCATTCGTTGGGGTCAAAGTGCAGAAACGAGCGTGAAAAGGCTGCTTGGGCCGACTGCCTCCAGCTGTATGAGCACACTGTTCTTCGTTTGAATAGAACCATAGTCCACGAGTGCACCCAGGATGAGGCACAAACGTGGCTCAGCACGGCCTTGACCAATCTCGAGACATGCCGAGCTGGGTTTGTTGAACTAGGCATCTCTAACAATGTATTGCCTTTGATGTCAAATAATGTTTCCCTGTTGATAAGCAACACTTTGGCCCTCAACTATGCACCCTACACTATGCCCAACTACACGAAGAAATTTCCCACTTGGGTGAGGCCCGGCGACCGAAAGCTCTTGCAATCTTCGTCCGCAGTATCTAAGGCCAATATTGTGGTGGCTCAAGATGGTTCAGGGGACTACAAGACGATCAGTGAAGCCATAACCGTGGCGTCAAAGCGATCTGGCACTGCAAGGTACATAATCTATATCAAGACCGGTACTTATAATGAGAACGTTGAAGTCGGATCGAAATTGGAGAACATTATGTTTGTCGGTGATGGCATTGGGAAGACCATAATCACTGGAAGCAAAAGCGTTGGCGGAGGCTCTACCACCTTCAATTCGGCGACTGTCGGTAAGTCAATATCATTTGAACTACTTATGATTATTCACAATGAACACCGAAACTAAAAAGAGTTCTCTACATATAAACTTATTAGGAAACATATCCGATGGACTTAAGCTCTTTAGAGTATCTTGTTGTGCGCTGTTTTGATAGAAGAACACTTGAATAGCCTAATATAAAAACAAGATTGATTATTTAACGAACTAAGGACCTCTTAATTCAAAATTTAGCCAAGCACGTATGAGCTAGTTAAGCCTGCATGTGTCAATTTTCATGAGAATAAGATAGTTGGAACAGTGCAAAGAAAATTACAAAATAAGAGGGTATGGTTACATATAAAATACTTATTGCGGACGAATTAGGATTTTGACAGCTGTGCAAAACTAAGCCTATAATTCAATCATACTTTTTGACATTAATCAGGTCAAACATTGACTATGAATATACATAGTTTCGCATGTCTTCAGGAAATAGACAACATCCACGGCCTTCTATCATGTCTATAATATGCAAGACCACACTCCATCCACAAATTCTAGTTGGCTTGTGGCCCGTCTATATAGATTGTATTTCTAATAATCTTTCTCATCTCAAATTTCAGCTGTCGTTGGTGATGGATTCATTGCACAAGATATCACTTTCCGCAACACCGCTGGTGCAGCAAATCACCAAGCTGTAGCTTTGCGCTCTGGCTCTGATCTCTCAGTGTTCTATAGATGTGGCTTTGAGGGTTACCAAGACACTCTCTATGTTCATTCAGAGCGTCAATTCTACAAAGAGTGTGACATCTATGGCACTGTCGACTTCATCTTTGGGAATGCAGCTGTTGTTTTCCAAAATTGCAACATATATGCTAGAAACCCTCCTAACAAGGTCAACACTGTGACTGCACAAGGCCGAACTGACCCGAACCAAAACACCGGCATCTCCATCCACAATTGCAAGGTCACTGCAGCTTCAGACCTAAAGTCAGTTCAAAGCTCCGTGAAGACTTACCTTGGTAGGCCATGGCAAGAATATTCCAGGACGGTTTTCATGAAGACTTATCTTGATAGCTTGATTAACTCGGCCGGTTGGATGGAGTGGGATGGTGACTTTGCCCTCGACACTCTGTATTATGGAGAGTATATGAACACCGGCCCTGGGTCATCAACTGCTAATAGGGTCACATGGGCAGGTTACCATGTCATCACAAGCGCGACCGAGGCTTCTAAGTTCACCGTTGGGAGCTTCATTGCCGGCGGCTCTTGGTTGCCTGCCACCGGCGTGCCGTACACATCCGGCCTTTAAGCTTTTTAAAAATGGAAAAATCAGGGGTGGAATGCAAGCCTTACAAGAGTACAAGGCGGTCCACAAGGAACACCAGTGTTATATCATATGCAGCAGCAAAAAATTCTTTCTTAAATATGTCCCATTCGTTAAAGAATTCTGATGTCATAAAGTGATCAAGTTGTCATTCTTTTATGATTATAATTTGTTATTCTTTCGAGATTGTACTTTTATGGTGATTTTGACACGTTTTTTTTCAGACTACATGTATCTCATTTTCAGTATTGGCATATTGGGGCTTAAATCCAATATAGTTGCACAAACAACAGTTCATTCATGATCATGAAGTTAAAAGATAGTGTACTCTAATTCGATATACCAACTGTTAATATCAAGAATAGTTCTGATAATTATCAAATGCTTCGATTGAACGAGTTTTGGTCAAACCACCACGAATCGATGACTCCGACAATGAAGGATAATATTTGATGATTTAAAGAAATCTAAGTCAATAGATTGAACAATCTAGTCGACCTGCGTTTTGAGAGACTGAATAGTGATGAATAATTATTGTGATAACACCATTTAAAAACAGAAAAAGCTTTCATTATGATATCAACTTTGGAGGCAATTTTGTTCTTAGTCATTTACATATAGACACGGAGAGAAAAATTCAAGGAAATGTAACAATAATTGCCTAAGCCCCAATTATATGACTCGTTAAATAATTTAAGTATCAAGAACTATGGCTTGAAATTGTTTTGCGTCGACCCAAGTGCTTGAGCCATCGAACAAGGAGTTTGTTAGCTATTGGACACACTCAATGTTTCCGAGACGGTCTTTCTTGGCCCCAAAACTCGCTCGGACTTAGCTTGGTTCAGGCTTAGCTGAAAAATTTAAAATTTGGAGTTGCTTGATACCATATTGGACAATGTCGGACGTGGATGTAGTCCTTTTTTGTGATTATACTCTAATCGTGGGTGCAAAACGTGCTAAAAGAAAATCTTGAATCAATGGGTCCGTGGGGTGTGCCAAACCGACTTGTGGATTTTACCCTACATCAATGTAGACACACGATGAACTCATTATGAACATAATTTTACAGATTCCCAACTACCAAAGATATCAAGCAAGAGATAAGTTGTTGAGGATGTTGGGGATGAATAGATATGAGACAGAGTTCTATATTTCCCCCCGGTTCCATCAATTAATTGAAACCCCTCATCAAATGTGATGCCTGGGTCCAAAACCCGGACTCTGAGCATGTTACCCAACCACTAATTATTTCTCTTATTATTTAGGGTTGCCTAGGATTTTCCGGCATAAAATAAATATCATCTGGAGATAATTATCGTCATCTCCAACTACGATATAATTGAGAGACATTTTTACTGATATCATGTTAAACAAACAATTTATCCCAAAAACTTAACTTTATCGTATTGCTCAAATATGAAATGAATACAGTATTTAACCAAGAAGTTTATTCCACAAATAGTTCAACGATAGCTTCGAAAGGGTTCCCCGAAACGGGCACATGCGAGATTCGCATGCACTGACCATCACCACTTTATCTGCGAATCTCTGTCCTTTTGACCAACTCATGAACTAATGAGACAACAACAAGAGACTTGGATTTCCGATTTTGACTTTCTCCCACCACATCTATCCAGCACGTCTGGGGGCGATGGCGACGGTTTCTCGTAGATGTCCGACGTGGCACCTTTGTCCAAAAGGAAGTTCCTGTTGTTTACGACATCTGCAAATCAAGATGATCCCACGAAACCAAAAATCCATGCGCAAAGATCGCCAGTATGCGATTAATGTAAACAAATCTATTGAATTTTTTAAAAAAACATTAATTAGGCCCGAGCGAGCTCGGCAGGCCAGGCTTAAGAGGAGAATTGCTTGCCAAGACCCATTCATCTGGCCTTGTAAATAATCAGGATTGACTAGTCTTGGGTGGGTTCCCATAGGCCGCCGGGCCCATGATTACCTTTACCCCGTGTCCCAATGGCTTTACTGCATATGATGCTAATTTGAGATCGCGAGACTTCCCAAAAGTGCAACAGCTTAGACATGGACGATGTGAAATGAGAGACATAGCCAATGTCTAACAACTCAATGTAAGGCCCACCCAAAGTTTTCTAGCCGAAAAAACTAATTCGGTTTGATTTGAATTGGCTCCGGCTTGGCCCAAATTTTTTTAAAATTTGGAATAATTGAATGATACCAAATTAATAGTACAGACATACCTAAAATTACTCAAGAACGGTGAATAATATAGTCTATACATCTTAATTATTTTATGATATTTGAATGGCGAGAAAGTCCAATTTAGTTAAGTCAACGGCGAATTAGGTGAGACGCGAGTAAAATTTTCATATCCGGTATACCTTTGGTTTTCATACTCCTCATAGATTTATATTATGAATAGTTACACACTATAACATTTGGACTTTCCAAGTAAATGCATATCGGATATGCATATACACCTGTATTACTTGCTAGTGTTTTGGCTGTATCATCATTACATTTATCAACCGCAGAAAATTGCAAACTACATGTGCCGATTGTAGATGCATTATGCAAATGGAAGGATACTATAACAATTATGCAATTATGCAACTCCCATTACCTTGTACTCTGAAGTTTGCTTTTGGTCCTCTTGGGGGAAAAGGCAAAAAACTAAAAATTCCAGAAATAGCAAGGACTCCTGTTATGGAGGGCAGTCTTTTAAAGACTTGTTGAAAGTTGGATGCTCAAAAGGCACCAGCCTTTGAGCTAGATCGTTCCAATTCCAATGGGTCGCGGATCATTTAAACCGGCTAAGACACACTCTTGCGTTCGTCCCTTAGCGTTGAGATCGAGGAGTTGGTCACCTAATCATATTCCACTAGGGCATGGATTGCCAACAATTTGCTTACAAGTATCAACCCCACAAGAAAAGTCAAAATACACATTCTTTCAAACCCTAACCCAAACAATGGTAGCCGAGAGATTTGCTGGACAACATGCGTTACCTTTTTTTTCTTCTCATTCTCGTTAAAAATTGACCAATTTGTCGTATTTTGAGTCTTCCTTGGTATAAGCTAACGGGAAGCCCCAAACGGGGAAAATCACGTGGCAAAGAGCGAAGTTGCAAGGCGCATGCATGCACATTATGGCTACATCGTCTCTTCCGATCCAATCCTACATAAAGGGGAATGATTCAAGGCATTCAATCACCAAACTCAAGAGTTTTATCACAATCTCAAGACTCCTCGTTGCTTCGGTGTGTCGAATACCATTAGCAACACAAAACCAATATGGGTTTTCATCGAAAGTTCATGATCCTTCTCTTCTTGCCTCCATTGCTATCTCCAACCATTTCTGGCTATTCCGCCAGCGATGTGAAACCCTGGAGTAGCAAAATTCCTTATCCACAACCTTGTGAGTACTGCTTGACCCAAGACTCCATGCAAGCTCCCATCAAGCAAAATCCGATTTCCTCAAGGTCTCGATGCAACTCGCACTTGAGAGAGCTCAGCCGGCCCATAGCAACGCCTACTCGTTGGGGCCGAAGTGCAGCAACGAGCGCAAGAAGGTTGCTTGGGCCGACTGCCTCCAGCTGTACGAGCACACTCTTCTTCGTCTGAACAAAAGTATTGTCCACAATTGCACCCGGGATGAGGTGCAAACGTGGCTTAGCACGGCCTTGACAAATCTCGAGACGTGTCAAGCTTGGTTCGTCAAATTAGGGGTCTCCAACAATGTACTACCTTTGATGTCAAACAATGTTTCCAAGTTGATAAGCAACATTTTGGCCCTAAACTATGCACCCTACACTACACGTAACTACACGAAGAAATTTACCACCTGGGTGAGGCCTGGTGACCGAAAGCTCTTGCAGTCTTCGTCCACAGTGTCTAAGGCCAATATCATCATGTCCCAAGATGGTTTGGGGAACTACAAGAAGATTAGTGAAGACGTAACTGCTGCGTCAAAGAATTCGGGCACTGTTAGGTACATCATCTTACATCATCTATATCAAGGCTGGTACTTGTAATGAAAAAGTTGAAGTTGGATCGAAGTTGGAGAACATCATGTTTGTCGGTGATGGTATCGGGAAGACCATAATTACCGGAAGCAAAAGCGTCGTCGGAGGCTCTACTGCCTTCAATTCAGCGACTGTTGGTAACTCAGCATCATCTAAGCTACTTCTGATCCTCTTTATTTTATTGCGAATAAATACTGAAATTAAGAAAAAAGGGTTATGTTTATATCAGCTTATTTGGAAGTATATCCGATTAACTTAAGCTTTTTAGAGTATTTTGCTGTGCGCTGTTTTGATAAAAGAAAAAAGCCTTGAATAGCCTAACCTAGATTTTGACAGCCGTACAAAACTAAGCCTATAATTCAATGGTTTTCACTTTAACCAGGTCAAGCATTGACTATG
The DNA here is from genome assembly GCA_024733475.1 of Syzygium grande. Taxonomy (NCBI): domain Eukaryota; kingdom Viridiplantae; phylum Streptophyta; class Magnoliopsida; order Myrtales; family Myrtaceae; genus Syzygium; species Syzygium grande. Next base: position 32,083,461 of record JAMXDD010000001.1, read on the forward strand.
ATCTCGAGGGATACGCACACTAGTTTCGCATGTCTTCAGGAAATAGACAACATCGAGGATTTTGCATCATATCTGTAGTATCCGAGACCACACTTCATCCACAAATTATAATCGGCTGGTGGCCGGTCTATATAGATTGGATTTCTAATAATCTTTCTTATCTCGAACTTCAGCTGTCCTTGGTAATGGATTCATTGTAGAAGATATCGGTATTGTAGTAACACTAAGTTGGTGCAGCAAATCAAAAAGCAAATGATGAGAAGACTAACCTGAATACTGATCTCTCAACCAAATAAATGCAGCTTTGGGGGTTATCAAGACACTCTTTATGTTCATTCAGAGCACTAATTCTACAGAGAGTGTGACATCTGTGGCATTGTCGACTTCATTTTTGGGAATGCGGTTGCATTCCAAAACTGCAACATTTGTGCAAGAAACCCTCCTAACGAGGTCAATATCGTGACTGCACAGGGCTGAACTGACCCAAACCAGAACACCTACATCTCTATCCACAATTGTAAGGTCACCGCAACTTCAGACCTAAAATCAGTTCAAAGCTCCGTGAAGACGTACCTCGGTAGGCCATGGCAAAATTATTCCAAGACAGTTTTCATGAAGACTTGTCTTGATAGCTTGATTAATTCTACCGGTTGGATGGAGTGGGATGGCAACTTTGCCCTCGACACTCTGTACTATGGAGAGTATCTGAACACAGCCCCGGGTCATCTACTGCTAATAGGGTCACATGGGTGGGTTACCATGTCATCACAAGCGCGACCAAGGCTTCTAAGTTCACCGTTGGGATAGCTTCATAACCGGGGGCTCTTGGTTGCCTACCACGGGCGTGCCATACACATCAGGCCTTTAAGCTCTTTAAAGATGGAAAAACCGGAGGTGAAATGCAAGTCTTACAGGAGTACGAGGCAGCTCACAAGGATCACCAGTGTTTCTGTCATATGCAGCACACAGATAACTGGTAAAATTCATTATAGACACCTGATAGAATAAAGTGACCATGTTGTGATTCTTTCATGATTGTACTTTGTTAATCTTTCGAGATTGCACTTTTATGGTGATTTTAACACGTTTTTTCTGCCCATATATATATCATTTTGCTGTATTGGCATACTGGGGTCTCTTCTCCTTGGTTTAAATCCAAGTAATAGCGCGACGTACAGTTTACTTGATCACGGTCATGGAGTTAAAGTATGTTAATATAAAAATAGTGTTAATAATTACCGGATGGTTCCGATTGAATGATATTTGGTCAAACCACCATGAATCGATCTCTCCGACAATGAAAGCAAATTATTTTACGATCGGGGCGATCCGAACCCTTGGATGTCTACCACCTCTTACAAAAAAGAAAAATGGGCTAGCTAGGGACTCAAACCTCACTTGCGAGCAATTGCTAGTAAAATAAAAAGGCTCTACCATCACCGAAAATGCATCGATATCTTTCTAAGTAGGGGCTCTTACCACCAAGCGCCCAATCCAACCAGAATACAAGTAAGTAATATGAATCGGCTGTCCCTCAAGCAAGTAGGAAAGAGCCCTCCTCTAGGGATATTGCCAAAATGTATAACATGTGTTGACACCTATTTTTAATTTGCCCAAAATTAAATGCACAAAATTTAGGAATTAATTTTTTTAGTTCCTAAAACAAAAAATATTTCTATTTAAATGCATTGCATGTAGAAATTAGGCACATTTCGCATTAATAGGGAGAGTTTTGTAAAATTTAAAAAAAATTAAGTAAAATTAATTAAAAATTATTAATTAATTAATTTTAAAAAAAAAAAACCTCTCTCTCTTCTCCCTGCATCTTCTCCTTCTCCTTTCCCCTTTTCCTCCTTCTTCTTCTCCTCTCCCACCCCAGCCTGTCTTCCCAGATCTAACCCCCTTCTCCTTTCTTCCCCTTTTTCATCCCGCCCATAGCCTTCCTCCCCGCCCCAGCTGCCTTCGCCCACTCCTCCTTCCCCCTCGCTTACCCCTGCTCCCTCCTCTCCTTTTCTCTTCCTTCCGCCCCGGTCCCCGGATCGACCCCTCGCCGCCCTCCATGGCATATTTGCAAATCACAGCACCCCTTCTCCTCCCGGGACCTCCCACCTCCCGGCCGGGAGAGAGGGACCCCAGCTCCTCCTCCCGTCCCGTCCGTCCCGGGCCCGTCCCCTCGGCCCCCTCCTTCTCCCCCCTCGTCGCGCCCCGTCTCACTTCATCTCCTCGCCACCTTGAACCCCGCCACTACCACCATGGCCAAGGCCATGGCTTAGAAACTTGAACAAAGGAGGACCCGGGGCCTGCAATTTTATTTTATAATTATTTTTATTAAATTTTAAATAAGGAACCTTGGGGAACGAATCGACCCGGAACCATTGGGATTCATTCGTAACCATGAACCGGAACGGTTCTTGAACCGGGCCATGTCTAAATTATGCAGCACCACAGATAATCGGTAAAATTCATTATAGACACTGATAGAATAAAGTGACCATGTTGTGATTCTTTCATGATTGCACTTTGTTAATCTTTTCGAGATTGCACTTTTATGGTGATTTTAACACGCTTTTTTTCTGCCTTATATATCATTTTGCTGTATTGGCATACTGGGGTCTCTTCTCCTTGGTTTAAATCCAAGTAATAGCGCGACGTACAGTTTACTTGATCACGGTCATGGAGTTAAAGTATGTTAATATAAAAATAGTGTTAATAATTACCGGATGGTTCCGATTGAATGATATTTGGTCAAACCACCATGAATCGATCTCTCCGACAATGAAAGCAAATTATTTTACGATCGGGGGCGATCCGAACCCTTGGATGTCTACCACCTCTTACAAAAAAGAAAAATGGGCTAGCTAGGGACTCAAACCTCACTTGCGAGCAATTGCTAGTAAAATAAAAAGGCTCTACCATCACCGAAAATGCATCGATATCTTTCTAAGTAAGGGCTCTTACCACCAAGCGCCCAATCCAACCATAATGCAAGTAACATGAATCGGCTATTCCTCAAGCAAGTAGGAAAAAGCCCTCCTCTAGGGGTATTGTCAAAATGTATAACATGATGAACTCTGGAAACAATGAAAGGAGAAGAAAGCTAATGCAGAAACAAAAGGTTTAAGATCTAAGTTAATAATAAATTGCCAAATTCGATAGATTGACTATTTGTAAAAGAAACAGATTTAGCAAGAAACAAACCGAGGAGCAAAATATCCATCAATTGCATTGCTTTCCATGAAAGAGTCAATAAAATCTACTTATGAGGAAATGATGGAATGATGAACAACTTGGGTATTTGCAACTTACAGTAATTGAAACAAAGCATTAACTCCAAAAAAAAAAAGACATTGACCCGGAGCATTAACTCAAATCAAACAATCGAAGACAAATCTTGATGCTCGGTAGCGTAGAATACTTGCTTAGGTGGCGCCTTCTTTGTGAAGGATTCAGCAAAATCCAATTCTTGCCATGGGGAGAAGGGGTTTCTAGCTCTCTAAAGTTCTGTGTATCAACTTTAGAGACAAAGCCTCGTGTGCGCGAAATAAATTTGGGGCACGAGAATGCAAAAATTCGACTATGATGTTACGCTTAAAAGTCCAACCAAAAGCTTAGTCTTTTTTTTTTTTTTTTTTTTTGGTAAAGGTAAGAGTTTGTATAACTTTTCAATACACCATAATACAACCTAGGCTCAAACCAACTCGACTATATTAGGACACAAGATGTCCGACAAGGTCAAGAATGGTCCAGAAAAGAACAAGATAAACACAAGGCGTAAAGCCAGCTAAATACAAGAATAGCTAAGACCGAAAAAGGAAGGCACCGCACTAATCCAAGCTTGAGGTCATCCTTGTCTTCGTGAGCGGCATGATACCGAGATAGTCAAAGAGACCAGGAAACGGACTCTCCACTAATGACGAGAGCGTCGGCTAAGGGTCCGGATTCGCATGAAATATAGATATAGGAAGATCCCACTTTCTTTGGAAGCTACGATTAGCTGGTGTATCATCAACTGTCCCAAAAGATATAGCTTTGTCCATCACCACTTTGAGGAGGTGTTTGCGCATACCCGGGATAAAGATGGTCTTGTTCCTGAATACTGCATTATTCCGTTCAGTCCAGATAATATGGCATAGTGCACCAAAGGAGAACCTCGATAAGCGATGGGCAAAGGATGGTCCCCCACATATTTGCATAGCCCACCTAATGTGGTCTAGCCAAGGTCTGTTATTGCCAAGGGAGGCTACATTTAGTAGCCAGAAGGAGGCCAGTCTATTGGTAGAGGAGCATTCAAAGAAAAGATGGTTAATAGAATCCTGGAACTAGGCCACAAAAAGCACATGTAGCATCGGCAATCCTGCGGTTTTGTAAGAGGAAAACACAGGTGGGCAGCCGATTAGAAGAAATAAGCCAAAGGAGAAAAAAAAGGAGCCATGTTCGATCCCATAAAAAAAGAATGCCACGGGATGGGTGACCTTTCCTCCTAATGTGATCCCAAGACAAATTGAGTACGAGGGTTCTTAGGGATGAGGCATCCGATTGAGAACATCCTTCTTTATCCATAATTTTATTTTGGGTCCTCTTGAGAAAAGGAGAGTCTAGAGTCCCTAATTGGAATTTTCCCAAAAAAATTCAAATTTTTTTTGCATGATGTCTCGATTGTTCTAATATTTTATAATTATGCATGTTGTTGTTTTATTTAAATTAAACAAGTCCGGAAATCGGGGTAATATGTTGCATGTTTTATTATTACCATTGTGGTGTTAGTATGCATGTTTTTTTATACAATTGCATGAACTGTCATGTATGGGCAATGTCATCTAACTTAGTCTAGGATTAGAATCCAGGGTCCATATCTGCAAAAAGAGGGTTTGGACACTACCGCTTGATCACCTCACATGTTAGGAGAAATGTCCTAAAATCAATCCAAACTGCATTGATAAATGTTTTCAAAAATGAAGAGGGTAAAATGGTACCGAAAGGGCATTAGTTATCCAATTAGTGTAAACAAGTCCCCGAACTCAAGGTCAATCTACGGTTGGGAGGAATAGAGTGATTCTCCGTCACCTTATTTGGGTTTCTAATCGACCCACTTCAAATCGATTAGTAGTCTCGACTCCTTGGTATAAACCATTTGCATGTTAAATATTTAAACCCTAAGTCGCGATATGGTATGGGCTTGGGAGAGCCCAAGTTAAGTCCTGAACCTAGACTTAAGACGCATTCCAACGAAATCCGGGTGGTTCGATAGATGTTGTCAAAAGGGCTCGGGAGTTGGTGGCGACAATATGATGAACTCTGGAAACAATGAAAGGAGAAGAAAGCTAATGCAGAAACAAAAGGTTTAAGATCTAAGTTAATAATAAATTGCCAAATTCGATAGATTGACTATTTGTAAAAGAAACAGATTTAGCAAGAAACAAACCGAGGAGCAAAATATCCATCAATTGCATTGCTTTCCATAAAAGAGTCAATAAAATCTTTTTTTTTTTGTCGGTCCTACTCTATCTCTCACTCACCATGCACCACTGGACTTGTGCCCCACCTCTTGCGGGCGTGATTTGAGAAACCCACCTTTTAAAACTACTCTGGCCCCCACCCCTACCCGATAATGGAAGGTGGGGATTCGAACTCCCCACCTCCCCTTCTTAAGTGAGAAGAGTGGCCCTTTAATGGGTATGAGGAAATGATGGAATGATGAAGAGCTTGGGTATTTGCAACTTACAGTAATTGAAACAAAGCATTAACTCCAAAAAAAAAAAGACATTGACCCGGAGCATTAACTCAAATCAAACAATCGAAGACAAATCTTGATGCTCGGTAGCGTAGAATACTTGCTTAGGTGGCACCTTCTTTGCGAAGGATTCAGCAAAATCCAATTCTTGCCATGGGGAGAAGGGGTTTCTAGCTATCTAAAGTTTTGTGTATCGACTTTAGAGGCAAAGCCTCATGTGTGCGAAAATAAATTTGGGGCACGAGAATGCAAAGCTACCGACCGATGTTACGCTTAAAAGTCCAACCAAAAGCTTAGTCCGCAACTAGGTGCGGGGAAGTCGCACGTGTACAGGGCTCAATTAGAGATGATCATTCGGTGGGCTCAAGCTAAGCAGGTCTTAAAGGTCCGGCATAATGTATTGCCCGAATCCGCCTACCAAATAAAATTTGTGTAGCAATTTTTGGGCGGGTTGGATCTCTTGCGTAAAAGAACCGCCCAGACCTACCCGTTAATCTCTCAAGCTTGAACCGGCCGCCCTTTGATCACCTCTAGACCGATCAAAACCCAGCAAACGTGGGAACACACTTAAACAAGACATCTCATCGCTCATCTGAATGCCTTTGATGGGGTGAGCGAACGACTAGGACTAATCGCCTCACACGTGCTCGAACGACTATCCACTTGGTTGCTCCATCCACATCAACCACATAAGGCATGAAGGACCCAAAAAAAACACAGCATCAGCACTTTGTCCCATAGCTTAACAAACTAGCAAGAATGGTATCGTGTTCGAAGGAGTCCCTCGTCACCTGCTTGTACACATCTCTGGCGGTGCTGTAAGTTTCCATCTCTATATTGACCCCAGCGGGTAGGACAACACGTTTGCGATGGCCGTGCCAAATCACTATCCTGGTTCCCCGTTTGCACGCCAATCGGTTCTTGCCAAGTTCATTCATCAGAGTACTCGATAGATATATGAAGATAGATTGCTGCATGAAACTAGAGTTTCGAGAAATTAACCTTCATTGTTTTGCATGCTCTGTCTTCTCTTTGTCCGAGCGCTTTCGTCCATAGCTTTTCCGCTTTTGTAACTGTGGTAGGATGAATCAACATGTCATTAAGGTTTATGATCTAGCTTACTATGACTAAAAAGGTATTGAGCTGCTATAAGTGAGAGACTGAGGACGGTAGATATGTTCACATCTCCAAGCACTCTCTACCATAAACATTGTTGATACCTAAATTTTGCCTAATCATTTAGGGTTTAATTGCATAGAAAATTAGGGTTTATTTTTGGGTTAATACCACGAAAAATCCTAAAAACATTTTCGTTAAAACTTTTTTTTTACTATAAAAACCTCAAATTGGTATACACCGTGATAAATTGAACATACCACAAAAACCCCAAATAGTACACATGTAATAATTTTACTAAACTAATTTTTAATATTATTTATTTGAATTTATTTGAATTTTTTCTTTTCTGTTTTTTCATTTCAAACTCTGGCGGTCCCAATCCCGCGATCGGCCAAAAAGCCGTATAGTGAGGGTCTAAATTTTTAATAGGGTCGCCCTCGTCGGATCCGGCGAGGGCGACCCTCGCCCGACACCGCCGGGCAAGGGCGACCGCCCAACTTAGGCGAGGCAGCCCTCGCCAGCTTCCGCCGGGGCTGGTCAAATGGGATCGCCGTAGTTTGAAAATGAAAAAAAAAAAAAAGGATAAAAATAATATTAAAATTTTAATTCATGATAAAATTGTCACATATGTACCGATTCGAGGTTTTTTGTGGTAAGTTTAAGGTAAAATTGTCGCAGTGTACCGGTTTGGGGTTTTTATTATCAAAAAAAATATAGTTTGGGGTAAATGTGTCACAAGTATACGATTCAGATTTTTTCGTGGTATTAACCCTTAATTTTTTAACCCTTACACAAAAAATATTTTCGTTAAATTGCACAACATATAGGCGTTAGGTGCATTTGCATTAATAGGATCTATTAGAACGTATTCGTAAAAATATATATAAATATAATATAAATTAAACTAAATTAAATTTGGAAAATTAAAAAGAAAAACAAAGATTTTCAGGCCGATTTAACCCAATTCGAACGAATCGGGTCAGCCGGCCCATTCTTCATTTTCTTTTTCTTATTTTTCCACGTGGGCCGGCCCCTTTCCCCCTTCACCCGGCCCGGGCATTTGCTCACCTTTCCTCCCTAACGCCGCCGGGTACAAGAGAGAGGACCGTACATAATAATAAAAGCTGGAATGAATCAAAAAGCTATGGCATTAAGGTTTCTGTGTTGAGATCGACCGACCGCGTAGGCTATGACTAAAAAGGTATTAAATCACAGAGTTCCCGAGGGAGAACTGCAAGAGAACCAAGAGAGATCCCAGTGGAGAGATGATGTTCGAGAGCGAGATTCAAGGGTGAACAGTCTCTTGTCGGTGATCATAAACAATTGTTGATACCTAAATTCCTCGGCAGAGGTTTAATCTCTTGTCGGGTTTTATTTTACTTGATTCGGGGTCGATTTCCCAAGGATTCCGTCTCGCGCGAGGTGTTTAGGCATCGGACATAGTCCAATCTATCACGTTCGCCTCCATTCCCCGCCACCGAGCCGGATAGGGAGTGCCACAAGTGGCTACCCCTCCTTCCCCTACTTTTGTTCCTTCCCCTGTTCCTCGAGCTTACTTGGTCGGAGCTCGTAGCCGTCCGGCTCGCACGAATTCCGGCCCGTGAAGCCTCGTGCTTGCTCCTACTTTTCCGTGTGTCTTGTGTCAATGATTCCGATCCGTTTTGAGCCTCGATCGAACCTAAAATCTCTCATTTTCGTCACGCGCTCCAATTGTTCGACATTATGTCTGAACTGAATTTCTCGAGTTCGTCTTTGTCTGGTTGCATTTCTGGAACGATTAACTTGTGTGGTTATCTTGTGGCGGTGCCGGGCTCGCGGGGCGCTAGGGCCGACCGAGGTATTTTGGTGTGTGTGTGTAAGCCAAGGAGGCTATTTAGGTGGCGGTCTGGGCATGATCGCGGGAGGAATGGAAAGCCCGGTCCCCGCCAGATTTGGCTGGTTCGTGAAAGCCAGCCCTTTGGGGCTTGGACGATCCCGATCAGTCGCCGGTCGCCATGGTAGTGACACGACTGGTCCAGCAAGTCAGGTAGGCGGCAAAAGCCGGCACGGGGCACGGGCACGGGCCTTGGTGGTGGTCGAGTTTCCCGCCCCCAAGGTCGGGCTCATGGGTGGTGGCCAAAGATATTTACCGCCGAATCGAAAACCCCGGGCCGTGGAGGCCAGGGCTTGGTGGGAGGTGGCTAGGCATGAGCTTGGCCATAGAGGTCAAGGCCCGGAGGAGTTACATTCGGGCCGGCCAGCAAAGGTGGAGCGGCGATCGACGCTCGGGTCATAGGCACTAAGGTTTTGCGGATCGAGTTGGACCCAAATTGGGTCGGTCGTGCGAAAACCTAGGGCTGGCTTTTAGGTTCCGCTTGAATGCGTCGTAGATAGGTTGTGGGCCGGTGTATTTAGGGCTTTGGGGTTTTATTTTCTTATTGGGCTATTTTCTTTTTTTTTAAATTCGGGCTGGGCCCTTTTGTTTCTTTTTTAATTTGCCAAACCGGGCTCAATGAATGAATCCGATCCGGTTGTGGACCTGGTGCGGCGTGCCCGGGTCAATCTCAATCCGAGTCGGATGTGGAAATCCAACCCAGGTCCATTTTTATATTATTTTAATATTATGTTATTATTCTAATATTAAAAAAAATTATTGTAAAAAATTTAATTAAAAAATATTTTTATTAAAAAAATTTAAAAAAAATTGAAAAATTTTCGAAAATCAAAAAAATATTATTTGGACTTTGGAATTGGTTTTTCTTGCCTTATTGTGTGATTAGTATCATATTTGATTGCACGTTACTTGGTCCACACACCTTGAATTGCACGTTTAATTTAACCTTGCACGTGATTGTTTATGCATGCTAGGTTCATGTGTTGATTGTTGCTTCCCTTAGCTTAGTTAAGAATCGAATTTTGAGACTCCCAATTAGTGTGAACACGTTAGGCGGTAATTGAATAAGATTAGGTATCGAAATGGCATTAATTGGTCAATTAGTGTAATCAAGTCCCCGTGCCTATTGAATCTCCGGTTCGCAAAAGTGAAGCATTTCTTCCATGCTTTATTTAGGTGTCTAATCGATCCACCAAAAACTGTTTAGTAGCAACTTCTTGATGAAATTGATTTGCATGTCAATAACTTAAACCTAAGCCGCGAATTGGTATAGGCTTAAGAGAGCTCGAACTAGGTTTAACTTAATAATCCATTAGCCAATCCCCTTAGGCAACGAGGCCGGTTAGAGGAGGTCGCGACAAACATTAGCCTCAATGCTTTTCTTTTTTGTTTTTTGGCGTTGACTCGCATGGTTTCTAGCCCATGAGAAGCGAAGCTGACGAAAAGATTCACAGTGATAGTATAATAATAGCTTCTTTACAATCATGGGTTGACTTGTGTATTAGTTCTGACACTTAGATTGATGCCCTGGGATCTTGGTGCCGGTACATTAAGGTTAATAAACTTTATTGAGATAGTTATAATAAAATCCCATGTCACTATGGATCACTCTCCACATTCATTCGATTAAGCTTCCTCATTTTCGAAACTTAAAAGGGTAAATAAAAGGGGTGAAAATCATGGCTCAAGATTGCACATATGTTGCACGTGAATTGCACATATATTGCACATATATCTCCCGTTGTTGTATATATCATCATTGAGATATTATCATAGAATAGTTATTTAATAAAGCCTATAAATAGCCTGATATATTGTTTATTAACACATTCGTCAAGATATACAAAAACTCCACAATTCTCTCTTCCGCTTTATTATTTCTCAACTACAACAACATGATGAGGCGTAGTTTGACTATGAGTGATTGCTCTAGTTATTTATTTTTGGTGAAATAAATGGAATCTTAGGGTTCTCGTTTCAACATGATGAGATTGCCCCCAAATCCCCGACACAGGTGGGGGATTCCCGGCTCGTGGTGAATCCTCTCGTCATTCCCATCCCTACATGCTACAAGTAATACCAAACTAGTCAACTTGGTATCATACGAGTAAAGGGCAATTTAGTGATGTGTTTCATTTTAAGCCATCAGATGTTTTATTTTGCTAATTTTGGCATCCATTGAAACGATTAAATTGATGATTCGAATTTACCTTTAGATGGAGAGAACATAAATCCTTTAAGATCGTGAAGAAGGATGAGATTTCTTATTTCCATTTATCATGTAATTTTCAAAAGTTGCTTTATTTTATTTATATATATGAATATAAACATTTTCGATTAGCCAATTTTGTCAGACAATCCAAATTTTTTTCATGAAAAAGGGGCTAAAATCGAATACAAAAAATTTAGCGTCGTGAATCTAACATCCCTACTTTATCACATAATAAAACATGAAATAATTCTCTAGGACGCAATGAAAATAATCTAGTGTCCAAGGGTTTATCAATTCAAGATTAGCAAGCCAATCGGCAAGACAATTTCATTCCTAAAAGTTATGTTGCACTTTGAATTTTAAGTGAGAGCTCAATGGTCTTCTAATTTATTTAAACAATTATAACTGCACATTTGGCGATAATTTAGAAGAATATATGCCTATATATATAATTTATTGTTAAACAATGTATAAGAATAAATATTCTTGAAGAGGCAGGTTGATTTGAAAATCTTACAAGAGAATCTCAGTATTAATTAGGACATGAGTTGGATTTCTGATAATTATGGGTACAGGCAAGTCAATTAGGCAATCTTATTAGTGCCTAACCAACCTACCTCTTCTAAGATATCTTTCCTTATACGCTATCTAATAATAAATTTGGGTTGGCATAATACCATATATGAAATTGTGTCAATATATAACATGACCAGTCTTTTCAGTATACATTGTCTTCATAAGAAATTACGTGAAAATCTCCATTTTCATGATAAGAAAAATGAATCATGCATTCTCAATCTCTTCCGTAATCCTGATCCTTTTTCTCCTAAACTTCCATTGTGTCCAATCCACAAATGATATTATTCAGGACACTTACAAGAAGCTTGCAGCCAATGACCTAGAGTTGAAGTTTGACTTCCGTGTGAAGTCCCTTGGGTCAGACTCAGACAGACACGAGGCGAATCTCGAGGGACTAGGGTTGATCGGGCTTACGTTGTTACAAGCCAATTCTATAGGCACGATAGAGTACACTAATCAACTACTAAAGCAAAAATTGGAACCACACCTACTCAAAGCACTCTCGCTTTGCTTGGATGTTTACATCTCTACTCTACTGAACGCAAAGACCTAATCCCATATTACAAGGCAAAGCGCTATGCCGATGTGAATATTTGGGTGTCTGCGATGATGACTAGCGAAGAGACGTGCGATATTCAAGATTCGAGGAAGGGAGGCATGGTTCCACCTTTAACAAAGCATAATGCTGACGTTTATCAATTGTCCGCCATAGTACTTGGTATCATGGCTATTTTGCGAGGGAGAGCATAAGGGATATAATGAAATGGATGTTTGACAATAAATAAATGTATGGTCTATGAATCTCCATGGCAATCTCTTTTTTTTCCCTAGGCCCGTCAAATAGATGGGTCAGGTCGAGTTTGGGTCGAGTCAAAAATGATCCGACCCAAATAGTCCCATTTCCATGTAATGCAATTCTAATGACCCATACCCTGCCCGACCCATACTCAACCCATACTCAACTTAATCCATATTACTAAAATACTTTCATATCTAACTAAATTTAAAAAAACTCATACCCAAACTGAAATCAAAGTGTGGAGTGAGTGAGCGCGAGCGAGATGAGTTATGACCCATATAACATTCATATTATGTTTATACCCAATTATGACCTATTTAGTGAATATAACTAACCCATTTATGACATATTTACTGGTACATGGGTTAAGAAATGGGTTTATGACCCATTTTGACATGTCTATTTTTTCATGTGAGCTCTATTTCTTGCAAATGGATTCTTATGGATGGAGATCCTTAACCCGTAGACAAATCATAGGTTTTGGAAGGAAACTGATTTCCTTAAATCAAAACCAACTTGAATCTCCAATGTATGAATAATTGTGGCCCACGTGATGTTATTGATGGTTTAATAACTATTTAAGTGCTAAAACGTATTGGCTAAGAAAAAGATGAAAAGGTGCAACTCTATCGAGAAATTACAACTTTTATGAAGAGGTGCAATTATTACAAAATGGAATGTGCTTCGATGGAAGGCATTAATTAATAGCCCGTATAAATAGAGTCCGGTCCTTTCTCCACCCAAGACAACAAACGGTTGTATTCGATCCTCCATTAGATAAAATATGGTAAGAGAAAAGTGGGTTAAGGGAGAAAAATGAGATTTTTACGTTTCTTTTGTTTCTACAACAATTATCTTCAACGGTATTGCTATGGATAAAAGTATGTCTTCACCCCTCTTATTCTAAAAAATCATGAAGATCTAAGATCTGGATTTTAGAATTTTTCCACATGAAAGGATTACGTTATCGCTTACATCCAACACCTACCTTCATCTCAACTTAAATAACCAACGCCTACTTATTTGTGCCGTATATTTGCTATTTTAGTTAAATAACATGCATGCTAATAGATGCATAATAAATCGATTCTAATTGAATTAGTCATTGAGAGTTGATATTTGCGCGGAATTGATTTTGGTGTTTCCGTTGGACGCAAAACAAAACTGCTTGATATTTGGGATTTGAAGGAGGGAGGGCATGAGATCCTAAGTTCAATCCCTAGCCATAAAATTAAAGAATTTTTACATTGTTGTCATTTAAACTAGATTAACTAATGAATAATATCCTCAAATTTGTATATGTATATAGTTCATGTGATTCAATCGAACAACAAATTATAGATTAATTCTGCATGAGTTCTAACTCAACTATATGAGATAGAACATGATGGGTTGGTACTTGGTGGGCCAAAAGGTCCGTATTTTGAAGTTTGGGCCAATAAATTGCACATGCCCATACTTAAGACAATTACATAGTTTGATCAAATTCGTTATGTTATTGTTTATTCATAATGAAGATCGTGGTTTAATTTTCAATGGGTGCATTATTTTTTTTTTCCTAAAAGAGGCTTCAAAACTAGTTTGAAGCCGTTTCAATCTGGGAATTGAACCGGTTTGAACCAATTCTCAGGTAGATCCACTAGTTCTGGCCTTGGAAACGTATGAAAGGAACCGATTTCCTTGATAATGGTCTTGAACCAGTTAGTTCAAATCGGTTCGATCGTATTTCTAGATTAAATTGGGCCAAATGAACATCCCTATTTCAAAAGCAGTTCACGTTTCATTGAGGGACAGGAAGAGAGAGAAAAACTGGTAGAAATCTTGTGCATCATTTTGTAGGATTTTTTGCAGAAATTATAGTCTCATTTGATTCAATCCAAATTATAGATGAAAACTTTAGAGCACGTCACTTTTTCTCTTAAGTCCCCAAGTATGTTCGTGTAAGAAAACTCCATATAAGAAGACAGAAGGGCTTTTGCTGAGTTGAAGATGCCTCAGACGCATTATTGGGTGTAATCATTTTAGACCATCAAATCCTCCATGTCTTCCCATAAAAAGAGTGAATAATATAGTGCTTTTTGGCCTACGTGATTCCCTCCTCGCGGCCAAATTTGGCTTTTCTCACAAGATTACTTTGATTAGCCTCATAATTAGTCATGAAAGATGACTGAAAGAAAAGAAGAGTTATTCAATTTTTGTTAAATTATGATTGGTCTATTCAGCTCCACCAACATTATTGCTTCTGTGATTTAATTAATGTGTATGGGGGCGCATGCTTAATTCACTATTCACTTTTCACAGGTGCTGCCAAAACATCCCTTGAAGTGGCTTGAAAGAAAAACAAATCTCAAAGTGGCCCTAAACCCTACTAGTCTCAATTATGACCCTTAAACCTGCTTAAGTGCCGCCAGTCTCAAACACCAATATGTTAGTGAGCGATTAGGACTATATCGTCTTGTTCGTGTTTCGTGGTTCTTTGATGCCAACAAGTTAGAGATAAATATGAACAAGAGAGTATTTGTAGATTTTCCATTTGATACCATGTCATTGGTATAGGTTACACATCTACAATCCCATTGTTCTTTTAACAAGCAGAATCTAAAAACAACTCAAAACTTAGGTTACAGAAATAGATCGAGACAAAAGCAACCCAGCATCAAATCTGTTATACTCGGTTGTTATCGAAATTTGCCTAATTTGGTTTTGGTGTAGCTTGAGATTGAATTTGTGGATCAATACAAGCACAGTATCTTCGTCGAAACTCTTAGTTGTTGAAACTCTTATGAAACTTTTTTTCTGCTCTCTTCATCGGCATCGACGAATGATGAGAGATACCTATATATATGAGTGCATGAATACGATTTATAGGAGAGATTACACGACCTTTTTTTTATTAAGAAAATGGGCAAAGCCCAAGCATTACATTAACACTTGACTAACAAAGCTTGAACCAAATTGATCTCCCATCCGTAGGGGAACTAAACCTATTAGAGGCCTATTTAATGTTGGATTGGCGTTTCAATCGTAGGACCGAATGCTCCAATTAACTAACAAATTTAGACATGAATTTCCTTACCTAAAAGGATGAAGAATTTGTTTACTCATTAGAAGTACTTTAACAATTTCCGAATTCGAAAGATGAGGCTGTCACCAAAGCCACGAAAGATAGTTGGTTCCTAAAGCAGTACAATTGCCTCTTGTGAGTCCACCTTCACAATAATTTTGGGAATGTCCAGAGAGATTGCCAGTTTTGATGCCCAAAAGGATAGCCCCAAAGTTCGACTTTTAACGAACACTCCTACATACTAGCAAGCTAGTTGCCTAACTCATTGTGGAGAAGTCCACCCACTGAAGATGGACCCAAGTTGCCTTTAGAGGCCTCGTCGATATTGAGCTTGATCCAACTAGGGGCAAGGGCTATCCAACCCACATGCTTCTCTCTTTCATACTAATGGGGAGACTTTTGTGCCATACGAGCCGAAAGGATATTCTTGACATATCCCAAGATTAGGCTCACAGAAGTGCCTCGAAGAGTGAAGTCCGTTTAAAAACTCTTTTTAATTCTCCAATTCCAAAAGTGCCAACAAGCTAATAGGCAAAATTCATAAAGAATATCCTTTCGGCTCATTACGAATTTTTTACCCATGATCTTCACAGGTGGCTATCGGCATAGCTTGTTGGCACTTTTGGAACAGGAGAAATAAAAAGACTATTTTTTAATCGGTTCAGTACCCCATTCATCATATATTGGTTCGAGATTCCAAACAGCAGTCTTAAACAGTAGCAATTGTGTCCATGCTCCCACTAGTCTTATGGAACTAATCTATGGGCGGCGAGAATTATTACCCTACTCAAGCCACCAACAACAAATGAACCGTGCATGTTTGGTCATTGCAGGCCTTCAGCTATAAACAATCAATGCATCATACTCGTATAAAGCACTGTATGTCAGAGTTGTCAATTCATAGACTGAACTAGAGGTGGGTGGAACTATTGCATGTGGGACTTAAAACCATGATCATGAATTAAAACAGAACACGATAGAACTCAAAGTAGTAAAATGACTTATCTAGGGACAAATTCTTTCAGTTTTGGCACAATGGTAAGTTGGTCAGAACAAGGTCAAAGAAGCAAGCCTATGAGACTAAAAGATAGAAGTAAACAATGAGAATTTCGTTTTTATAATGTAGCTAAGAAATTCACTTGAAGGTGTTGTATGTAATTAATCCTTGTGAAACTCAATCAGAATTCTGAAGCCCTTAGGAAGCATTCCCAACCTTCACAAACTCCTGAGGAATGACCTTTCTCACGAATTTGACCCCTGGCTACTTTGTTGGGTACTAAATCTATACGAGATATGGTCTGCCCTGACCAAAAACATTATCGTACCTAAATTTGTCGGGCATCTCTCCTCTTAATAACTTCACCTGTAAGATATTTGATCTTCCATAGGTTTACCCACAGCAAAGCTGACAACTGGATGATAAAGGCCTAATTCAATCCTGGCATGACTTCAGTAAAGGGAAGTTAAAAAAGAAATACCCAAAAAAGAGGAAAATAAAGGGTTTTACTGTCTAAGCTGATTAACAAAGCTACAGACAGATTGTAAAGACAGTTTCACTCACATGCCAGTATATCCATAATGCCACCTTATGAGGCATCAACCAGAAGAATGTTGCATGATTCGACGGGGTTGACGAGGAAACTCTTTTGGCTTTCAGGGTAGCTGTGAAGTAGTTACCAAGCTTCGGATGCTGAAATGAAATGGCCCCAAATAGATAGTCCCCGGGAACATTTGCTTTTATACTCCAATTCCCAAGCATGTCCTGCAATTACTTTAAGCAGAATAAAGTGTAATAAGTTATTCTTCCTAAAAGATTCGAAAGATAAGCAAAGAGACTGAATGAGAAACTACATGCTATTTTTCAAGGAAAAGGTTTGTGTACTGTGCAGATTTCCGTTACCTCTTGGTAAACCTCCTGCTATGTTATGATAGAGAAACGAACCATTGCAACAACAATATTGAGCAAAGTATTGTAGACACTATGTTCAAGATTTAAATTGAATTGACCATTTTAAAGATTAAGTGAGTGAGAAAATTCATATAATGGGAGATAGCAATCTGATCCATTATCAGAAGTTGGAAATCCTTATATAAATGTTGGCATGGGCAGGTCTTCCATAAAGTTTTAAAATATTTCCAGCTAACAAAGCGAGAGGTTATATCTGGCAATTCAGCAATTCAACAGGCATCAAGCTGGAATGCAAAACAACCATAAGCGGAGGTGCTCAAAACTTTTCTCGTCTGCTATATTTTACTTGACATGGTAGTAGGGAGGCACATGACAGGCTTTGGAGACCACAATTTTATGAGAAGGGGACATCATTTTCACTCTTCAAGGTGCGTTGGAGCTTCTCTCAAGTCATCCATCACTTGGTCTACGTTTTCTAATGAAATCAATTTCAAGTTCTACGCCATGCGCATACCGCTTGAACTTTGACGCTGTTCTCTAAGATGCTTTAGGCTTTTACTATATTGAATTGGAAAGGATATGCACAAAACAATTGGATAGTTGATACTGACATGTTAAGATCCAATCACTAGTCACGGGTACGGAGGGAAAGCATCACTTGCCACTTGCGAAAAACAATTATTGCTGAATAAATAAAATTCGCATCTACATAGTTATGCCAACTTGTCATAGGATAACTGAGAGTGCAATATTCATGTACTAAATAATGATGTCAAAGTAATCAGGCATACATAGTAAATATCAGAATTATGGGACAGCAAAAGGACAAAAAGTGCAAAGGTAAAGAACTTCTAAGTCCTGGTGCAACTGATGCTCTTGTTTGTTATTTTTGCAAAGATGTCTAGTCGATGGTGTTATTTAAGCATATACGGATAAGGCAGTCCATTGACACAGTGAAGATGGGACCCTTATGGATTGCCCAAACCTTCCAAAATAATCCGTTTGTCGCGCGAAAAACTAAAAGCAGAGAAAAGAGCACTACGTGAGCCAACAGAATTGTACATTCCATGAATGGACTGACATGCAGAGGCTTCGCGACCAAATCAGAATTTGGATCGAAAACAAACAAGACCCTCCTCTCAACCCCATGGTGTATTAGTTACCTACACCAACAAAAGTCCATCAACCAACTGCAAATGCTACGATAAATGTAAAACATCTTCACAAAAAACACAAGATGTCAAATCATAATGTAATTGCCAGTTGACATAGAGAACAGTTTTAACATCGGATACTTGAAGTCGGCGGCGGTAACAACAACCGCACAAACACCGAGCAAGATATATGCTTCAGATGCATTTACACGAGAATGGTAGGAGAATATATGATATAAGAATGTCGGCAATATATTCCTGGGACTTAACCGTATTAGACATAATAAAGAGTGTTGGCACTAAATTCGACATTTCCATACAAGACCCTTACACCCCTGCATTATGCAGATTTCATGCTGACTATAGTGCTTTTTCGAATCTATAGTTTCACCAACTAATGCTTAAAAACATGCACTAATCATGTGCTGATCACTTTTTAATAAATCCCAATAAGCCAAAAAGACTACATGGAGTCATAATTAGCAGATCATCCAGTATCCTTATGCTCTTCAGAACAAAGGGTTGAGAGGGTCTCGCCCTTTGTTCATCGTACCAAATGCTCTTCCAGACCACTGTGAACCTTACGCACAACACATCTCCAAGCAAAACAAGTAATCTAAATCGCAAAACACAACTCATCTTCATCCAACACCAAACTAGTCCCATCTCGAAGATACACATCGTCACTCCTCACTCCACAATCAATCGGTGTTAGATTCGACAGAGAAAACGGCATCGCAATTCGACGTCAAGGTGGATTGCATGACTCATCGGATGCGGCCAAGCGTGCGAACCATGTGGGGGTGAGCATACTCCGGATGATTCTGTTCTAGAGCTAAAATAGGGAGCTTAACCATGGGGCCGGTTCCAGAAAAAATCTGGAAGTGGACACTGAACCGGCGCTTCCGTAGATTCGGCCTAGATCCGAAATCGACAAGCTGTCGAGACTGAGACTCGACCCCCTTATGTTTCTTTTTGTTTGTTCTATGCAATTTTTCTGTGTAAATTTTACTTGTAGTTCACAATTTATGTTGTAACTAGTAATCTTAAGAACCAACCTATCTTGAAGAGCCACGACCGCCAGGCTATGACCAAATGAGAGACCCAGAGGGGAGACCGCGATATTTCTAATTTTGTAATTGTAAAGTTTTGATTTGATTAGAAAGCGATGGATCTGGGCTCAAGGCTGGCTGTGTGGGTGACCGTGCCCAATTGCATATGTCTTTGCGGGCCTTTTTACTATTTTAAGTTGTTAAACGAGTTACAACACTTTCAAAAAACATGGATAACGAAACGGGGTTCTTATTCTATCTGTGTATTCTTTCAAAATTCAAGGACTATTTACCGAGTCACAGGATTCAAACTGGTTCTACTTTTGAACCGGCCAAGTCGATTCGGTTCTCACGTGAAACAGGCGAGTTCAAGGCTTAACCTTGGAAACCGGCTCCCAGATTTTCTAACTCATGAACCTTCTTCAGGGAATTAACCTTGAACCAAACTCGCAAGGCCCGTTTGGACCGGATCCGGAGTTAAATCGGAATAGCTCATGACCATGTCAATTTCCGAATTCTTTATTCCTATTTCATGTAGTCTTCCTCTGTCCACAAAATATCAAATCATTTGATTTTGGTGTCATTGGAAAGATGTCATGTAACACTACAATCCATAATAAGGAGAGACCCTAAAACTAATATAAAAGGGTTAAATTTTCAGGAGAAAATTACGTGTCAGACTAGCCCGACTAGCTAAGCTTTGGGGACCGAAAGACTCCCAACTTTCAAACGACACATCTAAATCAAGTATCACTTGTTTGTCATGCAAAGCATTTGTTCATGCCACGGGAGCTGCTGGAGTTCCACCGGAGCACCACCGGCGAAGGCAGAACGGAGGGGTTGTTAGCAACTAGTGTTTTAGCTTTAGAAACCTGAAATTTTTTTGCGAGTTCGAAAACGGAAGAAAACCTACCGCGAGTTTACCATTTTTTAATGAAGAAAAAACCCTCTGGGGGCCACCCTCTCCTGCCCCCTTTCCTTTTTTCTTTGGTTTAGGTGGAAAAAGGCCAATAGTAACCCTTTAATAAAAATAGATTGGAACTACAATGAGCAGGACAAAGTTCCAGAAATTCCCTCTTCACTACATGTCCAGAGAATGTCCAAATCGATTGTTCTATCTTCTCTGGTTTTCATCTCCTGTCGTCTCCAAAGGGAAAGCACTAATGTAGAAAACAGTTACAACCTTATCGGCGCAGCTGAAATTAATGAAGTGATGTCCACGCGAGAAGAATGAAATGTCGAGAGGAAAAGAAATTTACGTAAAACTCTACAGGAAACCATAACACAAGCGAAAAAGAAAATATGGATAAATTAAAACTCACGTATTTATATCTCTTTCGATTAGATTACTGTGGGCGCGATGATTCACGTCACAAGAGACGTGAACGAAAATACTCTCTCGTGAAATCATCGCGCGCCGCAATCATTAGTCAATAATTTGCGTGGACGATCCTCGAATTTTTCCGCTTTCGTCAGGGAACTGATTAGAAACTTTCCTATTCGAAACCTCCCCCGCCCCCCGACACGGAAATTTCTCAACCAAAAGGGTCCAAAAACCCAGATGAACAAAACGAAAAATAAAAGAATAAAATAAAAAATAAAACAGGTCCAGTGAAATTGTCACACGTGGACAAGATGTCCCCCTTGACCGCTGACTGCTGCTGCTACAGTAACATCATGGACTCCTCCTCCTCCGTCGGCTACTCTCTCTTTCTCTCTCCACAAGCTCACGTATCTATATATGCATATGTTCCCTCCTACTGTCCCTCTTCTTTTGGCTTTCCTCCATTCCTAGGGCTCTGAAACTGCGAACCCAATACCCAGCGAGGGTAAAGTTTGGATTTTTATGCTCCTCCCCTCTTGCGCAACCATAAGGTCCTTGCTTTCATCTCGTGCGTTGACTCTGGTGCCTTTTTCTTGGTTTTGGGGGATAAAGGCGCGAGCTTTTTTGGGTGCCTGTGAATGATGCCACTGGTATTCGGTTGCAGGGTCGAGTTGGGAGATTGAGCTTTCGAGGTGTCGATGGCCGGCGGATCAGATGTGGCCGAGGCTGCGCTATCTTGTGCTCTATGCGGCAAACCGGCACATCTTCAGTGCGTATCTTGTTTCTGCGCTTCGCCTGTATTTGTTTATTGATTTCCGGTTTGGTTTGATGGTGGGTGATTCGTTGGAGTTCTGTTCTTGGTTCATAGCGGCTCGATCCTTGTTGTCTGTCTGAGGGAGTCTAAGTTTTGGTCGCGAATTCTAGTAATGGTGGAAGATGGGTGATGTTTATTGCTTTAGGCATCAATGTTTTTTTTCCATCTTTCATTATTGATGTAAATGGTTTTCGTGTTTTTCATCATGTTCATTTTTGGTTTCTAGCTGGACTAATTCATTTGAGAGGAAAAAAAATGAGTTATGTATGAATCATGTTCTGTAATTGTGGATGACTGTACCCTCTTCTTGTTGGACCAATAACTCTTCCAGTGGATTCTGCTTGTGGTGTATTCTGGGGGATTGCTTTCCGTATTTTGTAGTCTCGGCTTATGGATAGAACATCTTGCTAGTAATAATGGTTTAGTTAAACAGTGATTGATGTTGCAGAAAAATCAAAATTGCAGGTTGATGTTCATTTGAAAGTCTAGGCTCGTACTGGAAACTTACAGAGTGTTAACTTGTACTTACAGGCATATGTAACTTCAACCAAGAATGTAGCCATTCTTCAATTGCCAATGCATTGCTCCGTTGAAGTTGATTTTCATTTTAGATCTCTCTGTCGGTTTCTTGCTTTGTTTACAAATGGTAGCTCTCCCCTACAATGCGCTTATTTTGTCATGAGCAAACCACCTGTTTCATTTTCAGCGGATTTTTTCCCTAGTATTCTTTGCATAATAGCATTAGTATTGTCATCTTTAAGTTCCTTCTATAGATTACTTAGTTTGCGCTTGATTGATTATCAGATTGATTTTGAGATAGCATGCGTGATCTGGTCAATTCTTGCAACTTTAGAGAATAAGATTCTGCATCACCCACAACCATTGTCGAGTGAAAGTGTCCACTAATCGCATTCTTAACAGCTGTAACATGATATTTAGTTATGGTTGAACAGTGTAGTTCAAGTTTGCTAAGTAGCAATTTCTTTCTGAGCTCTCCTATGTCATTTATCCCTTTTATTTTGCTGATTGCCAATTAATGTTGGATCTAAAGAATCAATATTATTAAAAAAAAATCTAGCTAGTGAGCTTTGCAGTTATCATGTTTGCTTGCTTGGAAAGATTGAATTAGAATACTCTGGTCTCAGTTTCACCTTTTTGAAAATTCTTTTTACAGGTGTCCGAAATGTGTGGACTTAAAGCTTCCTCGTGAAGACGCTGCATTCTGGTGATGATCTCTATCTCCTTTTTATTCTTGCTTTTGTTCCAACAATAATTTGATGTAAGAGTAGACTGGGAAAAATTTTAATAAGAAAAATATTGCTCTCTACTTTCTCCTTCTTCTAGTTCAACAAAATGACGACTATATGTTTACGAAATAAAGATAGTTGCACAAATGGTAACTGTCTAAGGCTTTTTATTACTATTTCCGATTTTCTTATGATTCTTGGCTAGTGAAAGTCCTAGTTATACAAATTCTCCGAGCATGAAACTTTCTCATAGTTACATGATTGTTCCATCTTCTGGTTGGAACCAAATCGTATGCTGACAGTGTATGGAATTGTGCCATTTGTGCAAATCTCTATGTGGGGTTGAATTTACGGAAATAAAAATTTAATAGGGAAGTTTCCATGAGCTAGTAGACTTTCTATGTTGTGCTAATATGATTCCAGCCTGATGGTTTTGTTGTTTTGACCTCTTTTTTTCTTATGAGAAAGGAGCATTGCAACCCTTTAGGAATATATGAGTTGATAGCTTTGACCTGTCTCTTCTTTCGTTTCATCCCAATGGAAGCATAGTACAAACTTTTATGGTAGACTGGTGGTAGATTGCCCGGATACTAATCTAGGGTATTTTAATTATACAGTTCGAGAATGCTCTGACTGTTTCTTGGTTTAGCAGTCTGTGCATACTCGGATAGACTGTTTGTATTGCACGTTGACATCCTATTTGAATTACATCCCTCCTGTTTCTCTCTCTGAAGTGCAATGTTAAAATTTATAATATTCATATACATTCTTGTTTGTATCAGTTCACTAAAGGCATAAGCTATTTGACAATATCCATGTTTTTCTTTTCTTTTCTTTTCAAAATAAGTAAGTTAGCTTGTTCAAAAACAACTTCCTGGGGGAGTGTTCTACCACAAGCCGTGGGAAACGTTATGTCCACCCAATATTCCAGCATATAAAAAAAACCTGCAGAGATTCTACAAACTAAAGCCACTTGACACTCCAAAAATTGTTACAGGTTCTCTGATGACTCTCGGTTACAAACTTGTCACTACTTTTACATGCGAGAAGTTTATACATGCATCAGTGACAACATGTTTAAGAACTATCTGGATATGTGGGACAATATCAGATTAATATAGCCTCTTGTTGACTTGTGCTTGTTATTATGTCGTGATATCTTCTAATGCTTGGTTGGGTTCCTAGTTGTGGATCCACTCGTATCCTTTTGGCTGTGGAAGGTTTTCCATATGTTAGGCTGCCTCTTATAATCTATTTCGTATTTTCTGTAGCTTCTTGTTGGACCCTGCATTTTTTTCCGTAGGCAAGGGTCACATTTATCAAGAAATTTATGAGAATTTGAGTTTACGCCATATTTAGCTAGTATACTGTATTATGTTTAGCTTTATCCATAAACTAGCACCTTCTCTTGGCAAGCTTTATAATATTAAACTCATTTGGTAACAGCACTCAAGAGTGCTTCAAAGCATCGTGGAGTTCACACAAATCAGTTCATTTGAAGGCAAAGTTGTCTACCCTCGGGACAGCCGAAACCCTTGGTGATGGTTGGCTATATTGTCTAAAGAAAGGACAGGGTCGGACATCAAAACTTCCCCATTTTGATTGGACGGGGTATGTCCCTTGGGTACTTTTTCCTTGTAATCTTTGTACCTGAATTTGTGATAATATTCTTGTCTGTGCTGTCTGGAGCACATGTATGCAGATTCAGATAGGGAGATTTTGTCTATCAACCTTTGTCTGATATCTGTCTGCATAAATTAATTCATGCATGGCACCCTGATCTCTCTTCAGGACATGTATGGTATTGGAGGTTGCGGTAAAAGTGGGCACATTGTGTGAGATTGAGAACGTAAAATCAGTGCAACTTAAGTTAGATTTGCAACTTAGCAGTGACCAGAAGTGCTTATTTTACAAGTTACTAGTGTGAAAGCAGCTAAGATCTTGAGTTTATTTCACAATGGAACCTCTCCTATTTTTACTTCTCCAGAAACTCTAGCAGCACGGCCACAAGAGGGACTGCTTTTATACTCTCCTGGAATCACAATATGAATCTATGATCATTTTTCATGTTATTTTTGAGGTCTTATG
The DNA here is from genome assembly GCA_024733475.1 of Syzygium grande. Taxonomy (NCBI): domain Eukaryota; kingdom Viridiplantae; phylum Streptophyta; class Magnoliopsida; order Myrtales; family Myrtaceae; genus Syzygium; species Syzygium grande. The sequence continues at coordinate 32,108,426 of JAMXDD010000001.1, forward strand.
GTTTCGAACATTAAAGCATATAATTTTAAAGATTATCCAAATATGAAGGCTTTCCCTGCCCAAACTCTTACAGACTCTAGCAGTGAAGATGAGACTAAGCAAGGTTGTTTTTACTTGTCAACAATGGAATAATAAGAATATGATTTGAGTTTAGAGGTCAAGAAAACTACTTGAGTGGATAATGACATCTACACATACAACATCCATAGCTTCCATTAAGTTCTGCAGTTTCCTTAAATTAAGCAAATAAAAGGGTCCAGCTTACTTTTGAGCGACACTGCTTACATTTAATATAATGCTGTTGAAGGTCTGGGTCCTTACCATTTTTATTTATAAAAATTTTGGTTATTAATAAAGATTTTCGCCATTGAAGATCTTAGTCTGAGGTGCTGCAGATGTGAATATATTTGTTTACACATTGACTTTCTATTTTCCATTTTCTTTCAGTACACGCTTAGCCTTTCTCATTGAACATACTTGTTTCATTTTTTTCTGGCAGGACACTAAGGCCATACCCCATATCTAGCATGCGTACTGTACCTTCTCATATCGATCAACCTGACTGGGCAATTGATGTAAGTTGCGTGATTAGGGCGTTTGTATGTTATAGATATTTTGCTACCATGTCTTCTCTTTTTCCCTAATTTCTCAGTTTTGCTGAAATCTTTTGATATGTTGAGCTGGTCCATTATTAATGTGACCATGGTCATTCTGCAAATTGTTGCATGTGATCATGTGGGCACACACCAAAATGCTGGCATGCTGCATGCACATGCAACAGCAAACCCCAGTATACGAGTGCTTTTTTTTTTGTTGTTTGCTAACTTCTTTTGGCTGTTCTTTTTTTTTTTTTTTTATCTCTGTAGGGTATCCCTAAAATTGAGCCCAACAGTGACCTTCAACACGTTGTTGAGGTAACATTGGATATGAGAGATTACAATATTTTTGTTTTGAAGAATGAGATATAAGATTTACCCTTTGTGAGATGACCTTCAGTTGAGTGGTATCCAAGGTTATTTCCCTTTCATATGCATCTAATATTTGTATTCTTTGACAGATCAAAAGTCCTGAGCAGATTGAGCGGATGAGAGAGACTTGTCGAGTAAGTGAATCTTCTCTGGTCTGCCAAGTTTTATTGCACCACCGTCTTCTTATGTGTCAAGGGCATTGCATTTTTATCGGGTGGACAGTCTACTGCCAGATATCTTCAAGATGTTCTAAAAATTTCTGAAGCCTGATGCGCTGCATAGTCCACATACTTGGTGGTCTAGTTGATCAGGAATAGCATGAGAATGTTCTTTATTTATTTATTTTTATTTGGGCAAATCTTGTAATAGTTTGGTCTTTCAAGTTCCTAGCTTTCTAATAATTCATTGCTGATTTCTACTAAGTACTTTTTGTTATATTAAATTCTTAGTCACTGTGCATGAATTGGAGTATGTTTTTGGAGGGGTACTCCTGTCTTCAACAATTTGTTCTTCAGATTGCCAGGGAGGTTTTAGATGCAGCTGCTCGCGTTGTTAGACCTGGTGTTACAACAGATGAAATTGATCGAGTTGTCCATGAAGCAACTATCAGTGCAGGTATGATGATGGAATTTTTTATTCGCTATTATGTCTGACTGCAGCTGCTTTTGATCTTCCTGCTTTTCTTTTCTGCAAGGATGGTGGAGTTTGTAATCACCTCCAATTATCTTGATGATTTTCATTTTTCTTTTCGTTTTTAATATTTATTAATCATGTCTATTTACCTTCTGATCTTCTGCTGGAACCAATTAAGCCTTTGTTTGTGTGATTATTTGAGCAATACGTTTCCATTTTCAATAATTCAGTCTTTGAGAATATGTGAAGGCGACATTCAGTGATTTACTTTCTCTCCTAGATGGTCAAATTTAACATATCTATTCCCCTTTTCCATTCTGCTTATCTAACTACAGTTTTCGTCTAGCTATTATTATTAGCCTAGGACATTTGACATAAATAAGGGGCAGGACATGATCACCCTCCCTTTTATCTGAACCTACTTCTGCCATGTTAAAGCTGATATCTAGATGTCTATCAACTTTAAGAGCTACTTGAACAAGGCTTACTGCAGTGATACATGATGCTTCAAAAAGGTTATATGTTCATTATGGAAATTTGACGGCATATAACATGGCTTTCCTAAGGTTTTATTTGAAGGTCGATCAAGGTCATTGTGCAGAACTCAAACGAGGAACGATAAGAGTTTTTAGACAGTTTGAAAACAACTTTAATGTTATCCTTGTTGACTTGTTCTTCCTATAATGTGAAATATGCTTTCCGTTTTCCCCTCATCTTCTATCCTGATGTTCCTTAAATTGCATTACATTTCCCCTAGAGCCTCGTCAAAAATTTTGATGCTGCTAACTTTAGTTTCACATGATTACAGGAGCATATCCATCTCCTCTAAATTATCACTTCTTTCCAAAGTCATGCTGCGTGTAGGTACTCCTCTTTTTTCATTTTCTCACTGTCTGAATAATAAAAGATGGATCAAACTGCTTCAATGTCTTTGTTCATGTAGGTCCGTGAATGAAATAATTTGCCATGGAATTCCAGATGCCAGGTATTCTCTCTACAATCAGATATATACATTTTCTGGTCTGTCCTGTTTAAATTATGTTATTGAGTCTGTTCATGTGTGTGAACATGCCAGTGCCTTCTTCCTTTTTTCTGTTTTTCTTGTTCAATTGAGGTGGTTTGGGCATCTTTCTGTGTTGTGAATATGCAAATTATATAGTTTTGGTATCCTTTTTATGAATAAGACAATAGCATATATTTGCTGTCTAGATGGCATGCTATGTCCCATTGGGCTGAATGGTGGACAATTAATAAATAGCTACTTGCAAAAACAATTTACAGAGGCATCATATGGAATAACTGGCTCTACTGGAAAAAGGCACATCAAAGGAATAGCCAAAACAGAACTACTCTATACTATAAAAGGCATATATGCCTTCTCTATGCTTAGTAGAGACATTGCATTACCAAAAGCTGCTAACTCTGGAAGAGCTTTGTAGCTTAGTAGGACAGAGCTTTTTGTGAGTTGTGTTGAGTAGATGTCACTTGCTTTACGACTATTAGCATTGTGAAACTTTGGTTTTGCATGGTGATTTTGCAATTTTACTTGAAAACTGAAAATCTTTGATTGATTTCACTGTAAAAAATACATCGTTGGTAGACACCAGTTTCTTTGGAAATTTCAGCCATGCATTCTTTATCATTCACATCATTAGGTTTAATGCCATAATGTGCTTGCTTCTAGGTTACCCGATAGTAGGACTTCGTTGAAATTTTTTGGTTGCTTCATCTTTTCAGCAATTACTTATATCAGCCATAGTTTACCTATGGCAACGATGTTTTTTCGGTTTGTGCACTTGTGATTTGACTGGGGGCATTAATGCACAATAAGCGTGCAGGCATAAAAACTTAGTGCATTAATGTGTGGACAAGCATACATTTGTGTGAATGTGACTATGATATAATCACATAATTCTTGTGTACGCACGTAGTTATTTTTCTGGGTTGTCATTGGGATGGCATGAGAGCTAGTGCAGAATTTGGTACGAGAAGGCTGCATGTTTGTCCTCCTTAGATTCAGATAAATGAAGTCTAGTTCAATGAACATCTTTCAATCAAAGACGAACAGCTTGATGAGAGAATGCTAATGTTTAATTGAGTCAGATCATCATCAAGTTGTTAGACTAATTTGCCAACATTCAGAAGTACTACGAAATGTACTGGAATTTTTTTTTTATTTTTTTGATAAAAAAAATGTACTGGAATTAGATTGCTGTCTAATTGCGGTCAATTCTCTATTTGTTTTAATATTCAATCTACTCTTTCGCTTGTATGTGGACTCATGCTGATTGATTAAGTCAGAGACGTGGGATTTTTTGCTGTTCATGCATCGTTCTCTTGCGTGTTTTAGCTGTGTAAATGGTGAAGGTTTTCTTCTCAGTGCCTCGAGTCTTCCTATATTGCTTCGGCCACATTTTTTTTATGCCTTTCTTGTTTTGACATTACTCATTCTTACATTCTAATTACTTCAGGAAACTCGAGGACGGTGATATTGTGAATATTGATATCAGCGTGTATTACAAAGGTGTCCATGGTAGGAATTCCTTCCATAGCATTTTCTTAAAGTAGTGCATAGTTCTTCATCTTTGACCCCTGTATCGACTGATAAGAGCAGGTGATCTAAATGAAACATTCTTCGTGGGAAACGTTGATGAAACATCCAAACAGCTTGTGCAATGTACTTACGAATGCCTGGAAAAAGCAATATCCATAGGTGTGCTTCCCTTTTCCTCTCCTTGGGCATTCTACTGACGCTGTTGATTACTTGCTACTGTGTTCTGTGCTGTTGTAACTTGATCGTAGCTGTGAAGCCTGAGTTACTGATTTACTGTTTGATCATTGTTGTAAATGTGAAATTTGAATTCTGATTTTGCTATATCTTAATGCAGTGAAACCTGGTGTTCGTTTTCGTGAAATTGGAGAAGTCATCAATCGTCATTCCTCTATGTCAGGTTTCTCTGTGGTAATATACAACTCATGCGTATCCGTGTTGCCATTCTCTGCTTCCCTCATACAGATATATGTAGTGTTCAAGTATGATTAATTATCCTTTTTTTCTTGTGAAAATAGGTGAAATCTTATTGTGGTCATGGTATTGGAGAGCTCTTTCATTGTGCGCCAAATATTCCTCATTATGGAAGTATGCTTCTTGTGGCTGCTCTTTGACTCAACATATGTACTTCGCATTTAGCTTTCTCAACAATAAATGGATATGGGACAGAATTAGTTTACCGGTAATTGCTATCAATCGTTATGCTCCTCTGTGTTCCTTAAAATATGCAGGAAATAAAGCTGTTGGGGTGATGAAGGCTGGACAGACATTTACTATCGAACCGATGATTAATGCAGGTATTCTTTCAGATAATTTGTTTGCGGTCTTCTCTCGAGTTATATTTTCTTTCACTGAATTATTTATCTCGTAATTCACTCATTCAATGATTGGCTAACAGGAGTTTGCCGTGATAGAATGTGGCCTGACGGATGGACTGCAGTTACAGCCGATGGCAAACGAAGCGCCCAGTTTGAGCATACTCTCTTGGTAATAACATTGCATTTTACTTGCTTAAAAATGGTAGAAGAGAAAGGCTATGATCGAATAGAGAAAAATGCTGAGTTTTGAATTCATGGGAACTTTATTAGGGTGGCATGGCAGGAGTAACCTGCTGATTTTTGTATTACCCAGGCATATCTCTCTTTTATTAGATGGTTGCATTATGCTTGTAAAGCAATCTCAACAAATTTACATTATATCCTATAATACCACAACAACGTCACTGTTCAGTCACCAAATCCATTCATTTAAACCCGGAAATTCATTTGAATGTTTTGCCTCAATGTGATGAGAAAGGTCCATACACGCTAGAGTCAGCCAAGCAATGGGGGGAATTTGGTTTCTGCTTGTAGAATATCTTTGTGCATGTATGGTTTAGCCAATCATATGCTATTCTTTGTTTTTGTTTTTTTGTCTAGTAAGAGCATAGGACATACCTACCATGCTCGAATTGAAAGATGAATAGTACAATTTGAATATTAGTACTCATGGTCTCTGATTCCACAACTAAGAAATTTCATTTAATTTACCCTCAAGTCAGTTACTGTACCAACAAATTGATAGCTGCCAATATTTAATTGCTTTGAATGATAATCCACTTTTCGGCGTCGCCTGTTTAGGTTACTGAGAGTGGAGTAGAGGTGCTCACGGCAAGGTTGCCCTCGTCCCCTGATGTGTTTCCCTGGCTCAAGCCATGACTTACTGGAGGTGAATGACAATTGCCATCAACTACAAAGTTTTGCAGTCAAAGGTTTTTAATGCGAAGCGTCAGAGCCAGATCGAGAGTGGCACTTGCTTTATCAGAGGACATCTTGACAACTCACTGCACATTTTTATTTTTTCTTTCGCAATTTTGATCTCGATTCCTGGATCGTGGTGAAAGGGTCTTCGATGGAATTTTGATCCATCAAGAAGCTTGCTTGCAAAATCACAAAGAAGGAATGTCGATTTTCGTTTTCTGCATGTTTTAATGACTTCACTGTGGAAAACTTTCATGGCAATGATCATGCCAAGTATGCGGATGAGTTTGGACATCCATTTCTCCTGATTTTATTCATGACAAGCGTCTGCATTGTCACAGTAAATGAAGTCTGCTTCATTCTAACTTGATTAATAAGTCTTTGAAAACAATACAAGGTAGATGTACATATTAAATTGTGGATTATTTAATTTTCTGATATTAGTATTAGTTTGACTTAGTTTTGAATCCCTTTAAAAAGTGCATATTCGAATCTATGATGACCACCTGAAATGAATGACTTTCTCATGGCAGCAGAACACTTCAAAAGAATTGGATGTAGTCGATCAATCGATATTCGAGGACCGTGTATTTGTCGATTGCTTAAAAGACCTAATGATTAATAGCTCACTACTTAACCATTGATTAACGCCAATTAATCAGAGAAACTGTGTTCCGTAGCTTACTAGGTATTAATTACTTATGTACATGTAGGCCGTCCCTATTTCCATAGTTTGTATTCGTGTAACGATGGCCTAGCCTGTCCAGTTCACGAGGTTAGGAAAGAGCCATCTACCATGGGTAATTAAAGGCAACAGGCAGTTACCAGAGGGACGCCAACCATCATTGATGTGGCAAGCCAAGGCAGAAAAGATGAATGCAGTCGAAGTCATTTCATGCATCATACAGAAAGCGATGCACAATAGTTCGGATATTTTGCCTATCATGATGCGACTCGAAGCCGTCCAACAAATGAAACACAAGTAATAGCTCTACTGTTGTCCGTCAAACACTGGCTCAGACTGCTAAGGAAAGTACATGATCCTGCCGCGCACCATCGCTTCTAGATTCCTGAGTTCCGCAGGAGAATGAAAGTTGATTTGGATGCACAAATGAACTTCTCCCTAGCCAGGCACAAACCTATGCTAATAAAAAATAATGAACCAATTGATGTAAATCACTCAAAATCCAGAAGACTCGACAAGCGAAGAATACGAAGCATTCTCATCCATTGAAGTAGGCCGCTTCTGGCCTCCATTTCTGGATGGGACCGTCTTAGTCTTGAGATTAACTGCCATCTCGAGCCCAGCTATCTCAAACAGCTGTAACCTCTGCTGCTTTGCAGTTTCAAGGTCACCTTCCCAGCAAGTTTCCGAAATAATTTCAAGCGCTTTCTCCATCTTGTCCTCCGACACAAGATCCCCGCCTTGCAGAAGTACAAGATAAACCTGTTCAGCTGAAGCTTTACGGATCTGCAGAGGAAAATATTGATGAGCATACAAGGAATGAGTCCAGTCAAACCCACTAACAAACTAGGCATGCCCAGAAACTGGAACTTCCATTACTTGGGTTGAAAGTACAGCTAAACGAAACTAAATTAGGAAATTGCTTGAGAAGAACGTACCTTCGGGTATCGATGTCCAAGAGAGGTCAGCAGATGAGAGAAGGCTCGAGAGTTCACTGGCTCTGAAACTGAAGCTATAAAACCAAGTATAGCAATGCCTGAATATAACTTAGTGAAGTCCTTTGACCCTTTCAATTCAATGGCCAGGGAATCTAGAAGGCCATTGCAAAACGTTGATGTATGAGTCTGCATTGATATCATAAGATAGGGTCATACCAATAATTCAGCGTCAAACTAGATTAAAGAAAACATACTTTCTTCATTCCTATCACAAGTAATCTGATCAAAACTCCAGCAATTGGCTGATGAACAAAGGTGTGAGACTGCTTTATAGGTCCAACTATCATCAATCAAGCAGCTGGGAATATATATATATATATACACACACACACAAGTCACATGACATGAGTAGCCAGTCCGGTTCAGCTTTAAAACATTGTCTCGATTCAGGTCACCTTTTTGGATCTGAAAAACCCGATAGTGTATTTGTGTGCTTGCAAAATCTGTAGCAATCAAATTATTTTAATCCCCTCAACCCCCCCAATGTGGTGGGGCACCCAAAATCTTACTATTCTTGAAAGATGCTGTTTAACTAACTGCATTCACCTGTGGCCTGCTACCATGTTTACAAGGAACAGAAAATTAGCTGTGCTAATAATGACCAAGCAGACATGAAGCTCCCCCACCCTCGACCAAAATAAACAAGATGCCATAGCAGTCAACAGCATAGCCACATAAGGAACACACAAGGGCAAGAACATTTAACTGACCTCCATATTCAAAAAAATTCTCTTGCTGTAAAGGATTTCAATCGTCTGCAAAAAAGAAACATCTTCAAATCCGTCATGGTTTCAATGATTAGAAACTCGGACTACATGAGTTAACTCTTGTGCAGGGAAAACGATGACCCCCATAAGCACATTATAGCAGTACCTTCAGAGTAGGTGTGATAACTCTGTCACATTTCCTATTCTGTTCAAGAACCCAAAGAACGTCGCAGCTAAGAATATACTCTCTGGACTTTCTTCTATCATGATTTTCATGGTCTTCACCTTGAAGATACTCCAACAAAGCTGAAGTAGATGCCTTCCTCAAGGAATCTTGCAAACCTCCCAATGGAGATAACTAATCCAGACACTAGAGACCTACTATAACAACTTACTTTAAGTAACTGTACAAAACGTGGATATGAGAAGGTGGGTACCTGCAAGAAATCACAAAAAGACGGGGAAAAAAATTCATTCTATGGTAACAACATAAATGATGAAAAAGAAGTCATCGTACATACCGCCCATTTTAGGCCCTTTTTATTAGGAATGATTTCTTCCAGCTTCTCCCTGTGAGGTATAAAGGGGACGAAAATTTCCCTGTTGTACAAAACCCTTTGCAGAACAGTGGAAGCTGCTTCTCTTAATTTATCCATTTTCTCTACAGCCTGTCTAACAATTCCTGCAACTAAAGTGGTGGCAAGATTGCTATCAAAAAGCAAACTCCTGTCATTCTCAACTAATGCATCATTCGACAGGTTTGGTAAATGTTCAACCCCAAGTGGCCTTGCAGAGGAACTCAAGCTATCTCTCTTACAAAGTATGTATGTACATCTTTCAAGGCCATCCATGGCAGCCTCCCGTATCCACGAACCAACATCACCGCGGTTATCAACCGAGTAGTCATCAAGAGCATTAAATAAGCTCATCATAACTTCCTTCTTCATCAGAAGGTACAGAGACATGACATCCTCCTCGGCAAGAGCAGGAGCCTGCTCCCTTTCTTGAGTTAGGGTCTCACAAACTGATACAAGTCCTTTGACAGCATTTACTCGTGCTTCAGCATCTCTATCTTCAGGGTTATCCTGCGCATAAGTTCCAATAAAGTATAAGCTCGTCAAATACTTTCTTTCATGGTAGAACACAGAAAAGACAACTGCAACAAAATTCTTCCACCAAGCTCACCTCTATTGCACAAGCACCACAAAGCTTCATTATGACATCTTTCCATTTGGTGGCCAAAAACTGATATGGTAAAACACCTAATGCCAATGCAGATCCTCTCCGCACTGCCACATTTTGATTGCTTAATTGATCCAGATACGTTGACGTTGCATCAGATTGACCCCCATCACCAAAATATGCAACGGTAAAATGTTTCAACGCTCTAACAGCAGCATTCTGTTTAGCAAACGAGTATAAAATTTGACTGAGAAAATCATAAAAATAAAAGCAAAAGCTAGTTTCCTGAAATTCTTTTCCAGGAAACGTTCACCTGTATCTGAGAATTAGGATGTCTCAAGTTCTCACTGAGGGTATCAAGTAAACTCCGAATTATCTTCTTAGGTACTAACAAGTGCGACAATGAGATGCACTCAATAAATCGGGAAACAGCTGCTCGCATTATCTCTCCACCTTTCCCTCGGTAGAGCCGTGCTTTCTCTATTGCAGGAACTATACCAGCAACTTTTCTCTGCTTATCTGTACATAGGGACATGCCATTAAAGACTAGTATACCGGATTTGCATCTAGTAGCTAAAAGCAAAACATAGTAAGAATGTTGATTGCTTATTAATAGCATACAACGCAATCACTCAAAAATAAGGACATTTGGTGAAGCTGTTCTCCTTTGGGAATTTTACACTTCTACCAGGTAAAATGGATAGATTTCCGAGTGACGTAAACAGCTGTAGGGTTAAAACACTTAATAGATATAGCTATAACTATTCACATTCACTCTAATCATTAGTCTGTTTCCATCAGTAAAAGTTCCAATACACTAATCATTTCAAAGAAAATCAATCTCTACACAGCCTGAGAACTCTTAAAGAATCCAAGAACATGACTCAGGTATCTTCCCGATTGACAAAAAATAAAAGGGCACTAACCATCTGGAAGAGGATAATGACATTGATACAAAGACAAAACAAGTTCTGCAGCTGCTAAGGTCGCACCATGGCGCATGCACAAATCTGATGATAGAGTGCAAGGAATCAACTTCTCCAGAATATAATTTGCAAAATATTCAGGATCATATTTGACAAGAGCAGAAAGTGCTTCTGCAGCAAGTTCCCTCAAGCTTTTATCCTGAAGAGATCAAAGGTAAGGAGCTGACGAGCACTTAGAGATACAAGCAAAGATAAAAGTAGGTAGATACAATGATATAATTCTGATTTTAAGCCGACATGTCTTCTCAAAATTAGCATGAGCAGGCGAAATGAAAGAATAGGTAAACATCTTGGTAATATATGCTTAGCCCACTATCGTTCAAGATCTAACCAGTGTTTGCTAAAGATGGACAAGATAAACCAAGCGAAGCTGATTAAATGCAATTGCATGAATCAAGAACTAACAAAGAATCTATAGACTAACGAATGCTCCAACCGTGTTATAATAAATTTGAACAGAGTTAGCACTCCAAATGCTTCATTTACCGTAAGCTAATTGCATAACTTTAAATAAAGTGCTCAATAAAATGCAACTACCCCTCTTCCATCCGCCAGCTTTATCAAAGTCGTCATTTGACCAGTCCAAACCCATATTTCACTCATGCCTTTCAGTCACCAAGTCCTAATGAAACTATGAGTATCACAAATAATCTTAGGAAATATTCAAAGCTTTAGACCATTGAGATTCATCATGGCCAACAACTTTTACCTTAATAAGAACATTATTTGGACATTGGCATAGGTGCCATTCACTAAGTCACAGAGAAATAAAAACACACCAAACTAGAAGAAAGAAATGAGCTGCCAAAGTTGATACAAGAAAAAAGCCAGAGTAAAAGAAAATGGAAAATATCCAAAATTAAAGCAAACAACTAGTGAAGCTACTTAATTCAGTTGCAAAAGCTAGATCCTTTCACAAAAATATCCAGAAGAAACTAGGCAGATGCAGTCCAATTCAATATTCCAACTTCAGCAACCAGAAGCAGAATCTTGGACAAAGTTATATATACTTTACGGTGATTTTAGATCCTTAAAAGAAAAACTTACCCAGTGACAAATTTTGCTGTTCAGCAGCTCTTCTGCAAATGGATGAAGATACCCCTCATATTGTGCTATGCAAACAGCAACATGGAGGTAAGAGTTCACTCGCGATGAGAGAGAAAAATAATCTGCTGCATTTACTATGTCAATGCCATGAGGGTAACTTCCTTGTCTTCCAACATTCTCTTGAAAAGCCGCTGCAGAAGCTCTCCTACAGTTCACCTAAGAAGATACGTTAAAATCAATAGAACAGAATAACGTAATACCTTTCCGATGAATAAGGAGAAATTCCGAATAGTAGATAGTATCCTGAGAACTGCTGTGTTTCACACCTCACGATCATAGCAAGCCACTGTTAAAAGATGAGGAGCCAACTGATCCAATATGTTTCTCATATCCGCGTGATAATATGCACGTCCAAAAGCCCAGCAAACATAGGCAGCAGCATCACGTACATGAGATCCAACACTATGGGGACCTCTCCGGATATCATAATGCAGAGCCTATAATGCAATTTCAATAACAATCAGCACAATCTGTGGAATAACATGGCCCCTTCCCAACCCCCCAAACGCCCCTCCTCTTCTTTTCTTCTCAAGGCAGAAACAATCCACAGGAATGACTTTTATATTAATAACGCCTATAAGCAGGATATTCAGCCGTATGATTTGTAAAAACCATTTAAGAAAGTCATAGTACCATTTAGATGCTCATCCAATTAAAGAAGAGAAGTCAAGAAAAATGACTGTATGAGCACAAGCAGAGATAGCTTCTGACCTACCCCCACCACACCACCAAAGACAAAAAAACTGGTGCTTGCATCCTCCATAGAAAAAAGAGCACAACTGCAAAAAATGCATGACTATGCCAAAAAAATTGTAAAAGCTCAAAGGTCTAATTCTCTCCTGACGCATTGCACATGCAAACAAACAGTATCATCTTATCTTCTTCTGGTCTTTGCAATAGAACAGATTCCCATTGGTTTTCATTCTATTATTGTCATAGAACAGGCAAGAAATGGCATTGCCTCAAGAAAACCAACCTTATCATAGAACCCAACTAGTTGAACGCATGAATTTCACTTGCAATTATTGTACTGCAATGGAAAACTATAGTGATGACCTTGTCTTTCTTGCCCATGAAAAATTAATCATGAGGGCACTTATTTATTTATCTATTGTCGAAGTTTTTACTTAAGTTAGGACCCACTGAGACATTGACTAAGTATATATAGTGTAGAAGGAAATTCTGAGATAACTAGTAGATTGTAGAAACCATCAAATATCATCCAACAGAAGAATACTGAAATAAAATTGGGGGCCTACGATGATAATATATTGGAGGAACTAAATTGGGCCCCAACCTTCACAACCACTGGAACTACTTTGGATAGACTATTTGGCAGCAATAGTCCTCTTCTTGCTAGTTCGGCCAGTGCTAAGCATCCCCCATGCCAGGAACCATCTCCCTAGAACACCACGGCAGGTCAAAATAAAAACACAAAATTGCTTTTTATTGTAAGTAACACAACTAGAATTGCTACTATTGAAGATAGACAAAAATCATAGGAATAATCAGAAAAACTACAACATGGTAAACTCGCGATATTATTATGAAAAATGTGAAACGAAAATAAAGTGAGAGAAACTACATGGGATACCTCTCCAGGTGAAAACAACTCAAGGACCGATGCCAGGACCTCTTCTGCAAGAATAGAAGTTAAACGGGAAGTTATGCGGCCAATACCTTTAGCAGCAGACCAGCGCACGACGGTATCCTGGATCAGTGATAATCTGGACATCAGATATATATTTCCATAAATGTAGATTATGACACTGTGAAAAGGAAGCAAATTGTATGAAGCTGAATTAGATAAACTGCCACCACCCAAACATTTGATTGATTCTTGATCTCAAATTCCGAGAACTGTAATTATTCTTGTTAAGCAAAGGAAAGGTATTGATAGGCACCAAAGGCTGCAACCCTTTAACAATCATGGTCAAGAATGTCTTGCATTGCAGCTGTTCTATTTACAAAATGACCACCATTGTCTCCCTAATGAAATGAATCAACTTATATCTAGTAAGATGAGTGCCAACTCCCTGTTCCTAAAATATTCTTATATTTTTAACTCTACCAAATCTAATCAGTGAGGAGACATCAACAAGACCGGTTTCGTCTGATCTAGGTGGGCTCATTTGAAACCCAAAGCTCCATATCTGTTGAGGCAGCCATTCCCAGCCCACTTTCGATAAGGATGACGATGACAACAATGTGGCTCTAGCTCATAGACAACAAAAAATGAATTCCTGACACAGGTTCAGCACCATTATACATATGGACCCAGGTATAAACAATTTAAACCATGGGATTCCAAGCGCCAATGTTAATGACAAAATTAGAAACAGGTAAATCAGTCGCAGAACCAGAACTTTGACCATAAAATTCAAAGATCATAAATTTGAAGGATAAAATTTGACAACACAGTGCTGGCTTAATGGCCTCCACATTTTCTGCCTCTTATCAAACTAGACAGAGCCACTTCACGCCAGAAGTACCCTCTGGAACACTACTATGACAGAAAAAAGTAAAATTTATAAAAAGGAAAGGCATCTGGTATTGCTGTCATGAATGTCTGTGAGGCGGTATAAACTTCACAGCAACACAGCCAACACAATCAGGCAAGATGATATTTGTTCAAATATTGACTTTTCTACCAAGTTCAATGAAGATGGACTTTGCAACTCATATAAGAGTCCTAGAAGGATCAAGATTTTTCTTTCAATTTAATTAGTATCAACTAGGATTTGAGGATCATTAGGATTTAACTATGTTTCTATTTCAGGATCTTATGTTTCCTTTTCAATTATGTTTAGGAATAACATTTTTGGAAGATTCTATAAATATCATCGTAATTCTTTCTTTTCAATAAAGTTGATGAATTATTGGATTTTGCAAGTATTTGTTTTGGGACTGAGTGATGGAATTTTTCTCTCAGGTGTGACGCTTAGGAAGCTTAGGGTGTTATTCCTAAAGAATTTACTCATTTTGAGTAAGCATTCATTGGAATTTCTATTCAAATTCTCAATTGATTGGGCTCACTATGTGGGACTTATCATCCCACATCACATAGTGTGGACATGGTAATACCACGGACCTTGTATTTGTTTTCAAAGGAAAATGTTGAAGAGAAAGGGTCAGATGAGTTAGTTGAATCTTTTAAGAAGCTACTAACTATTCGTATTTATTTTATGTTTCGTGAAAATCAACAACCAAGCTTTGTGATTGCTTATGGTAGAAGAAGAATAATTAATTTCCTAAAGGAAAAAGGTGGCCACGTGACTGGGAAGCCATGGAAGAGAAATTAACGGACACAAGGGAATAAGCTAACTATCCAACGGATTATTGGCCATAATGGACAGTAATATAATACCAGATAGATTATCACACTAAACAATTTATAGCAATGACTGGATTTTTGCTCATACATTTTTCTACTCAAATTACTATGCAAACCTCATCAGGGTTTTGGTAAATAATACAAATGATTCTTTTCCTTGGCACAAGTGGAAATCTAAATTTAGAACAGTGATTCTCATATTTAGTCTTTTGATAAGGTAAAATCTAATCTCTTCAGCTGTGCATCTTATTACAAAGAAGGACAATTCAAAAGGTTGTTGTGCAAAAGAAGTCTGCCCATCAGACATACCGTATCTCTCAACCCAGAAAGCAAAACTTCTAAGATCTCTTCTATGATTTCTGGGATATCCACCTCATCATCCTGCATGCACTGCGAATTAACTCCTGAGGTTGCACAATCCGCATCAGGTTGGTCCAACTTCTGGGAGGCACTTGAGACATTTTCCCCAAGTGACCTTGTTCTACTCTGCCAGGCATAGGGAAGAGGCAGAAAAATAGCTATCAGATAAGCTTTTTGAAAAATTGGTCATTCTGATGACCTAGAAAAAGACAGCAAACCTACTTTTAGTAACTGTAATCTAAAAACAACATGAGAAAGCTTAGTTCGACCGCAGTACAAACAACATCATCAAAATTTCAATACTAACTAGTCAAATAAGTAGTGTAACCAAATGGAATACGTAGAAATTTAAGTCAGAAAAAGTATGCAAATTCATATTTGACCCTCATGACTTGCAGAGCTTTATGAAAAATATTTTTTGTACTTTCTCAAACTAAATACAAAGTTATACACAGAAAATCCAACTAAGAAATTCAAATGTCCGCAAAAAGCTCTGGGCAACCAAAGCACTTCGAATTTTTTAGATATAACCCATTAAGCATATTGGGATAACAGCACAAACGTATAGACTCTTACCTCATTGTTTTCTGTCATTAAATAAGCCATCCAAATAACAGGTCACTAGAAGAACACAAAGACCTGAACCAACTATTGAAAGTATCTAATAACACCTTATGCGATGCACAACCTTACCGTAGTTTGACTTCTGGACATACCTAATCAAACCTTATTCAAATAACATTGGGGTCAAGTTATTAAGATGCTAAGTTGAAAACCTAGCAAGAAATCTACCAACATTAATGCAAAATTATACTGTCATCTCCTGCCAATCTGCATGTTGTATCAGAAATCAGAATTATTCTAAAGAGGCACGTGCTCTAGCAAATCTGATAAATGTTAGCAAAGGTTAAACCAAGCCAATATGTCCAACGTACGATGCAACTGTGCATTTTCAACTAAAATTGCAATTAGAAAATACAAGAACAAAGTATATGCGAAAAGAACAAAAGATCTCCGATAAATGCCTACAAGTGTAATCTACACAAGGACATCACCTGAGACCTTGAATTTTCGGTGCAACAGTACGATTTTTTATATAAAAAGAGAAATTCGTTCTAAACAGTTACTGACCCCACTTTACAAAAGATGCCCAACACACGTACTACATGGCACAAGGCATACACTTGGGTTGAGATCAGTCAAGCAATTTTCTTGGATGATGTTTGCATTAGCATTAGCGGTACATTAAGCACACAGGGCAAAGGTACATTGGAAAATTGGTATATGATCTTGGGAATAAGTTTGCAAAAATAGACATACGAAAGCCTTCATGGACTAACCATATACCGCCATGATGGTAATCGAAAAGGAAGGCAAGTGAGGCCAATCCGCTGACTCAACTTCACCAAAAATTTACGAAGTAAAGGACTCTGGGCAGCAGTGCCAGATTTGCCTAAGCCTGAGATGTCATTCCACACGCTAGGGACTATATCAAGTAAGAGATTCCGACTACCTGCCTGGCCAAAATGGGACATGAGAAAAAATAAAAGAAAACAAAGGCATAAGAGAATTATTAAAGGGAAGAGGAGCATCTAGACGGCAAAAGTAAAGGTCATGCTTCGTCAATGATATTGTATCCCAAAGTCAGAGATAACCAGCTAATGTGCAAAAAATCTCACCAATATATCGATAAACTAGAAGAACAAATCATATAAATAAACAGTAACTTTATCATGGTAATCCAGAGAGAGAGAGAGGCTCCAGGTATGAACAAATACACTGTGAGTCAAAAACTTATTAACCAACACGTCGAATTGATGTGACAAAAGTACCTTGAAAAGGGCTGCCAGAGCTTCCACTACTCCCAATAACTGGAAATGACCCATCACATCATCTTTACTGGAAGGGAGCACTTCATGTGTCCAGTCAATAAATCTGAAGGTGAAAATGGAAATAAAAATAACTAGGGGCATATAAACTGACAGACACAAATAAAACAAAATAGAAAAACGAGATATCTTTGAGCCAAGTCACATTAAAAAATTGAAGTTGGACAATTCAATGAACATTGAGACAATTTCAAACGGAAGTACCTCAGAAGAGACTTTCTCAAGCAATTCCCCTTCCAGAAAACTTTGCAAAAGAACAATAAGGAAAAAAAGTAAAACAAAAAATCACTTAGGAAATAGGGTAACTTTGGAGTTTCCTGTTCCGTCTATTCCTGATTCAGCCACATAACAGAACTACCATGAAGAGAGTAACCTGATAAATGCTTTTGGCATGTCTGGACGTGTTAGAAGTCTTGATAGCAGCAATCCAGATATGGTTCGCATGGGACCAGCACTTGAAAGGTAGTCCTTACAGAATCCCAGCACTCTTGACACCAAAGGGGCAGGCTCAAGCTCTCCCAGCTCATTATTGCAGGCAATACTTGAGTCAACAGAAGCAATGTCAAAGGGAACCAAGACAAGAATAGAAAGCCACAAAAGAATCACACATTTTGCTTCCATTTCACCAGTACTTTCGAGTCGCAGTGAGGTTACTGAGTTTGTGTCATGGCACTTCTCCAAAAGAGATACCGCAAGTTCCAAATCAGAAACTTGATGTGGGAAGAACTTGATCACAGCCTTGTAACCACATACAGTGACAAGGGAATATATGATTATGCATATGGGCTTGATTATATCGAGAATTTCATCAGATGCTCCTAATTCAATCGTTCTGGAGCGAATAATGAACATCAGGGGTGAAACTATGCTCTCCAAATAAGGTTCTATAAGCTGACCCTGTTCTTGATACTTGTCCATCTGCATGCACAAGATTAAAGTTTACCATATTTCAAAACATATCCTTACAACAAGGCATTCCTAACGAGAATATGCTGAGACAAATGCAAAAGCTTGTACTTGAACACTAAAACCAGAGTACAAAAGATCCAGCAGATAAGAAAAACCAGAGAAGTCAAAAGCTTGAGCAGTCACACATGTTACAGGAAGAAAGGTACTATTTCAATGTACAGCACAGTAGAGGTTCTGATATATTCATGCATCTGCACACGTACCTTCCCTAGTTATTTTCTTTATCCTCCACCAAGAGACCAGCCAGAAAGAGCAACTTATCAGACTATGATGATCTAACATTTTGACAATTCTTTGACTTATGTGCACTGTTAGAAGATTAAACAAAAGTAGGCGACAACAGATCTTTCAGACAATTTTAGGGTGCGAAAAAAGCATCATTAAATGCTTGAAGGGAATGTCAGCAGCACCAACCATCTATCAGACTAATTTTGCTCACGAGGCAATCAGAAGTCCCAACTCCCATGACCACAAAACCATGGTAAAGAGGACAGAAAAACTTTCTCAAAGAGGTTACTCCATTTTCATGCGCCCAAAAGGTTACATTTTTCTTCAAGAATAACACAATTAGCAAACAAAGAATGCAGCCATAGGGGTCCACGATTAGCGGAACAGGGCGGAGAACAGCGGAGACCCATTCAGACTCCTAAAGGACGAGGTCTTGCGCTTTTCTCCTACTTCTTCCGAGCACATTTCCGCAGGATGCAGTTCGGTACAGACTCGACTCCCAAGCATTCACTAAACGATCTCATGGCCAGCATTTGCTATTGAGATTCAAAACCACAGTAAAAATCCTTCCTCACTCATCTTCAATTTAGATCAGTCTCAGCTTCTACTTTTGCTTCTCGATTAGAACAAGCGAGGATCCGCTCAAAACCGAAATGCGAATCAGGACCGCACATCCACCCACACGGAAAGGAAAACGCTCCACACCGGCGCGCGGTAGCCGAAACTAGCACGAACAGGAAAAGGGCAGAGAGAGAGAGAGAGAGAGGGAGGGAGAGAGGAAGTTACGATGGATCGGATCCTGTTGACGGAGGAGGAATCGGAGACGCGGCCGCGGGAGACGATGCCGTCGAGGAGGGACTTGACGAGCTGCCATTCCTGGAGGAAGTACTTCTGGAGCACCCGCTCCTTGGAGCCGTGCTCGTCGTCGTCGTCGTCGCCGTCGCCGTCGCCGCCGATGAGCGGAGCGGCTGAATCTTCTTCCTTCGCCTTCGCTTCGACCGCCGTCGCCATGAGAGAGAGAGAGAGAGAGAGAGAGAGAGAGATGCTGGTAGTAGGAGTAGACGATTCTCGGGGACTGGCCTTCGCAGAGGGGAGTGAGAGAGGGAACGCGAACGACGAAGAAGACGAGCGAAAGCAGAAATATATTTTTGGGAAAAGAATTTAAAAAATAATGTCGAACAAAAAAAAACAGAAAAAGGAAAAAGGAAAAGTTTCCGTTGCCGGGACTCGAACCCGGGTCTCTCGGGTGAGAGCCGAGTATCCTAACCAACTAGACTACAACGGATCTAGGAAGTGGTATGAACTTATTTTATTACCTCTCAAATTTCGAGGGTATAAACTTCAATGCAGAAATTATCAATTCCGAGTTTTGATCATACGTGTATGGAATGTTGAAATTTTTGTGCGTCCAGCTTCGGGGAAAAGAAAAGAAAAGAAGAACACAACCAAACTTGAGACACGGTGCGTCGAGTTTCAATCGGTCTTCTCAATTCGACAAAGGATTCGGGATCAGGGAGGAAGGTGCTAGACTTCACATGGTCGCGAACATATGACTGCAGTAAAGCTCGACTTGTTTCACTAACCCGAGAAAAGAATGGAACGTAGTCACATTTGGAATACTCATCAAGCGAGTCAAACTCACGCCGAGTTTCATTTACTGTGGTACACTTTACAAACCAACCGATGAAACAACTAATCTCTCACCATCTACACAAAGTTCTCTTTCCGGCTGCCGATAACATTAGATCTCTGTATCACTCTATGCTTCTCCGACACAATAATTCCCTAGACCGAGCTCCAGGCTATGTAGAAATGATCATAGGAGAGACAAGTCAGGACTGCTTCTGTAGAGATTCTTGGATGATTGATGTTAGCGACGGATGAATCCGGGCCGTTCTCAAAGAACGAGCTTCGCTTCTTCCTTTAACATGTTCCTCCCCCCAATGGCCACCGAGGTCGCAAATCATACTGTGGCACCAACCAATAAATATCAGCTTTCTTAGGCTGCAACTACAAGGGATTGGTGCATCTAAATGTGATACAGGACGATTTACAACATTCAGGCGCATATATATCTGAAATGCATGGACATGAAGCATCACAACCTGATTCCACAGTGATGGAATGTAGAGGAAATAGAAAATAGACATGCGCACACACTCATAAGAAATAACTTCTATTGGGCTGGTAAAACAAGCAGATTTTATTCATGAAAAGTAAAGCACATCAAGTCTGCTACAAAAGATACATCAGTCCATCATCCTCCAATTCTACAGATCTTACCATAAACAATAACAAATGTGATAAGTGTTGATAACCCGGAAATGAGACCAATGTCAACTTTCCAAATCTAAGAAACAATGTCTTGTAGAAGCCCCGTTACATGACCTGTTCAGTATTATCTTAATCGACTGAAACAAAAAGTGACCTTTTAACACAATGAGCCCCCACAGTGGGCCTAACCCAAGCACAGGGACGTGCAAGCCAGTATATCCACATATCCACTGGTCTAACTCATCAATGACATTCTACTCTTAATATCCCACTTGGTTATGTATAATCAAGTATAGGAAGACATAACCACCAAGCCTGCTATATATCATCTATTAAAAGCAAAATGTGGGACTAATTCATTTATGTGATTTGAGAAAATTTAGAAGGTGCTTTTGCAAGGTCAATTTTCCTGTAAAGCATGAATCTCCACAATCACTCCTTGTCAACATTTTTAATACATAAGATGCAGACATCATCATGCAATTATCCATTGACTGAATTGTTTCTTCTAGTGCAAGCGCTCTATCATTTGTCGACAATAGACCTATTAAACAGGTGAGTACGATCGGATCATAAATTGTACGACCCAAATTGACCCATTAACCTGTTTATGACCCATTTATTTGTAATGTGAATATCCCAACCTATAACCAACCCGACCTATACCCAACCCATATTCGACTCGACCCATTTTGCTAAAACACTTCTATATTTAACTCAATATAGGAAAACTTATTTCTTATGATTTTTTTTTTAAATTATACTACTAAAACATTTTCATACAATATAATTTTTAATTATTTTTTTATTTTATTAATTATAATATTTTTTATTTTTTAAATCCAATTTTTAATTTTGTTAATTTTTAATTTTTCCTTTATTTTTTGCCAGTGGTCGGCCACAACGACGGATGGTGTTCAGCCACCGGCCACGAGCAAGGACGAGCTCGCTGATTTGACAAGGCCGAGGCCTTGCTAGCCTCACAGCTCGCCCGATTCCGGCAAGCCGAGCCTCATCAGCCTCAGGCGAGCTGGACCTCGCCTGAGGCCGGCGAGCTCGACCTCGGCCGAGACCGGCGACCTCAAGTCTCGCCAGATTGGTGAGGCTGGAGGCTCGCCACAGGCAGGTGAGGCTGGAGGCTCGCCACAGGCCGGTGAGGCCGAGCTTGCCCGATTCAGGCAAGCCAGAGGCCTCGCCGACCCTAGGCAAGGTCGTTCCTCCCCTATGGCCGGTCGCCGGTCGCCAGCCATCACTGTGGCTGGCCACTAGCAGAAAAGAGAAAGAGAAAAAAAAATAAAAGAAAAAAGAAAGAAAAGAAAAGAAAAAATAAAAATGAAAAAATTTCGATTTTTAAAAAAATATATTTTTATAAAAAGGGGGTGAGCTTAATGAGTGGATTGGAAATGGATTCCACACTCAACTCATTAAGACCTATTTATGATAGGCTTAAAACTTTAAGACCTATTTAAGATGAGCTCTTCAAAGATGTATTGACCTATTTATGACCCATTTATTTTTTAATGGGTCATATATGGGTTTTAAGACCCATTTAACAGGTTTAGTCGTCAGGTACTAGAAGTTTTTTTGATACAGAATAAAACTAAAAAACAGCATATCTTATCACAATCGTGATCTTGTTAAATTTCTTGACATAGGAAGCATGAATTATGACCTCCATTTCACTTGAATTAAGTTCTTTATACATGTTTAACTAAGAGGCATCAAAGATTTGCAGTTTTCGCAACTTCCATATTAGTCTAATCTAAATGTATGATTTTTCACAATCTATCTGATGGACTAAGGGACATGTGCTGCCAAAGCAATCTGGAATGGGCAGAGTTCATCAAATTGGTAAAACTCGTGTTGAGAATTAACCAAAACATTCATAATTTTAATATTTTTCTAAGCCACCCAGCTATATTCTATTGTGGTTCATGGTTTTCAGTCCAAGTTCCAGCAGGCTAGATAGAGTTGTGCTTAGTGATAACAAACAGAGGACATGAAAATTGAACTAACCATGGCATCATCGGGTTCATCCGCTGGCGGTGGAGGATCAAATCTACCCATCCGGAAGTGCTCAATGCCAGTCCAAGCTATCATCACCCCTAGTCATATAAGATAATTGTCTTCAGGCCCCCGCAAGGGGCTATGTACCAACCTAATAAACAAATGATAGTGCCAACTATGTCTACGGACAATTTCAACTGGTTTACAACATCTAGATCAACTTTTTGTTCATGCTTCTTTGGATTAGATTCATAAGCTTTGATGAACCTATGCTATAAGCAAAACCTATCAAAAAGTACAATATCAAAAGAACACACACACGTACATATATATAAGTAGCGACCTAATAGAAACCCAAAAGGGAGCTAGACTCTCCATACATGTGCAAACGAAGAACAGGCCATATATTTTATCCATAATTCAAGTTAATACATGCACTCTCCTTTGACCCAAAAAAATTTGACCCAAAAGAATGTCATTGAAGAGCTGCTTACCACCCCGAATATATGACTTACCATTGTCAGTGCAAAGGCTAGGCGGAGGACACACAAGTTCCAGGCTCCTTCTCTTCACTACCTGATCAAGCCGAGACCTGACATACTTATTTGATGCAACCCCTCCCGAAATAACCTATACAAGGCATATAGGACATCATGCATCAAATAAAAAATGCCAGAAAGCTTATGTAAATACTCTGAGGAGTCAGGAAATGCAAAGTTAAGTTAGTAATGTCACCAGATACTTCAATGAAGGCTCCATTTCCATTGCCCAGTCAATTGCACGTTCACACCTCTCCTCTAAGTGTAAAACTGCAACTCTCTGCATGTAACAATCGTTTTTTAAATTCCAAATAATTTCAAGCATACATACAAGGTTGCTTGTTAACTAACACCCTGCAGCTCGCAGGTTTTAGTCACCTGAAAAGAGGCAGCAATGTCCGCTCGGTCACTTCTATCTTGAGTAGTTGCTGAAGAAATAGGAATCTGAGCATTTCTGCATATGGTACACAAAACATCAACCAGAAGGCCATAAGAGGAACACAAAAAGAGTTACACAGTTTCTATTGCTTCATCCAAGAAACTAGTCGATTAACTGAAGTAACTCTTATCAAGCAGACAGACATAAGGACACACATTGTCAATATTGTTTAAACTGCTTTCAGAAGTCTTTAACAATAAAGTACACTAGCATCATTTGTTTCAAATCAATGACGTACAGTCAGAGGAACTTTATCAGAAGTATCAATTCTCCAGAGCTTTTTTCTTCTGTTATTTCCAAAGATAAGCAAAACTTGACATACACACACAATTTCTGGAATCAACTATTCCATCTGTACATAATGCATCAAGCTAGTAAATTACCCATTGGTGCCCATTCATTCCAAAGTTTTCGTAAAATGCCCAACATGTAGGGAGAAGGGAAAAGGAATAAAAGGAATGAGTACATTAAAACAACTCTCATAGTACATTTTTTTTCATGGATACACAGTTTATTTCATTTCGACTCATCAAAAATAATTTAGTAGAAAAAAGAGAAGTGCGAACAAAGTTACCTTAACTTAGCTGTTTTGACCCCTAAGTTCATTGAGTTTGATACAAAAAGGAAGGCCAAACATGCCTGAATTCAAATCACTGAAGTTGTCCAAAATCTACAACAGTTGATTGTCATACTTCTGACCATTGATCTTTAGTAGATCATATTCACATTTTGACATAATATCAGCAGTGAAAAATCCAGCACTTCGAGCTTATTCACACCATAATGGAATAGCGGATACTGGATTCTAGACTTACACCTGTTCTACTTACATTTTTCTGGATTCAATTGCCAGCCTCACTTGGGTTTTCAAGCCAGCATAGGAGAAATTGCAATCTTTATGCTGCTTCATCGGCGTCTAAAGTAGTAGCAGCAAGGTAAGATAAAAGAAAAACTAGATAAAATCTAGAGAAAAAAGTGATTGAGTATATGGAAACCCTATTGCAGGAGAATCCTAAGAAGATACACAGTAGCTGAAATCATATTAACTGAGAATTTGACTGATTCTGCATCACCCTCCAGGGCAAGCTGCTCTATAGCTGGTCCACCACTCCTCCTCATATCCAGACCCAGCCACTTTGCTGTCTTATCATATGCCTCGCCTATTGCATCATCTATTGTGGTGCCAAGTTGCACATATTGACCAAGACTCCGAGCAAGAATAAGTAGATTGTGTCCACCTACATAACATAGAAAGAACAAACCATAGTTGCAGTTTTCCTCTTTAAAGTTATTGCTAATAGAAGCGAATGCATTAAGAAGTCAAATTCTAACTCAGTCATGAACTATATATGCTTGCGATAAATAACAGGGAGTCAAGAGGCAACCAAAGCTAAAACTTTTAATTCCATGCTGTGCTACACAATGTTACTACTTGAGTAGTAAAACTTTGAATAAAATTATACAAGCGATTGAAACTTTACAATCTCATTTTCGGATTGTTTTGGGCCAACCATGACCGACTGTAGTAGAACTCCAACATTACATGACATAACCATACTCATGCATCATGCTCACGTTGAAGCACAAATAAAACAACGGTTCTTATCTAAAAAGACAAAAAGAACCTACATATTACTGGACTATACAGAGATGGTATTACCAAAAAGACGCCATACTTCCACTGTTTCCTCCAACAAAATCGCTCCAACCATCTTAGCTTGGAACAAGGACTTATGCAGGTGACCAGTTAAAATACAGAAAAACTTTTAGTTAAAGCACCAAAGAAGAGGTTGGTTTTCTCGTATATCTAAATAAGTGGTTGGTTGCTCACGTGTCTAAAGTATTTCAAGGAATGTCTTTTACATTATAACAGCTATAGGTACAAACGCCATACAGCATAGAGGATATAAAGCCTAAATAAACACGAACATGCATAATTCAAAGTTGGATAATTTTACCGACAGCACAACACCAACACCCCAGACACCAACACAATAGGAATTAGAAAACACAAGTTCAGCACAAAAGAAACATGACCAAACCAAACTGATATGGTTGATATTGTTCGATTTGCTCCCTGAAGTTTGACATTTTTAGTTAAAACTCAGGAAAAGATTGAAATATGAAACACACTACAAAATTGCCATCTGTACACTGATAAGTAGATACATAAAGTTCAATGTCGTAAGCTATTAAATAATAAATGAAATTTAGAACTAAGACATTGTCAATGAACATGAGCATTTGCAGTCATGATAAACTCCCGCGCACCACTGATGCCAGCAATTAGAAAAAAGGTTGAGTGATGAGATATTTATGCTGCAACACATATCTCCCACGTAGACTATACATTTTTTGGTATAAAGACAAAAAGTCTCACAGTTACAGCTTTGCAGAAAGAGAAACCAGGGATAATATAAAATATTAATCAATTACGCATTCAGAAAATATAAATTCATATCCGGTACAAGTAAATCATCCATTCAAGATGCCTATATCGCAGTTTGAGGGACACGCTAGACGAAATTCAAGAAAGCTTTTCGTAATCCCAACTGAAGTGAAAGCAATAGTACAATGCCAAGAACATTACAAAAAGTATTAAGATATTACCAGAAATGAGAAGGGCCAAGAAAGGAAACTGCAAATCTTGTTGGACTAACCTGCAGCAGGAGCGAAGTATATTAATTATGGCTAAGCATATCCTCCTTAATTTCTTTGAGTGCACTTGAATAAAAGAAACATCATAACCCCAAAGCAGAGAAGAGAAAACATTCAAATGGTCCTATATGCATGCTGTCACTAATTCAGTAGACTTTGAAAAAAGAGAAAACATTTGAGTTGTCCTTCAACATGTCTAATATGCATGTTTCTGCCAACTACATAAAATTCCTAACTTAGTATAAATAGTTACCTCTTCTTTTTTTACCTTGCAACTAAAGCATGGGCCTCCATGTGGTGGACACCAACAATAGGCTTGCTGAAGAGCCCAGCAATATTTCGAGCTTTTCGCACACCAACTGCACCACGAAAAGAATAAGAAAAGAGCATGTAGCTATATACCACGCAATATGATGCATCGAACAGGAATGCATGATGCAGATTTCAGTAAAAGAAAATATAATTTCCTTGACCAAAACCGCCTTGAACTACAAATTGTTTTCAGGCAATCCATCAAAATATAACAACAAAAGCTCCTCAACTCAGTTCATAAAGCTGCTGCTATTTATGTTTGCAGACCGGTGCATGCAAGAAAAGCAAGACATAAATATGTAATTTAACCATCAAAAAAAAAAGGATCAAGCTAGTGTACTGTTGAGGCTCTAATAGGGGCATATTTGTATTTGCTTTATTATTTTATATATTCAGCAATAAGGGTAATAAACCTTTATTATAAATAGATAGCTTGGGGTCACATAGACCTTGTTCTCAACATTGACCAAAAAAAGAACACATCATACTCAACCAACGGAATTTCAATTCCACAGTCAAAACTTAGCCAACTAGTTTTTTTTTTTTTGTTGGGTCGAAATAGCCAACTAGTTAACACGCTCTACTTCAGAAATGTTCAGCCAGAGACCCACTTTAGGTTTCAAAGCAATGTGACCAGCAGACACTTTCAAATTCAACGCAGCCCAAGATTCACGGAAAGTGACAAAGAAAAGAGAGCGCAGACCAGACAGAATTTTCTATTGCTTCTTAATAACAGATATGGACTACATAACCCTGAAGTGAACTAGATACTCTGCTTCGTGAAGTAGAAGTAAACGATTAACAATCAAAAAATCAAATTACCGCGAAGGCAAAGGCTTAAACCAGGACCGATAGTAACAGCAACTGCAGATAAATCTCCGGCTGTCAGATTAGCCTCGCTCAGTGCTTTCTCAACAACCTGCATTGAAGTAACGGAACTTTAAACATGTAAAGAAGTTCCCAATGCATATAATGCCCATAAGACCTGGTTGGCTCATCAGTAGGAGAAAGGGATGGCCAAAAAACTTACGGGAGCTCTTAAAACAGTTATAATAGAAGGGCGCAATAACTAACGCAAATAACAGACAATTGCTTTGATGCTAAATGTTAAAGAAAGAACAAAATGAGAAAAAGTTACCGGGTCAATAGCTTCGGCATGAGCAGCTTCCGCCATTTTGGGAGCAACACCTCCATATAAAATGAGCAGATCTGCCTTGATATATGAAGGTATGCATTTAGGTAATTGCTTGCAATATATAAAAAACAATCCTTCTGCCAAACTTCAGGCACTTATGGAGCAATATCATTAATATGAGAAGGAACTCATCCACATGAGAAAACAAAAGTTCATAGAGGAATTTGCACTACACGAGACTGATGCTCCCCAAATCAAGAAAGGCTTCATCATACATGAGGTAAACAGCAAAAGATTGGGTGGACAGCCAGCTATCTTGAAAGCAGCAGCACTGGGCATTATGCAACGGATCACTGCTCTAGTTGCCAATTACAAAAGAAAAGCTACATTTGGATCGCGAATAAGATAACCTAATTTCCAACCCACAAAAGTACACGAGACAGAAAAAGAAAATGAAAAACCTGCTCTTTCAATGATTAAGATGCGAACTATTAAGCTCATCCATTAGTTATACAGTTGAGGGATATAATTTATTTGGACTTCCCTGTCACAACGTCATTAACTGTAATGACTCCAAACCAACCAACAAATGTTTTTGTGCCTCAGTTTCCGCAACCTCCCCACCCAAAAAATAAAAAAACACTACAAAAGGAACGAACAAGAGGTGTGGAAGTTCAAATATTATGGCATTGCCGGATGGTTGAGTAAATGCAGCAGATAACCTGCTGCATAATCCCATTTTGGGCAGCCCTTGGGTATCTACAGCAATTCTGCGATTCTTCATTGATGATTGGACTTCTGTATAACCATCGACCAAAACACTCGTCTTAAACTGTCATTCTAAGGCACGCAAATGATCTGCCTATATTCAAAGCCGAACAGAAAAGAGGAGATAAGCTAACAACGCCCAAACACGAGAACCAAAACCAACATCAAACAAACGAAATAAGCCAAAAGTAAGGAATTTTTCTACATGTATCATAGGCTCCTTAACACATAATGGAAGCCACAGACAGCAGACACTACCAGAACGAAGCCATGTACCTGAGATGACACGACTTGACTTAGAATTTGTCCATCGCCCCTCACCTGAACGCGAAAAAAAAAAGACCGATCGTAAAACCAATAATCGCCGCAAAACTACCCCCTCCGTAGCAAATACATTTCGAGAGAGAGCTCACGACGGCGGCCGCAGTGTCGTCGCAGCTCGTTTCGATGCCGAGGACGACCAAATCATCGCCGTCCGCGCTCGCCGTTCCGCCGCACGAAACCGAGGAACTGGAGGTTCTCGAGGTCGAGAAGCTAAAGGAAGGAGAACCCAACGGAGGACTGGAAGGCGGCGGCGGCGGCCACGACGACGACGGAGGGAGCCGCGCTCGTCGCTGATCGCGGCGGGCGGATCCCCTGACGGAGCTCAGCGCCGGCGGGAGCGAGAGCTTCGGGATGAAGTGAAGGCGCGAAAACGTTGCGGAGAGGGAAAGGAGCGACGACGGTACCATTTTAGAGAGAGAGAGTGTTCACTGAACACCGAACTCCAACTTCATCCGCTCCGACTCCCGTATTTCGACTTTTCCACCTTTTTTTTTTGTTTTCAAATGTATTTTTTTTCTTCCTCATTATATATGCATTTGTTTAAAACTAAATAAATTTTCACGACTTTAATATTCATTAACTCGAGAAAATAATAATTGTGATGCATTTTTATGTTAATCGTGTTTGTCGAAAATATATATGTCGAGACTTTATTAACTAATATTTGAGGTTACATGCATCTGTTAATTTTTTCCATGTAAAATGAATTGAGCCACGTACTATGATAATTGTATTTGTGTCGGAAGTTGCATATGTTAGATCCTATGTTACTTTAGTGATATTTTCAAAGTCTTTTATGTATTTCCAAACTTATAATGCAAAAAAACAATGATATCTTTTATTGCATAAGTACATTGGGAATTTTAAAACTTATCAAGAAAGTGTAATTAAATTCGAAAATTTTAAATGAATACAATCAAATCCTAAAACTCGTCACGACGGTCATTTGGATAGGTTTTTCTTTCTATCTGCCATGTCAACTCTGGCGATTTTATCAGTTTCCGCCATGTCCGTGAAGCGATGCAAGAGCAAAGTGATGGAGAAGAGAGATGGGACTGATGGGGTAGCTGAACTTCGGTAAAGGTTTCGTGGAAAATACACCTAGCTGATGATTCTGCCATCAAAATCTTAGCTTGAATTTAAGTGGAATGAAATTAGAGTGTGCTCATGAGATGGAGGTATTACGACATCAATACCATTTTGACCGTTTAGAAATGTGAAAGAACAAAAAGAAGTTCATGAACATCAACAGTAAGGATCCACACAAAGAGAGCACATGAACAGTTACCATAAGTGATTTGGTTTCTTGTCACTGGTGATTGCCCTAAATTGATGGAATGAGCTTTCCGGGCAACAGAAATGGCAACGTGACTTTGATCTATTCAACAAATTCTAGGGCATGAGCAGAGTAGACGTTGAAAAACAGAGCAGTAAATTCGCCAGGACTACCAGACAGCCGCGACGGTAAAAGAAAAGGTACATGATTGATTGGGCATAAATAAAAATTGGGTACTTCTCTATGTCATCTTCAGATGAAAAAATAGGATGGTACCATGAAAGATTAACATGAAAATGAAACAACAGATTCTGTAACTGTTATCATTGCCGATGGCAATGCATATAATCATTTGCCAGTAAAATTGTACAAAAAGAAATGGGAACTAGGAATATTCTTTGGAGCAATCAATTTGGAGCTTTCCTCTCGTACCACAATCAGATGTTCGACCACAAGACGAGGAGAAAGTACTCATTTCGATATTTTTGCAGTCAATTCTCTTACTAGCTTAGCAGCAACCATTGCCGTCATCCCATCAACAGTGTCGCGCTGAGGGTTGAACTCGACCACATCGGCAGCAACTACATCTGCTTGGAGATTGTGGAGAATGTTCATCACGTCACGGAAGGAGAGACCTCCAGGCTCGATATGGGACACGCCTGGAGCGAAGGCAGGATCAAGGCAATCCACATCTATAGATATGTATACACCCTTGACACCTTCTCCAAGTTTCTGTCAGACAAAAAAATACGAAGATGTGTCGTTAACAAATCCAAAACATGACAAGTTCAGGGCCGTCTCTCAGTAAAATATTTCACTGTTAATCATTGGAGCTGGTATATAAATTTAGAGATTATATGATTCGTGAAGGTTACAAGAGCACAGTCATGCACCTTGCTTAGATCAAGAAAATTGAGACTCGAACTATATTCTAAACTAACCAATCAACAATCCAGAGTTCCTTTATAGCAACATATTATGTATATGTCAGTTGCAGAGAAGAATGCTGATAACTAGAAAAGTCATCTTCACCCATGGGCCATGGTAAATGCATCCAGATGGTGATTAATGGAAATACGCTCCTCTGCCCCCATGTAGTTTGACAATGCAGAAGATAAGAGGATGAGCCCGAAGAGCCTTCAGTTTTCAACAAAAAAATCACTTGCCAAAGAGTTCCCCAAGTCAAACTGTTCCTACAGTATATTCCAAAGCAGGGAGTGCGCTTTGCAGTTTGATAAATATATAAACCAAAAGTAGGAAAATAACATCCATGAGCTAGATGAAGACAAGCGAGAGAGAGATAGAGACGGAGACAGACCAGATTTTCCAGAAAATTGCGGTCTCTTGAGAATGTTCTCATCTCGAACTGCTCGACACCGAATCTTTTCCCTTGCTCACGCCCTTCACTTGTTATTGACCTGATGCCAACCTGATTGTCAGCATAAAAGTGCATTATTGTCAGCAGTTGACATCATGGAGCAACTTAAAGCTACTAAAACTTGTGAAATAAGCACTTAAATCATAAATGTAGAAAAGTGTACTCCTTTCAAACACTCCCAGAACATGTATAGTGAAACCTGATTCACTTAAGTAGGTCAAGTGGAATCAAATTTAACGAACAAGTAAAGTATAGGATGTCTTGCCATTATAAATGAAGAAGTACATGAGCATATATGTCCAATAAAAATCTTAATAAACTATTTGCTACTAAATGAAACTAAAGATAACAATCGTCTTATACACATTATTATCATTTATAATAATGTTATTAATCAGCAGCAAACTTGTGCGTTCAGCACCAAATCAAAAGGAACATTTGAAGGCTACAACAGATGAACATCCTTTCAGCATAAATCGGAATGTTCAATGACTATGACCGTACATAGCATTCTCCCTGCCAATTAAATGCAATAAAGGAGCATAACCAATTTACTTCTATCAATTACCGAATCTATGTTCTCTCAGCAAATTAATCTCCGTAATTAGGTTGCACACAATGTCAATAAATAAGCCCGAAATATAATAACAATTCTCAGACATGCCCCTTTACCATATAAAGGAGTCTGGAAATCCTACTTTCAAAAGGATGTTTCTAAATTTTAGAGAATCCAATTTTAAAAGACTTCTCTAGTTTTGCTACAAACTTTTCAGTGGATGAAATGAAAGTACAAATACAAGAGGTAGGTACAACCAATGCCCAATGAGAATGGCATTACCAAACTCTCCTCTATCAAAGCCAAAAACGTAAACTGATTTCAACCCCTGGAAGACAAAATAAACTACACCGCAAAACTACTGAAGTAAATTATTACAGATGCAGTTCCTCAAATTGCTTAGATGCAACCATTGAAGTAAAGTACCCAAACCTGCTACAAAAAGGATAAATTTTGTAGAAATGTATGCCATGACTCTGACCACAGGCAGCTGAAGTTTATTCTGTATTTGTAGTACATAATACTAGCTAGCTCCAGGTTTTTTTGTCCATTGGGCACAGGCTGGACATTAAACAACTTCAAACAGACAAATAAGTAAATACCTGCAAAAGACGTCGTGCATAACCACCCTCCATAATTCGTGCAAAAGAAGACGCATGTGAGTATTTATTTCCTTCAAAAGCATGGTAAATATCAGGATGGGCATCCAAATGTAAAATGTCCACAGGTCCCCCAAGCTTCTCAGAAACTGCTCGGACAACCGGATATGATATTGAGTGGTCACCGCCTAAAACTAACGGCCTCAGTGGATCCTGACATATCAGGAGCAGAAGAAGTCAGATCAGTAATGTTATCATAACTACCTAAAGTGGTTTTTTTTTTTTGGTAAAGATAACTACCTAAAGTGTTGTCTCGTGATAAAACCCTAAACTGCCAAGCCAATTGAATTTTTCATTATGGCCATGATTATGTTGAAAAGGGAAAACAATATAGCCAAAATTTCACCTCAGTGAGCGTGTTCCATCAACAAAGGAGAAAGGGTATCCTTTAAACAGACAAATAAGCAAATTCCAAATTCTCCTAGCATACACACTAAAGAACTCATTACACAAGAAGTAGGCATCCACAATTATGGAAAATAAACTAGAAACCAAGCATTTCATGATATTATTCCAGCAAGTCTAAAAAGAGCAGGAATTTGCCAACCCAACTAGCCCATTACAGAGGATTGCACGCATAGGTCAGAAAATGCTATCTTGAAGTTCATTGCCCGTCGCTAATGACCTCAAGACTGCTCAATCAATTATCTAAAAAGAAGTGAAAGATGACTAACACGACTAATAATCTAGTTAAGGGCTACAATAATCTGCAAAGAAACGAAAGATGCCAAACAATATATAAACTTAGTTGAGGAAAATTAGATGCACCACCAAAATTCTACGGTAACCTGGACCAATTAGAAGGTCGAGGATCTTCCACAAGCTCAATTTGCTCTGTAGTAGAGATCAACATCCAAACAGAGCCATCTTGCGGTACAAAAGTAGGGGATTTTAAGTTTACAATACATAGGTTCATAAATTCAGGATGAGCTTACAGAAAAATATTATGATTGCAATTTGAAAGTGAAATGTACGAAAATTGGCTATAGCTGGAGAGTGTGAAATAAAATTGCTTCCATCAAGAAAAATAAAGTTTCAGAAAATCAAATCCACACTTGAGTAAAATTTGACATAAGAGGCAATTAATCCAAGTCTGGCATGTGAACTCAAATAAAATGGAAACAAAGGTTTAAGATAGATTTCACAATCTAATTTTTTTAGCTATCACAATTTCATCAAAGGCTTATGATAAAATCACTCTTAGTATATTTTGATATTCTATCATGTTGCTTTCCAGCATCACAAGTTAACAAGAGCTAACATGGAAAGTAGGACAATCAGAAGCTATAGATCTCTACTCATACGGAACAGCACGAGCTTGGCAACCCTAAAATGCTATTTTATGAGTCAAGAGAAGAGACACGTCCAACTTAGAGAAAGCAAGTGTCCACAAGAGTAACTGCATAATGCAAGTGCAACGGAGTGAATAAAAAGGTCCCTACAGAGAATAGTCCAGATAACTTCAAGGGACACAAAATCACTTACCTCTTCCATCACTGATTTGACCGACTCACTGATGACATTCATCAATCTATCATCATCTACTCCACAATCCCGAATTTCTTGAACCGGAACGTCACCAACATCAGTTAACACCCTTGGATCATTCAGTTCTTTCCCTGAAATAGCAGAACAATCTCAGCAACAGTGGTAAGGTGTTTACACCCAAGCATTACTATGTATCAGATTAAGTTTGATAAGAGTTTTTTCCTATGATTAGATGATACAAGTGCGCAATCAGATTAAAATTATCTTCTTGTTTTTATAAGACTAGACATCACTTGCTGCTACTAATAACTGAGATAAGTCTTAATTCACACTATTGATGAATGGAAGAAATGTTCTTTGCTACAGTCCACATTTTTTCGTCATCAGATACTCCTATACTGATGCCAGGATCAATATAAGGCAGTGTGTGTTCGTGGCTGTTTCAATCATAGGAAGAACTTTCTGAATTTCATGAGCACCAATTACAAAAATCATGAAGTCATTTCATTGCCCATATCCAACAAAAACAATAATGATAACCTTCTTCTGTTGCCGAGTTCGTGCTACCACACCAAATGGCTTCCCTTATACGCGGTGGTGCAAATGCAGGCCCCTGAAGAAATGACGAGTTATGACCCAAAGGAACTCCCAGTAGAGATGCTGAAGCTTTTGCACCTCCTAAAGCTCGCACGAGCTCTCCCTACAGAAAAATTATTTTAAGTTTAGAACAATATGTTTTCTTGCACACTAGAAAACTCATATTTGACACTTTCCATAGCAGCAGGTCTCATTGACAAAGTCACCTCACAAACAAATGAAAACATTAACAAGCACTATCACCATTGTCACTACCAGTCTGAATGTAACTTATAAAAAAAGGATGTTTCAAGAGCTAAAAATTAGAACTGAACAATGTAGAACATATACCTTTAACTTCGCCCTCTCACAAATAAGCGTAAGGGAAGCATCTATCACACGATTTTGGCCTTTCTCGATCAAATCAGCGGGAACATTTGCAGCATTGAGCTTATGCAAGTAATGAACTCCTCTTCGTGCTATAGTCGACATATCTGAAAAACCCAAAACTGAAGAAACAGTCACCTGCTCGGCAACAAAGAGTTGTACACGTACAAATTGAATAGCCAGGAGCCGCAAATTCGGCATTTTTGCACATCGTTTTTCTCACAATACCACAAAAGTTTACAGAAAGGAGGGAAAATTAATTTACGCCCCTGTCGTCCGCCACAAACAAGATCCTCTTTGACCCAATAAAGGATATGGACTTCTAATATACGCTTCCATTTACTAAATCCAAGGATTTCAACACAAAAGAACAAGCAAGGGCGCGACGACAACACCGTACCAGCAACAACACAGCCGCTTATAAGACGGGAATCGCCGGTATATAGCTAAAGCGCACCTCATAGCTCGGTCGAACACCGTGAAAACCGCCGAATCGTTTTAAAAAGTAAGATCAACAAATCTCACTTCCTCGAGTCGGTTATACCAACTCCGCCATTTCAGCGTCCCAATCTCACGCAGGGACAATAATCTGAAACGACCAATTCCATATTTATAGACAGACACAAAAACTACTCTCTCTCTCTCTCTCTCTCTCTCTGTTAATCGATCAGAAGCGAGCTAACCTCTCCGTGCTCTTCTCCTCATCCCACAACACAGATTGGACAAACGAGCTCCCAGATTTTCCCGGAGAACCTCGCCGCCGCCGCGAATTTCCGACCAAGCGGCGGAAAACCGAGGAGCAGCAGCAGCAGCTCACAACACGAAGGCAAAAGACGGCGAGAGAGAGAGAGAGAGACAGAGAGAGCTCCGTACCTCAGGGCCGGACGGCGGAGAGCGGAAGCCGCGAGCGAGCGAGCGAGCGAAGAAGAAGAAGAAGAAGAAGAACGTACGGACGCGCCGGCGGCGACGGAAGAAGGAGCGCAGAAGGAGAGGCGAAGGTTCCTGGGTTTTATAGGAGACGCCATGCAGCCACTGATGAAGTAGGAGGCAGCGAAGTTAAAACAAACAAGTTGCCGAGACGTGAGAAAAAAGAAAATCGAAAATTAAAAAACAAAATGGTGTCGTTAATAGAATAATTGCATAATTAAGCCTAATTAAAATATGATCATCGGGTGGGGTTTGGGGAGGGAATGTCCGTTCGTGTATCCCGCGATTACACACAATAAAGGCGCGCTTGAAAAAAAAATAATTTACTTTTGTTTTATTTTATTCTATTGCGGTTGTACCTTCTCTTTTATGGAAATGGAGTCAGCATCCCTATCCATTTATCCGTCCCCATCAATGAAATGAAAACGGGTGGTAAAAAGGCCAGATTTCTCCCTTCGCTTTTCGGATATTTGGTCCATTCTTCGGATTTCTCTCGTGATAGCACGAGAGGTTCCCCAACGTTTTCCTATTGGCGTAACGTCGTCTTTGGTTTTTACGTGTTTTTTTTTTTTTTGTGTGCGCAGTTTGGGTCCTCGAAATTCGTATTGTTTGTCCGCATCCGCCGGAGGCTTGGACAGAAATGCCGAGATGACGTCCGTGTCCGTGGCCGCGTTGGCGCTATCCCCCTTTCGAATCATTGCTAGGGCGGGACTGAGATTTGATAGATAAGAAACCACCAAACATAAAAAGGATAAGGAAGATGGAGAGAGGTGTAGAAGCCGGGAGGGGGTGGTGTGGGGTGTGGCGGCAATAGTAATGTCGCCAAGCTGCCGATCTAGTGAGTTTGTTGAGACTACCGGAAAGAAAGAAGATGTGGAAAGCTGAAGAAAGTTCAAGTCTTCTATACTCTGTTCTATGTAACTATTTTCTGTTCTTAGAGCTAAGGAAAAACAGAGTAGTTAGCATTCTGTTAGTTTAGTTATATAGATTTGTTTTTTCTGTTAGTTTAGTTGTTCAGTCGCATTTTCTGGTATATGAGCTGTAAACTCAAGCATTAGTTTAGATGTATGTACTATATAAACGGCAAGATACACGAGAGAGAAGTTAAGCTCTCAGATGAAGTTCTGTATAGTGATTCTCTGCATAAACTAATGAATAGAAGTTCAAGTTCTTCAACTATAAATTTCTTTTCTTCTTTCTTCCATTTCTCAAGCTTTTTCACATGGTATCAAAGCCATCTCTGAGAGCAAAGATGTGAATCATGATCTCATTCTCTGAGAACGCAACAATGGCAGCAAGAACACCGAGATATCCTTTTCCTATTCATGTCAACATTACTAACTCCGTTACAATCAAGCTTGCTGAAGACAACTTTCTTCTCTGATAAGCTCAGTTTTATAGATTCCTTCGCAATCAAGAGCTATTTGGCTTCATCAATGGAGAAATTCCATCACCTCCTCAGACAATACAAGCTGAAGTTGACGGGAGAGAGGTTGAAGTAGTCAATCTTGATTACACTGATTGGGTGAAAACCGATCAATTGGTATCTTCATGGATAAGTGGTGCAGTTTCTAAGAATAACCTAGGGCTAATCATCAGCCTGGAAACATCCTATGAGGTATGGCAGACTTTGCTGAATAGATTCACACAGAAATCAGTAGCTAGAGAGTTTGAGTTGAGAGGGAAACTGCAAGCATGTCAGAAACGAAATAGACAATTATCTTATTATCTTAGAGAGTACAAACTAATTTGCGATCAGTTAAATGCAATAGGAAAACCTGTGGATGAAATAACTAAAGTTTTTGGCATCTTAGAAGGACTAGGATCTGAGTATGAAAACTTCAAAACAACCATGTATTATTTGAAACCTCAACCTGATTATGATGAAGTGATATCACAGCTAGAAAGATTTGAAACAAGGTTGCAGAACTATTCCTCGAATCAATTTAATCCTAACTTGGCATATTATGGAGAAAGAAATGTTGAGATGGAACCGAAGATAGTCACTAGCAAAGAACTTAATCAGCCTAATCTGGCTTTCATGGGACAGAGAGGTGGTTTCAAGGGAAGACGAAACTATGGCAGAGGTCGTGGTTATGGTTATCAAGGAAGAAGTCAGAATTATAGACCATTTAGTCTGAACTAGGATCAGGAGGTTCAGCGTTTTAAACCACAAACTAACACCTATAATGCAGGTCCTGATTTTCGACCACATGCTAATTCTTCACAGAGGTATCAAGAGACTAAGTCTTATCCTACTCAAACCTCCGCAACTTATAAGAATTTACAGGTTGTGAAAGAGACAAATGGAGTTCGCATAGCATGTCAAATCTGCAAATGACCTGGGCACGATGCATTTCGATGCGGTATCGGTTTGACAACTCTTATCAAGACGAATCTATTCCTCAAGCTCTAACAGCAATGCATCTTGAGGATCCTACAGCAGTGAATGGTATCCTGACACAGAAGCCACAGCTCACATCACTGCCAATCCTGGTATAATTCATAACCCCTCAAAGTATACTGGAAATGATACTATCATGATAGGAAATGGATCATGTATTCCTATTACTTACACTGGTAATGCGTTCTTACATTCTAAGCTTGATGTGTTACCATTAAATGATGTACTGGTGGTTCCTGAAATCAAGAAGAACCTTCTTTCAGTTTCGAAACTAACTGATGACTTTCCCTGCTCTTTTGTGTTTGATAAAAATGGTGTCTATGTAAAGGACAATCGCACCAACATCACAGTGATGCTTGGGAGAAAAGTTGGGGGGCTCTACCGAGTGGATCCGCAGGAAACTAAGGCTCTACTTACACATAGGCATAAGGCAGTCGAAGAAGAAATATGGCATCAATGACTTGCTCATACCAACTCACAGATCTTGAAGCATCTTTAACAACAGCAGAGGATCTGCTACACTAAGAAAGCACCACCTGTGTGTGGTAGTTGTCAACTTGTCAAAAGTACTTCACTACCTTTTCCCTTCTCTGATTCTGCAAATGAAGTTCCTCTAGAAAGGATACATTGTGATATTTGGGGTCCATCACCAGTAACTTCACTTCAAGGATTCAGATTTTATGTCATCTTTGTTGACAATTTTTCTCGCTATAGTTGGCTTTATCCAATGAAGCTGAAGTCGACTTCTATGATGTTTTTCTTATGTTTCATAAGTCCGTGGAAAACCAACTTAATCATAAAATCAAAGTTTTTCAATGTGATGGGGGCGGTGAATTCACTAGCACCAGATTTCAAGCATCACTTGGCAACTTGTGGTATTAAACGGTACTTATCTTGCCCTTACACCCCTGAACAAAATGGGATTTCCGAGAGGAAACACCATCATGTGGTAGAATTGGGCCTGACAATGCTATACCATGCTAGAACTCCATTACAATATTGGGTTGATTCCTTTTTGACTGCCAATTACATCATTAACTTGCTTCCAACTCCCAAGTTGCAGATGGACTCACCTCACAGTAGATTGTTTAAACGAGTACCGAGCTATGATCATCTTAGGGTCTTTGGCTGTGCTTGTTATCCCTGCCTCAAACCCTATGCACAACACAAGTTTGATCCTCAATCCCTTATATGTGTTTTTCTGGGATATAGTGAGTGTCATAAGGGGTATCGCTGTCTGGTTCCTACTGATGGTATAATATACGTCAGTCGACATGTGAAGTTTGATGAATGTTTCTTTCCTTTTACCAAGAAACTAAATAGTGACTATCCTCACTACACTTCTCTATATCGAAAATGGGTTGATGAGGTAGACTTTCTAGATTCTAACAAGCTGAGTTCCATGCGACACCCTCCTATCTGTACCACTGGTCATTTACAGGAAATTGGAGTTCTGGAGGTTGGCCACATTCGTGTCCCACATATCACAAAGCAGTGCAGACATATGTCTTTGTCATCCTCACAGCCTTCTACTGACCTTGAGATCTCAGGATGTTCTGCTCCAGATAATATAGTACCAATCATTTCTATTGATGATCCAAACCATCCAAGTTCTTTTCCCCATCATTCCCGTGATACCTCTGTTCATCCTATGCAAACTCGACTCCGGTCTGGCATAGCTAAACCAAATCCCAAATATGCTTGCTTAGCTTAATACAATGTTCCAGCTGAGCCGAAATCACTTAAATCAACTCTAGCTCATAAGGGTTGGACTCAGGCAATGCATGAGGAAATGGATGCCCTACATATGAATCAAACTTGGATATTAGTTCCAAGATCAGCTGACATGAATACCATAGGTTGTAAGTGGGTATTTAAAACAAAGTTAGCATCGGATGGAAGTCTTGACAGGTTGAAGGCTCGTTTGGTTGTTAATGGGTTTCACCAAGAAGAAGGAGTAGACTTTTTGAAACCTTCAGACCCTGTAGTGAAACAAGCCACACTTCATATTTTCTTATCAGTGGCTATGGTAAAGCATTGGTCTATTCGTCAACTAGATGTCAAAAATGCCTTTTTACATGGCACACTCACTGAATCTGTCTATATGGAGCAACCCCTTGGTTTTATCAACCCTACTTTGCCTCATCATGTCTGTTTACTCAAGAAATCTTTGTATGGTCTTCAACAGGCTCCACGTGCATGGTTTGAGAAGTTCAGCAACTTTCTTCTTGAATTCGGTTTTTTCTGCAGCACCACAGACCCGTCTCTCTTTGTGTTTCATCGTGATACTGACACAATCTTGTTGCTTCTGTATGTTGATGATATTGTGTTGACTGGTAACTCACACCAGTTGCTTGATGATTTCATCAAATCTCTGAGTATCTCTTTTCACATGAAAGATCTGGGCTCGCCAAACGCACTTTAGTTGACCTTTTTCTCTGCCAAACCAAGTATGCTATTGATCTTCTTACAAGAGCAAACATGCAAGACTGCAAACCTATAGCAACTCCACTATCTGCTACTGCCGATCTTACATGGATTAGTTTTGTCCTACGTGATATTGGCATCTCTCTTCACTCTCCTACAACTCTGTTTTGTGATAACCAGTCTGCCATCTCACTTACCACCAATCCTGTCTTACATGCTCGAACTAAACATATTGAAATTGATTTTCATTTCGTTAGAAAAAAGGTCTCCTAGGGATCCTTACAAGTTCAATATATTCCTAGTCATTGCCAGCTTGCTGATATTTTCACCAAGGCTTTGTCATGACTCGATCATTTCACTCTTAGAACCAAACTGGGCTTGGGTTTCAAACCTGCACCCAGTTTGCAGGGGGATGTTGAGACTATAGGAAAGAAAAAAGACGTGGAAAGCTGAAGAAAGTTCAAGTCTTCCATACGCTGTTCTATGTAACTGTTTTATGTTCTTAGAGCTAAGGAAAAACAGAGTAGTTAGCATTCTATTAGTTCAGTTGTACATATTTATTTTTTCTGTTAGTTTAGTTGTTCAGTTGCATTTTCTGGTGTATGAGCTATGAACTCAAGCGTTAGTTTAGATGTATGTCCTATATAAATAGCAAGATACACGAGAGAGAAGTTAAGCTCTCAGATGAAGTTCTGTATAGTGATTCTCTGCATAAACTGATGAATAGAAGTTCAAGTTCTTCAACTATAGATTTCTTTTCTTCTTTCTTCCATTTCTCAAGCTTTTTCACAGCCGGCGGTTGGAAGGGGATCATCGCCACGGCCTATGATCATCCATGAACCCATTACTCGAATTGAGAGGAGGAGGAGGAGGAGGAGGCACAGATGTTTGGATGAGGCCAGGTCAACCTCACCGGCGCATGGAGGTGAGTCTGCAACCCTTGTCGTAGATTTGAGGCTAAGAGTTTTGACCCTTGGCATAGGCCTGGGCCAGGCGATTGTGGCAAGGGTCACTGCCCTTGCCATTGTGAGCAGCGGGATCAACACTCCTTGCCGA
This sequence comes from Syzygium grande, assembly GCA_024733475.1. Taxonomy (NCBI): domain Eukaryota; kingdom Viridiplantae; phylum Streptophyta; class Magnoliopsida; order Myrtales; family Myrtaceae; genus Syzygium; species Syzygium grande. The sequence goes on from JAMXDD010000001.1 coordinate 32,150,352, forward strand.
CTCATGGCGAGGCTGCCGTGACCTTCACCTACCTGGACATCATCCAATCTCTTTCTGTCTCCCTGGTGTGTTTGTTCATGTGTTGGGGTCGGCAGTCTCATCACCTTAGGCTAGCGAGGAGTCGACCACCCTTGCTGGTGGCTGGGTAGTGCCGCCGCCACCACCCTTCGCCGCCCTTGCGACTTCAAGTCACTTATGCCACGTGTCTCCTCGTCTCGAGAGGTTTTCTTTTTCAAATTTGCTTTATCCATAAAACAAATCATAAATAATAATATTTTGTATTTATTTTTTTATAAGTTTGATGCACCACATAGAATCCCAATGAGTCAATTAACATCCATGTCACGAGCTCATCAGCATATTTATTTGATTTTTCAACTGATTGCAAACCAAAAAAAATTCAAGAATAATATTACACAAATTGGAAAAGTTCTCGGACCATTTGACCTGTTGGAACATTGCATGCTCAATAGTTTATCACATCAATAACCAAAAAGCTCGTGTTGAGCAAACTAACAAAGTTCACAACACGAAACACGCCATGATTAGCATAGTAGATGTTGACACTTGGCATTCAAAGAACAATAAATTCTTGTTTAGGCTCGGATCCATATTACGCACTATGCTCAATTACTGACGTTAGGCTTTGCAAGTACTAAATTTAGTCTGATCGATACAGGCTGATTCATGTATTATCACACTTTAAAGAATGTGAATTGAGTGACTAGAACTGGAGTGAACGGTGACGTCACGAACTGAAATGCCAAGTCAGCAAATGCTAAAAGATGGACCTTGACAAAGATCATCAAGGCTCATGACCTTGGGAGCTTCTTCGTGTCCCCGTCGTTCCAAGACGACCCCGATATGGGCAATGGCAGGGGCCGAGAGTGCGAGGAGGACTCACAAACCCTCCAATTGTTCCATCTCCGCAGCGGCGGCAACGACGTCGACGTCGACCGGAAGAGCGCGAGCCCTCTTCATGGTGTTTTGTGTTAGGGTTTGATGTACATTAGAATTATTATTATTATTATGTATGGTACGATGATCTCTGGTTTGGAAAATGTGGAGTGCAAAAATGATGTGGACCTTTTGATGCTTTAAGTGGGTCGGAATGGAAACCGACGTCACGCCGTTTCAGGTGGGAGAGTGATAATGGGAACTTCTGTACGTACGAAGCGTTCTAGTTAAGCTCTACAATCGTGTCGTTTCCGGCGCATCATGTGCTCCTGGGAAGGAGACCAGGCCCGAAAACACCCGAAGATTTCGAATCCGTCCGGTCCGGTCCGGTCCGGGCATTTTTGACGGCCCAGTAGGAACCAACCCATCTCGGAAACTTTCATTCAGGGAAGTTAGCAACACAATAACTAAAGTTACCACCACCAAATTCACCGACACTTGTGAGAGATTATCATCGTCTATGGCAATTTACCAGTCTCGAACACTGGAGTCCATGATCCAACTTAGTCTGTAGTTCGGGTGACGGATATGTAGAGCTTCTACTTGGTTCGGATCCGTCGGCATACAGATGCAATAGATCGTGTAAACGGACATAAGCAACTAGGCAAGCTACATAGTTTTACGGTACCGATCTTAACCCAAGCCAGCAACTGTCTTACCCTGTTATAAGTGCGATGAATGCAAATGCTTGAAAACAACATACTTTGCCGCCGAGCACGCGGCCTGGTGGTAAAGGGTCAGGGTGGAGACGACAACCGGGGAAGGAGCCCAGTGAAACACGCACAGTAGCACAGTCAAGAACGGAGTGAGACTAAAAAAAAGGAAAAACAATACTTCATTAGTGGAATTGTCATCTCTTTCAGCCTCTACATTTGCTGAGAGAAAGCAATAGGAAAGGTTTAGCAACTATATCAAGAAGTTTCAGTATGGGGAATATGAACTGGAAACACGTGATCAGTATTCAGTAACAAAGTTAGATAACCACAGCCATTTCAGTAAAAAATTCCTCACTTTTTATGTATGAAGCCCCAGCTGCAAAATAATCGCGAGGTGGTTATTTCCATCCCCTAACACTTGAAAAAGCGAATTTCATCATTTCGGAGAGATTCGGGAGGCACCCATCACCAGGAGATTCAATCCACCTAGAATCCGTTGGGGAATGGTGATTCGAGTCAAATTGCACGCTCTTCTATTCTCCAACATAAAGCTAAAACTCTTTGGACTTTTTGCCAGCCGATTTAAAGTTCTTGTTCTCTCAGTTTCTCGTTTGGAAGAACGTCATTCAAGAGGTCCATTGCTCTGAATGAATATACTTCCCAACCTGCTCTGGTGCCTCATGCATCCGGCTAGCAGAAATCTTTGCATCTCCGCAACTGGAACTCAAGAACCAGATCCATATGTAATATGAAGGGCCGCCTGGAACCCAATTGCATCATCCATTCAGTACTTAAACGAGTCCAAGAAGAGGCCAAGGGAAAGCCCAGCTTTCCAGTAATTGAACATGGAAATAAGGCTTCTAGCACGGCTGAATACAGGAAGAGAAGCCCTGTACATAAGAGCTCCAATTCCCTCGACAACCACTACAGCTAAGGCAGCAGATAGAATGTCCCAGTCCCCCGTTTGCCCGATGACAGTTGCAAAGGCTGTTGCACAGTAAAAGCCCACCAAGAAAAAGAGCAGCTTCATAGAGAAATTTTTCCTGATCTCTCGGACTTTGGCACCAAGTTTATTTTGAAAGTCTCGAATTGCCCTTATCAATCGGGTCGTGCCATTCGTGCTGTCTGCAGAAGGATCCAAATCCAATCCTCTGCCATCCGCACTACTCCGAATGGACCAGGTCATCTTTCTGCACATTTTAACTGAAAATTAGAGCACACTCCACGTCAAGACTCTAATAGTAAGACATGCTTCTGCTTTGCTTGTGACCACAACAACTGGGAAACATGCGTGTAACTTTTCCGAACGTTTAAGAGAATGCTACTACACATAAAGTCACCTTGAAAATTACTATATTGAAGCAGATAACCCCCATCACTAGCTCAAAATCTAACACATCATTGATAGAAATTAAAACCTACTTTGTGTGCTACGGATATGTGGGTCACTGAGTTCTCTCTCTTTTCGAAAGACATTTTAATATCATAACATAGGGTCTCATCAACATAATATGCTTCACTTTATTAATCTTAAACACAGTGCTGTATGTGGGTACCCAAGAAAATAAATACCTACAACGGGGCAAACTCTTCTTATGGGAGAAGAAAGATGCAAACAAGCTTCCCCAACAGGAGAGCAAATTGAATCTCTTTGAAGATTATATTTAGTCCACTAATGAAAAACTTTACTGAACCATTTGCAACCTAATCAAATCATGCAACCGTGCTCTTAACTTCCTGTCCACAAATTTATTTCACAAAAGATGACATCATGTGAAAATAGAACAAAAAGAAAAGAAAAGAAAAATGTTGTGCTTTGCCATTATGGTAAAAACAAGAACTACAAACTTCAAATAAAAACGTAGCCAAATAGAGGACTCTCAGATGTGCAATTTTTTAACAAGGTCTACTGGAAATTCAGAAGTCAACCACTCGCCAGACATCTCCTGTGCACATGGGGTTGTGCTAAAAACAACCCAAGGCTAGGTCATGAAGCATAAGATACTTGGTTCTAATTGACAGATTGCCTAAGATAAGGTCCCAATGTGCAACAACAGAAATGTATAATCAACCATCTCCTAGTCTTGAAAATTAACTATGGCGTGACAGCATAATCATGCAACATCATTTGCTCATAAGTGATCAGATGCAGCCATATCAAAGACTCAACTTATCTAGAAGAGACACTATCACATTTACTTGTGTTAATACACATTGCCATATAATTACTTGAAATCATTCACCAATGAAGGCCGGGTTACATGGAAGTAGTAGAACTGGGAACAAAGTTTCTGGCCAAATGCATAGGCAGATGTATGAAAGCATCCTGCAAGGCCAACAACTGCAACTCCTGACCATGGATATTCTAAAGATGACGATTTAATGCTGGCTGGAATATGGGGCGATATTGCAGTAACTGCCATCATCAAGCAAAGACCTGCATGTGCAGACATCGCAATCAATGAAGTTTGAAAACGTGGCCGCTTAGGGCACAATTCAAGTATATACACCCCATAAATAAACAGACATAGTCTGGGCAAGAGCCAAAAGTCCATCAAGGTTGACAAATGACATTGATATCAAACCAATAAAAGTGAATTGTGGAAACCACAATTTTGTTCATTGTAATGCTCTAAACACTACCAACAAAAGTGACTTTAGCTTATTCGGAGGGAAACATGGTCCAGAAGTCCAAACTTTGTGTGTGGGATGAAATCAAGTCCTAAACTATTCGATATTTGCAACCAATTCCTAAATCTTTCAAAAAAAAAAAAAAAAAAAAAACAAATTTTTTTCAATAAAAAGTATCAATACTTGTCTACGTGGCATTCTAATTTCAAACGCAGCAACCTTGTTTTGAACTTTTTGATATAGATTTATGACTTGGTTGCACTCTTTAATAATGGCTATGATTGCACCAACTGAAACTTTTAGAATTCCATTACATTTTATTTGTAACACGAGGTATTCGAACATTGCGGCTTGACTAATCCCCACAGATAAATGCAAACTGCCCCGGCCACATGCACCTAGCAAGGCTCCACCTAGGGGTGGCAATTCATGTTTGCAGGTTGTGTCGACATAAGGTTACACTAATAAACATGTCAACCCGAACACAATACAATTAGTTAATCATGTCAACCTACTTGAAATGATCCCGAACCGAAAGTTAACAGATTGACATGACACTACCCGTGTAACTCGATTAATAACCGCCCCTAGTTCCACCCTCAAGGTGGAGGGCACGGCACTTGAGGTTAACATAAATGGGCAATGTTGTAGTTTCAACACGAGATGCGCTAAATCCAAATCATTTTTTTTATTTCTAGTAAAGGTTTAAGACTTAATTACATTGATTAAACAATTTAAGATTTGATTGAATCCTGTACATAAAGTTTAAAAACTTTTGGTGCAATTTTCTTGAACTAGGAAGAATTTTATCAAATTTGACAAAGGTTAAGATGAGGTTTTCTAGAAAAGAGTGTTTTTCCATGGGTGGATATGGTACCTAAATTTTAGAGGAGAAAATAGTTCCCTAGCTTCAAGCACCACCCACATTTACCAGGACAAATATCTTGCCCTTTTCTTGAAGTATAAAACTCTTTCATAAACTATCACAAGAGAATACGGCATGTATTGCTCTTCTAATTATGCTTTCATCTGTTGCCTCATCGACGCTAGAGCCTTTGGTTCCAATAGGTTGTTTATCTAGGGCACAAAAACTTCTTATACCCTGTATCAACTATCAAGAACGGCTCCTCATACAGCTGAACTAATTTCCTTTTCTCTAGCTTTACAGGATTATGATCCAAAATGTAGCTGTTGTACGTGCTGAAACTCATGTAGGACAATGGTGCGCACAAGAAGCCAGATCTCCTCACTAAATACAAAAGGCAAGAGGACTTATTAAAGGGAGAAACAAATTATAAGGTCCAGATTCAAAGAGTTATCATCACGGTCAGGACACTCGCCTATCAGCTGTCAAATGACAGTACAGGGAAAGCTTTAGCCACACATAGGTACTGTCTTTTGTGAAGAAGTAACTGCAATTATCTCGTCGAACTCCAAATGCTAATTGTCGAGGACCCAAATACTAAAAAGGGATCATGATACAGGATTCAGAAAATCTGAATGAAAGAATTCGGATGTGCTTGCACGATGTCCACAAAGAAAGATGACATTTTGTAGGCTTTCGCTTCAGTGATCATGCCTAAAGCTTTTGAGCTAAGCCATTAAGTACTCTTAAAGCATCCATGAAGAGCAAAGAAGCCCAAGACCAATTCGCACAAACGTCTTTCAGACTCCCAAAGCTCTCTCGTTCCAGGTTCGCAAGAACAGTTCAAAATTTCAAAATTTCACCGAACCCATCTTCTCGCACCGCTCTTCTCATTCGCAACGCCAAAAAGGCGCAAGCAACTCTAACCCCACCGCACACGAGAGCGCCTTCCAGCTCCTGATCCCCATTCTAAGTCAAAATCGCATCGACCGTCCAAAATCTAAACTACCCCAGAAGCGAAGCCGGAGAGGGAGGAGGAGGAGGAGAGGGAGGAGAATTGCAGGCAGACGGTGGCGCCGTAGCTCGAAGAAACCGAGGATTCGACAGGGGAACGAACTTTACCCGAACTTGGTGGTCGCAAGAACAGTCCGGACGGCAAGACGACGGCGGTCGGCTCCTTTCGCGGCGGGTTGTCAGCTCGGACTGATCACAGACAGTGATTGTAATAAGCTCGACGGAAGTGAGAGAGAGAGAGAGAGAGATAGGGACAAGAGTGTGCGTGTGAAGGTGGACACGCTTTTCATTTGGGGCCAAGTTTACCTGCTTAGCTGATGCTGCCAAGATCGTCCTTGTCAATAGGACGGCGGGTCGATTATCGACTTGAAACCTGAAATTGGACCAGGCGAATCGTTGTCCTTTTGTGTAAACAGAAAGCAGCCCGACTAAGTTATTTCGAATTAGTTTTTTCATCATTAAAATCTCAAAATTATTATATTTAGGAAAAATTCCAATTAAGGATTTCAAATGGGGTCAAATTTTCAAAAAAGAATCCAACGTGAACATTATATTGAATAAGTCACTGAAGTCTTTCGATCGCCCCCGAATAAGGATCAAAGTCTTAAAAATCTCGAATAAGGAATTTTTTTTTTTTTTAAAATTTTTTTTTTCGAAAAAAATTTTCCAGTGAGGGTGGCCCTCGCCCAAGCGCTGGCGGAAAGCATTTTGACCTTACTGAGCCCGGCGACCTCCATGACCACAGTATATTGCCAATCTGAGGAAGAAAAAAAAAAAGAAAAGGAAAAGGAAAAAAAAAAAACATAAAAGGAAAGACAGAAATAAAATAATAAAAAAATTAAAAGTTACTATTCCAGTGCCGGAATAGTAACTTTCTCGCCAGCCGGCAGGTATTTTATCCAACCAGGGGACCTAGGTCTTTATTTGAGATTTTTTGGACACTTCAAGTTCTTATTTGAGACTGATTGAGCACTTCAAGTCCTTATTTGACACAATGTTCACTTTGGACCGTTTTTTGACCTCACTTGAGGTCCTTAATTGGAATTTTCCCTTATATTTATGATAATTTTACCTTCTATTAAATTGAATTAATATTACGAAAAATTATAAATTTATACATTTATGACAAATAGAAAGTAAAATATCAAATTGATATATTCATCAACCGACACGTGTCATCCAATTCAGAAATTTGATATTAAAATTTAATAAAAATTAATTGAATGTAAATTTATGACAGATATATCAGTCTGGGGTTTTCGTGATATTAATTTTTTTAAAAAATATTAATAAAAAAATTGATAGAGGTTATTTGAAAATTGACGGGTTCGATCCACGAGCGAGCAAAAGCCCATTTCCATCGTCACCGTTCGCGAGTGCATCTCGGCCCAACTCTCTCTCTCTCTCTCTCTCTCGCTCTGTCTCGCGCTCGCGCGGAGGAGAACCGGAGATCTGCTCCCCATCCCAAGGTGCTGCATTGATCCTCTCCCTCGAACTGCCGTGTCGTGTCGGGGGTTCCCGTCTGTTCGGGCGTCTAAGCTGCTTGAACTACCAGCTTTGGGGAAGCGATCTGGGGGAGCCATGAGATCGTGCTGCGGCGGGCGGTGGCGGTGGCGGCGGCTGGTGTTCTGCCTCCCGCTCGTCTTCTTCTTGCCTCATCTGTTCTCGGGTGGGGCGAGTTTTGCTTGCTGTCCCTGTTTCCCCCCGCGTTCTGGTTTTGTTCTTTTTCACCGACCCTTGTTTCGGACGAGGACGGCGTGTGATTTTTCGGCTCCCTGTTTTTAGTGATGGAATTGCGTCAAGAACCGAGAGCGGAAGATCGGCACAAGGGAGGGAGAAGTAAGTTCGATCATTTGGTTCTCGGGCCTGCGGCGGGTCGAGGCTTGCGTGACCGGTTGCAATGCCAAGGTTGGATTTTTTGTTTTTAAGGCTTGGAAACTTCAGTGTCTCGGTGTCTGGATATGATTTGTTGCTAAATTCAGTTTTTTAGCGGAGAGCGTGAGAAAAAGAGAGAACTGAGGAATATGAATTTGATATGTACTTTGTTAAATGGACTTTTCTAGTTCATGAATTCTCTGCATTCCAAAGCAACCCATGTCCCAACTGGATGGAGGTGGGTCTAACATGGACAAACATATATATATTCTGGTGAATATATTGTGGAGTTGTTTTAGCACAATAGTGCATTACCGTTTTGCTTCTTCTCTGGTAATCATAAACAGTATAGTGAAAGTAATTTGCCGTATTACTCCGGATCATCTGTCGGGATCAGTTATTCACGTTAACAAGTATGACATGGCTGCATGTGGATACAAGGACACTTCATCTCAAAGTCAAACGTGTTTAATTGGTAGAATACTGAACCATTGTATCATAAAACATGAAGAAGGACAATGATGTCTCAAAAAAACCATGAAGTCATTTACGCACACGTTGCATTCTAAGAGAAATTCATACTTTACACATCCCAGGCTGAATATACAAGTTTTATATGGTTGTGTACTGAGTCCATGTTTTGCATGGCTAGATACTAGATGGGTTGAACACCTAGACATTGACCTGCAATCACACCTATAACTGAGTTTGCACAGTGTAGCTTCCTTAGAGATAACTTACGGGTACATGTTAGATAGCAACATTCAGGACTGCTTCATTGGAAAGGGCTCCGCAAAGGGAAGAAAAGGAACGAACAAGCCTTTTAGTGTTTGGCAATCTCTTTGCAGTAGCTGTCACTTAACTTCTGAATAAACATGTATATATAGAACAACGTAGCATCAATCAACTGATCTATGTCATGGTCATCTTCTGATCTCCTTTGATGTGGAACCTGATGATATTCCAACTGTAATTGTAGGTTCTTCCGTGAATAATGAGGTATCCTTACGCTAATGCAGTCTGCTTTTTCTTCTTCCTACTTATGTGTTTTTAAGGTGTAAAAGCTCTCAACAAGACACATTTTTCTGCCTCATCCAACAGAAGCAATGTCGGAGAAAGCATAGCTTTTGTCACTGTCTTTACGGTTTATAACTCCTCCGACATGTCAAAGACTAGTGGATCATCAGATGTGACAACTGTTGGAAATTCCTCATATAATAAGGTGGAGAGATCAATAACCATCTTGAATGTATTCATCAACTTTATTCAGGTAATATTTTGAGTGACAGAGGATATTTCATTCATACATCAATCACTCCGTATGTTTTATTCAATATTAACTCTGTTTAGTATATTTAAAGCATCAATAGATGTGTATAAGTGTAAATTATTCTTTCGACCAAAAAAAAAGTGTAAATTATTCTAAATTGTTTCCAGTCACCATAAATGATTGAAATTTTCTTTATATCTAAGCAATACCTCATAATTTCATTAAATGTGAACTGGACTCTGTATTATATTCTCTTATCTTCAATATTTTCCTTGTACCTGTTAAATTGTTTGCTTATGTTTGACATACTGAATGATGTGTAACTGTAGGCTGTACTTGTCAGAAAGAACAACAAAAACACAGAAGATAAAAGAAAACAACAAAATGTGCATGTACTTTCCAAGTGAAATGAAAAACATGCAATTTAATCCCTCTTCCATCACATGTTTTCGGCCATAGTGGAAATTCAGCAGAAACGTACAGTATAAGTTCTAAAACTATTTTTGGGGTGTATCAGTCCAAAAAATTCTCAAACATTCCCTTACATATTCTATATGAATTGTCATATGTGGTTGTTGGAGGAATCTTTCCCCAATTTGACCAAATAATCACTGCCATTTGTTTTCAATAGTCCCCCAAATCAAGAAATAAGTTTATAATTCAATTCATACACAAACCCGCAGAAGCCTTATCCCTATAGATCTTTGACTTGATTATCCCTATTCAGAACTTATTTTGCCCCAAGTTTGTTCAGATCATCAAAATGTCAATGATTGATGGTCCTTTAGGCAATTTATTTTGTGGCAAGAAGATGAAGAGGAGAAGAGAAAAGGGTTATTAGGAGTAGGCTGATTTCTTCGTAGTCTACGAAGCTTGCAAGTTTCAGCAATTGAGGTTTTTGTGTTTAGATGGAGCTTTAGTGGCTGTATTGTTGTTGTTGATGGTGGTAGTGGTAGTGGTAATATTACTGGTATTTTGGTAAAAACGGCTTTGTTGATTTCGTGGTCATCATCAATGAGGGTACAGAATGCAATGGTAGTTTTTAGGCTTGTGAGGTGCTCATGGTCGAGTTTGTTGATCCGAGAGAAAGGTTTGAGCTGGAAATTGCATATTATGGATTTTCTACGTAATTAGGGAATGAAGTTTCTGATACATATCAATTTAGTTAAAGAAGTGAAGCTCAACAACATTGTTTGACATGTTGGTGAGGTCCCAACATCACCAGCAGCCATGTAGTGTAGATTTTGGATTAGAAGAACCTTTGTTTGTTTTCTCATAAAATGCTAAATATACTGGATTGAACCGTTTGAAAATGTTTTCGGACTTAAATGATCATCAAACAGTAATAGGACTGATATGTATTCCATACAATTAGTTTAAGAGTTCTAGTGTACTTTTCTTAGAAATTCTATCACGGGGCACTCTTGCTTTTCAGAGTTTACACTCTCTAGTTTTCAGATCTTATTTCAGGGGCAAAATCTTGAAGGCAAAAGAGAGGAATGAATTCCTTGACATCTATTTTGACAAACTTGGCTGATCCATATGTGGGGAAATTCATTTGTGGGGCATATTACTTGAGATCCAACAAGTATGTATCTCGAGGATGTAGAGTTCTGAGAACCTAAAATAACCTTAAGTTAGAGAGATTGCAGAACTGCAGCGAAATAGAAAGCAGTTATTGTTTGAGTTACTCATCAGTCTCATTTAGTCATCTTCAGGAGTTTTAATGGAATGAAGCTTCATTTTCTTTTCCTTGTACTACATGTAAACTGTTTCTGTGTTATCTATCTTTGATGGAAAAGTCATTTGGCTGATAGAAGATAATCACCAATTCAGCAATGTAAAGTTTTTTTGAACTAATTCCATTTGATGCATAAGGATAACAATGGAACTTGAATATTTCCGTAAAAGAGCCTTATAGCCCTGTCGCATCCATTAATGGAATCTGAGCTTGCTTATTTCACTTTTGTTCCAGGTGGCTATGCCCCAGAGTAATGTAATCATTCTCACAGATCCTGCATCTGACCTCTCAATAAACAGAGACAAGGTTTCTATCTATCCTATTCAAGGTGAATATTCCCGAGACAAGTTGATGCTTCAAAGAATCAGGTCTTACATTGTAAGAGCATTTTGAATCAGATAGCATGCAGTAGTATTATTTTTCTTCTCTATTAATGTAAGGTAAATACCCCAATAGGGATTGGTAGAACTGTTTTTTTCTAATGTTAAAGTGGAGCACCTCTCTTGTATGCTGACCTGTTGAATCATCTATTAGGAGGTAGGCACTTTGATTTATATCCAACCTTTTGCCATTTTCTGGACATCCTTGATCATAGAGTTCTGCACCAGTTTGTGATTTGATCAGATGGCAAAGAATGTTTTAGAAGTGACATTTTCTCTTGTTTCTTTTGTCAGGCCTTCCTAGAAAGAAAGCTTGAGGACCATTCGCAGGATCATATGCATAATTACATATTCGTTGATTCAGACATAGCAGTTGTTGATGATCTTGGCCAAGTATTTCGTGATTACCCAAATTTTCACCTGGCCCTGACTTTTCGGAACAACAAACAACAACCTCTTAATTCGGGATTTATAGCAGTGAGGGGTACCTATGACGGAATGAGTAGGTAGGCAACCAGCATGTATATGTTTGCTATGCTATGCATTTATTACGTCACTTGCATTCACAACTTCCATGTCAACTGTAATTCTGACTCGTCATCAAGGGACTTGCTCCCGTTCCTGTTTCATTAGAACATACATCACCTATAGCATTTTTTTGCTGATAATTGCTTTTTTGCCTCATAAGAAACATATTTGAGTACATTCGTTGGCCCTCTTGCATTAAAGCTTAATTTTTTAGCAGAACGATTAAGAAACTTGCATCAGAATATAGGCTTTGCTAAAAAGCTTGTGGACACATGCTGACATCTCTTGAAAAGAGAGAGGTGATGGACGTGAACCGATTTGTCATTTCTTACATCCTGGAACCTTAGTAGCTAGAGGTAGGATTGACTTCCATACCACACTTATGACACGCTATCCGTGCATCTGCAGCATTTCTTGGTGATAATAATGGGACCACGTGTCTCTTTTTGTCTTTGCTCTTTGGAGTGCAGCTATTGGGAGAGATTCCTTTTAATTATTGCAGTGTAACTAGAATGGCATGTAACTATGTTGCACATGATAATGCAGGGCAAAGGTTTTTCTAAAGCAAGTACTTGAAGTCTACATTTGCAAGTATACGAATGCTTCACGAATGCTAGGCGACCAACTGGCTCTTGCTTGGGTTGTATCATCCGACGCTTCTTTTGATGCCAAAAGATTTGCCAAAGTGCAACCTTTTTTAAAAGAGATCAAGGGTGCCTCTGTGCTGTTTCTGCCATGTGCTATGTACAACTGGACACCACCTGAAGGTGCTGGTCAATTCCATGGCATGCCCTTGGACGTTAAGGTATCTTGAGCATAAGTAACTTATTTTGATGTCAAGGTGACTAGGGGCTTGATTAGTGCGTTTAATGAGGGAAATCAAAAAAAAAAGTGTGATGCCATTAATTGTTAGAATAACACTCGATTCTGATGCCCAAAGTTTGCTGGTCACAGGTTATTCATTTCAAAGGATCAAGGAAACGGCTAATGCTCGAGTCCTGGAATTTTTTCAGCTCCTGTTCTGACATAGCCGATATGCTATGTCTCATCTTGAGTAGTGGTAGGACAAAATATGACTTTTGATATGCGTACTTCATTCAGCAAATATAGCAAAGGGTAACAGCACACTTACAAGGAACCAAGTGGATTCATCCTCAGCATCATTCATACTGATGCATTATTTAGCGTTAAGATCATTTTTTTGGTGAAGCACAATTGTTCACGTGATGAGTAGCCACCAGCTGAAGCTTGCTGTACTGATGTTCATATTACCGATGCTGCAGTTTAGGAGATGAAGGGAGATGCATGTCAACTTTTCTCCTGGAATTTTAGATCCCGCTGCAATTGTGTTCGATTGTCTCTTGTATGGATTCTTCCACCCATAGGAAAGATAGTACTGTTGGGTACATGGGCAGTGGTATTCTTTTGCATTTATTCCTGTACTAGACAAGTTGGGTTTCTTCTCTCGTTTCAGCCTTTTGAACTGCTTTCACTTTGATGAAGAAACAACAGAGAATCGAGTCAATCATATTGCGAACAGGTGCCCCTTTTTTCTTCTGTTGTTATGATGAGCAATAGAGGTATTTTGAATACATCCAACACAAAAGGGGGCTTCTGTTCAGTCACGAACGCGCACTATTTGCATGGAGAACATAATTGGTGTTCAATTAGGAAACTAAAAACAGGAGTTTCGTGTGATCTTGTCGAGCATTATCAGTCCCAACCTATCTAGATTTCCGGTGCACTATAAGACATGCAAAATGAACTGGCACACTGTCATATGATTTCTGTACCTTGTTCTTTTGTCGGAAGAGACATCCTCAAATTACTTGATTCCTTAATTAGTATCTACTCCTCGTCCTCACTACTTTGTCCTTTCAGTATATGTATGTGGGTCGGTCCTAGTCTATAATTCGACCTACATTGACCTTTCATGTGGCCTAAATTATAAAATCCTTAAATCAGGTGCCCACAGCCCAAAATTAACTTTGATTTGCATGCGAAATTCAGATTTCGATGGTTTGGACAAGGAAAAGATACTACACTAGGCATTTTGGGCAATGTATGATTATAATTCACAGCTCCTATGTTTTGGTATACTAAATTTCATATCTTGAAGCTGAAATTTATTACTTTTTCATTACGTATTCCATCAACTACATGCGAAGTGCTCTGAGTCATGTCCACTTGTACGGGCTAAAGATTGGAGCTTAATTGGTTCATGAGGCTTACAAGGTGTTCCGTAGGTCTCCATGTAGTAGGGGTCTTCACTTACATTACCTTGGATTATTGAAAAAGAAAATAGAAGTTATAAATCTGCTCATATATGTTAACATCTTCAACACATGAAGACGTGTTTAGATTACCCATTTGAGACTAATCGAATGGTTCAATATTTGGTTTGCAAGTCGAGTGTCACAAGTTCCATTCCCCAATCTACCATCATCTCAGAAAAACCTTTGTCAGTCTTTGGAGGGTAGACTTAGGCTTAGGTGTCTTGCCTTTTTTTGAGTCCCCACTCGCACCTATTGGGGTTGTAGTGATGTGCTTGCCCAGTTAGCAGTTGGTGCTTCATTGGTGCCTTAAACCAAACATCTCGGTGGTGGGTTAGGTAAATCTAAACTCCGTCCAAATCCCTTTTCTTCTAAAGAAAAAAAAAAAAGAAATTACTCATCCAAGTCTCATATGATAGATGGCGTATTACACATATGTACTAGCGACTATTTTGCTCTTCATAAGTACTTTGAGTTACGTTATCGCGGAAATGGAAACAAGTCCACGGTACTTGTGAGGTAAACTACCTAACTCGACTTAAAGCCAACTCCATCCCCCATATTTGCCAATCCCAGTCGGACCAAAGTTTGAGATTTTTCCCCCTTTTCCCCATATGTACTAATGATGATCTGCCAAAGTTGAGCTCAGAATGTAGCCTAGCCAAAGATGGAGACCTGTCAAGAATTGGTAGGTCCTCTTCTTGTGGAGGACCTCGAATGGTTAGGTTGAAAGATGGACGATAAAAAGGGACATGCAAAGTTCACGTGAGATCCTAAGGGTGGGTCCTTCAGTGATAGACAGATAGTGTATAGTGACCACACGTTTCTAGGATCATCACAGGGCATTTTTGTTGTGATTCTTAGGTACATGTTGAGGTCTCTTTCGTAGGGAATTTGTGTGATTCCAACCAAGCTTTTTTTTAGGTGCAGTACGTTGTCACATGGTGAACTTTTCGAAAAAGGTATTAGAAAAGTCATAAACATTTTGCATTTGTGTCAATTGAGTTATAAACCTTTTTTTGGTGTCAATTGAATCCTAAACCTTCTATTTTTGTGCCAATTCAATCCTTTCGGCCAATTTTGAGTAGATTTTGCTAATGTGGATACCGACAGACCGCTAGCGCTGACGTATATAACTTTTAATAATATTTTAATATTTTTTTGAATTTTCACTTTTTTCTTTTTTTTCCCTCCCCTCCCTCTTCCTCTTGTCAATCGCCGGACTGGTGACCAGCCATAGGCCAACAAGGTCAACCTCACCGGCCTCTGGCGAGCCACGCCAGCCACTAGCGAGACTTGCCCTTGTCGGATGGCTACGAGGGCGGCCTCGTGTTGAGTTGGCGAGGTTCACCCTCGCAGGATCCGGTGAGGGTCGAGCCTTGCTAGCCATGGACAAGGCCTTACCTCACCGGATCCGGCGAGGTCGTGCCTCACTCAGCTTCTGGCGAGGCTCTAGCCTTGGCTAGAAGCCACAAGGGTGAAGGCTGCGACATTGTGGCCTCTGGCGAGGGCCAGGCAAGGCTCGATCTCGCTAGATCCAGTGAGGTTGTGTCTTGCCTAGCCACCAGAGAGGCTCCAACCCTCGCCAAAGGTCACAAGGGCGAAGGCCGCGACGTCGCGGCCACTAGCAAGGGCGAGGTTATATGTAGCCTACCCAATACCACAACCACGAACCCCCGAACCTACACATTAGTGCTATAAGCGGAGGAGATTCACCAACATAGATCGGTTTAGATTGTCATATCATACCTCCTTTTTAAATAGATTTATCCCGATTTACTATACATACATGTTATTTCCAGCTTCCACCAAAAATTTATCAAGAACTAGTTTTCCTTTGGCAGGTAGATCGAGCATATTGACACGCTATTATCAATTTCTACCCTTAAAAGTTTTGATTGCAAAAGGGTCTACCATAAGGAGCTGTATCTCCATCTTTGCTCCTTGAAAGTGCGACCCTCACCACAACTATCAGTGTCCTTTGGGGTCCAGCTCTCTTATCTTGATGTGGACTCTCCTTGATCACGTGGTGGAATCCTCGTGACAGAAGTAAGAAGGAAATCGAGGACTTCCTGTCCTGTATAGGCATGCAAAAAAACCAGCTCAGATGCTCGTATACCTGGGATTTGTGTGTGCTGTTTATGTGGCTCATCGATTGAGGATGATGTTCATGTGTAGAAATGTTCCTCAGGAGTTTGTAATTCCTGTTAGGATGGGATCCTTCTTAGCTTAGGAGGTCAATTGATGTCTTCAATTCACTATTTTCTAAGAGGAAGTCTCGCCAAAACAAGTAGAGCTAGTAATTAAGGACCAGAAGATATCCTTTCAGCATCTCACCCTTTCGGTCTTAAGTGGTCGTCGAACTTGTCTTCAGTTGTTTCTGTGGCGTCGGCGGTACCGATGGTTGAAGGTGGAGGGGCAATGCAAAGTGGTAATTGGGGTTAGGGATTATTAAAGTATCTCACACCACTTAGTTGCGAGATTTATATGCTTTCTCTATGCATGCAGTCTCCGTCCATCTATAAGCTGCCGGACTTTCTAAAATTCTATTAGAGCTTGATTATGCTTTAAATTTTCAGACATTCTGATAGGGACAATGGCTGGCCAGAGAAGGAAGGAGGGACGGAGTTCCGGTGAGTCATCCTCATATTTCATTGTTCTCCTAAAGGGTAAATGGAGAGCGCACATTTACCCCTCTCATGAAAGCAGATCGACATCCTTCTTATCGATAACCACCTCAGTTCTAGGGTTCTTTGTACACGCAAGTATACATAGGGGTCGACGCATCGTTTTCCTAAAAGGGTAAATGGAGAATGCGCCTTTACCCCTCTCATGCAAGCAGATCCACATCCTTCTTATCGATAACCACCTCAGTTTTTTTTGCACGTATCATCGAATTATCAATAAATACTACATAGTAAGATACGCACGATCTTACGGACAATGGGCAGCTAGTCTTTTTGTCACCAGTCTCAACACTTTTCCTCTTTTTTTTGAACATTTTTGCGCGCGCGTGTACATACATATACAATTTTTCTCCTGTTTTTTTTTTCTTCTGCACGGCTATTGAAACCTCGCTTTCGTGGGTTCATGCACGATCCAAATTTCACCATCCATTTGATCTATTTGGAACTATCACAAAAACCGAAAAAAAAAAAAAACATTTCACATACCACCTATAGATCTGAGTAAGAATTGCTCTGCCCTGTCCCCAATGCAACCTCGCGTTTCGAAAATCGAACCATTCATTATCTTTTGATTCGTCTCGTGCAAAAAATTCCATCATTTTTGCTAATATCCACGCCCCGCTCTCCAACGGGGCCTTCCCCGTTCAAATCTCGAAAAAATGTTTTGCTTCTTTTTCTTTTTTTTCCAAATTTCGTTCGCTCCCAAGAAAATAACGTGAATAACCCTTGTCAGCTACCGTTTGGCGATTAGCCGAAGTAATTAATGAAGCAATCAAATGATTACACCTGCTAAATGCCAGATTATTTAAAAAGCCTCGGAGTATGGACAAGTGAAAAATCGTCCGTTTTTTTACTTGTCGTGCATGTGAGAGAACAAGGTAAATCCGTCTTAGCCAAATTAAATTAAATTTAATTAATTATTATACAGGAAGTCAACTCAGGAAATGAACCCTTTTCTTTTTAAACCCCCCCTTTTTCGTTTCCATGGACATGCGAGTAAAATCAGGGCGAGCGTGTAGTGTTTGGCCATTTAGGATGAGAACAATTTCGGGGGCGGAATTTTTGAAATTTTGAACACAGATTGAAGTGTGTCGATTTCGGCGAATTATCGAGAGGAAAGAAGTAGTTTAAATGTACGAAATGCGATAATTAATGAAAAATAGTATTCGTTGGATTATGTTGAACAAGAAGAATAGGTAAAAGGACATTGAAAGTATTATAACTCGAGTTGCCATGGTGGTGAAAAAGGCAATCACTTAAATGCCTCCGGCAATAAATTCAAATGATTCTTTTTATGTGGTTTTTTTTATTAAATTTTCACGTCCGACATGGCGTTGGTTAAAAAATTTGAAGTCTGAATTGAACAAATCCTTGATCAAATACTTGTTGAAACTTGCTATACCCCTCCTTCTTCTTCATGTTCGACCTCATCTCCCAACTTCTTCAGACATCTTCATCTTCAGCCAATAATTTTACATTTTTCTTCTTTTTTTTTTCTCCAATGATTTTCTTAATAACGTCTAGTCCCAAGGCGACCAACAACACTAAACAAATTTGAAAAAGGAAAAAAATAATTTTATTATATTCTATCTCCTAGTGAAGCCGCGGCGCATATTTCATGAATCTACAATTGAGAATAATAGAGCTTCGACAAGACTGGTGGATTATCTCTATGGTCACCGTGATTTCGATAGTGTGTAGTCCTCATTCCACGAGGGTCGGAGACGGTTCGCAACGAAATTCTGCTTCGAGGAAGCCCGGTTGCAATGACATTGAAATTCGTTTTGCTAAAAAGATCAAAGAGGAAGAAATCAAGAACTAAACATTGTTTTCAGAAGGTAAGTTGTCCTGATTTGAAGAATTAGGGTTATGGTTCATACTGTATTTTGCCCCCAATTCGTTAAATTTGGGACAAATAGATGGCCAAACAACGTCGTTTAGGTTCAGTAATGCTATATTCACTTTGTTGGTAAGTCACATTGAATGGCTAATAAAAAAAAGTTGTACGTCGGATTTTCCGGCTAGACAAATAAACGATGACACAGAAATGGTCATTTTTTTTACAAGAGTAGCACTCAAGTGATTTCTCAAAAATTTTGGCACTTCAGGGAACACCGTACTTAAATTATGACACTTTTAATATTCTTTTTCCCAAAAGAATACATATTGCTATGTACATTAATATGAACCATAATGTATAATTCTTCTATTTACCAGAAAACTATTTACCATATGAGTCATGGACTTGAGTTCGGCAAGATTTGCTTTGAAAACATCACGTCATTACAGGAAAATTATCACAAAAGTTTTAAATCCATTGCAATTATGTCAATTCAGTTCATTTGGCCAATTTTAGCTGGTTGGTGCTGACATGAATGCCAGGCATACGTGGTACCACCAGTGCTGACGTGGACAATTTTTAATAATATTTTAATATTTTTTCGAATTTATTATATCTTTTTTTTTTTTTTCTTTTCTTTCCTTCTTCCCCTAGTCACTCACTCGCCTTCGCCATCGTGGGCGAGGTGGAGCCTCGCTCAGCAATATAAAAATATTATTAAAATTATCTACGTCAATGCCGGTTGCCCCATGTAAGACGGTCGACATCCATATTTGTCACTGGCCGGTCAAAATTGGCCTAATAAACTGAATTGACACTAATATAAAAGGCTTTAGATTCAATTGGCCAAAAAAAAAAAACATCAGGAAAAATTTCAAATAGGTACCCAAAGTAGGGTCTTTTTCTCAAAATAGAGTGGACATAGTGTTAAATAAGGGTCTGAAGTGCCCAATCATTCTCAAATAAGAGCCCAAAGTACCCAATTGTCTCAAATAAGGGCCCGAAGTGTCCAATTAGTCTCAAGTAAGGGCCTGGGTTCGCCGGTCGGTCAAATGTTCACCAGCCGGCAAGCACGTTATTGTTTCGGCAATTGGAACAATGGTAATTTCGTCTATTACTTTTTAATTTTTTTTTTTTTTTTTTTTTTTTTTTTCTTTTCCTTTTCCTTTTCCTTTTCTTTTTTTTATTTCTCTTTTCCCTCCTCCGGCCATAGCCAGAGCCGGCGAAGGCTACCCTCACCTAGGTCGGCGAGGGTCGCCCTTGCTAGCGTCGGGCGATGGTCGCCCTCACCTAGGCTGGGCGAGCGAGGTTCGACCTCAACACTGAGGTCGTCTTCAAGAAGAAGAAGAAGAAGAAGAAGAAGAAGCAGCAAAATCACAGGTCATGAATCATTCTTTACACGCTCATTTGTTCCTTTTTCCATCTTTTTGTTCTATAGATTCGTTACTCTTGATCATCCGGAAAAAATTCACGGCCCCCAGGTCGAAGATAGAGATTGTACACACGAATTCGTGATAAATGAGGAATTGTTCTCTTTGTAACTTTTCTCGGGAAAATCTGGGCGGGGCTTTTGGCTATGCGTGGATAATTTTCCCTGAAAGATGAGGTGGGTTGTGTGGTTCTTGCTCGATCTCGACTTGGGATGCTCTTTATCCGAGCCAACAAGCTATAACAAGAGATGGGTCATCCTCATCCCTCATCATTCATGGAGATGCAATCTTCTTGCACGCAAGCAAGAGACGGGTTTCCATCGAATCTCGCATTGATCTGGCCTCAGCGAGGCAACCCTCACCCTCGCCCACCCAACCCAGGCAAGGGCCGCCCTCGCCCACCCAGTCTAGGCGAGGGTGGCCCTCACCCGACGCTGGTAAGGGCAGCCTCTGCGTAAGGCCAGCGACCTTCGCCGGCCCTGTCTATGGCCGGTACAGGGAAGAGAGGAAAAAAAAAGAAAAGGAAAAGGAAAAGAAAAAAAAAAAAAAAAAAAAAAAAAATTAAAAAAGCAAAAGACGAAATTGCTTTTGCTCCGATCACCGGAACATTAATGTGCTTGCTGGCCAGTGAGCATTTAACCAGCCGACGAACACAGATCCTTACTTAAGACTAATTGAGCACTTCGAGCCCTTATTTGAGACTGATCGAGCACTTCAGGCCCTTATTTAATACTATGTCTACTTTGAATCCTATTTTGAGAAAAAGACTCCATTTTAAATATTTATTTGAAATTTTCCAAAAAAAAATTATGAATAAATTATCACAATCGTAATATCTTTAGGACCTTTTTTGGTAATTTTGTCCATATACTTCACGTGAAGAAGAAACTGATCGGACGGCCGCCAACTCATCGAGCCTGCTTTCCCCGCGCTGGGACCCCACTCGCTAACTTTTTCTCCCCTCACGAGAAGAGCCCCAATCATTGACCCGCGGGCCCCCGGCTCGCCCTCCTTCTTCTTCTTCCCGTCTTCGATATATATATATATATATAATAAGCTTTTCGCTTCGGCTCGCGCTACTGCCAAACTACACTGTCTGATCGATCTGACAGTCGCCCCGCTCGCTCGCTAGCTCGGGTCCTCCCCGAGTCCCTCCCGCGACGACACGGAAACAGGAGGAAAAAACAACATCAGACGACGCTGTTCATGCACGAGTCCCCTCCGGCCTCCCCTCCCTCCCCTCCTCCCTCTGTCAATCTGCAGGACCGCAGCGTCAGACGCGGCCCTATCTTCTTCTATTCTCTGTCCCCTCCTCCCCTCCCTGTCTCCGCGCGCCCGCGTTGCCGTAGCTGAGAAAGACGAGCGACCCCGAGACTCAGGTCCCCCCCCCACCATTTTTCTTGAAATTCTCGCGTCTTGAGCACGGAACCGCCCTCCTCCTCACCATCTCCTGTCCTCCCGTCTCTCTATCGTTCTCCGGGCTTCGCGTTGCCGTAGCTGAGAAAGATCGAACCCATAAGACCCACCGTTTCCCTGAAATGAAGCTCACGTTGTGAGCAGAGTGGGACGCACCCTTCATTTGCATTCTCTCTCTCTCTCTCTCTGCAACCAAGCATCATGCTCTCTCTGCTCCTCTCTCTCATCTTCTCCCTCTCCTTGGTCCATCGCCATCCCCATGTCCGCTCGTCGCCCCTCTCGGAGCTCGATGCTCTCATGGCCCTCAAGGCCTCCCTGGACCCGGACGGCCAGGTCCTGACCTCGTGGGCCCGGGGCTCCGACCCGTGCGCCGCCGGCGGGCCGTTCGACGGGGTGGCCTGCGACGGGCGCGGCCGCGTCGCCAACATCTCGCTGCAGGGGAAGGGCCTGAGCGGGAGGATCCCGCCCGAGATCGGCGGGCTCGAGAGCCTGAGCGGGCTGTACCTGCACTTCAACGCCCTGGGCGGGGAGATACCCAAGGAGATTGGGGGCCTGAGGATGCTGACCGACTTGTACTTGGACGTCAATGGCTTCTCTGGGGAGATTCCTCCTGATATTGCCAACTTGACTAATCTTCAAGGTTGGTTGGTTGGTTGCTCTCTTTTTCGTTTTCTGTTCCGTTAGCTTTCTTTCATTTGTGAGCAGAGCGTTTCGAATTTCGCGAGTTAGGCCGACGGGCTTGCTAGTCGCATCTTGTTTCCGGCCAACTCCAAGATTTTCCGGTTTTCCTAGTCTAAGCAAATTGAACTTCCAGGCTCGGAGCTCATATGACCTCGGTTAATAATGTTCGTCTAATTGAGCGTGAACACTGGTTCTCATCTCGTGGGCTCTGCAGTTTTGCAGCTGTGTTACAACCGGTTCTCCGGAAGCATTCCTCGACAGATAGGGTCCCTGCAGAAGCTGAGCGTCCTCGCCTTGCAATATAATCTCCTCACCGGCGCGATCCCCGCGAGCTTGGGGGACTTGGCGAGCCTAAAGAGGTTGGACCTGAGCTTCAACGCTTTCTTCGGCTCAATCCCGGCAAGATTGACCAATGCTTCTAATCTCGAAGTCCTGGACGTGCGCAACAATACCCTATCGGGCTTTGTCCCTACAGGTAAATTTTTAGTCTGCTCGGATTTCGATGTCGCGGTCTCTTCGTTTTTCCGTTCAATTGAAAACGGACTTAATTGTGTAACGGACTTCGGCTTATTTTCAATTTTCTTAGGCTTGAAGAGGCTCGATGATGGTTTCCAATATGAAAACAACCCTGACCTTTGTGGAGTCGGTTACCCCAACATACGACCCTGTCCGACCGTTTACCTGGACCGGCCAGAGCCGCTTGGACCCGATGCTCTTTCGAAGAAGGATATTCCCGAGTCGGCTGATTTGAAGCCTAGCTGCGGGAAAGCCCACTGTCCGAACAGATTAAGTGGCCGAAAAGCCAGTGTTGTGTTAGTGGTGGTTGCTGTCATAGCTGTCATCGGGTTCGCGGTCGCTGGATTTCTCACCTTCTCATGGCACCAACGTAGAAAACAGAGAACTTCAAGCTCCTTAGACGTTTCGGATAAGCGGGTCAGTACCGATCAAGTCATTGAGAATTACGTGAAGAGCGCCTCTCCTCTCATCAGCCTCGAGTACTCGAACGGGTGGGACCCGCTGGCCAATGGCGGGGAGGGAGCGCCTTCTCCCAGGAGGTTTTCGAGAGCTTCATGTTCAACTTGGAGGACGTGGAGCGCGCGACCCAGTCTTTCCTGGAGAGCAATTTGTTGGAGAAGACCAGCTTCTCTTCTGTTCACAGGGGAATTCTCAGGGACGGGTCAGCTGTCACGGTAAAGCGCTATGCCAAGATGAGCTGCAAGTCCGACGAGGCTGAAGTCCTCAAGGGCTTGAAGCTCCTAACCAAAATAAAGCACGAAAAGCTCGTCAGGCTAAGGGGATTTTGCTGCTCGAAAGGGCGAGGCGAGTGCTTCCTGATCTATGAGTTTGTGCCAAACGGGAATTTGCTGCAGTATCTTGACACGAAGCCCGGAAGCGGGAAGGTTCTTGAATGGCCTACCCGAGTTGCTATCATAGTTGGCGTCGCTCAAGGTAAATGTTAATCCGTTGCTTCAATCCATCAATTTGGGACACTGCGATGCCCCTCGGTTTCTTCCATTCCTTCTTCTTTTTACAGGTATCAGCTACATACATGAAGATAATGGAGACAAACCCAGGCTAGTCCACCAGTCAATATCGGCCGAGAAAGTTCTCATCGATCACTGGAACAACCCGCTGCTGTCGGACTCGGGTCTGCACCACCTCCTCGCAGACGATGTAGTCTTTGCCATGCTCAAGGCCAGCGCTGCCATGGGCTACCTCGCTCCGGAGTACACAAGCACTGGCTACTTCACCGAGAAAAGCGACGTGTACGCCTTTGGTGTTCTGGTGCTCCAGATCCTGTCGGGGAAGGCTGTGATCACTCCAGCGATCCGGCACGGAGTGGAAGCATGTTGTTTTGAGGAATTTGTCGATGAGAACCTTGCAGGGAACTTCACGGAGACCGAGGCGACCCAACTCGCTCGGATTGCTCTTCTTTGCACCCGGGACTCTCCTACGGACAGGCCATCGATGAGAACTGTGGTGCAGGAACTTAATACTCTGATTGGCATTTCTTGACAGTTGCACTATCACTTGTTACCGCGATTTTCAGTCGCCGAGAGGCGAGACTATGACAATTCCAATTAACTGCTGGGTTAATCACGGTATCCCTGATGTATCGGCAACAGCATCCTCTCTAGAGGTCAACGAATTTCTCTCTTAAGCATCAGTCATCGTAATAGTTGTTAGGGGAAAGTAAGGGCATGAGTAAGCTTGTAATGCATCAAAGCATGTAACCGGTATGCGTTGTGTTCAGGACTCTCGATAGTTAGAGGGTGTTCTATGCATTATACTCATAAGAATGCTAAAAAAGAGACTGATCGTGTTCCGATTTGATGACGTGTTTGGCGAACCGCAATTTGCTTTGGTGAAATCGAACGTTTAAGTCCCCGCTTTAGATTGTGCCGAAATGTCAATATGTTCTCAAAAGTTTCTTTCCCCCTCGCACTTCGAGGGTGAAAAAGAGGCAAACTCGGCAGAAAACAAAACTTGCATATAGAAAAGAAAAGAAAAAAACTGTAGATTGTCATTACATAATACAATTAATCGCTATTTACATTCGCAAAATTTTAGGAGTTAGTGTGGATGACCAGATGCAGATCCAGTAGAAGTCTTGGTCCTCTCTGTTTCTTTGGCAGATCCCAAAACCAAATGGATCTCGTCCTCAAGCTTCAATCACTTTCCTCTGCGGCGAAACGATCCTGAAAACATGCTCCTCGCCGGTGCAGTCGTCCACCGTGACTACCCACCTGCTCTTCTTCCTGTACCTGCTACCGCCGCCGATATTAGCATCTTTCACAATCCTAGTCAACATAAGTCCCTCCCCTATTGGCAAAAAGTGAGCTCTCAATCCACTCCAAAATGTGCCCTTGTGAAGGGCATTATACCCCACAATGATCCCTCCGCCATCGCCCTCTCCGCCTTCCCACGCCGCCTCAAAGACCCCGCGCAGGTCGTCGCCTTTGCAATCCAGGAGCACGAAATCCGCTCCTCTGAGCTCGTTCAACAGAAGGGTCCTCGGTCTCCCCACCAAGAACTCGACACGCCGGGCGTGAGGCCCGAGCGCGTCCCTAGAGGCCCTCGACTTGTCCAGCCCGGGCGAGACGTGGACGACCCGTCCCCCCGTCTGGTGTGCGGCCGCGACCAGTGCCAGTGTCATGGAGGCGTCCTCGACAGCGGCGCCTCTGGGAGACGACATGATCACCATGAGCCGAGCATTGTTTCCCGCCGCGATCGCAGATATGAACTCTGCTGAATCAGGCTCTTTCCCTCTCTTCCCCTGCACCAAAAACGATCACGACTTGCGTTAGACCTTTCTTGGTTTCATTTCATGCAGCATTTAACGCCTACCCTGATCAGATCTTCGATCAAACCGAACTTTCCACAAATGAAACAAATCTTTTGCTTACCATTTTCAAGGCCCTGAGGTAAGCCTTTGTGGCATTTTCGGATGACCAGCAAGCCATTCTGAGTTTCCTTGGGAACAAGTTTCTGAAGGAGATGATAGGGAGTTAGGAACTTGGGTTGCTTCTTGGAGTGAAGTTGGAAAGTGACTAGCCCAATATTTATATAAACATAGGATGTGAAATTAGAGAAATTAATTATATATTATTTGGGAGGAATTGATTTTTATTTATTTTTTAATCTGTACGCCTGTATGGGAATATCTGAGGGAAGGTTCGTGGGTGAGGAGGGGACTATGGTCAGACAATTAATTGGAGGAGGGAGGCATTAATATTTATTTTTTATTTGTTATTTTTATTATTTTCTTAGTGTGATTTGTAACTTTTCTGAGAGAGTGATGTGATGTGAAATCACTAGAAAGAGAGAGAGGGACATTTGAGACAATGGTGAAATCAAAGAAGTAATGGGGACACACGGTTTCATCACTCCATAATTGTATTATTAACTAAGATTTAGACTTAGGAAATTGGAGATCTCGTGTGAAAATTAATGTTGGGGTCATTAATGAAAGTGACATTAGAGGTCTAAACCAAATTTTGTACCATGTGAATGGCTATATCTATTTTGTATATATTTTTTTGTATAATGATGCATTGTTTTGTTTGGTACCTAGATTATCTCTATGGCTTGAGCTACATTTTGGATCTAATTGGAGTGATATCCTCACAGTATATGTATTCATGGATGGAACCTTTATTAGATGTACGCTATTTGTAACTCTTTTCGCTGTCAAAATTATGGATAAACAGAGTACTTGATTGGACCAAACATAATTTAATCTTTAGCAAGTCCATGGCCGGTGTCATTTCTCTTCATTGTTTTTGGCCATGCACATGCACGCATTGGCCTACACGTACTTGTTCTGATTATACTTTTTCTCTCCACATTATTGCTTGCCCTAGGTCATATATTGCCTAGGTCACAACTGCAATCAAGTCTATTTCTTATTATTCTATTTTTTAAATTTTCCCTCTTTTTTTTTTTTTTGATATGAAATAAAGGGCATGTACATCTCCAACATGTCGACTGCCAGTCTCCCACATGTTGGCTAAACCATAAAGACTTGAAATAATCATGAAATTTTTCTTCAATTAATTTCCTCGGTTGTCATTTTGAGATTTTCAGATAGATTTCTCAGAATCTTGGAAAAATGGTTTATTAATATTTTATGCTCATCATCTTTTGCACACTACCCAAGATATTTCACGGCTAGCTGTTATGTTCCTTTATATGGAACGTAATATGGCATTTAATTCATTTAAATATGAACAATTCGCATCAATTTTGCAAGAGACAAGGAGGACAAGGTATGCAGTTTGCTCGTGAAGCATGGGTTGCACCACTTGTTGTTGCTGAGACATTGTTCCTTCTAGATATAACGAATTAAAACTGATTAATTAAGATATTAAAAAGAAATATCACCGAAAATAAAAATGTATATACATTTATATACTTCTATTGACAATAATTGGTAAGGATAGACTTAATTATAATCATAATTATTATTCACCTCATACAGACCTCTCTCCCTCTTAAAATTGAAATAAGAAAAAAAAAAAAAGGAAACACTGGAGTTGCACCAGAAATATAACATCTGTGCAAATAATTTATTATAATTTTTTTTCAAGATAATAAATCGAGTGATTACTGATTATATAGTTATTATGTTTTGGCGTGGTCAACCTCCGAACCTAGATACGTATAATTGACAAGCACATGAATCTAAGTGTGATCATGTTGCTTGCATTGACAGTAACAGCCGACCATAAACTTTTTTTATTTGGCCCAAAAAAAAAGGCAATTAATTTTTATAATCCAAGAAAATTTCCATGGGTGGCGAAAGAATTAAAAATAAAAAAAAAGGAAAGAAGAAGACGATTTTCATGGGACTTTTGTCAATTTCTGACATGTTTCTCCCATTCCTCTTTGCTTTTCTCAATGGTAAAAAGTATAAGAACTAGTTTTAGAAGAGAAGGGAAGATAAAAGTGCAGTATTATTAAGGGTCCGTTTATTTAGTGAAAAATAAATAGTTTGAAAAATATTTTTGTAAACATGATTGTTTGTATTGCTTACAAAAATAAATGAACGAAATATATTTTCATCAATCATGAAAATGTTTAGAAATAACTATTGTTGAAAATGAAAAAAACTTCATTGATTAATTATTTTGGGTAATATAAGCGATTGTTTTTAAAATATTATAAAAATCATTCATTTTTTCGCGAAACAAACCCGGAGCCTTATTTCAAGATGCAATTTGTAAGCCGATAGCAGAGAAATTCCCCATTCTAATTTTCATCTAATATTCATGCGAAATTTAAGAATTGAGCAAGTATAGTGTGATTTATGTCTATCTCTGTCTATTTATTCAGGACATTGTCTGATTGGAACAATGCCATATCCGTTGTAGGGTTCGTCCAATTACCTATGTTTATATTTTATATTTTAATCATACTTATTAACAATCAATAATAATTACTATTTTGCTGATTGGGAAACATAGCGCCGATGTTTACCCATGTTTATCTCATTAAGACACGATGCCAACTTATTAGCCACAAGCGTATATGGTATCCCAATCACATCCCAAGTTAGCGTGAATTTATAGCATAACCCAATGTGTTTAAGTGTCCTAAATACCATGAGATTATAATTAGAATTAAAATTACAATTAAATTAATAAATTATTCCTTAGATTGTCAAATTTTAAAGCAAACATTGTCTTTGTTGAGAAAAATGCACTTGACGCTGATCAATTTCAAGAAGTGAGCAAAAATGTTAAGTGAATAGCCCGCATATGAGGTCCTTGTATTTGCTTTAAGTTATGAGAATTGGGGCACTTTGATGTTTTTTTCGCAAACGCTTCATGAATAACATTCACTCTTGACAATAAAAAGTAAATGAAATTTAAATTCATTTTGATTTTTCCCTAATTATGCATAACTTTGCTTGATTTCATCTTTTACGTTTTCGCATTCGGGAGATGTAATTGTCATTGATTTTGAAAAAAATGGTAATATGAACGGAAAAAGATAATTAATAAGAAAGAGTTTGGTGGTGATATGCATGTAAAAGGATGAGGCATTTTATAATATTTTACCATCCTAAAAAAGTTGTCCGTGTTCAAATTTTTCTAGATTTTACTCGACAACCAACCCGTAAATTTGCTCGACAGTGTGAAAAACGTGATCGGAATCGTGCACGTTAAAATCTAGAGCCCGCGCATCGCCGGGGGCGGGCGCCGGTGCCGGCAGCCGGAGCTCATCTTCTGCTCTTTTCAATCTTCAGTCTCTTCTATCATAGCGCCGATGGTTTTGCTTTTGAAATCGAACGGTCCAGATTACAACACCCCGCGGGTGACCCGGGAAGGGGGGGGGGAGCGGGTCAACTTCGCCGAAGTCAAGGAAACGGACGGACGTGATCGGGCCATCATCGATCGATCCGACGGTCGAGGACGCGACGAAGAAGCCAAGAAGATGGCCTCCGACATGGCCGTTTCCCCGCCACAAGGAACCGGCGATGGAAGCTCTGTGTCTGCTGTGCTCCGTCGTCTCCACGGGCTTCACCTCCCTCGCCCTCTCCCTCCTCCTGCCCGTCCACGCCCTCCTCCGGAGGCTGCTCCCCCCGCGCGCCGCCGCCGCCCTCTCCTCCCGGATCGGCGGCGGCGGCGGCGGCGGCTGCGGGGCGGCGGCTCTCTACGAGGGCACCGTCTGGCACGAGCGCCGCCGCCCCGTCCGCCACTCGTTCCGGTACGCCGTGAGGTACGCGCTCGTCGACCTCGACGGCGAGCCGCCCGGCGCGGCGGCGGGCCACCTCTCCGCCGACGAGGCGCGGCGGTTCGCTGGTACAAACGGACCCATGTAAGAATTTCTGCTCTTTCTCTTTTCGCGTGTAGTCTGATTCTGTCGCGCCGTGGCTTCGTGAAGTAAATTCAAGAATGTGGTTGCGAAATGAAACCTCGATTCCAGGCTTCCAGCATTCGAGCAAGCAAGATCTTCTCTTTTTAAAGAAACAAATGTCTGGTTCTGACTTCTAGAGAGAGAGAGAGAGAGAGAGAGAGAGAGAGAGAGAGAGAGAGATGAAGATGAAGATGAAAGTTGCTGCTTTTCAAAGAAAGAACTAGTTAGGGGCTGAGTAATTGGCCAATTCCCTTGAAAATAGTACAGTCATCGGCTTCGCTTGGGCTTGCTTAAGCTTTTCTTGTATTCAAATGGAAGTCCCAGAATTTTTCTGTGCCAAACAAGTCCTACTCTTATCACCTCACTGGCCATACTTTTTTTTTTAAAAACTTTTCTGGTTTGTTGTTTGAATGGTTCGTATCATTAGTTAGCATGAAACTGATCGATAGAAATCCTCTTTCTACAAATCAAAACCAAGTCTTTCTTATGTATGACACTATCTAATGTTGAGATAGGAGAGTTAAACAAAGTAGTGATAAGGTTAGAGTCTTGCATATTGTTACATAGAATCGATCAAATCTTGAAAAAATTAGCAGAGTAGTGGATTTGGTAAGTGAAGTCGTAAGAGGTTTTCCCTTTTAAAACATATTGTGCAACTTTAACAAAAAAGTTCACACGGCCACGACCCATTACGTAACGTCGGCAACACCCGCAGCAACCACAACTATGATTTAATTCCTTGGTTTCCTATATTTTCGATGTGTGACTTCTGTAATCTTTTCTCTTCTTGTTTGGTTCAATTTATCTTTTATTAAGCTCTAGTTATTAAGGTGCAGTGTTCTGGAAGCTAATGTATTCATTTTTCTTTTGCAGATTTCTCTTGACAATACCTCCTAGTGTGGGGTATGAACAGAACCCATTGAGCTTGTACTATTGCTATGATCTAAAAGGTGCCACTCAACATTTGCAGAAGTGCATTGCTGAGGTATGATGAGTCTTCCAGTGCACGTGCTTAAAAGCTTTCCATGGATTGTAGGGACACATATTTTGGCTTGTTCAAAATGCTCACAAACCTGTTTTTCTCGAAATCTGGAGAACCGCTTTTGACTGTCTTGTAGCATCAACACTGAAGTATGATTCAAACCCATCGATACCCTTTAGTCCTATGGAAATGTGCGAAATTTAAGACCTAGGCGACTGACTGCAGTTAGTGCTATGAGCATCCTGGGAATTTGGTTTATGTAGAGGGGCTGTTGGTGTGTTTTATTTATTAGGTATTACAGTACCTTCTGCATTGGACATCAAACTAGAGACTCGCCTGTTCCAGAAATGTATACCAGCTCAGCCAAACGTATATCATATGGATTATACAGTTGTGGATACTGGATAATCTGCTAATTATGACTCCATCCAGTATTTTGGCTCATTGGGATTGATTAAATAGTGATCCGCACATGATTAGTGCATGTATTTAAAGCATTAATTGGTGAAACTATAAATTTGGAAACGTAGGATTGTTAGTATGAAATCTGCATGGTGCAGGGGTGTAAGGGACTTGAATGGAAATGTCGAATTTAGTGCCGCCACTTTTATTATATGTATTACAGTAAAGTCGCGGGAATATATTGCCAACCATCTTATCCCATATATTCTAGTCCAATTCTCGTGTAAATGCATTTGAAGTATCTTTCTTGCTTGGTGTTTGTGAGGTTGTTGTTACGGCTGCCGACTTCAACCATCCAAGGTTAAAACTGTTGTCTATATCAACTGGCAATTATATTTATGATTTGACTTCGTGTTTTTTATGAAGATGTTTGCATTTATTTTAGCATTTGCAGTTAGTTGATGGACTGTTGTTGGTATAGGTAACTAATACACCATGGGGTGAGAGGGTCTTGTTTGTTTTCAATCCAAATTCTGATTTGGTTGCGAAGCCTCTGCATGTCAGTCCATTCATGGTATGTACAATTCTGTTGGCTCACGTAGTTCTCTTTTCTCTGCTTTTAGTTCTTTGCGCGACAAAAAGATTATTTTAGAAGGTTTGGGCAATCCATGAGGATGGAGTGCCTTATCCACATATGCTTAAATAACAGCATCCGCTAGACACTTTGCAAAAACTAGAGCATCTGTGCCACCAGGACTTTAAACTTCTTACTTTGCCCTTGCACTTTTTGTCCTTAGCTGTCCCATAATTATGATATTTATCATGTATGCCTGATTACTTTGACATCATTATTTAGTATATGAATATTGCACTCTCAGTTATCCTATTACAAGTTGGCTTAACTATGTAGATGTGAATTTTATTCACTCAGCAATAATTGCTTTTCACAAGAGGCAAGTGATGCTTTCCCTTTGTACCTGTGACTAGTGATTGGATATTAACATGTCAGTATCAACTATCAAATTGATTTGTGTATATCATTGCCAAGTCAACATAGTAAAAGCCTGAAACATCTTAGAGAACAGTGTCAAAGTTCAAATTTTATGCGCATGGTGTAGAACTTGAAATTGATTACTTTAGGATACGTAGACCAAGTGATGGATGACCTAAGAGAGAAGCTTCAACATACCTTGGAGAGTGAAAATGATGTCCCTTCTCTTCAAATTGTGGTCTCCTAAGCCTGTCATGTGCCTCCCTACTACCATATCAAGTTTAATATAGCAGATGAGAAAAGTTTTGAGCACCTCCACTTATGGAGGTTTTGCACTGCAGCTGGACTCCTGTTGAATTGCTGACTTGCCAGATATAACCTCACCCTTTGTTAGCTGAAAATATTTTAAAACTTTATAGAAGACCTACCCATGCAAAAATTCATCTGAGGTTTTCCAACTTCTGATAATATCGCTATCTCCCATTATATGAATGTTCTCACTCACTTAAACTTGAAAATAGTCAATTCAATTTAAATTGTGTACAAAGTGTCTGCAATACTTTGCTTATCATTATCGTTGCAATATTTCGTTTCTCTATCATAACATAGCAGAAGTTTATCAAGAGGTATCAGAAATCTGCACAGTACACAAACCTTTCCCTTGAAAAATAGCATGTAGTTTTTTGTTCAGTCTCTTTCCTTATCTTTCGAATCTTTTAGGAAGAATAACTTATTACACTTTATTCTGCTTAAAGTAATTGCAGGACATGCTTGGGAATTGGACTATAAAAGCAAATGCTCCCGGGGACAATCTATATGTGGCCATTTCAGTTCAGCATCCCAAGCTTGGTAACTACTTCACAGCTACCCTGAAAGCCAAAAGAGTTTCCTCTTCAACCCTGTCGAATCATGCAACATTCTTCTGGTTGATGCCTCATAAGGTGGCATTATGGATATACTGGCATGTGGGTGCAACTGTCTTTTACAATCTGTCTGTTGCTTTGCTCATCAGCTTAGACAGTAAAACCCTTTATTTTCCTCTTTTTTGGGTATTTCTTTTTTAACTTTCCTTTCCTGAAGTCCTGCCAGGATTGATTTAGGCCTTTATTATCCCGTTGTCAGCTTTGTTGTGGGTAAACCTGTGGAAGATCAAATATCTTATAGGTGAAGTTATTAAGAGGAGAGATGCCTGACAAATTTAGGTATGATAATGTTTTTGGTTCAGGCAGACCATATCTCATATAGATTTAGTACCCAACAAAGTAGTGGGGGTCAAATCCGTGAGAAAGGTCATTCCTCAGGAGTTTGTGAAGGTTGGGAATGCTTCCAAATGGGCTTTTAGAACTCTGATTGAGTTTCACAAGGATTAATTACATACAACACCTTCAAGTGAATTTCTTAGCTATGTTATAAAATCGAAATTCTCATTGTTTGCTTTCTATATTTGGCTTTGCTTCTTTGACCTTGTTCTGACCAACTTACCGTTGTGCCAAAACTGAAAGAATTTGTCCCTAGATAAGTCATTTTACTGGTTTGAGTTTTACCATGTTCTGTTTTAATTCATGATCATGGTTTTAAGTCCCATATGCAATAGTTCCACCCACCTCTGGTTCAGTCTATGAATAGACAACTCTGACATGCAGTGCTTTATGTGAGTGTGATGCAAGGATTGTTTATTGCTGAAGGCCTGTCAATGACTAAACATGCATGGTTCATTTGTTGTTGGTGGCTTGAATAGAATTATAATTCTCTCCGCCCCTAGATTAGTTCTACAAGACTAGTGGGAGCATGGACAAAATTCGACTATTTAAGATTGCTGTCTGGAATCTTGAACCAATATATGCTAACTGGGGTACTGAACCTATTGTTCTTTCTTACAATAACCAAGGTGGATGCCTTGGATATTTTCCCTTGACAACAAAGTTGGATCATCATCACCGATTAAGATAGATAGAGCTGTTTGATTGGGATTTGGGCCCTTTCACTTTCATCTCTTTACCTATCCTAATTTGCACGTCACATGGTCCACATTTAACCAGTTGGAATTAGTTCTGTACATGTTATTTGGAGGATACGATTGACTCTGAGTCTAGTCACCGCTTTGAGATGCTGAGTCTGCCAAGGTGGTCAATGAAGGTCAAACTGACAAATGTAGATGAACAGTTGAAATTGCATAGTCACCTGAACTGAGGATGTAATCTTTTGCTAGTATTCTCTCATGTTTTTAGACGACATCTGTAAGTTGCTCCCTAATGTCCTCAAGATTGCGAGCTAATCGACACCATTTGTCTGTTCACCGTCTTTCTCTCTCCTTTTTCAGGCTTTTAAGCTCTGGTGGAAAAATGTGTCGTTCATCCAGCACCCACGCTATACAAACCCCATGTACAGAGAGGAAGCAGCGGAACGTGATCGAGGACTTCGATGTTGCG
This sequence comes from Syzygium grande, assembly GCA_024733475.1. Lineage (NCBI taxonomy): Eukaryota > Viridiplantae > Streptophyta > Magnoliopsida > Myrtales > Myrtaceae > Syzygium > Syzygium grande. The sequence goes on from JAMXDD010000001.1 coordinate 32,184,762, forward strand.
AGGCATTTCATCCTGATGGAATGAAAGATTCACCACCTACCGGAACCAATTCGGATAGTTCATCTGGCAAAAGTTGCGTTGATCGATGTTTTGTTTGGAGGGACGCAAAATGGCCCTGGTCTTGATCCTGATTCTTGAATGGAAGCCGGTCACCATCGACAGCTACTAATTATTGGGAGAGACTTGCAAATTGAAAGATGGAGCTGTTACTGTTATCCCTTTTTACTGTTATGGATCTCTTTTTGTATGCGATGGAAATTGCGACACTCCGATGTTTTAAATAACGCAAGCCTTGCAGCTATGCACATCTGATCCGAGAGAGGTTTCTTCGAACAAGCAGCTAGCTACATCTCGACAGGATGAAACTGCCTCCGTTAATTAACCAACTTGAATGAATTGGTGAAATTAGAGCAGTAAGGAGAGTGGATGAGTCGACCCATAAGAATGGTCAGAATGCACGCTGGATATGTGCCGCAGGTTCCGTCGGTTGAATTCCAAATTCGAGAGAACTAAGACTAATCGATACAAACATTGATCTCTCTTTCTGAAGTGCCAAAAGAAAGAAAGGAAGAAGTTTCTGTTTGATCAGCTAGGGAAGATTACTAGAAGAAAAGAAGAAAAGGTCAGAGAGTAGCGCATCTTCAGGAATTGAAGCAAAATCAAGGATCTTTAAGCTTGCGGAGTCGCTTCAACCTACAACAAAAGATTCAACAGCTTTTGTTCCAAAGACTACCTTGTAAGGGTGATCGGTTCCAGGGTGGGTTGGGTCTAGACCTGAAATCAATTCTGTTATAACTGGTTCTTAATTTTTGGAATATGAAATCAACTATGTTTTCCCTGGACCCTGTTTTGGAACCGACCCTGTTTTTTCAATCCGATTTTAGGGTCTACCCGAGAACCTGTTTTTTTTTTGTTCCTTTTTCCGGTTTGATTTTTTTCCAGCAAAATAATATAAGTAACAATGAAACGATTCAAAGTAAAGATAAATAACAAAAAAAAACTATCCGCCAAAAGTAACAATCCCCAAAATGAGCAATTAAAATTACAATTCATCAAAATCAACAATCCAAAAGCACTATGTGGCAAGACATAGTTCAATCACATAAATCTTTAAGAGTCACATTTTCAGGGAATTTGTTCAACTTGTTTAGCTCTTTTTTTTGCGCCATGATGAGAAAACTCCTCACTTCTATTTCCAAATGAGATATCTTGAAAGGAAAATTAAGAGACTTAGCAATAAAGTATTTGCTCTCACTAGAGAAATGTCAATATATCTTATTTGAATCACACAATATTTAATGAATTTTTTAAGGGTCGTCTTTGTTTTCGCTCATAGTTGTGAAACAGATCCCAATATTAAACGGGAAATCAGTTTTAAAACCGTGAAGTAGGGTAACGTGATCTAGGGTTTTTACTTTTTTTTTACATTATCTCAAAACCGGTTCGGGTTGATTTTTACTTGAAACTGGAAATCGACCCGATTCTAACCAGTTCCCAAAAAATGGAACCCATTCCTGGACTGGTTCTTGTTAGAACCGGTTCCTGGACCTCTTTTTCAGGTGGGCCGGTCTAGTTTCCGGATAAACCCAGTCCGGTTGCACACCCCTACGACGTAGGTTTCAACGTCAATAGTGCAGTTTCATGAAAGAAAGATTCCACTTGGAAATCCGGCCAAATAATTCTCGACATAGACCATTCGGGTCTGGCCGACTAATTCTCAACACAGACCATTTGGTTCATGCACCTTCATGGATGTTGATAGAGTAAATTCTTAAACTGTCGTTTCTGAAGACTCGGTTTTTCATGCTGAAGATTCGGAGTAGAACTCCTTTCCACTCTCCTACTCTTTTGGAATTCTCTTTCACTCTTCTGGAGAAAATATTGCATAATGATTGCGTACTTGACGTGGTATGATAAGTCAATTATAGTGATTGTGTGATTTCCATGAGGACCACTTCGACCCAGAAGAACAAGTCTCGCAGGAGAAGGTAAGAGGCGCCAAGATCGGCAATAGACGATTGACGGAAGATACCAAAAGAGGTAAAAGAGAAAAACTAAAGGAAACGTATTCAATCATGACAATAACTACCTAAGATCACGACTTCTTATTTCGTACGAGGGTCTCAAATGGAGAGCACCGTCAACTAAGCGACAGTCAGAAATCTTCTCGCTGAAGTACCATCTTTAAGGTACCAACTCTTGCCGGACTTTGACACGGCAAATTAAGCGCTCACACTGCAGTAGGTTGCACGTGAGCCGACCCGATAGCGAGCTTCGTGTGATCAGGATTTTCATATAAGTTAAACATCCTGCTATCCGATAAACAAGTTTCCAAGTTTCCATTGGATTCTTCAAAGGCCGTCCCTATATTCAGCACCACTACCAAGTATTTTCTCACATTCATGATCCCCAGAAATTATCCACAAAGTGAGACGCGACCTGCCAAGGTAAAATCGACACTATTTTCCTCCAAAACCAGAAAAGTGCCTGGCAGTGGAGAAGGAGATCTCCCCTGACAATTGAATGAGATCAAACACATGCAAGGATTTTCAAATTTGTTTGACATGTACAAATAGTAAGTGCTACAATGCTGATTAGCATACGGAGAAATATCATGACAAGAAGCTATAAGTTCTTCGCTCCGACATACAATCGATCAGATATGACAAATCTCGCAATAAACAAAAACTGATCTTGTAATCTAGTCTATATTGATCCTAACCACCTTTTTAGTCCTCTCATTAGAAGAAGGTGCAGATGTTGCTGCATAATGGGGCACCATTCCGCCAGGCCTAGTTATCTGATCTGCAGATGGAAGCGCCCACCCTCCAGAGCTTGAGCTCCCTTTCTGTGCATCACTGCCACGACCTACATCAGAAACCCACATATGCATTAATACGGAATGAGTCTGTGAATATAGAAAGAACATTACAAAAGCACATGCCTATAGCTCCTTATAGTGTTGCCGTAACACTGATCCAATCAATTAATCATCAACCGCAAGGAAAAAAAAGGGATTCGAAATTAAATCCATGACCAAGAAGGTAGCTCCATCTAACTAAAGGGGATCAGATAAAAGGTCGATCGACATCACCATCTTGCATCAAAGGATACAAGTAAGACTGGGTGTCAAATTATATCATCATCTCCCAAATGTAGAAATCCAGTTGCCATGAAAAAATTGCCCCAAGTATAACGTAAAGATGATAAATCCAATCATACATACAACAGCTGTGTACAGACACACATCTAACAGGAAGAAATGGTAAAGAGCTGGACAGCTTCTATGATGCCACCGAAATTAACTTATTTGCCAGTTCCCCTATTTTAAGAATGTAAATCTAGAAATCAACTAATATCTTGTGCTTTGGGTAATAGCTGTTCATTTCATTATCAACTTAATGACAAACTGAGGGACATGTCATATGGGTAAGGAGAAATTCTTTATACCCAAAGTTTATAAGTCATCAATGTACTCAATAATCGAGAAGCCATGTCAGAAACCCAACTGAGGGCCGACACGTGACCTCCAGGCAACTCAAGATTTTATATTAAACCACTCGCAAGAAAATATATATAACTGAACGCAACCACAAAAAGTGGCCCCACGAAAGCATATCATTGGACACTGGAAATTGCCGAACAAAGTTCTTTACTTCGTACTGTCACCGAAAAGTTGCTTGAAAGTTCTTTACTTCATACATGCTTACTGAACCGTCATCAGGGAGCAAGTACACACCTTCATTGACATAGGTTAAGATAGTAAAAAGTATAACATCTTGTGTAATTGACTAAAGCCTACATAACATGCCCAACATCTAGAGATTCTAGAAGTAATCCATTGTTTCCAGCCAATTAAAGCTTACCCGCTTTCTGCTGCAAATCATAATCATGGCTCCATTCAGGTGATGGCCCATCACCACTACCTTTCCATGCTTCTTCAAAACCAGCAAGTTCATCTGATACATTCCTTCTATTAGTCGTACTCACGTCCATCACATGACAATATTCACACAAAAGGATTAATCAGATCCAAGCGAAGTACCAAAGGATGATCACACTAACCTTTATTCAGATTGTGCAAAGTTTGCACTGTGTCCACCTTGCCATCTGAGCCAAGCTTCCTTGTGACCGAATGACCCTATAGTATCGTCAATTACCGCCAAGAATGAGAGAGAGAAAATTCACCGTTAGCCTCCTAAGGAACAATTTCCTTGCTCCGATCTTAAAAGCTCAGAAATCATTACAGAGAATGGAAAATCATGTCAAAAACTATATAATCAAACGCTTTTCATATAGACTGCTATTACACCAGAACAACCAGCACCATCCATGCCTGATCCCACTAAGTGTCGGGTTGGCACTATCACCGCAGATGGTAATAATGTTTTGCCATCTGATGCTGCCTACGTCTGCCTCTGCAGCTTCTGTTACCAAAGGAACAACAAGTACCCAGACATGACTATACACTGGAGCCTTGGCAGTATATATGAGGCCGTACAGGAGAAACAAATAAGAATGATCCTCTGCAAAATCTTTTTTAAATCATAATGCCTAATTTCTAGCTATTCTAAGTTTGTTCCTCTTTGCCTCTTCAAACCAGAGTATAATGGATGATAAGATGCAAATGATCAATTAGCCAAGCATAAAAACATTGAAATTGCAAAGAGTAAAATGATGTCCTTTATAATTTTCTCAACGAAGTAGTGGAAAGATGACAGAGCACAGACCTTATCATGAATACCACGAGAAATCCTATGTGTTGCTTGACCGGTTGTTGCATCTGCTTCTTTACTTTCCTCAAGCACAACCTGATGCATGAGCACAGCACCAAAGTGATGAAACATTTCAACTGTAAGACTAGGAGAGCACAGGTACCAATGCATTTATTCATTACCCCATCATTGTCAGTTCTTCGAGTTTTTGTGGAAGTGTAGTATGCTCCATCCACACCACCATAGGTGACTTTGCAACTCTGTACACTGAAACTTCGACCCTGATTATTCTTCTCACCAACCCTGCTCCTGTCACTCCTGTAAATAACATTGCTCCTGTTCTCTGCTACCCAAACCATATTATAGGGAAACAGTGATTAACTCAAACAAACATGTTTAATGAAACCCAGAATAAAACTGTGCATATACAGCAGAGATATTATTGTTGTACCATGAGCATCATCATCTGGGTGCTCAACAGACGGTGCTCCGATAAATGCATTATGCCTTTGATGCCCATCATTACCATTTGTCTCGTGATTTGTATCTTCTTTATTTTCAGCACCTCCTTCATCATCAGAGTTCAGTTCTTCAATGACAAGCCCCTTAGAATTATTGGAGGATGGAGTATCATCAATTGGATAGCCAGGACCAAACACACCAGTATTGAACATGCTACCAAAAGGACGTGTGAAAAATGGATCCGCAAATGGATCTCTTCCACCAAAAAGGGTAGGAAAACTGCCAAACCCCCGGAAACTGCTAAAAGGGTCACCCATGTTGAAGAAATCTTCCCTTCCCTGTCTTCCCCTCTGCATTATCAAGATGCAGAATCTCCTAGAAGAAACAAACAAATTTCACTTTGGTGAATGTCATGGATCTTCAGCATAGACCTAGAAGTATGGAGCTAAAAGAAGAGTAGAAACAAGAAGAAATTTGTTCTTGAATGTAACTTCAACAAGAAGTACTGATTGTTCAAGTATTTTGTCCGGGGAACACAAAATAAAAAATCTTGGGTATGAGTTGACTTAAAGATAACATGTTACATCACAAAGAAAAACTCAGTGTGTAAGTGGAACAGAGAAGAACAGCAGAAGAATAGCAGGAGTAAGCGAGGAAGACAAATCATCATATAGAAAATGCATGAATCTTCTTTTAACATGAATTCTCACACTCAGGCAGTTTCTAATGGACATTTTTTCCATATGGCAGCTCACGACATTTGACAAACTCCAACATTCAAACATACTCCTTGCTACTCGGGCTTTCCACACTACAACAAATGAGGGGGTGTTTTTGTTATTCTCTAGTCCCTTCATATTCTTGCAGCAATCTAAAGAAGAATACAGTAAAGTGCAAAAAGCCGACTCCCACTAGAACTTCTTTTGGACCAAAATAGAAGAAAGAATACATCATATTGATAATTGGCTCTAGACAGTTTGACGCGCGAAGCCTTCTCCAGAGTAAAGACAGCCGACAGCAGCAACACGAATTAACCATGAATAAATTGCGCTTCAAAGGTTTTGAGCGGAAAGAAACCGTCCCTAGTGCCCACATATTGAGGAGACAAAAGCAAAACTCCATAACCTCAGCCAAGACAACGATCCATCCATACAAACTCGACAAAACACTCTTTGCTGAACACCATACGACCACATGAAATTACAGAGCGTAGCTACCTAATTCCTCTTTCAATCTGTCCAAGATACACACTCATCCGCCCTGCAGCTATTCTAGTTTCGATCTCCGGACATACTCCACACAGTTTCCCACGCCATTCACGTAAGAGAAACACGAATAACAACACGCACCAACCCACGACCGCCCACGCAATCCCAAACAAAAGACACAGTCGGTCACACACCCCGCGCGAAACTTCACCAAAGTAAAAGGAAACTCCTTAAACATCCCTCGTTCGGTCCGGCAGCCATCAGCGCGCGCAAACTCCACAGACATCTCGAATCTTTCCGCCAAGAAAACAAGGAAGAAAGAAAACCGCAGACGATCGTATACTACAAAGTCTTGACGAGCTTCGATCACCGTTCAGACCGCGGCGCCCGCTCGTCGATCGCCGCCGCCGCCGCAACGGGCGGAGACGGAAGCCGTTCCGGCGATCGAGAGAGAGAGAGCAGGCGACGAAGAACCGAGGATCGATCGATCGATCGGTCGTTACCTTCTCCTCCTTCCTCTTCTCCTCCTCCTTCTTCCAGAGCGAGAGCCACTGAATAGTCTGATGGTGGAGGCATTTGAAGGTGGGGTTTATATATACATACGTACGTTCTCTCGTGAAAGCTAGAGAACCTTCTGGTTTCCTCATTTTCCTTAATATTTTATAAATAATAATATTAATAATAATAATAATTATACCAATGAATAGAGACTTCTCGCAAACCCTGAAGATCTCATTTTTCAACGGTTCGATTACTGTTTTTCCTGCGAATTGTAGGAAAATCCTTAGTCTTGTCGCGAAATTTGGTACCATTTGCCTAAAGGGTTTTCGAATTCCAGTGGAGTCCGGCGTACTCCGTCGCCGGATTCCGGCAATCCCCGTCGTCCGGCAGAAAACCGGCGACAAAGTTCGAGAATGACAAGGCTTCGATTGTCTACAGCCTCCATGTGATGTGCAGGCTGCTGAGATGGATCAAGAAAGTGACGGGAACTTAAAAGCTTGATCAATGACTGTAGAGCGAAAATTAAGAACTCGCTATCCGGGAAAGAGAAGATCCTATCTCGGGCGGGAAATTCCGATGTTGCGGTGCCGCTAGACGAGGGGACGGCACACTGCATACTGCTTGCCTCGACAAGCTTTTGATCTATGGAAAACCTGATACCGTCTCTCGGCCGGCTAATTTCTTGCCATTGTTCTTGCCAAGTAGGAAGAAAGGAAGGACAAAGAAGCCGGGAATCAAAATGTGACTTCTACAAATTCTGGACATGTAAGCTCTTATCTACATCCGCAGCATACAGGTACATTCAACTTCAAAGACGAATGTGTTAAAAATTGATCGAGGGCAAATTTTCACAATATCCGATATTACACTTGCCTAAGTTAAAATAATGCATATGTTACATCGCAGCCCAAGACCATGGAAACAGAACTTGGAGATCGGTGATCACCTCGTCGAATCTCTCTCTTTCTCTCTCTCTCTCTCTCTGACGGAGCTATTTCTACAAGGAGAGCCACGGTGGTATCAGCACAAAGGAAGCCCCGAGTAAGGTGCATCAGTAAATAACAAACAGTTAGTGGCAGGGCCTCCGTGTACATCGGGTCAATAGGTCAACCTCTCTGAGAACGCGCAGCAAGTTCTCCTCAGAACTCTTCGCTGTCGAAACCGGGCCTCGACGGATATTCGAGACCCTGAAGCGCTGGTATCCGCCTCATGTCCTCTTCTGAATAAGATGGAATGAACCAGTAGAGTCTATGCGTCCCGAATACCTAAAGCACCAAAAGCACAAGTAAAGTTCGGTTAAGGAAAGCCTCGAAAAAAGATCAAGAAGTTCAACAGTGGCACAAATTCTTCCAATAAACCATGTTGCAACACCCACTAATAGTCCATTATCTTTTGTTATCAGAGAAAGAGCTGTCTTTTATCAGGGTCGAAGATTCAAAAAGAAAAAAATAACGACACTTTAAATAGTTCTGAGCTTTAAGGCGCCAGCTAACTTAACAAGTCCTTCAACGGAGATATCAAGAACTAGGATCCATATCCTGCCATTATCTGGCTTTGGGATGGATAGGTAAATCTTTGCTAATTTAGATCATTTATCGGCGGAAAGCAGTAATAATCCATTATGTCGATGCCCAAAATAAACTGGGCAATGAAATGCCCTTTATTGACTATCTGAGACTGCTCAAAACAGAAGGATCAATTTACCAGTCAAGCTCCTAAAAATGAAGATAGAGCAACCCCCAACACCAGATCCAATAAATGCATGACTCACGAATGCCGTCAAAGGTTGAGCAAACATGCCCATAAATATTAGCAAAACATGTTAGGCTCGGAAGAATCCAGACACCATGAGGAGGGACGACTAACATGTAGAGGCCACAAATAAAAGCCACAGATCAGTTTCTTATTGGTCAGCCAGCCACCAAGCCCCTAACGGTTTTCTAGCTAATAGCTGCATAGTTTTCAAACATAACTTGGATTTCTCTTCCCCGAATATGCGACTTTTAGCTCTCACAAATATCATAAGCAGAGAAAACAAAGAGACGCACTCTAATAATACTATAAAACTAAGAATCCTGGTAATTTCCAGTCTGGAAGATCACACTCCACTACCAGTCTTAAGCAACAGGTTCAAGAAGAGCAAGTATTACAATGACACTAACTGAAGTGTAATACCTGTTCAAAATTCTTTCTCCGTCCAAGATCATAACGCCATTTTGGAGAGGTCTTCTTTTCATATGCCTGACCACAGGCAAATGCAATTAACAAGCAGAAGAAAGATCCTCATTTACCACTAACAGTATCTCTACTCAAGAAAAAAGGCCATGCAAATAGGGAAGTAGATTGCCAACCTTACTTTCTGTTGTAACGCAAAATGGGACAGTGGATCAAAATCTTGCAAGTGATAGGGGACAGTGCTCGACAAACTAAGAAGGATTACGGGTGAGCAAAAGAACCGGGAACCGCTTGGACCGCCCGGAACTGGACTGGAACCGGTCCGGTTCCCGATTCCAAGTGTGGAACCGCCCACTCACCCACCCGGACCGGACTGGTAATACAATAATAACATATAATATAATATATTATATTTATATAATTTTTAATTAAAAAAATCCTAAATCCCTAAACTAAACCTAACTTACTTGACACTCATAAGCTCACACTGAGCCGAGAAACACTTCTTTTGCTTTCGCCTCACGCTCACTCTCACTCTCTCACTCTTTTTAGTCGATGCTCACCTTACCATCTCCGACTCTCCGTCCTTGGCTGGTGGGACTGATTTCTGGTTCCAATTTTTCGGAACTGTTCCCTAGTGGGCGGTTCCCGGTTCGAGGATGGGAACCGCCCACCTGGACCATGCTCACCCCTAAGAAGGAACCTCAAATTTCCAACTTATTGTTTTCAACTGTTTTAGGTAGCGTGTACTCTAACTAAATAGAATCACCAGAAAAAGAAAAATTGGCGTGATAATTATAAAATCACAAAAACTCAGGTTCTACGAAAAGTAACCAATGAAACCATCTAATGCAGCTGCGTAAGTTTTTTGACCAGAAGATAGGCTTAAGCAAAAGAGCATACCTCTATTGTCGTCGTGTTAGCAGCAACCAAGGAAATGTGCATGACCAGGAACCCCAGGACACTCAATGCGAAAGCCAAATTGAGGACTATAAAAAAGCACGCAAATTGCACCAACATTAAATAACTACCTTGTTTATGCGGTGCTCAAGATAAAACATCAGAAACTGAAATAGATTATTTAAACCTTACCGGAAGGCAAGAAAAGTTGTTGCAAGTGTTCCAGGTGTTCCAGGTATCTCTCCATCACTAAAGAATGCAATGAAGTGCGGGAGTAATGATAAAGTAACTACACTTGTCTCCAGAAATGTATAGAACTGCATTAAAGACATTTTCCATTTTCATATGCAAAGCAGAAATTAGCGAAAATAGAGAACTATATTGAGAAACAATATCATCGTACATGCTATAGTAAGCATCCTATGGACAAATGCTAACGGCCATCATGACCACACTTGGCCAGCATAAGGATAGGTAAGTTCATCAAGATATCTAAACAACCACAACAGTGCATTTCATCATCTCATATGCTTCCCAAGATTTTTGAGTGAACAGAACATCCATGCATTCAATTGGCTGATGTACACAACTCATCATACATTTTTGCTTCGACAAACTCTAAAAGATAGATAATGTATATTGTCCTCGCCTATAAGCATTATCAACCTAGACTATGAAGTAGCACGGATGTCTACAATTAAAACATCAAAGACATGGACAATGGCAAGAACTCACATTTTGCGGGTTATAGGAAAATAAATGACATAAAAGCTGAGTGAACGAGTTCATGATTGGCATAGAAAAAGTAATCTGATGTATCGGGGTGATCGTGTTTGATTCATCTACAATGATTCATATTTGTGAGGATAAATGCAGATGCTGTGCAAAATATCAACCACAATGACCTAGGTGTTTGTTTTAAAGCAAAAAACAGCAAAGAGAAATCCCTTAGTGCTGAGGATCAAAAGAATACCACAGTGAAATGGTCTCCTGGAAGACACAGTCAGATCATTGAGAGTTAAAGGTTTGTTGATTAGAAGAACATGCAAGGTTTTTATTTTATGTTGGCTTTCTATTCTAATATCTGCTTTGACTAGAGGAGCTTAGTATGATACAAACAAATATATTTAGTAACAAGTGCAAAGACAACTAGTTTAACAGCTGATTTAACTGAAATATATATTTAAGTGTCTTCGAACCCCCAATTCGACGGATTAAGCTAAAGAATTATAAGGCCAGCTATATACTTTCGTACCGACATACTCTGTGTCTTGGTTTGCATTCCAGAAGAATGCAAAAAAAGAAACAGGAAAGGCAGAATGTAGAAGAACATGGATATCGTGATATGATGGAAAAGGCAACTTCGTTTCTCAAAAAATCATCGGACAGCCAGGCCATCAAAGAGGCAGTAACTTACCAAGAAAAGCAGAAAGTATTTATAATTCAAAGCACCAACACAGTTAACCACCCACACGCAGTGATGATCCATCTTAAGTACACACCTTCCACCTACAAAAACCCACAGCTTAAGTTTTCCACAGGGAAAGCTTGCTTGAAACAGAAAAAAATATTGGATGATGTGGAAACACTGACAAACAGAACAATGATGGCATCTTGGCGGTTTTGGCTGGTTGCACTTCCGACAGAAGCGTATTCTCCTGTGAGATAGATCAGACTGCAAAATGCTGAAGTCCGAACCATTCAATGGGTCGCTCTCTCCTCTCTCCTCATCAACAGAAGGCCTCCAATTGGGTGGCACACTCCCGGGGTCCGTCAACACGACTGAAAAGTAACTCCAGAGCAGCATCACCAACTGTACAACGCAAAGCCTTACCATTCTGAGTATGTATTTCTTTGGGTCCATTTACCCATCATATTAACTCAACATGAAACTCAAACCCACAGCTCGAAAGATTCTTAAAAAAGATCCAACAGCTCCTATTATTCAGTCAAACAAGTGATGGCTAGAATAGAAATGCATCTAACTATTGTAGGAAACCATGCTTTCCAAGCTGCGCATGCCCATAATATCAGATGTCCAAAGAAAAGCCAAATGGTTTTCTCAAAGTAGATACTAGAATTCCTGACGGGCATTAGCCATATCCCTATCATTTAATGAATGGGCTGAAACAAAATAAGCAAACATGCTCTCATGACACGTTATTTTCCACGGCATTGAAGACAGGTATCAGAAATTGTCTCGATCAACCAAAAAGCCACAACATGAGGGCACCCACAAATTCCCAAGATCTCACAAGCATCATAATTATCAACCCATCAACCAAAACACAAAAAAATCCCAAAAGTTTCTACCGACCCATCAACCGCAACAGAACAAGAAAAAAAAAATGGAATGACAGAAGCAGGGTCCAAATTTTGCAAATTTCAGATAAAGTTTAGCTGAGTGGCACATAGTAAGGAGCTAGCTAACTGACCAGGCAGTGAAACAAGATCAAGACACCAAGAGCAACGAAGGAGTCGAGCCCGCCCTCGTACAAGCTCGGACCGTAATTGGTCAAGACGACGGCATAGTAGGTGACGCCGACGACCCCCAAGACGAGCAGGATCATGATCGAGCCGAGACCGCGGAGCGCCGTGCAGAATTTGAACACGTTCCAAGCCATCACAGCACCAGATCTGTACATACTACCGCTCCCACACAAAGACTGGCAAACAACAAAATCAAGACTTGAGGGAAACCCAAAAGAAAAAAAATCCTCTCTTTCCTCTGTTTCCGAGCTCAAATATGCTAACCACAGCGAGAGAAGGGCAAGCAGTGACAATGGTGAAAAGGGAATGAAAGAGAACCAGATGGGTCCTTCTGTGCTTCAGTCTTGGGGGGTTTTAGGTGGGGATTTTGCAAGAGAAAGAGAGAGAGAGAGACAGAGGCCAGCTACACAGGAGAGAAATGGGGTTTGCAGTTTGCACTGCTTCTCTCCTCAAGTTGGAAAAAAACAAAAAACCAGGGGAATGTTCTTTTCTCCTTCGCTACAGAATCACAGCAGACATTGCATAGCTGAGATTAAGATAAGATTAGTGGAGATCTAAGGTCAATGGGGCATGGAGATTTCTAACCCAGGAAGGTCCGGAGGGATAGCTGTTTTTGATAATTGACGGTTTCCAATGGTGGAGTTTCCTGGGGAAGGCTCATTCGTTTCGTCGGTCTTCAATCTAGAAGGGTGTTATTCCTCTCGCCACCCACATCTCTCCTACAGGAGGAGCACATGATTACAACAAAGGAAATAGGACATGTTTGGTATTTTTCTGTGATATCACCATGATAGCTTTCACATTTTCAGTTGTGTTAGTAACTTCATAATGATAGATTTCACGTTTTTCCCTCCATTCACTTTCTACAAGATAGTTCCTTTATGTTAAATTAGTAAAATTCTCAATAATCGAAATCTTGTTCCTTGATAGGTATAAATACAAACATCTGTAGATAAACTAATATCGTTGCTAAATCTCTTTATGAAAGCACTTACATGTAAAATAATAGGAATATCGATTTTTATACAAGTCTAAATGAGATTGTCATTATACCATTATAGAGATCATAGTTAAATTTTATTTAAATGGAGTTATCGTAATATTTATAAGACCAAAAATGTAATTAAATCACATAAAAAAATCATATATTTTTTATTTGTTTTATAAAAAGTATTGAAATGAAAGATATTATAAAAGCTAAACAGTATTGTAATTATGAAAACTTGTGAATAGTATTGAATGATCGGTTTTGGATCTGTGGAAAGTTGATGGACTAAATTATAAAAATTGAAAATTTAGAGACTACATATAACATTTGGGGATAAATTCAAAGATCACGTTGAACGAATTAAATATTTAATGATGACATTGGACGAAAGTTTGACACTATATCATTTCCCCAAATTGCCACGTGACAATTGCATTTCAAAATTTTCCATAAAGAGAAAAAATTACACCACTCCTTTTGCCAAGCTTTAGCTAACTTTGCCTCTCTCACTCCCTTTCTTCTTTGATCAACGACCATCGCTGCCTTCTTCTCTCTCGTTCTCTGCGCATCGGCCCTCGTCGATGGAATGACGGCATCAGATCTTACCACTAAGATATAAATCCCTCTTGCCATGGAGGCATCTTTCCAAAATTGGGTCACCTTCAGGCCTGGCGTGAAGATTTGGAGGCGTCTTGATCATGGACAAGAGTTGTCGTGATGATGAAGCCTCCGCGCATACTCGCGCACATATGCATGGACAAAAAGAGAGAGATGCATGTCGAATATAGGTGAAGAAAATATTCATCGATTTCATAATACCGCGTGATGACGCGCTACCATTTATCTGTTTCGCGCCTAATTACTGGGGTTGACATGAGAATTGATGGAAAAAAAAAACAAAAACAAACTTTGTTCATTTTTCTTGTTGCATGTTAAATTTGGGCCCTACTATTATGAAAAAAAAATCCAAACTTTAAAATTTATTTTTTGCCATTTAAAGGAAAAGAACTAGAAAACCAAGAGCGCTTGCTTATTTCTTCAGAAGTCCTTGGCAGGCTAGCTTCATTCCCGGTAGGTGAACGCACGATAATGTTGTGATAGAAGTTACTCATACGATGCAACACAACAAAGCGAAGAAAGGTTCTTTTGCTGCTAAAATCGATCTTGAATCACAAATGAATTTTGCATCGCCACTGCTTCTACCACTATCGTTGGGAATGGTGGCATGCTATATCCTACCTCGCCGAGTAGCGGATTAAAGTGTAACATATGGGCCCATAAACTCAGCCCATTTAGAAGCCGAAGCCCATTATTTGTTAGCCTTAGCCCGTGTAAATTAAGAGAGTCTTCTCCTTCCTCCAAGCAAGCTTCGTGAATGACAAAGAAATAAGAGGAATGAGCGGACAAAACAAGGAAATTGAAGAAGGGCTCATTTGTGAAGAAGGGAAAAGGGGAAAGAGAGGAGAGAGAGGGAAATTTTCGCATGTAGCTATTTCGGACGTCCTGACAAGCCAAATTAACTCCAAATTGCAAAGTATTCAAGCCTATTATTCGTATAATCGGAGTAATTTTGAAGTTAGGTCATAAATTTGGATTTCTGTAAATTTTGAGCTACGAAATCCGATTTTGGAGTTACTAATTTGTAGATTCATATGGAAATGATGGTTTAAAGCATTGTGGAGCTTTAGGGTTTGACGAAAATTTATTCTAAAGTACGGTTTGATCAGAACAAACTTCTAAAGTTTTGCGTGCAAGTTACACGTAACGGACAATAAACAAGAGAGACAAAAATGACCATTTGTTATAAATGAGTTTCTTCGTTAGCATGCAGAAGTTGTTTTAGTGATGATTAAACGTAGTTAGTTAAGTTGTTTGTCAGAGTAGTGTATTACCCAGATTTTGATATGGTTTTTTTATAAATTGATAGCAATACAAGTGCGTCGACTTGAGTAACCTTCATAAGTTGATTTTAGGCTTTTCTAAGTGGGTGGTGCTATATCTTAATTGAGTTTGTGAACTCATATTACGAAAGTGATATGGATTAGGTATACTATGAGTTATAAAATATCATTTTTATTTAATAGAATCCAGATTGGCCATTTACTACCATTTTGTCTATTTGAAATGGAAAAATTATTGTTAATAACAATTTGAGTTGATTGCCTGTAAATAGTTTATGAAACCTTCTATGAAAGAATCACTGAAAGTTCACGATTTATAAACATGCTTTATGAAAGGTACTTTGATATATGTGTGTATATTGAATCGTGATAGGTTATATGATTTGATTGGTAAACTTGAGTTTTGAAATGATTTCTAATTTGGGTTGTGAGTTATTGGAGATTGAGGTTGGTGGATTATGCTCATGTCTCTGTATTTAGACACCTATTGAGAGGTAAGTATGCATACTATTTCATAACATCCTTTTGGGCCAAACTCCCAGCTGATATAGGTGGAGACTAGCCAATGGGTACACTTGGCCGCCTTCATCACGGGCATTAAGTGTGGCCATAGTTAAATATTGAGTATTAGATTAGTCAAGTGGACTATTGACGTTTGATTTGATAGAGATTAATCATTGGAATGGATCATTATTGGTTGATTGGTTATTATTCATTATTACTATGATATGTAAAGAGTTATGATGCCGTTTTATAAATGTGCATATTGGATGCTTGATCAAATTAGAAGAAATGCATTAGTCATTGGGCTGTGGTTGCTCATTCCATTCTTCTTATCATGTTTTCCAGATCTCTCAGTTAGCATCAAGTAGGACGAGAGCTTATGGTGAGAAGCATTTGGTATTGAATTTTGGGTATGCGTTGGAAATGTATACATACTTTATTGGGTTTAGGAACTCTGATACGTTGAATTGAGTTTAAGGTTGTGTCCTTTAGGTAGAGAGAAAGATGGCCATGTCATTACCCATATTCAGGTGTGTGACATAAAGCAAGGTGATCCCATTCACCCTTCGCTGTTTATCCATTGTATGAAAATATTTAGTTATCTGATTGAAGAGGAACGTTGCAACCCGTGAAGGTCTTAACTGGGGGGCTTGGCTTTCTCGCATTTATTCTTTACAGACGACATGTTTCTGTTTGGTGAGGCTACTGAGGCCGGTTGTCAATTGGTAGTGGACACCCTTTAAGTCTTTCTGTGAGGATTCTGGGCAAAAGGCAAAATTTTTGGCAAATCCAAAGTCTTCTTTGCCGGAGAATTGAACTTTGATGATTGTGATGGACTTTCTGGTATTCTCGGTATTGCTGCTTATGACAATCTCGGCAGAAGGCTTGGGTTGTCTTGTTATTGCTACTTAGGATTTCCTTTCCATACAGATGGTGTTAGTGCTCGTCGTTTCAGGTTCATCATTGAAAAGGCTCGGATTAATCTCACTAGTTGGAAAGTAGGTATTTTATTTCCTAAAGGTAAAGCTGCACTTGACAACTGACCAGAGTTTGGTTCTTTAGGGGATCTAGTAGTTGGGCCTTGGCGTGTTAGCGATCTGAAGTCGAAAGTGAGGACTTGTTGGATTTCTACGGGAGTATGGGACTTCGCCAAACTCTCTTATCCTTTTCCTAACGAGATTCTGAATGTGAAACGGGCAGTCCCAACTCCCAATTGGAAGAGGGGCAAGGGATGCATTCTGAATTCAGTTGGAGTTTCTCTAGGGACGGGCGCTTTACTTTGAAGGATGCTTATCATTTGGCTGTAGGTTTGGATCCTTGGAGAAAGCTGGAAGAAGATTGGACTTGGGCGTGGAAAGTGGGTGCTGTTCCTCGCATTCGGTTTTTCAGTTGGTGAATGTCTCATGATAGCATTGCCACGGGATCCACTTTGGCGAGAAGAGACATGAATGGTAAGCACTATCTGTCCTCAGGACGCGTCTGCCCAAAAGAGTAGGGAAGCGATAGGAGCATAGGAATAGAGCTGTTCATCATTGGAATCCACCTCCACAAAGGTTGCCACAAGCTCGATGCTGATGGTTCGCGGTTGTAGGATCAATAGGTGCTCGTGCGCGAAGCGTATTGCGTGATGATCAAGGACCCTAGGTAGCGCCGGAGCGGGCTTTCCTTGCTCTGTACACCACGCTTCAGCAGTTGCTGGTGAAGTTTCCGCCTCGGGTCTTTAGTTACTTGAAGTAGAAACAGATGCTATGTGAGTTTTTTTTTTAATACGGACGTACAAATGCTAATCGCTGATTGCAGGGATCTAATGCAGCTGTTGGGTCAGTGTAGAATCACCCAAATCTTCAGAGGAAGCGAACCAGTATGCAGATCAAATGGCAATTATGGGTGAAAACGAAAGGACGACAGCACAAAAGAGACAAAGGAGAAGTAGCTTTGCTCCATCAGATCACAGGAAGGAGAGTCAACATGCATTAATTAACATAATGATGCCTATTGGATGCAACAGTTTTCGAGTCTTACAACCTCAGCCGGGTGAGGATAAGATCGGGTAAACGATCGAAACCTGTCACGCATAGTCCAGATAGAAAGTTCAAAGAAGTTGAAAAATAGGGTTTCATCGTGCACGGTCCCTTTCGTCGGATTGGTACTGATCACCAACCCCAACGACATTCGATAAGGACCCTGAAAGAGAAATGTGGAAACCTCCTCTCACGTCCAAAGGTACCACAACGGTCCTTTTCGGGCACGCAATAAGAATAAAATCATACGAGAAAATATTGCATACAATAATTATATCACGACAGTTACGTACAAGTTGACTCATCGTGTCATATGTGGCAAATCATGAATAATCTTGCTAGCGTGAATTCATTGTTAATATTATGGATTTGGTTTTTTTTTAGGTTAATATCACAAAAAATTTAAAACTAATATATTTATAATAAATTTATCTAAAATTAATTTTTTGATCACCAAAAATTTTAAACCGGTATACCTGTCACAATTTTACCAAAAACTAATTTATCGACCACAAAAAATCTCAAACCGGTACATTTGTGACAAATTTACCTTTCGTTAGTTTCCGTTAAATTGAATTAATGCAAAAAAAAAATCACAAATTAGTACACCTATGATAAATAGAGGGTAAAGCCCAAAACTGGTATATCCTTTAACTACCTCATGTCATTTAATAAAATAATTTAGCAGTAAAATTTAA
This sequence comes from Syzygium grande, assembly GCA_024733475.1. Classification (NCBI taxonomy): domain Eukaryota; kingdom Viridiplantae; phylum Streptophyta; class Magnoliopsida; order Myrtales; family Myrtaceae; genus Syzygium; species Syzygium grande. The sequence continues at coordinate 32,203,325 of JAMXDD010000001.1, forward strand.
TGGAAACTAACGCAAGGTAAAATTATTATAAGTGTACCAGTTTGGGATTTTTGACGGCAAATTTATACCGCTTAATTGGGTGAACATATTCCATAAAATGAATGGCATTATCGGTATTATAAAGTATTGCGACATCTTCAATGGCCACGATTCTATATCCTTAAAGCATTTTAATGTATTGGGTTATTATTGCATTTATCTTCGATCGATGAATTGATTTTCACAAAGAAATATTAAGATCTTGCCATGTATTTGTTATGATCCCGACATTCCGTAGAAAAAAATAATCACGGTATTTGTGGCCAAATTGTAACACTTTCGTTCAACTATTGATTGATGATAGAGTAAAAACTTGAATAAAATGACGGTTTCATTGAATTGTATGAAGTCAAAAGATCTATAAACATTGTCACACAGACCATTTTTTCCTCAAAAAGTTTCAGTTATTTAGATTGGTGCCAACATTATACATATATCATGTTATTTAACACCCTCTTGTGTGTGAATTGGGACTTACATTGGAATTATGAGATATGCACATAATCATATCAAACGAATTAGCAACAATCAAAAAACATACAGAATACGGGAGGGAGTCGAAGCATCCTACCTCAAGACTTGTGCTTTGATATCATGTTGAACAAGTAGTTTTTTTTTTTTGCCAAAGAGCGTAAGATGTTAGAATACGAACCAACAATGTAAGTATAACATATTAACCAACATATATCTAGCATGGCGTCGCACCACTGAGTGTGGTAGCCTAGTAATAAATGAGTCATCTTGTCTTTAACAATGTCATGAATTAGAGTTATTGCGAATCTCGGGCCAACTTGTATCTTACGCATTGGTAACCTCATGTTGTGACAGATTGGTGTAGGATTGCGGTGACGGAAGGTAGAAAAGTAGATCGAGTACTTACGATTCAAATCGGAAGATAACTTTCAGCGAGGAAGATGCTTTGGTTGCCACTCTTTTTATTTCCCTTCTGAAAAAGACAAAAGTGAAGTAGGCGGCGTTGCATCAGTCTTAAGTGAGAAGCGCGCACACCGTGCGGCCCAAAACATCAAGGTCACTCAAAATAGTTTGGTGCTTTCTGCAACTGAAAGCTTCTCACTTCTCCAAGCTATGGAGGGCAACAAAGGCACAGTGTGTGTGACCGGTGGTACTGGCTTCATAGCTTCATGGCTCATCATGAGGCTCCTTGAACACGGTTACTCGGTCCGGACCACCGTCAGACCAGACCCGGGTAAGCCCCTGTTTTTTCCTGCTCGAACATGGAAATTCATTCTTGCCATGAGTTCCGATCAAGTTTATAGTCTGAGACTGATGTTTTGAACTGTCTATGTTGTCGACAGTCCAATATGCTCTATTCTTTTGGTGCTTGCACATTTGTTGGCAATACTAAGCTTAGCTTTCTTGATCGAAGATTTTTCATATAGATTAAGTGTATGGGACTGCTTATGTGTTTCGACCAGTCTGTGTAAGTGGAAAACAACCCCTTTTTGCTGCCTTTTCAAGCATGAGAAAGCGTAAGATGAACTAAAGATGGGTTGAATTAATGGCAATTGAATCGGTTAATGATGATCTGGTTTCTCTTATATGATTGAGATGCACGGTTACCATATGCCGAGGTGGCCAAAATGAAATCTCTTGCTCTTGTTCTACATCTAAACTCACTCACTCCCTCTCGAATCAGCTATTCTTGCAGTACATGTTGCTAAGTTTGAGGGTGTAATTCGGAGTAATTCTTGAATGAGTCATGTTAGTTAATTATTCTGGACCGCTTTCTCCGATTAACCTCACACATCAATTTCCCATTGAATGTTTGAGCTTTTGTTCGGAATGCGATTGACCGATTTGTTTAGATCAGATGGCAGCAGAGACATCAGCTTCTTGAAAAATCTACCGGGCGCATCAGAAAGGCTCCAAATCATCACCGCCGACCTCGGCGACCCCGAGAGTTTCAGCCCAGCCATTGCTGGCTGTGTCGGGGTCTTCCACGTCGCCACCCCGGTGGACTTCGAGGACAGAGAGCCAGAGCCAGTCGTCACCAAAAGATCCATCGATGGAGCGCTAGGCATCCTGAGGGCCTGCCTGAACTGCAAGACCGTGAAGCGGGTCGTGTACACTTCGAGCGTGGCCGCAGTTCAACTCAACAACTCCGGGGCCGATATACTGGATGAGGACTCCTGGAGCGATGCCGAGTCCATCCGAGAAATGACGATGTTTGGAGCTTCGTACGCGATCTCGAAGACGTTGACCGAGAAGGCGGTTCTTGAGTTCGGAGAGCAGCACGGACTGGAAGTGGTGACGGTGGCTCCCTCGTTTGTTCACGGGCCCTTCATTTGCCCCAAGTTCGCCGGATCCGTCCGAATTTCACTGGCTTTGGTATTAGGTAATGTGATGCACGAAAAAATATCACATGATAAATATAGATCATGTAAGTCAAGTCTATTTGGACCGTTGATTATGTGAGATTCACGGAGGGACTCATATAAGCTATGGTTCAGATAAAATTGATCTACATGATCGGGAAAATTTTCCAATTGGGAAAATTTTCCAAAAAATCCTAAACCTACCAGATTTAGTCCTAAATTTTTAATTTTTCCAATTGAATTCTAAACATTTTCACATTTTGCTAATTGAGTCCATCCAAATTAATTTTGGTCTAAAATTGCTGACGTGGACGTCGACCGTCCCATGTGACATGGCCGTCGGCCGTCCCATGTGATATGGCTGGTGCTGACGGGGGCAATTTTTAATAATAATTTAATATTTTTTGAATTTTTATTAGTTCTTTTTTTTTTCTTTTCTTTTTTTCTACACCTCTGGTTGGCGAGGTTGCCGGCCAGCTGGCCGACCATCGCTGGATATGGGCGAGGGCCTCACCGGCCACAGGCAAGGACCGCGACGCCCTCACCTAGTTTGGCCTAGGGGTTCACAACCCTCGTCGGCAATAGGCGAGGGCCGTGATCCCCTCACTTGTGGCTGGTGAGGACTCTTCGCCTTCAACACCATTGAAGACAAACTCATTGTTAAACTCATCATTTTTTTACACCTCTAGCTGGCAAGGTCGTTGGCCGACCATAATTTGACAACGTTTCTCTGTTCAATGTCTAAGTATATGGACAAAGGAAGATTAGACTATAATCTGTCCATTCATATGCTTATCTTCATCTCGATGATGCAAACAATCTTAAATCTTAGATTGACTGGGTTCGAAATTAACAGGGAACGAGAATGCGTACTGTCTTCTTCTCAAAGTATCTCTCGTCCATGTGGACGACGTGGCGAGAGCACACATCTTCCTCTTCGAGCACCCCGACGCCAAGGGGCGGTACATATGTTCCTCGGCCACGATGACAATCGAAGAGATGTCCAAGTTTCTTTCCGAAAGATACCCGGAATTTCAGATACCCTCACCGGAGTAAGTCCTGTTATATCCCAGTTCATGATCTGACAGATCTTTTATTTCTGTTCTTGGACCGAGAGCAAAGTTTTTCATTTCTTTGTAGGTCCTTGAAGGAAGTGAAAGGCCCCAGATTCACCAGCCTTTCGTCGAAAAAGCTGTTGGACGCCGGATTCGAGTATAAGTATGGGATCGAGGACATGTTTGCCGGAGCCATCCAATGCTGCAAAGAAAAGGGGTATCTCTAGATCAATTGAAGCTGTTCCATGCATATGACACAATTCGGTACATCAGGCCGATCGTTGTAATGTTCAAAGTACTAAAACTATGCAAAATGCAGAAAGAACAGATAAACATGTCGAGACAACGCGTACCGTGTATCTTGCACGGCTAGTGACAACTGATGTACGAGATATTAAACCACATGAATAATCTTGGAACTGTATGTTTCTGTTCTTTTGTATTTGGCATTGCAGTATTGAGAGCATAAGCATTTTATAGCATAGATCGCCATATATGCTCGTTTGGGTTTCTGAAGCTTAATGCGCCACCTGTGTTGCCATGTACTCTCAGACTGGATTATAGAATGAGATGATGAACTGTAAGTGGGTCACTTATAATAATAAAAATTAATATTCGCAAGTAGTTAACCAAATCAATTTAGATTTTCAAATAGTAATATTCGCAAGTAGCTTCCATTTTCTGCTTCGGGATCTTCTTGGACACACCAGGAATGGAGACTCGCTGTGCTTCAATGCCGTGCCTCTTGGTCGGACCCCAAGGGAGCGCCGGTGGCGACGGCAGGGGTAGAAGGTGCGGACTCAAAGTTGTTGGAGGAGGTGGTAGCGGCAGCGGAGGAGATGGATTTCTGGAGGGCTTTGGTAAGGGTCTCAGTGTCGCCAGAGTAGGCCTTAGTGAAGTAGGTGTGGATGAAGCTCGGACAAGAAAAGATTATCGGGTTAACACTCGCCATTTGGCCAGGCGACGCCATTGATTAATATCCCTCTAATTGGGCTCTCTCTCTCTCTATATCAATTCAAGTACCGGAAGAGTTTATCGAGGTGGTCTGTGCGAAGGTTAAAAGGATAGTTTGTGTGGATAAGAGAGATTGAAATAGGGAGAGATGAAAGAGAAGAAATGGTATGGTGATGGTGAGACTGGGGGAGAGAGAGTCAGGAGTGATCATCTGAAGCAGAGGTCACTGAATATGACTGTCACGGTGAAGAAGAAGAGGAAGAAGAAATGGAGAGATCAAAAGCAGAGTGAGAGGAGGCATAGGAGGACTACGATGTTGGTGGTCTTGTTGTTCACGGTCATAATTCAGTTGATGATGACTATGTTAGTTGTCAAGTTGTCCATGGTCATAATTCAATAGCTGATGAAGCAAACAAGGAAGCTGAACAAATCAAACCTAGCAATGGAATGTCTCCGACTGCTTCCGATGAGAGTTAGAAAGACAAAATTTGACTTTGAAGCTTCTTTTTTTTTTCCCCTTTCTTGCCATCTTCTTGGCTTATTTTGAAAATGTGAATATTTTTTTGGAGCGAAATCGAGATGAGAGGGCGTTCTCTTCATTTATAGATAATTGATGAAATGCCACCAAGACTTGAACCATGATCAGATTTAATTAAGAGAAATCATAGAGGGCGAGAGTTACCTCCACAAGAAAGAACAGAGAAATTTAAGAAGAAGGTGGAAGGTGGGACCCGCAAGAAAAGAAGAAGAAGAAACTTGGACACCATATTTGACAAAAAAAATAAAAAGAAAGGGGAACAATTAGGTGGAATAGTAACGGAGGATGGTGAAAGAGTGAGACCCACGGAGTATGATATGGTCAAAGCATAAGCATAAGCCATAAGTAGTGTATTAGCTAAAGAATGAATGGAAAAAGCGCAATCCTTTGAAAAATCATCCCTAAATAATAACAATCTCCCGTCTTTTTAAAACCATGCTATATCAAGTAACTCTCCATCTTATTGGGGATATTGCCTAGAACACGCTTTCATCCTTCAAAACACTATTTTGTTCCTTTAAAGAGCCATTTTTTGGGAAAAAGTATTAAAAAAAAGTCATAAATCTTTTACATTGATATCAATTCGGTTTTAAATATTTTGTTTTTGTACTAATTCAATCCTTCTAGCTAATTTTGCTGACGTAGAAGCCGACCTGCTTACATGACACCGCCGGCGATGACATGAACAATTTTTAATAATTTTTTTTTGATTTTTTAATTATTTTTTGATTTCTTTCTTTGTTTTTATTTCTTCCTCCCTTCCTCCCTTCCTCCCTTTGCTAGTGACTGGCCACCGGCCATGGCCGTGCGATGGTTGTTGTCGCTCGACTAGGAGAGGCGAGGCCTGGCATGGCCTTAGTGAGCCCTTGCGAGGGCTCCCCTCGCTAAATCTGGCGAGGTTGGCCCTCCCCAGGCCACAATGGCCTCGCTAGATTTTGCCTGGGCGAGGCCGACCCTCACTTGTGAGAGGAATTGCGAGAGGGCAAGCCTCGGCGAGGGGTCGACCGGCCGGGCCGGGCCGCTGCCGCATCCAACGAGGTTGTGCCTTGCCCAGCCCAGTGCGAGGTTGCAATCACGGCCATCCGGCGAGGGCGAGCCTCGCCTAGCTACTGGTGAGGCTCGCCGTCATCGTCATTGGTGAGGGTGGCTGGCGGGGCTCGCTAGAGGCCCCCTAGCCTCCAGCTGATTGCCAGGAAGAAGGAAAAAAACAAAGAATGTAATGAGAAAAAGAAAGAAAAAATAACTAAAAAATCAAAAAAAAATATTAAAATATTATTAAAAATTGTCTACATTATCGTTGGCAGAGCCACGTAGGACGAATGGCATCCACGTCGAACAAATGTCATCCACGTCAGCAAAATTAGAGCAAAATTATCCGAGAAGACTGAATTGGCACAAAAACAAAATGTTTAGAACTGAATTGATATTGACAAAAAATTAAAATTGAATTGATATTAATATAAAAAGTTTATGACTTTTTGAATATTTTTTCTTAATTTTCCGTATTCTAACACAATGCTGATTGTCAAAAGCTTTTTCCATTCAACATACTCGGAACCTGACATGTCCTGCTTTCTTAAGCAAATTATGTCCTTTTGCGCCCGTCGCTTTCGTCGTTGTCATCACTGCCGTGATCGTTTCTTTTGCCTCTAAAGTTGTGGAGAAAACGGGTCGGACTTTTACGGTCGGTATAGCAATATCATCACCAGTTCCTGAAGAGTGGGTATACTCAGTTCGAGCCATGAGCGTTAGCCTTAAGAGCAATTGATTTCTTCTTCTTGGTGTTTCCACCGGAACTGTCCTTTTTCGGCTTCGTCATCATCACTGATCCAATTGATTCTTCTGTTGGTATCGCATCGAGATCCTTTCGACTCGTCAATTGCGTCTCCCTTAGATTGCCATGAATCTCGAAGACTCTTCAACAGCTTCTGATGCAATTCTACATTTTCAAAAGAATTTGCCAAGCGATGTTAGTTCAAAATATCAGTGAAACGAGTATTCATTTCGCCAATAGTCCATATAGAAAGTTCAAAGAGGTTGAAAAGCAGGGTTTCACCGGGTACGGTCCCTTTCGTGGGATTGATACCGATCACCAACCCCACCAATATTTGAGCAGGACCGCGATAGAGAAATGTGGAAATTTCCAATCAAATCGAAAGGCACCACCACGACGGTCGTCGTTTCCGGGGGTGCAATAAGAATAAAATCATACGAGAAATTATTACATACATCACTTGTATCATGTTATTCATGCACAAATCCACTCATCATGTGACACGTGACAAACTATAAATAATCTTGCTCGTGTGAGTTCGTGGTTAATATTATGGATTTGGTTATTTCTTTGATTCAAATCGAGAATTTCTAGTGTTATAAATTATATATGTATAGAATAGTTCATATTGTCTTGGTAACAAGTTTATTAGGATATTCTGTTCTTTGACATGAATGGTTATATCGCTTAATTGGGTGAACATATTCCAGAAAATGAATGGCATTATCGGTATTATATAGTATTGCGACATCTTCGATGGCCACGATTCTATATCGTTAAAGCAATTTAATGTATTGGGTTATTATTCCATTTATTGTTGATCGACGAATTGATTTTCACAAAGAAATATTAAGATCTTGCCGTGTATTTGTTATGATCCTGACATTCCGTAGAAAAAAATAATCACAGTATTTGTGGCCAAATTGTAACACTTTGGTTCAACTATTGATTGATGATAGAGTAAAAACTTGAATAAAATGACGATTTCATTGAATTGTATGAAGTTAAAAGATCTATAAACATTGTCACACAGACCATTTTTTTCTCAAAAAGTTTCAGTTATTTAGATTGGTGCCAACATTATACATGTACCATGTTATTTAACACCCTCTTGCATGTGAATCAGGACTTACATTGGAATTATGAGATATGCACATAATCACGTCAAACGAATTAGCAACGATCGAAAGACATACAGAATACGGGAGGGCATCCAGGCATCCTACCTCAAGACTTGTGCTTTGATATCATGTTAAACAAGTAAGTCTTTTTTTTTGCCAAAGAGTTTAAGATGTTAGAATACGAACCAACAATGTAAGTATAACATATTAACCAACATATATCTAGCGTGGCATTGCACCACTGAGTGTAGTAGCCTAGAAGTCAATGAGTCATCTTGTCTTTAACAATGTCATGAATTAGAGTTTTTGCGCATTGGTAATCTCATATTGTGACAGATTGGTGTAGGATTGCGGTGACAGACGGTAGAAAAGTAGATCGAGTACTTACGATTCAAATCGGAAGATAACTTTCAGCGACGAAGATGCTTTGGTTACCACTCTTTTTATTTCCCTTCTGAAAAAGACAAAAATGAAGTAGGTGGCGTTGCATCAGTTTAAGTGAGAAGCGCAGACACCGTGCCGCCCAAAACATCAAGGTCACTCAAAAAAGTTTTGCTGCTTTCTGCAACTGAAAGCTTCTCACTTCTCCAAGCTATGGAGGGCAACAAAGGCACAGTGTGTGTGACCGGTGGTACTGGCTTCATAGCTTCATGGCTCATCATGAGGCTCCTTGAACACGGTTACTCGGTCCGGACCACCGTCAGACCCGACCCGGGCAAGCCCCTGTTTTTTCCTTCTTGAATATGGAAATTCATTCTTGCCATGAGTTCTGATCAAGCGTATAGTCTGAGACTGATGTTTTGGACTGTCTATGTTGTCGACAGTCCAATATGCTCTAATCTTTTGGTGCCTGCACATTTATCGGCAATACCAAGCTTAGCTTTCTTGATCGAAGATTTGTCAGATATATTAAGTGTATGGGACTGCTTATGTGTTTCGACCAGTCTGTGTAAGTGAAAAACAACCCCTTTTTGCTGCCTTTTCAAGCAAGAGAAAGCGTAAGATGAAAAAAAGATGGGTTGAATTAATGGCAATTGAATCGGTTAATGATGATCTGGTTTCTCTTATATGATTGAGATGCACGTTTACCATATGCCGAGGTAGCCAAAATGAAATCTCTTGCTCTTGTTCTACATCTAAACTCACTCACTCCCTCTCGAATCAGCTTTTCTTGCAGTACATGTTGCTAAGTTTGAGGGTGTAATTGGGAGTAATTCCTGAATGAGTCATGTTAGTTAATTTATTCTGGACTGCTTTCTCCGATAAACCTCGCACATCAATTTCCCATCGAATGTTTGAGCTTTTGTTCGTAGTGCGATTGACTGATTTGTTCCGATCAGATGGCAGAAGAGATATCAGCTTCTTGAAAAATCTACCAGGAGCATCAGAAAGGCTCCAAATCATCACCGCCGACCTTGGCGACCCCGAGAGTTTCGGCCCAGCCATCGCTGGCTGTGTCGGAGTCTTCCACGTCGCCACCCCGGTGGACTTCGAGGACAGAGAGCCAGAGCCAGTCGTCACCAAAAGATGCATCGAGGGAACGCTAGGCATCCTGAGGGCCTGCCTGAACTGCAAGACCGTGAAGCGGGTCGTGTACACTTCGAGCGCGTCCGCAGTTCAACTCAACAACTCCGGGGCCGATATACTGGATGAGGACTCCTGGAGCGATGCCGAGTCCATCCGAGAAGTGACGATGTTTGGAGCTTCGTACGCGATCTCGAAGACGTTGACCGAGAAGGCGGTTCTTGAGTTCGGAGAGCAGCACGGGCTGGAAGTGGTGACGGTGGTTCCCTCGTATGTCCACGGGCCCTTCATTTGCCCCAAGTTCCCCGGATCCGTCCAAATTTCACTGGCTTTGGTATTAGGTAATGTGATGCCCGAAAAAATATCGCATGATCAATATAGATCGTGTCCATCAAGTCTACTTGGACCGTTGATTACGTGAGATTCACAGAGGAACTCATATAAGCTATGGTTCAGATAGTATTGATCTACATGATTGGAAAAATTGTCCAAAAAAATCCTAAATCTACCAAATTTAATCATAAACCTTTTAATTTTTCCAATTGAGTTATAAATTTTTTCAGTTTTTGCTACTTGAGTCCATAAGGTCAATTTTAATATAAAATTACTAACATGAACGTCGACCGTCCCACGCCGAATGACCGGGGCAGACGTGAATAATTTTTAATAATAATTTAATTTTTTTGAATTTTTTGTTAGTTCTTATTTTTTCTTTCTTTTCTTTTTCTCTACACCTCTGGCCTGTGAGGTTGTCGGCCGACCATCGCCGAATATGGGCAAGGGCCTCACCAGCCACAAGCAATAACCGCGACGCCCTAACCTGGTTTGGCCTAGGGGTTCGCAACTCTCATCGGCAGGCAAGGGTCGTGATCCCCTCGCTTGTGGCTAGCGAGGACTCTTTGCCTTCGACACCGTTGAAGACAAACTCATTGTTGAACTCATCATCTTCCCAAGCGTGTAGAGAGAGAGAGAGAGAGAGAGAGAGAGAGAGAGAGAGAGAGAGAGAGAGAGAGAGAGAATGGGGGGGAGAGGCTTTAGAGAGCTGTCCTTTGCCAAATCCAGGTGAGGGCCATGAGCCCCTTGCCCATGTCCGGCAAGGGTGCGATGCCCTTGCCTAGACCAGGCCTGTGGTCGGTGATGGTCAGCCGATGACCTTGCTGGCTAGAGGTGTAAAAAAAAAGAAAAGAAAAGAAAATGAGGAGAAAAATAAAAAATTGAAAAAATGTTAAAATATTATTCAAAATTGTCTATGTTAATGTCGGTTGTGCAACTTAGGATGGTTGGTGTCTATATCGGTGATTTTATGAAAAAATTGATCGGATGAACTCAATTGGCAAAATGTAAAAAGATTCTCGACTCAATTGATAAAATTAAAAGGTTTATAAGTGAATTGGTAAAAATACAATAGGTTTAGAACTTTTTAGATAATTTTTCCCTACATGATCTATAGATTTTATAATAACTTTTCGAGATACACCTTCCGTACTATAGTCAAATTCATGACCAATTTGATTGTTTTGGTCGCCAAAATGATACATAAATTCCATAATTTGACGACGTTTCTCTGTTCAATGTCTAAGTATATGGACAAAGGAAGACTAGACTATAATCTGTCCATTCATGTGCTTATCTTCATTTCGATGATGCAAACAATCTTAAATCTTAGATTGACTGGGGTTCGAAATTAACAGGGAACGAGAATGAGTACTGCCATCTTCTCAAAGTATCTCTTGTGCATGTGGACGACGTGGCGAGAGCACACATCTTCCTCTTCGAGCACCCCGACGCCAAGGGGCGGTACATATGTTCCTCGGCCACGATGACAATCGAAGAGATGTCCAATTTTCTCTCCGAAAGATACCCGGAATTTCAGATACCCTCACCGGAGTAAGTCCTGTTATATCCCAGCTCATGATCTGACAGATCTTTTATTTCTGTTCTTGGACCGAGAGCAAAGTTTTTCAATTCTTTGTAGGTCCTTGAAGGAAGTGAAAGGCCCCAGATTCACCAGCCTTTCGTCGAAAAAGCTGTTGGACGCCGGATTCGAGTATAAGTATGGGATCGAGGACATGTTTGCCGGAGCCATCCAATGCTGCAAAGAAAAGGGGTATCTCTAGATCAATTGAAGCTGTTCCATGCATATGACACAATTCGGTACATCAGGCCGATCGTTGTAATGTTCAAAGTACTAAAACTATGCAAAATGCAGAAAGAACAGATAAACATGTCGAGACAACGCGTACCGTGTATCTTGCACGGCTGGTGACAACTGATGTACGAGATATTAAACCACATGAATAATCTTGGAACTGTATGTTTCTGTTCTTTTGTATTTGGTATTGCTGTATTGAGAGCATAAGCATTTTATAGCATAGATCGCCATATATGCTCGTTTGGGTTTCTGAAGCTTAATGCGCCACCTGTGTTGCCATGTACTCTCAGACTGGATTATAGAATGAGATGATGAACTGTAAGTGGGTCACTTATAATAATAAAAATTAATATTCGCAAGTAGTTAACCAAATCAATTTAGATTTTCAAATAGTAATATTCGCAAGTAGTTAACCAAATCAATTTAGATTTTCAAATAGTAATATTCGCAAGTAGCTTCCATTTTCTGCTTCGGGATCTTCCTGGACACACCAGGAATGGAGACTCGTTGTGTTTCAATGCCGTGGCCTCTTGGTCGGACCCCAAGGGAGCGCCGGCGGCGACGGCAGGGGTAGAAGGCGCGGACTCGAAGTTGTTGGAGGAGGTGGTAGCGACAGCGGAGGAGATGGATTTCTGGAGGGCTTTGGTAAGGGTCTCAGTGTCGCCAGAGTAGGCCTTAGTGAAGTAGGTGTGGATGAAGCTCGGACAAGAAAAGATTATCGGGTTAACACTCGCCATTTGGCCAGGCGACGCCATTGATTGATATCCCTCTAATTGGGCTCTCTCTTTATATCATTTCAAGTACCGGAAGAGTTTATCGAGGTGGTCTGTGCGAAGGTTAAAAGGATAGTTTGTGTGGATAAGAGAGACTGAAATAAGGAGAGATGAAAGAGAAGAAATGGTATGGTGATGGTGAGAGGGGGGAGAGAGAGTCAGGAGTGATCATCTGAAGCAGAGGTCACTGAATATGACTGTTTGAAGAAGAAGAGGAAGAAGAAATGGAGAGATCAAAAGCAGAGTGAGAGGAGGCATAGGAGGACTACGATGTTGGTGGTCTTGTTGTTCACGGTCATAATTCAGTTGATGATGACTATGTTAGTTGTCAAGTTGTCCATGGTCATAATTCAATAGCTGATGAAGCAAACAAGGAAGCTGAAAAAATCAAACCTAGCAACGGAATGTCTCCGACTGCTTTCGATGAGAGTTAGAAAGACAAAATTTGACTTTGAAGCTTCTTTTTTTTTTCCCCTTTCTTGCCATCTTCTTGGCTTATTTTGAAAATGTGAATCTTTTTTTGGAGCGAAATCGAGATGAGAGGGCGTTCTCTTCATTTACAGATAATTGATGAAATGCCACCAAGACTTGAAACATGATCAGATTTAATTAAGAGAAATCATAGAGGGCGAGAGTTACCTCCACAAGAAAGAACAGAGAAATTTAAGAAGAAGGTGGAAGGTGGGACCCGCAAGAAAAGAAGAAGAAGAAACTTGGACACCATATTTGACAAAAAAAATAAAAAGAAAGGGGAACAATTAGGTGGAATAGTAACGGAGGATGGTGAAAGAGTGAGACCCACGGAGTATGATATGGTCAAAACATAAGCATAAGCCATAAGTAGTGTATTAGCTAAAGAATGAATGGAAAAAGCGCAATCCTTTGAAAAATCATTCCCAAATAATAACAATCTCCCGTCTTTTTAAAACCATGCTATATCAAGTAACTCTCCATCTTATTGGGGATATTGCATAGAACACGCTTTCATCCTTCAAAACACTATTTTGTTCCTTTAAAGAGCCATTTTTCGGGAAAAAATATAAAAAAAAAGTCATAAATCTTTTGCATTGATATCAATTCGGTTTTAAATATTTTGTTTTTGTACTAATTCAATCCTTCTAGCTAATTTTGTTGACGTGGACGCCGACCAGTCGACATGGCATTGCCGGCGATGACATGAACAATTTTTAATAATATTTTTTGATTTTTTAATTTTTTTCTTCCTCTCTTCCTCACTTTGCTAGTCCCTTCCTCCCTTCTGGCCATGGCCATGCCGGGATTGCCGTCGTTGTTGGCGGAGAGAGGTGAGGCCCGGTGTGGCCTTGGTGAGCCCCGCGAGGGCTCCCCTCGCTAAATTTGGAGGTTGATCCTCACCCAAGCCACAATGGCCTCGCTAGATTTGGCCTCGGCGATGCCAACCCTCACCGTGAGAGAGGGATCGAGAGGGCGAGCCTCGGCGAGGGCTTGACCCGCGGTCGGCCTACTAAGAGGCTCACCCTTGCCGATCGACAAGGGAGAGTTGTCGGCCATGGGTGAGGCCCATCGTTGCAGCATCCGACGAGTTGTGCCTTGCCCAGAGGTTGAGGCTGCAATCAGGCCATCCCATGAGGGTGAGGTGAGCCTAGCCGGTGAGGCTCGCCGTCACCATCATTGGTGAGGGTGGCTGGTGGGGCTTGCCAGAGGCCCCCTAGCCTCTAGCCGATTGCCAGGAAGAAGGAAAAAAAACAAAGAATGTAATGAGAAAAAGAAAGAAAAAATAACTAAAAAAAAAAAAATTATTAAAAATTATTAAAAATTGTCCACATTATCGTTGGCGGTGCCACGTAAGCCAGCTGGCATCTATGTCAGTAAAATACAAGCAAATTAGTTGAAAGGACTGAATTGACATAAAAATAAAATGTTTATAACTAAATTGACATCATAAAAAGAGTTAGGATTAAATTGATATCAATGTAAAAGATTTATGATTTTTTGATACTTTTTCCTCATTTTCCGTATTCGAACATAACGTTGTTTGTCAAAAGCTTTTTCCATTCAACATACATATCTTCCAAATCAAAAGTAAAATCATCATCGAAAAGCATGACAATCAAGAAAAATCATTGACCACTTCTACAGCATTGGTGTCGGCCATTGAGCATAACTTTACCTGTTCCTTTCTCTCCTTTTCACTAGAGATGTTGAGATCACTCCTCTTGCTAGCAGGGTACTCAGAACCTGACATGTCCTGTTTTTTTAAGCAAATTATGTCCTTTTGCGCCTGTCGCTTTAGCCGTTGTCATCACTGCCGTGATCATTTCTTTTGCCTCTAAAGTTGTGGAGAAAACGGGTCGAACTTTTACGGTCGGCATAGCAATATCATCACCAGTTCCTGAAGAGTCGGTATACTCAGTTCGAGCCATGAGCATTAGCCTTAAGAGCAATTGATTTCTTCTTCTTGGTGTTTCCACCGGAACTGTCCTTTTTCGGCTTCGTCATCATCACTGGTCCAATTGATTCTTCTGTTGGTATCACACGGAGATCCTTTCGACTCGTCAATTGCGTCTCCCTTAGATTGCTATGAATCGCGAAGACTCTTCAACAGCTTCTGATGCAATTCTACATTTTCAAAAGAATTTGCCAAGCGACGTTAGTTCAAAATATCAGTGAAACGAGAATTCATTTCGCCAATAGTTCATATAGAAAGTTCAAAGAAGTTGAAAAGTAGGGTTTCACCGGCACGGTCCCTTTTCGTGGGATTGATACCGAGCACCAACCCCTGCCAATATTCGAGCAGGGAACGCGATAGAGAAATGTGGAAATTTCCAATCACATCGAAAGGCACCACCACGATAGTCGTCCTTTCCGGCGGCACAATAGGAATAAAATCATACGAGAAATTATTACATATATTACTTGTATCAAGTCAGTCATGCACAAATCCCCTCATCATGTGACACGTGATAAACTATAAATAATCTTGCTCGCGTGAGTTCGTGGTTAATATTATGGACTTGGTTATTTCTTTGATTCAAATCAAGAATTTCTAGGGTTATAAATTGTATATGTATACAGTAGTTCATATTGTCTTGGTAACAAGTTTATTAGGATATTCTCTTTTTTGACATGAATGGTTATATCGCTTAATTGGGTGAACGTATTCCAGAAAATGAATGGCATTATCGGTATTATATAGTATTGCGACATCTTCGATGGCCACAATTCTATATCCTTAAAGCATTTTAATGTATTGGGTTATTATTCCATTTATCATCGATCGATGAATTGACTTTCACAAAGAAATATTAAGATCTTGCTGTGTATTTGTTATGATCCCGACATTCCATAGAAGAGAACAATCACGGTATTTGTGGCCAAATTGTAACACTTTCGTTCAACTATTGATTGATGATAGAGTAAAAACTTGAATAAAATGACGATTTCATTGAATTGTACGAAGTCAAAAGATCTATAAACATTGTCACACAGACCATTTTTTTTCTCAAAAAGTTTCAGTTATTTAGATTGGTGCCAACATTATATATGTACCATGTTATTTAACACCCTCTTGCGTGTGAATTGGGACTTACATTGGAATTATGAGATATGCACATAATCACATCAAACCAATTAGCAATGATTGAAAGACATACAGAATACGGGAGGGAGTCCAAGCATCCTACCTCAAGACTTGTGCTTTGATATCATGTTAAACAGGTAATTTTTTTTTTTCCAAAGAGCGTAAGATGTTAGAATACAAACCAACAATGTAAGTATAACATATTAACCAACATATATCTAGCGTGGCGTCGGACCACTGAGTGTGGTAGCCTAGTAATAAATGAGTCATCTTGCCTTTAACAATGTCATGAATTAGAGTTATTGCGAATCTTGGGCCAACTTGTATCTTACGCATTGGTAACCTCATGTTGTGACAGATTGGTGTAGGATTGCGGTGACGGATGGTAGAAAAGTAGATTGAGTACTTACGATTCAAATCGGAAGATAACTTTCAGCGAGG
Source organism: Syzygium grande (assembly GCA_024733475.1). NCBI lineage: Eukaryota > Viridiplantae > Streptophyta > Magnoliopsida > Myrtales > Myrtaceae > Syzygium > Syzygium grande. The sequence continues at coordinate 32,219,591 of JAMXDD010000001.1, forward strand.
AAGATGCTTTGGTTACCACTCTTTTTATTTCCCTTCTGAAAAAGACAAAAAGTGAAGTAGGTGCGTTGCATCAGTCTTAAGTGAGAAGCGCGCACACCGTGCGGCCCAAAACATCAAGGTCCCTCAAAAAGTTTTGCTGCTTTCTGCAACTGAAGCTTTCTCACTTCTCAAGCTATGGAGGGCAACAAAGGCACAGTGTGTGTGACCGGTGGTACTGGCTTCATAGCTTCATGGCTCATCATGAGGCTCCTTGAACACGGTTACTCTGTCCGGACCACCGTCAGACCCGACCCGGGTAAGCCCCTGTTTTTTCCTTCTTGAGCATGGAAATTCATTCTTGCCATGAGTTCTGATCAAGCGTATAGTCTGAGACTGATGTTTTGAACTGTCTATGTTGTCGACAGTCCAATATGCTCTAATCTTTTGGTGCCTGCACATTTATTGGCAATACTAAGCTTAGCTTTCTTGATCGAAGATTTGTCATATATATTAAGTGTACGGGACTGCTTATGTGTTTCGACCGGTCTGTGTAAGTGAAAAGCAACCCCTTTTTGCTGCCTTTTCAAGCATGAGAAAGCATAAGATGAACTAAAGATGGGTTGAATTAATGGCAATTGAACCGCTAAATGATGATCTGGTTTCTCTTATATGATTAAGATGCACGTTTACCATATGCCGAGGTGGCCAAAATGAAATCTCTTGCTCTTGTTCTACATCTAAACTCACTCACTCCCTCTCGAATCAGCTATTCTTGCAGTACATGTTGCTAAGTTTGAGGGTGTAATTCGGAGTAATTCCTGAATGAGTCATGTTAGTTAATTTATTCTGGACTGCTTTCTCCGATTAACCTCACACATCAGTTTCCCATTGAATGTTTGAGCTTTTGTTCGGAACGCGATTGACCGATTTGTTTAGATCAGATGGCAGCAGAGACATCAGCTTCTTGAAAAATCTACCAGGCGCATCAGAAAGGCTCCAAATCATCCCCGCCGACCTCGGCGAGCCCGAGAGTTTCGGCCCAGCCATTGCTGGCTGTGTCGGAGTCTTCCACGTCGCCACCCCGGTGGACTTCGAGGACAGAGAGCCAGAGCCAGTCGTCACCAAAAGATCCATCGATGGAGCGCTAGGCATCCTGAGGGCCTGCCTGAACTGCCAGACCGTGAAGCGGGTCGTGTACACTTCGAGCGCGTCCGCAGTTCAACTCAACAACTCCGGGGCCGATATACTGGATGAGGACTCCTGGAGCGATGCCGAGTCCCTCCGAGAAAAGACGACGTTTGGAGCTTCGTACGCGATCTCGAAGACGTTGACCGAGAAGGCGGTTCTTGAGTTCGGAGAGCAGCATGGACTGGAAGTGGTGACGGTGGTTCCCTCGTTTGTCCACGGGCCCTTCATTTGCCCCAAGTTCGCCGGATCCGTCCGAACTTCACTGGCTTTGGTATTAGGTAATGTGACGCACGAAAAAATATCACATGATCAATATAGATCGTGTAAGTCAAGTCTATTTGGACCGTTGATTATGTGAGACTCATGGAGGGACTCATATAAGCTATGGTTAAGATAATATTGATCTACATTATCGGGAAAATTTTCCAAAAAGTCATAAACCTACCAAATTTAGTCCTAAACCTTTTAATTTTGCCAATTAAATCATAAATCTTTTTGTGTTTTGTTAATTGAGTTTATTAGGTCAATTTTAATCTAAAATTCTTAATATGAGCGTCCGTCGATTCTACGTGGCATGGCCGGTCTTGTGTGGCGTGAATAATTTTTAATAATAATTTAATATTTTTTTATTAGTTCTTATTTTTCTTTTCTTTTCTGTTTTTCTACACCTCTGGCCAGCGAGGTTGCAAGCTGACCATCGCCGGATATGGGCAAGGGCCTCACCAGCCACAAGCAAGGACAACGATGCCCTCACCTGGTTTGGCCTAGGGGTTCACTGACCCTCGTCGACAACAGGCAAGGGCTGTAATCCCCTCACTTGTGGCTAGTGAGGACTCTTTGCCTTCGACACCATTGAATACAAACTCATTGTTGAACTCATCATCTTTGACTCTTCATCTTCCCAAGCCTGTGAGAGAGAGAGAGAGAGAGAGGGGGGAGGTTTCAAAGAGCTATCCCTCGTCGATCCAGGTGAGGGCCGTGACACCCTTTGCCGTGTTTGGCAAGGGTGCAATGCCCTTGCCCAAACCAGGCCTATGGTTGGCAATGGTTGACCGCTACCTTGCTAGCTAGAGGTGTAAAAAAGAAAAGAAAAGAAAATGAGGAAAAATAAAAAATAAAAAAATATTATAAAAAATTGTCCATATCAATGTCTAATCGTAATGTCGGTTTGTGCAACGTGGGATGGACCAACGTCTATGTTAGTGATTTTAAGGAAAAATTGATCTAATAGACTTAATTGGCAAAACGTGAAAATATTTATGATTCAATTGATAAAATTAAAAAGGTTTATAAGTGAATTAGCAAATGTATAATAGGTTTATGACTTTTTAGATAATTTTTCCCTACATGACCTACAGATTTTATAATAACTTTTCAAGATACACCTTCCGAACTATAGTCAAATTCAAGACCAATTTGATTGTTTTGGTCACCAAAATGATACATACATTCCATAATTTGACAACGTTTCTCTGTTCAATGTCTAAGTATATGGACGAAGGAAGACAAGACTATAATCTGTCCATTCATATGCTTATCTTCATTTCGATGATGCAAACAATCTTAAATCTTAGATTGACTGGGGTTCGAAATTAACAGGGAACGAGAATGAGTACTGTCATCTTCTCCAAATATCTCTCGTGCATGTGGACGACGTGGCGAGAGCACACATCTTCCTCCTCGAGCACCCCTGACGCCAAGGGGCGGTACATATGTTGCTCGGCCACAATGACAATCGAAGAGATGTCCAAGTTTCTCTCCGAAAGATACCCGGAATTTCAGATACCCTCACCGGAGTAAGTCCTATTATATCCCAGTTCATGATCTGACGGATCTTTTTATTTCTGTTCTTGGACTGGGAGCAAGGTTTTTCAATTCTCTGTAGGTCCTTGAAGGAAGTGAAAGGCCACAGATTCACCAGCCTTTCGTCGAAAAAGCTGTTGGATGCCGGATTCGAGTATAAGTATGGGATCGAGGACATGTTTGATGGAGCCATCCAATGCTGCAAAGAAAAGGGGTATCTCTAGATCAATTGAAGCTGTTCCATGCATATGACAGAATTCGGTACATCAGGCCGAATGTTGTAATGTTCAAAGTACTAAAACTATGCAAAATGCAGAAAGAACAGATAAACATGTTGAGAAAACACGTACCGTGTATCTTGCACGGCTGGTGATTTCTCGGCAAGGGCCATGTACGAGATATTAAACCACATGAATAATCTTGTCACTGTATGTTTCTGTTCTTTAGTATTTGGCATTGCAGTATTGAGAACATATGCACTTTATAGCATAGATCGCCATATATGCTCGTTTGGGTTTCTAAGCTTAATGCGCCATCTGTGTTGCCATGTACTCTCAGACTGGTTTATAGAATGAGATGATGAACTGTAAGTGGGTCACTTATAATAATAAAAATTAATATTTGCAAGTAGTTTACCAAATCAATTTAGATTTTCAATTAGTAATATTCGCAAGTAGTTAACCAAATCAATTTAGATTTTCCATTTTCTGCCTCGGGACCTTCCTGGACACACCAGGAATGAAGACTCGTTGTGTTTCAATGCCGTGGCCTCCTGGTTGGACCCCTAGGGGCATCGGGCGTCGGCGGCATGGGTAGAAGGGTGGACTTGAAGTTGTTGGAGGAGGTGGTAGCGGCAGTGGAGGAGATGGATTTCTGGAGGGCTTTGGCAAGGGTCTTGGTGTCGCAAGAGTAGTCCTTAGTGAAGTAGGTGTGGATGAAGCTCGGATGAGAAAAGATTTCGGGTTAACACTCACCATGTGGTCAGGCGATGCCATTGATTGATATCCCTCTAATTGGGCTCTCTCTTTATATCATTTCAAATACCGGAAGAGTTTATCGAGGGTGGTCTGTGCGAAGGTTAAAAGGATAGTTTGTGTGGATAAGAGAGACCCGAAATAAGGGAGCAATGAAAGAGAAGAAATGGCATGGTGATGGTGAGACTATGGGAGAGAGAGTCGGGAGTGGTCATCTAAGCGGAGGTTACTGAATATGACTTTCACGGTGAAGAAGAAGAGGAACAAGAAATGAGAGATCAAAAGCAGAGTGAGAGGAGGCACAGGAGGACAACGATGTTGGTGGTCTTGTTGTACATGTCATAATTCAGTTGATGATGACTATGTTAGTTGTCAAGTTGTCCATGGTCATAATTCAGTAGCTGATGAAGCAAACAAGGAAGCTGAAAAATCAAACCTAGCAACGGAATGTCTCCGATTGCTTTTGATGAGAGTTAGAAAAACAAAATTTGACTTTGAAGCTTTTTTTTTTTTCCCTTTCTTGCCATCTTCTTGGCTTATTTTGAAAATGTGAATCTTTTTGGAGCGAAATCGAGATGAGAGGGCGTTCTCTTCATTTACAGATAATTGATGAAATGCCACCAAGACTTGAAACATGATCAGATTTAATTAAGAGAAATCATAGAGGGCGAGAGTTACCTCCACAAGAAAGAACAGAGAAATTTAAGAAGAAGGTGGAAGGTGGGACCCGCAAGAAAAGAAGAAGAAGAAACTTGGACACCATATTTGACAAAAAAAATAAAAAGAAAGGGGAACAATTAGGTGGAATAGTAACGGAGGATGGTGAAAGAGTGAGACCCACGGAGTATGATATGGTCAAAACATAAGCATAAGCCATAAGTAGTGTATTAGCTAAAGAATGAATGGAAAAAGCGCAATCCTTTGAAAAATCATTCCCAAATAATAACAATCTCCCGTCTTTTTAAAACCATGCTATATCAAGTAACTCTCCATCTTATTGGGGATATTGCATAGAACACGCTTTCATCCTTCAAAACACTATTTTGTTCCTTTAAAGAGCCATTTTTCGGGGAAAAATATAAAAAAAAAGTCATAAATCTTTTGCATTGATATCAATTCGGTTTTAAATATTTTGTTTTTGTACTAATTCAATCCTTCTAGCTAATTTTGCTGACGTGGAAGCCGACCAGTTGACATGGCATTGCCGGCGATGACATGAACAATTTTTAATAAATTTTTTTTGATTTTTTTAATTATTTTCTTCCTCTCTTCCTCACTTTGCTAGTGACTGGCCACTGGCCATGGCCATGCCAGGATTGCCGTCGCCTGGCCAGGAGAGGTGAGGCCCGGTGTGGCCTTGGTGAGCCCCGGCGAGGGCTCCTCTCGCCAAATTTGGCGAGGCTGATCCTCACCCAAGCCACAACGACCTCGCTAGATTTGGCCTGGGCGATGCCAACCCTCACCTGTGAGAGGGACTGCGAGAGGGCGAGCCTCGGCGAGGGCTTGACCCTCGTGCTGGCCTACAAGAGGCTCACCCTTGCCGAATCTTGACAAGGGTTGAGCCTCGTCGGCCATGGGTGAGGCTCATCGTTGCCAGATCCGACGAGATTGTGCCTTGCCTAGCCCAGTGCGAGGCTGCAATTGTGGCCATCCGGCGAGGGTGAGCCTCGCCTAGCCGCTGGTGAGGCTCGCCGTCACCATCATTGGTGAGGGTGGCTGGTGGGGCTTGCCAGAGGCCCCCTAGCCTCTAGCCGATTGCCAGGAAGAAGGAAAAAAAACAAAGAATGTAATGAGAAAAAGAAAGAAAAAATAACTAAAAATAAAAAAATTATTAAAAAATTATTAAAAATTGTCCACATTATCGTTGGCGGTGCCACGTAAGCCAGCTGGCATCTATGTCAGTAAAATACAAGCAAATTAGTTGAAAGGACTGAATTGACATAAAAATAAAATGTTTATAACTAAATTGACATCATAAAAAGAGTTAGGATTAAATTGATATCAATGTAAAAGATTTATGATTTTTTGATACTTTTTCCTCATTTTCCGTATTCGAACATAACGTTGTTTGTCAAAAGCTTTTTCCATTCAACATACATATCTTCCAAATCAAAAGTAAAATCATCATCGAAAAGCATGACAATCAAGAAAAATCATTGACCACTTCTACAGCATTGGTGTCGGCCATTGAGCATAACTTTACCTGTTCCTTTCTCTCCTTTTCACTAGAGATGTTGAGATCACTCCTCTTGCTAGCAGGGTACTCAGAACCTGACATGTCCTGTTTTTTTTAAGCAAATTATGTCCTTTTGCGCCTGTCGCTTTTGTTGTCATCACTGCCGTGATCATTTCTTTTGCCTCTAAAGTTGTGGAGAAAACGGGTCGAACTTTTACGGTCGGCATAGCAATATCATCACCAGTTCCTGAAGAGTCGGTATACTCAGTTCGAGCCATGAGCATTAGCCTTAAGAGCAATTGATTTCTTCTTCTTGGTGTTTCCACCGGAACTGTCCTTTTTCGGCTTCGTCATCATCACTGGTCCAATTGATTCTTCTGTTGGTATCACACGGAGATCCTTTCGACTCGTCAATTGCGTCTCCCTTAGATTGCTATGAATCGCGAAGACTCTTCAACAGCTTCTGATGCAATTCTACATTTTCAAAAGAATTTGCCAAGCGACGTTAGTTCAAAATATCAGTGAAACGAGAATTCATTTCGCCAATAGTTCATATAGAAAGTTCAAAGAAGTTGAAAAGTAGGGTTTCACCGGGTACGGTCCCTTTCGTGGGATTGATACCGAGCACCAACCCCGCCAATATTCGAGCAGGAACGCGATAGAGAAATGTGGAAATTTCCAATCACATCGAAAGGCACCACCACGATAGTCGTCCTTTCCGGCGGCACAATAGGAATAAAATCATACGAGAAATTATTACATATATTACTTGTATCAAGTCAGTCATGCACAAATCCCTCATCATGTGACACGTGATAAACTATAAATAATCTTGCTCGCGTGAGTTCGTGGTTAATATTATGGACTTGGTTATTTCTTTGATTCAAATCAAGAATTTCTAGGGTTATAAATTGTATATGTATACAGTAGTTCATATTGTCTCGGTAACAAGTTTATTAGGATATTCTCTTTTTGACATGAATGGTTATATCGCTTTAATTGGGTGAACGTATTCCAGAAAATGAATGGCATTATCGGTATTATATAGTATTGCGACATCTTGATGGCCACAATTCTATATCCTTAAAAGCATTTTAATGTATTGGGTTATTATTCCATTTATCATCGATCGATGAATTGACTTTCACAAAGAAATATTAAGATCTTGCTGTGTATTTGTTATGATCCCGACATTCCATAGAAGAGAACAATCACGGTATTTGTGGCCAAATTGTAACACTTTCGTTCAACTATTGATTGATGATAGAGTAAAAACTTGAATAAAATGACGATTTCATTGAATTGTACGAAGTCAAAAGATCTATAAACATTGTCACACAGACCATTTTTTTTCTCAAAAAGTTTCAGTTATTTAGATTGGTGCCAACATTATATATGTACCATGTTATTTAACACCCTCTTGCGTGTGAATTGGGACTTACATTGGAATTATGAGATATGCACATAATCACATCAAACCAATTAGCAATGATTGAAAGACATACAGAATACGGGAGGGAGTCCAAGCATCCTACCTCAAGACTTGTGCTTTGATATCATGTTAAACAGGTAATTTTTTTTTCCAAAGAGCGTAAGATGTTAGAATACAAACCAACAATGTAAGTATAACATATTAACCAACATATATCTAGCGTGGCGTCGGACCACTGAGTGTGGTAGCCTAGTAATAAATGAGTCATCTTGCCTTTAACAATGTCATGAATTAGAGTTATTGCGAATCTTGGGCCAACTTGTATCTTACGCATTGGTAACCTCATGTTGTGACAGATTGGTGTAGGATTGCGGTGACGGATGGTAGAAAAGTAGATTGAGTACTTACGATTCAAATCGGAAGATAACTTTCAGCGAGGAAGATGCTTTGGTTACCACTCTTTTTATTTCCCTTCTGAAAAAGACAAAAGTGAAGTAGGTGCGTTGCATCAGTCTTAAGTGAGAAGCGCGCACACCGTGCGGCCCAAAACATCAAGGTCCCTCAAAAAAGTTTTGCTGCTTTCTGCAACTGAAAGCTTCTCACTTCTCCAAGCTATGGAGGGCAACAAAGGCACAGTGTGTGTGACCGGTGGTACTGGCTTCATAGCTTCATGGCTCATCATGAGGCTCCTTGAACACGGTTACTCTGTCCGGACCACCGTCAGACCCGACCCGGGTAAGCCCCTGTTTTTTCCTTCTTGAGCATGGAAATTCATTCTTGCCATGAGTTCTGATCAAGCGTATAGTCTGAGACTGATGTTTTGAACTGTCTATGTTGTCGACAGTCCAATATGCTCTAATCTTTTGGTGCCTGCACATTTATTGGCAATACTAAGCTTAGCTTTCTTGATCGAAGATTTGTCATATATATTAAGTGTACGGGACTGCTTATGTGTTTCGACCGGTCTGTGTAAGTGAAAAGCAACCCCTTTTTGCTGCCTTTTCAAGCATGAGAAAGCATAAGATGAACTAAAGATGGGTTGAATTAATGGCAATTGAACCGGTTAATGATGATCTGGTTTCTCTTATATGATTAAGATGCACGTTTACCATATGCCGAGGTGGCCAAAATGAAATCTCTTGCTCTTGTTCTACATCTAAACTCACTCACTCCCTCTCGAATCAGCTTTTCTTGCAGTACATGTTGCTAAGTTTGAGGGTGTAAGTCGGAGTAATTCCTGAATGAGTCATGTTAGTTAATTTATTCTGGACTGCTTTCTCCGATTAACCTCACACATCAGTTTCCCATTGAATGTTTGAGCTTTTGTTCGGAACGCGATTGACCGATTTGTTTAGATCAGATGGCAGCAGAGACATCAGCTTCTTGAAAAATGTACCAGGAGCATCAGAAAGGCTCCAAATCATCACCGCCGACCTCAGCGACCCCGAGAGTTTCGGCCCAGCAATTGCTGGCTGTGTCGGAGTCTTCCACGTCGCCACCCCAGTGGACTTCGAGGACAGAGAGCCAGAGCCAGTCGTCACCAAAAGATCCATCGATGGAGCGCTAGGCATCCTGAGGGCCTGCCTGAACTGCAAGACCGTGAAGCGGGTCGTGTACACTTCGAGCGCGTCCGCAGTTCAACTCAACAACTCCGGGGCCGATATACTGGATGAGGACTCCTGGAGCGATGCCGAGTCCCTCCGAGAAAAGACGACGTTTGGAGCTTCGTACGCGATCTCGAAGACGTTGACCGAGAAGGCGGTTCTTGAGTTCGGAGAGCAGCATGGACTGGAAGTGGTGACGGTGGTTCCCTCGTTTGTCCACGGGCCCTTCATTTGCCCCAAGTTCGCCGGATCCGTCCGAACTTCACTGGCTTTGGTATTAGGTAATGTGACGCACGAAAAAATATCACATGATCAATATAGATCGTGTAAGTCGAGTCTATTTGGACCGTTGATTATGTGAGACTCATGGAGGGACTCATATAAGCTATGGTTAAGATAATATTGATCTACATTATCGGGAAAATTTTCCAAAAAGTCATAAACCTACCAAATTTAGTCCTAAACCTTTTAATTTTGCCAATTAAATCATAAATCTTTTTGTGTTTTGTTAATTGAGTTTATTAGGTCAATTTTAATCTAAAATTCTTAATATGGACGTCAGTCGTTCTACGTGGCATGGCCGGTCTGACGCTGACGTGAATAATTTTTAATAATAATTTAATATATTTTTATTAGTTCTTATTTTTTCTTTTCTTTTCTGTTTTTCTACACCTCTGGCCAGCGAGGTTGCAAGCTGACCATCGCCGGATATGGGCGAGGGCCTCACCGGCCACAAGCAAGGACAACGATGCCCTCACCTGGTTTGGCCTAGGGGTTCACAGCCCTCGTCGACAACAGGCAAGGGCTGTAATCCCCTCACTTGTGGCTAGTGAGGACTCTTCGCCTTCGACACCATTGAATACAAACTCATTGTTGAACTCATCATCTTTGACTCTTCATCTTCCCAAGCCTGTGTAGAGAGAGAGAGAGAGAGGGGAGGTTTCAAAGAGCTATCCCTCGTCAGATCCAGGTGAGGGCCGTGACACCCTTGCTCGTGTTTGGCAAGGGTGCAATGCCCTTGCCCAAACCAGGCCTATGGTTGGCAATGGTTGACCGGCTACCTTGCTAGCTACAGGTGTAAAAAAAAGAAAAGAAAAGAAAATGAAGAGAAAAAAATAAAAAATAAAAAAATATTATAAAAAATTGTCCATATCAATGCTAATCGTAATGTCGGTCGTGCAACGTAGGATGACCAACGTCTATGTTAGTGATTTTAAGGAAAAATTGATCTAATAGACTTAATTGGCAAAACGCGAAAATATTTATGATTCAATTGACAAAATTAAAAGGTTTAGGAGTGAATTAGCAAATGTATAATAGGTTTATGACTTTTAGATAATTTTCCCCTACATGACCTACAGATTTTATAATAACTTTTCAAGATACACCTTCCGAACTATAGTCAAATTCAAGACCAATTTGATTGTTTTGGTCACCAAAATGATACATACATTCCATAATTTGACAACGTTTCTCTGTTCAATGTCTAAGTATATGGACGAAGGAAGACAAGACTATAATCTGTCCATTCATATGCTTATCTTCATTTCGATGATGCAAACAATCTTAAATCTTAGATTGACTGGGGTTCGAAATTAACAGGGAACGAGAATGAGTACTGTCATCTTCTCCAAATATCTCTCGTGCATGTGGACGACGTGGCGAGAGCACACATCTTCCTCCTCGAGCACCCCGACGCCAAGGGGCGGTACATATGTTGCTCGGCCACAATGACAATCGACGAGATGTCCAAGTTTCTCTCCGAAAGATACCCGGAATTTCAGATACCCTCACCGGAGTAAGTCCTATTATATCCCAGTTCATGATCTGACGGATCTTTTATTTCTGTTCTTGGACTGGGAGCAAGGTTTTTCAATTCTCTGTAGGTCCTTGAAGGAAGTGAAAGGCCACAGATTCACCAGCCTTTCGTCGAGGAAGCTGTTGGATGCCGGATTCGAGTATAAGTATGGGATCGAGGACATGTTTGATGGAGCCATCCAATGCTGCAAAGAAAAGGGGTATCTCTAGATCAATTGAAGCTGTTCCATGCATATGACAGAATTCGGTACATCAGGCCGAATGTTGTAATGTTCAAAGTACTAAAACTAAGCAAAATGCAGAAAGAACAGATAAACATGTTGAGAAAACACGTACCGTGTATCTAGCACGGCTAGTGAAAACTGATTTCTCCGAGGGCCATGTACGAGATATTAAACCGCACGAATAATCTTGTCACTGTATGTTTCTGTTCTTTAGTATTTGGCATTGCAGTATTGAGAACATATGCACTTTATAGCATAGATCGCCATATATGCGCGTTTGGGTTTCTAAGCTTAATGCGCCATCTGTGTTGCCATGTACTCTCAGACTGGTTTATAGAATGAGATGGCGAATTGTAAGTGGGTCACTTATAAGCATAAAAATTAATATTTGCAAGTAGTTTACCAAATCAATTTAGATTTTCAATTAGTAATATTCGCAAGTAGCTTCCATTTTCTGCCTCGGGACCTTCCTGGACACACCAGGAATGAAGACTCGCTGTGCTTCAATGCCGTGGCCTCCTGGTTGGACCCCTAGGGAGCATCGGCGTCGGCGGCACGGGTAGAAGGGTGGACTTGAAGTTGTTGGAGGAGGTGGTAGCGGCAGTGGAGGAGATGGATTTCTGGAGGGCTTTGGCAAGGGTCTTGGTGTCGCAAGAGTAGTCCTCAGTGAAGTAGGTGTGGATGAAGCTCGGATGAGAAAAGATTCACGGGTTAACACTCACCATGTGGTCAGGCAATGCCATTGATTGATATCCCTCTAATTGGGCTCTCTCTGTATCAATTCAAATACCGGAAGAGTTTATCGAGATGGTCTGTGCGAAGGTTAAAAGGATAGTTTGTGTGGATAAGAGAGACCGAAATAGGGAGCAATGAAAGAGAAGAAATGGCATGCTGATGGTGAGACTATGGGAGAGAGAGTCGGGAGTGGTCATCTAAGCGGAGGTTACTGAATATGACTTTCACGGTGAAGAAGAAGAGGAACAAGAAATGGAGAGATCAAAAGCAGAGTGAGAGGAGGCACAGGAGGACAACGATGTTGGTGGTCTTGTTGTACATGCTTATAATTCAGTTGATGATGACTATGTTAGTTGTCACGTTGTCCATGGTCATAATTCAGTAGCTGATGAAGCAAACAAGGAAGCTGAAAAAGATCAAACCTGGCAACGGAATGTCTCCGATTGCTTCTGATGAGAGCGAAAAACAAAATTTTGACTTTGAAGTTTTTTTTTTTCCCTTTCTTGCCATCTTCTTGGCTTATTTTGAAAATGTGAATCTTTTTTGGAGTGAAATCGAGATGAGAGGGCGTTCTCTTCATTTCCAGATAATTGATGAAATACCACTGAGACTTGAACCATGATCAAATTTAATTAAGAGAAATCACAGAGGGCCAGAATTACCTCCACAAGAGCGAACGGAGAAATTCAAGAAGAAGGTGGAAGGTGGGACCCGTAAGGAAAGAAGAAGAAGAAACTAAATTGGACATCATATTTGATAAAAAGAGAAAAAAAAGTGGAACAATTAGGTGGAATAGTAACGGAGGATGCTGAAAGAGTGGGATCCACGGAGTATAGTATGGTCAAAACATAAGCATAAGGAGTGTATTAGCTAAAGAAGGAATAGAAAAAGCGCAATCCTTTGAAAAATCATCTTAAATAATAACAATCTCCCATCTTTATAAAACTGTTCTATATCAAGTAACTCCCCATCTTACTAGGGATGTTGCATAGAACATGCTTTCATTCTTCAAAACACTATTTTGTTCCTTAAAAGAACCATTTTATAGGGAAAAGTATAAAAAAAGTCATAAACCCTTTACGTTAGTACCAATTTAGTCATAAACATTTTTTTATACAAATTCAGTCATAAACCTTTTATTTTTGTGTCAATTCAGTTCTTTCGACTATTTTTGCTCGGATTTTGCTGATGTGGACGCCGGTCAGCTTACGTGGTATCGCCGGCGATGACATGGACAACTTTTAATAATATTTTTTTGATATTTTAATTATTTTTTCTGATTTTAAAAAAAAAAATTTTCTTCCTTCCTTCCTCCCTTTGTCAGTGATTGGCCACTGGCCATGGCTGGGCGAGGGTCATCGTCACCTAGGCATGCCAGGCGAGGCCCGGCGTAGCCTAGGCAAGCCTCGGCCAGGCTGGGCAAGCCCCGCCGAGGGCTGCCCTCGCCAGATCTGGTGAGGCAGGCCCTCGCCTAGGCTGCGGTGGCCTTGCCAGATCTGGCCTGGACGAGGCCGACCCTCGCTTGCAAGAGGGACTATGAGAGGGCAAACCCTCGTTAGGGCACGAGCCTGCCTGCAAAAGGCTCACCCTCGCCGGATCCGGTGAGGGTCGAGCCTCACCATCCATGGGTGAGGCCCGCCTTTGCCGGATTCAGCGGGTTGTGCCTTGTCTTGCCCAGCGTGAGGCCACCTCCGCGGGTGTTCGGCAAGGGTGGCCGGCGTGGCTCGCCAAAGGCCCCCTGGCCTCCAACTGGTCACCAGGAAGAAGAAAGAAAAAAAAGTAATTAAAAAATCAAAAAATATTGAAATATTATTAAAAATTATGTACATCATTGTTGGCTGTGCTATGTAGGCCGACCAGCATCCATGTCAGCAAAATCTGGCCAAAATTAGCCGAAACGACTGAATTGGCATAAAAATAAAAAGTTTAAGACTGAATTGGTACCAAAAAAAGGTTTAAGACTGAATTGGCATCAATGCAAAGATTTAAGACTTTTTTGACACTTTTCCCCCATTTTCCATAGTCGACACAACCTTGTTTGTCGAAAGCTTTTTCCACTCAACATACATATCTTCCAACGCAAAAGCAAAATCATCATCGAAAAGAATGACAATGAAGAAAAATCATTGACCACTTCTACAACATTGGTGTCGGCCATTTAAGCGTAACTTTGCCTTTTCTTTCTCTCCTCTACACTAGAGATATTGAGATCATTCCTTTTCTTGCTAGCAGGATACTTCAGAACTTGATATGTCCTGCTTTCTTAAGCAAATTATGTTTTGTTGTTGTCATCACTGCCGTGATCGTTTCTTTTGCCCCGGAAGTTGTGGAGAAAACGGTCGTACTTTTACGGTCGGTATAGCAATATCATCACCAGTTCCTGAAGCGTCGGTATACTCAGTTCGAGCCATGAACATTAGCCCTAAGAGCAATTGAGTTATTCTTCTTGGTGTTTCCACTGGAACTGTCTTTTTTCGGCTTCGTTGTCATCACCAATCTAGTTGATTCTTCTGTTGGCATTGCATCGAGATCCTTTCGGCTCATCAATTGCGTCTACCTTAGATTGACATGAATCTCGAAGACTCTTCAACAGCTTCTGATGCAATTCTACGTTTTCAAAAGAATTTGCCAAGCGATGTTAGTTCACAATATCAGTGAAACGGGAGTATACATTTCGCCAATAGTCTGGTTCTCATCCATCTTAAACATCTCCATGACTGGAGAGATAATTTTGCTCTTCTTCATTTTGTTGGTTTTCTTTCATATGGGTTACCACCGATTTATCCAAAATCTCCTTTGTTTTGCACACTGATATACTATTTGAGATTTTCTCTTTTTTCTAAATCAACCCATTTATTATGTATACAATTCAACATGCCAACTATTAAACAACTTATTAAAAACACAAGAGAGCCAATTAGAAATGTCATGAAATCTCCCGCTCTTGGGGCATGACCTCGGCATCGATGGACATGCACTAGGGTGTAGGTGCGACTCATTCAGATCACCATTAGTAGAGCACAAAGGAGCATATGCATAGCTTTGTAGTTTGCGTTAGTTTCTTCTCGTCGATATCATCTTTGCCTTTGCTTGGTGCAACACTTTGTCCATTTTCAATCACTTTTCATGCTGCAAAATCCGCAGATTTGATAAACGTCTCTATTTTGCATCTCCTATAAAGAAAATTAGCCATGTCAAAGTGGAGGCCCAGCAACAGACTGACCTTCATTTAAGCGAGTACAACATAGCTGCCAAATGATCTCTAACTCAAAAACTAATGCACTTTCTATAAAACACAAGGAAAAGTTAATCATTCTCTCAATTGGTGTTTAGACATCGACGGTGGACCAAGTATAAACAGGTGATTTCCGAGTCCGGTTTTCCTTCTATTTTGCTCGGTGTAAAAAGCCTAACTCGAGAGAGCACTCAAGGAACTGTCAAAGATTGAGGTTGTGTGAAGTTAATACTTCATATCTTTACATTAGAATATGTGAGATTTTTCGGGTATACGTGGGGTCTGAAAAGCAGCTGAGAGTACGTGTTTCGAGCATATAATCTCCTCCGGTTGATTATAGCCAAGCATCTCGTCCATCTCTACTTGGGGTATAGGGTATATCTAACTAGTCATGGCCACAATTCCGGAACCGGCGGTTCTGGTTCCTAGCCATGTATGAATTGGAACCGGAACCGCCCATGGCGGTTTTGGTTTTGGGTCGGTTCCGGGCTGGTTCCGGGTCGATTTTGGGCTGGTTCCGGTTCCGGTTCCGGTTCCGGGCCGGTTCATTCCGGTTCCGATTCCTACCGGTTCCGGTTCATAATTTAAAAATTTTTAAAAAAATTATTAAATAAAAAATAATGAATTTATGAAATAATAAATTTTTCAATATAAATTATAATCAAAATGTAAATTGTAATCAAATTTGAGGACAAAAAGAGAGAATGAGGAGGCTTGAACTTAATAAATTATCATTAAGCGCCTTACAATTCGTTACAACGATCTATAAAAAAAAAGGAGCACAATAGATATGCCCTAAAATGACCCAAAAACCTAAGCCTATCCGAACCACTGTATTCCGTGCGCAGAAGTCACATGTCGTCGGATTATACTTCAGTTTCCTTAAGCTCACGTGGGCGTGCCCAGTATGAGAAACAAGGGTTCCCGAAATATTTACCAACTCCAACAGTTCTTTTATTCTCAGTCGTCGCTACCCGTTCCGGTAGAGGTACGGGTACCGATACCGGTGGTATCTTCGTTATTAAAGAATTCGGATTTATTATTCCGATCTATATCTTGTTATCGATATTGAGCCTTCGTCCAATCATCGATACAAGCTTGCATCTTTACTGATTCTAGAGCTAATCTTGAACAATATTCGTCCAAAATATTACCTCCGGCACTGAATGTTTGTTCGATCGCGACTGTGGAAAAGGGGTTGCAAAAATTTGTTTTGCAATAAGAGAAAGGATTGGATATTGGCTTGCGTGCCTCTTCCACCAATCCAAAATTAAAAAACCTGTACTACCTTCGGATTCAGTAAACTCAAAGGAAATGGTTAGATAAATCTCTAATTCAGAAATATTTCCTATTGCTCCATTTTGTCTTTTTTGTCTATTTAATAAAAGTTGGTAGTCTTTGCTAATTTTACCTGTACTCTCATTTTATGTCTCGATAGATTGAGAAGATCCAACATTACCTAAATTATATTTAGTATAAAATTCATTATATAATTCTATTACTACGTTTTTAACCTCACGTAGTATGGTTGTAACATTTACCGTATCATAATGTAAACATTGATAATACGTATGCAAATAATCACTCAAACCATCTAATTTGCAACGCGGATAAAAAACACAAGCAACTAAATAAATAATGGGAATTTTGCCATAATAATGTAGCCACTTCATTTTCATTGTTACTATAGTATGTTGTAATTCAATATCATTTTCATATTCGTCAAAAATTCCGACAATATTAATACACTCTACTAAAAATAAATGCGTAGTAGGATAATAAACACCGGACAAAGTATAAGTTGCATTATTAAAAACCTTTAAAATATCTAAAATATTTTTGCAAATATCCCACTCTTGTGGGTATAAATTAATCTGAGATATATTATTAGAAATAAATACACATAATAAATCTTTATATTCATAAGATTCATCAAGTAAGTGGAAAGTAGAATTCCAACAAGTTGGAACATCTCTTGGAAATCTTTTTGGTTTTTGGCATTTTCTCTATAAAATTTACCCCATTCTTTCATTTTTTTGGGAATGTTTCCATAAAAATTGAATTGCCGTTTTTATTGGTTCAAGAAAAATATCAAGAGTTTTCAAAACATCTGGTACACATAAATTTAAAACATGACAAGTATATCTAACGTGAAAAAATTTCTCACTAAAAGCGGGTTTGACAAATATTTTCTAAATCAGCAATTGAAATAGTATTTACCACGGCATTATCAAAACCAATTGAAAAAATTTTGTTAAGCAAATAATATTCTTCTAAAATTGTCTAATCATTCTATAAATATTATTTGCCGTATGCTTACCATCGAAAACTCTAAATGCAATAACTCTTTTTTGAATACTCCAATTGTTATCTATCCAATAACATGTTATGCCCATGTAAATGTGTTTGCCAATTATCACTCCAAATATCACTACTTATATGCACGCATCCATTAAATTGCATAAAAAAGTTTTGTAAATTGTTTTTTTATTTCTATAAAGATCTTTAATTTTTCGTTTAAGTGAATTTCTAGAAACACGTTTTGCTTGTGGAGCACATGCTTTTTGTACAAATTGATTAAAACTAAATCTTTCTCCAAAACTAAATGATAAATGCTCAACGGAAACAAATTTACCTAATTCTTCCTTATAAGTTTTTTCATTAAAATGAAATAAAGGGGAAGTGTTAGGATTGACGTACCCCGGAAATTTGTTGTTGCCTGATATCGATTCCTGCTTGGGTTAGATGTTTGCTCCTAAGATGTCGTTTGAATGTTCCATATCCTTGTCCACCTGTATATTTATATATTTTTCTACAATGTTTACAAATTATATCATACTTTTTTTCACCAATATCAAACCTTTCCATTTTCGTGAAGTAATCCCAAATGTCAGATGTAAGTTCCCGCTCTGCTTCCTTTGTTATAGATATTTCGGCAGGAGGATGAAGACATTCTTTTGTCGGGACGCGCTCCACATCGGGAAAAATGTTGATTTCATCATCTTGAAAATTTGCATAATCACGAGGATTAAAAAGAATGATGGGATTCCGTCATGATATTCTTACCTTTGCCGGTTGGCACTTGACTTCCACTTGCCATTTTTCGAGTGGATTGAGAGAATTGAGCAGATTGATCGGGAGAATTAAGAGAGAATTACGCGAATTGAGAAATTGAGAGAATTTAAGAGAATTTGAGAGAATTTAGAGTATTGAGAAAATTTGAGAGAAGAGAATTTGAGAGAATTGAGAGTATTGAGAGAATATGAGACAATTTTAGAGAATTTATAAGAAAAAAAATGAGAAGAAAATTTAGGATAAAAAAAAAGCTAGATAATCGTTACAATTTTTAATTTTATTTTTTACTGTTGTGGCTTTTGCCCGTTGCCAAGGTGGCTTGCAAAGGCTACCCTGGCAACAGGCCGCAATAGGGCCTGTAGACGTGCAAGCCCTGTTGCAGGGTTTTTTTTTAAATTTTTTTTTAATTTTTAATTTTTAATTTTTTTTGAAACCCGAACCGGGCCCGTAGGCCATGGGCCGATTCTGGCTCCGAACCGCGGGCCCTATCAACGGACCAGGCCCGGGTTTGGCCGGGCCTATTTCGGCCCAAATTCGGCCTGTGGCCATGACTATATCTAACGGAATTACGATAAATCATGTGTGCGTCAGGTTCATTTTGTGCATTTATTTGTTGCTCGATTATCTACCATCTTGCGGATGTCCAAGCTCTACTAGTATCATATGTTCCTGGGAAAATTCCAATTAAGGAACCCAAGTGGGTTAATTTTCAAAAAGAGGTCCAAAGTAAATATTGTGTCAAATAAGGGCCTGAAGTGCTCAATTAATCTCAAATAAGGATTTCAAGTGCTCAAAAAGTCTTAAATAAAGACCTGGATCCCCGGCTGACCAAAATACACCGATAAATTTGGCGAGAAAATTCTTGTTCAAAGACGGAACAGTAACTTTTTAATTTTTTTTATTATTTTCTTTCTGTTTTTCCTTTTCAATTTTTTTCTTTTCCTTTGCTTTTTTTTTTTTCTTTTCTTCCTCAGTTGGCCATAGCCGGGCAAGGAAGGTCGCCGGCTGCCGGGCGAGGGCCGCCCCCTTTGGCCGGGCGAGGTCGGCCTCCCTCGGCCGGGTCGCAGGCGAGGCTCGACCACCGGGCTCGCTTAACGCCGGCCGAGGTCGAGCCTCGCCAGATCTGACAACCTCGCTAGCGTCGGGGCAAGGGCTGGCCTCGCTCGCCAGGAAGAGGTCGAGCCTCGCCGGGCGCGGGGGCGAGGCCGGCCTTGCCAGTTGCAGGCGAGGTCGAGCCCTCGCCCGATCTGGCGAGGCCAGTCTCACCCAGCCCGCGCGAGGGCAGCCCTTGTGATAGTTTGAATTTTGGTCCATTTTTGGGATTTATAAAACGTGAAATTCATCAGTGCGTTTATAATAGAATTTCACCCAGGAACTGATCACTCTCGGGTTCTGGTTTTTAAAATAGAGATTCTGCTAAAATCGCACTCGATCAAATTTGACCGTTATTTAGACCCCAAACTTGGCAGTCGATTTTTGGGAGTTTCGGGACGAGATAAATTGGACGGTGTCAATATTATTGTGGCCAGCGTCGAGATTATCAAGAATAATGGGAAAGTGAATTTTTGACCGGATGCGAATTTGGACTAGTAAACCTCCCTCGTAGTGTGTCTTGGGTTATTTTATTTTAGCCTTTTGCCCTATATTATTATTGGGATTTTTCGTGGACTGTTAGACCATTTTTCTAATTTGAATCGGGACCGTTAGGTCGATTTTTAGTTTGAACTGTGTTCATTGGATCGCGCTCGAAAATAAAATTTAGTCTTTTTCTTTTCTTTTTCTCTCTCTTTCTCTCTCTCTCTCTCCTCGTGCATGCTCTCCCTTCCCCATCTGCGTCTTCTCCCCTGGACCCCCGTCGACACCTCTCTCCTCTCTCTCTCTCTCTCTCTCTCTCTCCCCTCATCGCTTCTGCATGCTCTCCCTTCCCCATGCAGCTGCGCCGCTGTCTTTCCCCCACCCCCCGATCGCCAGACCCAACCCCACGTCGTCCACCTCTCTCTCCCTCTCTCCTCCTTTTTCCTCTTCTTCTTTTCTTCTTCTTGTTCTTCTTCTTGCCGACCTCCCTTCTCCCTCTCCCTCTCCCTCTCACCTCTCTCGACCCGACTCCCCCCTTTTTGGCTTCGCTGGTATTCCGCCAGCGTAAATATCAGCGGCGTAAATCGTCGCGCCCGCCCGCGCCGCCGCCAGCCGCCGCCAGCCCGCGCCCGCCCGCGCCGCCGCCCGCCGCCCGCCCCGCCTTGGCAGCATCGCGCCCGCCCAGCCCGCCGCCCAGCGTCGCCTTGATAGTCCACCCCTCCGGCCCGGCCCGGTGGTCGGTAGCCCGGCAACCAGCAAAACCGTGCTTCGCGCCAGCCTCGTGCTGTTGCCGTGGTCGTGCCGCCCGATGCCCATTACGAGCCGCTTCTTTGCCGCGCCGTGCCAGGGCCATTTTAGGCTCGAGCCGATTTTTCCCGGGCCAAACTTAGGTAAGTGACTCCCTAAACCCTATCTAGTATTTTGGGTATTTAATTGACTTGTCTCAGGTTAGACGGCTAGGGCGTGTTTTGAATTTATTTATACTGTGATTTAATTAGATTATGTTATGCTCTAATTATGCTAATTGGATTGGATAAAATAGAATGCTTGATTGAGTGATCGTGCGTGGCCAACTTGAACGTAGGGTTTGTGGAATGAGGTGGCGAATTATGAAATTGAACTGAATGTTGGATATGAGTTGTTTGATGTGATGTGGCGTGAAATTGATTGAATTAAGTGGCGTATGCTTGCCCGTGAGAAATTAAGCCCGGATTGATTGGATGGCTACGGACTTGGGACGTATTGATGGCGGTCCATGTGAAGGCATGAATGACCAATGTGCCAATTGGATGTGGGCTTGAGACGTGTTGACGGTGGCCCGTTAAAGGTGTGTTGGACTAGGACGTGTTTACATCTGTCATTGGAATTGATTGAATAGTGTGGCTTGGGACGTGTTGACGGCGGCCACTGGAATTGATTGAATGGTATGGCTTGGGACGTGTTGACGGCGGCCATTGAAATTGATCGAATTGTGAGGCTTGTGTGCCTGTGAGATCGGACTTGAGACGTGTTGACGGTGGTCCGTGAGAGGAAAGTTGGCTGGACACGTGTGTGCGATGTGATTAATTTGTATTGACTAAATGTACGTGTGGTTACTTGATTGGATTGGTTGAACGTGAGTGAGAATGAGTGTGTTGGGTGACTGTGATATGGTGATGAATTATTCTTGCATTATCATGTTTGGGCTAATGTGCAAAGTTGACACGCAGGTTCGAGACGAGGTAAGCTTGTCATGTGAAATTGATTGTGTTGTCTGGTGGTTCGCATGTTAGACTTATCTGGGTACGCATTAGCCTAGGTGAGGTATAGGGTGTTGCTTATTGAGATTCGTTCTCACGGTTATTATATAACCATTTTCAGATCCCCGCCCTTGAGTATGGCGCCACCTAGGCGTTTTGGGGTCCCTATACATATGGTGTATGAGGACGACGAGTACCCGGGGCTGAACCCAGGCGAGGCATATATTATGTATCGCACTTATGTTTGGGTAGATGTGGGACGAGATGAGTTGGGAGCGCCATGATTACTTGGCCTGGACCTATAGGGAGGGATCGATGAACTCAGGGCCAATTTGAGGTTTTGAAGGGTTAAGGCACACCAATGAGAATGCGGTTAATTGGGAGTCCTGGGACAAGTTCGCTCTCGACGGTGAGGTGTCAGATCCCAACAGTCCTTCGGTGAACCCTAGTCCAGTACCGACACCTGTCCCCGAGCCCGAGCCCGAGCCCGAGTACGAGCCCGAGGAGGAGCCCATGGCAGTCAAGTAGGGAGAGGAAGAGGAGAACCCGATTGAGATTGACTCGGATTTAGAGTCAGATTCCTTAGCGTCCGATCCGGATTGGGCACTGTAGGGACATTTAGGAGTAGAGCCAGGAGGCCTTTTTGGTAGAGTCCCGTTTTGCGTGTCAGTAATTTACACAGCCACCGGTTCCCTTTTGATGTTGAAGGTGGATTTAACCCTAGCAGCCTAATGTATGACCGTGTGAATTCAAGTTAATGTTATGTATTTATTAAATTACGATGTTCTATCCCTTTGTCATGTTTTATTGTTTGGGTTGTTTTATTTTGATTCCGCTTGCATGGCTCGTTTGGGTCGGTGACACGTCCTGGGACGTCGTGTTCAAATTATCGACCGTGGCTGGGATGTCGCGGGCTCGGTGGGGTCCGAGGCGTGACAGCCCTCGCCTGCACCGGCAAGGGCGATCTTGCCCAGCCCAAGCGAGGGCGGTCCTCGCCTGAGGCCGGCGACCTCCGCCGGCCCCGGCTATGGCCGGCGGAGGAAGAAAAAGAAAAAAAAAAGAAAAGGAAAAGGAAAAATAAAACTAGAAAAGGAAAAGGAAAAGAAAAAAATAGAAAAGGAAAAACAGAAAGAAAATAAAAAAATTAAAAAGTTACTGTTTCGGTGCCGGACACAGTAACTTTCTCGCCGGTCGATAAGTATTTTGGCTGACTGGGGATTCAAGTCCTTATTTGAGACTTTTTGAGCACTTCGGATCCTTATTTGAGACTGATTGAGTACTTCATGCTTTTATTTGATACAATATTCACTTTAGATTTTTTTTTGAAAATTTGACCCCACTTAAGATCTTTAATTGGAATTTTCCCTATGGTCCTTGGTCACCTCTCTCTTACAGTACAAAAGAGCATCATTTCCACCACAATCTAGTTGTGGAGAGAGAGAAAGAGACGTTGATGGAGACCGACAAAGGCACGGTGTGTGTAACAGGTGGAACTGGGTACTTAGCTTTATGGAT
Organism: Syzygium grande; assembly: GCA_024733475.1. NCBI lineage: Eukaryota > Viridiplantae > Streptophyta > Magnoliopsida > Myrtales > Myrtaceae > Syzygium > Syzygium grande. Next base: position 32,242,663 of record JAMXDD010000001.1, read on the forward strand.
GATCACGAGGCTCCTGGAGCAGGGTTACTCCGTCCGGGCCACCGTCCGTCCCGACCCGGGTAAGAACATAGATCACGATTCGATCAGGCTTAAATCCGTGGGTGTGTTCAAGATCATTTGCTTAATTCTTTCTATGAATTGTGTGTGCATATAGATGGCAAGAGGGACATTAGCTTCCTCACAAACCTTGCGAAAGCGCCACAAAGCCTCCAAATCTTCCACGCCGATCTCGGTGACCCGGAGAGCTTTGTCCCTGCCATCCAGGGCTGCGTTGGTGTCTTCCACATGGCCGCCACCATCGACTTCCATGGACGAGAGCCGGAGGATGTCGTCGCGGAGAGGGCCGTCCGTGGGGCGATCGGCATCCTCAAGGCCTGCTCGAGCTCGGGGACGGTGAGGCGGGTGGTGTACACGTCGGGCTCCGCCGCCATGCACGGGAACACCACCGGGGCGGAGACCATGGACGAGGGCTTCTGGACCGACGTCGAGATGATCAGGGCGTTGAAGACGCCCGAAGGGCCGTACATGGTCTCCAAGACGCTGGCCGAGAAGGCGGTTCTCGATTTCGGGGCGAGGATGGGGTTGGACGTGGTGGTGGTGGTTCCTTCCTTCATGATTGGGCCATTCCTTTGCCCCAAGCTTCCGGCTTCGATTGGCATAGCACTGGCTATGGTCCTGGGTATGTTTCCAAAACCCCCTAGTTGGTGTGAGATTTATGAGGAAAAAGAAGAATCCTAGTGTCCTTTGAGTTTGGTTGCACAGGAATAACGTCCGGGGCGCGAAAACGGATCGATGAAATGGATTTGACGAGCGAATCGCACCACACTTGCACATTCTCTTCGGTTCACTCCTAGCTCATTTGTTCGTGTGCGTGACGAGGAATTGTCGCAACGATGGGGAATTAGTAGGGTGGTGAAAGAGCCTCCGCCTGGTGTCGAGCACGACCCGATTTCGATTATTCGTTAAGCTTGTGGAATTAGGGATTAGGATCTTGATTTACCTTAATAATGCAGAAGACACAAACCCATATAAGAATGTGTGCTTATCCAAGACATCGATGGTGCATCCGGATGACGTGGTGAGGGCACACATCTACCTCTTTGAACACCCTCAAGCCAAAGGCAGGTTCATCTGTTCTTCCGACGTGATCACCGTCGAAGAGACGGCGGAGCTTCTCTCTCTAAAGTTGCCGGAGCTTCCATTGCCATCGTCAAGGTAACGTTTTTTCGATTTTCGTATTCTCTTCGAGAATTCTTAAATTTATGTTTTCTTTATGTCGAAGTCGTCAACCATGAAAAAGACAAAACAAAAATAAAACAAAGCATCATTTTCCAAGGGGATGGTATGATCCGATTACGCACGAAGTCAAAATTTGTATGCAGATCTACGAGTTAATAATGCGTGTGTATATATATTGTGAAAATTTCAGGTATTTACGAACTACTGCTGCTTATTTTTCAGTGCTCTTAAGGAAATTAAAGGTTATCCAATGCCGCGCCTTCGTCGAAGAAGCTCTTGGACATCGGTTTCGAGTTCAAGCATGGCCTCAAGGACATGTTCGATGGAGCAATTTGGAGCTGCAAAGAAAATGGTTACCTTTGAAGGGTGCCCAACTTGCTCGAATCATAGCTTTTCTAAGCCAAAATGTAATTGTGTAAAATTTGTGAGAAAGCGTCGGATATTGCGAGTTCTCTTAACTAGAGTATGATAGTACTTTTAACATATGCGAGTAATCTTGCTAAATAATGGTGCTTTTGATCTTTTCAAGTCTTCTCTTCCCTTCTGCCTATTCTTCTATGTCCTATGCTAGTTTTATCATAAGAAGTATACAGATTCTTGGGTTGAAGTTTGAAGAGGCTTGCTTATACATCCCGCCGCATCTTTCGGTTGTCGATGAGATGCCCTGATGCGGGCCATTGTAGGGCTAAACACGAGTGCGATATTTGTGTCGAGAGAGACTAAAACGGAGTTTGTCTTCTAGATCCGATAGTCCAAATGGAGACCTTCATGCTGCTGCCGGGCGGGAGATTTAGTGGTGCCGCCCCGACGGTCGGGTGGCGCGCACCGGCATCTTCAACCAATCATTCGCAAATGAATATAGCACAAAAACTACACAAAATGAGATGACCCTAGGCTAGACTGCATAACCGAAGCACAGATCACCGTCGCGCCTGTGCCTCCGTCGATGCAACAGTGGAAAGCGCCTTTCGCACGTCGTACGTGCGGATCGATCTCTCTACCTCCGGCTTTCGGTGGTCGGTCCCTCTCTTGCTCTCTTGGACCCCATGTGCCAGTGACCCTATCGAGCGTTGACGCTAACTCCAATTGAGAAACCTTCTTATGCGCCATTCATGGGCGCAGCAAAAGTACAGATGAAAAGCACCAAAAGGGTGAAAAGTAGGGTTTCACTATGCATGGCCCCTTGTGTACTGGATTGATACTGAGCACCGACACCACTGACATTTGACCATGGCCGTGACAGAGAAATTTTGGAACCTCCACTCACATTGAAAGCCATGATGGTCGACCCTCTTTTGGCAGGGCAATATCTATAGAATCGCAGAAATCTCTTCCTCAAATAATTTTGCTGGCGCGAGTTCATGATTACCGTGTGACTCTCCCCGTGTGAACCGACCGCACCTGATCCCTCTGGCGAGATGGCGCTAGTACTTAGCTCGAGTTTTTTCTTAATTCTATCGATCGCGCCTGGTTTGATTGGATTAGTTATGAAAATTAATTTTGATTTTAAGGAGTCACTGTTATCATTTTAGAGGTAAGTTAGTGGCCATTTTACTTCCAACGAACCATAGGTTCAAGCTCGGGGACTGGATTACGCCTATAAATTTGTGTAATCGGGACTTTTCTCTTTATCTGACAACATTTCAAGCGGTCCTTCCTATTTTAAACATTCCTAAGCACGCATATCTAAGAGACCGAGCATCACCAACACATAGGGAATAGTGTTAAAAAAGTCTTAAACCTTTTGCATTTGTGCTAATTCAATCCTAAACCTTTTTTTTTGGTGCCAATTCAGTCCTAAATCTTTTTTTTTTTGTCATTGGTCCCAACCTTTTACATTTTTTCAATTCAATCGTGAAACCTTTTGTATTGGTGCCAATTCAGAATTAAGCTTTTTCATTGTTGCCAAAAGTTTTAAGACTGAAAATTGGCACAGGAAGAAAAAGTTTTGGGACAAAAATTAGGACTAAAATGCAAAAAGGTTTAGAATTAAATTGGTACAAATGCAAAAGATTTAGGACTTTTTTTACACTTTTCGCCCGACACATACAGTAGGCTTTAAATATCGGCAATCGCGAGAATAATTATGACATAACAACAAATAAATCGCGATAATAATAAGGGGGTAAAAATTGCGGTAAATAAAATCCAACACAGATCGAGTAAAGAATATTACACGGTTTTTGTTAGGAAACCTCGGAACAGGACCCCTATGACCATAGAAGCAATTTAACACGAGATAACGAACAATGCACTTTAATCTAACGCAAGGTGTGACTTTAACATAAGCAAACAAGAGTGAAATAGACCAGGACAACTCCTTAGAGCTCTCGGTTTAGGTAGGAGCAAGGATTGGTTATAGCACAAAAATATTTCCAACTTACGCCAAGATGCAATAAAGCACACTGAGCGCCCCATCCAGGCCAATCGATCGTTGATCGAGATAAAGGGTTCGCAACGCCCACGGAAGTGAAGCGAACCACGATACCTCGACTTTTGATGACTACCCGGGCCTCAAATCCTCGGCAACCGACGTAAAGGCAAAGTTGGGCCCAAGCTCTCTTTGGGCTTTTTATTTTATCCTAGTTGGGCCTAGGTCGGGTCAGAGAGGTTGGTGGGCCAAGAGATTGGGCTTAATGGGCTTGGATTGGGCTAAAAAGCCCAACTGGGCTTTACCGTAGAAACCGGGGTGCACCAGAGGCTCGGGCAGACTCCTGGGCCTCTGTCGATCGAGATTTGGGTTGTTTGGGTCTGAGGTCATGACACCATATTTTCCCTAGTTTAAAAGGTCAGAAGGAACTTTGCGCAAAAATAGAATATAGGGTGACGAAATGACGATGTTTTTTTATTAGGGTCGAATTTCGACATTATCGGCCAATTTGACCCTTAATCTGGATGAGATGCTAGCATGATGCCTACTTCCTCGGTGCAAAGTCCAAGATCTTGAAACTACAAGATGTCTAATTCCTAGATGCCAGGGTGCAAAGAAAGAAATAAGGACTCGCGATGTTGCAATGATTCTGTCTTTAATTAGGAGTCAAATTGCACCATCATCGGCCAACTCGATCCATAGTCCCCATGGAATGCATGAGTAGCCTTTATGCATTGAAACCATAATCTCTTTGGTTTGGGAAAATTACCAGAAAAGTTTTAAACATATTGTAATTATGCCAACTCAGTTATAAACATTTTTTTTCATACCAATTGAATAATAAACTTTTTTCATTTATGTCAATTTAGTCCATCCGACCAATTTTGATAGGTTGTAGCTGACGTAAATAATTTTTAATAATATTTTTTGAATTTTTAATTCTTTTCTTTTCTTTTCTTTCTCTTTTTTTTTCCTTCCTTCTTTCTATGGCTGGTCACTGGATTGAGGCGAGGGCCGGCATGGTCAAACTCGCTGGCCTGAGGAAAAAGGAAGGAAAAAAAAAAAAAGAGAAAGAAAAGAAAGAAAATAATTTAAAAATATTTAAATATTATTAATAATTGTCCACGTCACGGTAGCGCCAATCGTGCCACATCGCCTTCCGGTGGCCAAAATTGAACGGATGGACTGAATTGGTACTATGCAAAAGGTTTAGACCTGAATTAATACAATTGCAATAGATTTAGAGCTCTTTTTGATAATTTTTACTCTCTAGTTTCCATATGCAAAAGGCATGCAATAACAAAAGTGGATGCAAGATTGTGCAAAACAACTTATTTTTACTAGGTGTCAAATTTAGTTGATATTGACGAATTTGATCCCTAAAACTTTGATGATGCAAATACGTATCGGTAAAATTTACGTGTCAACATATTAATATTATGGACTACCTATGATTATTTCTTGAGAAAAGTGCCAAAAAAGTCCTAAACCTTTCGCATTAGTGTCAATTTAGTCATAAACCTTTTTTTTGTGGCAATTCAGTCCTAAACCTTTTGTCTTTGTTCCAATTCAGTCCTAAACTTTTTTGTATTGGTGTTAATTCAGTCTTAAACCTTTTGTTTTTATGCCAATTTAATCCTTCCAGCCAATTTTGGCCGGATTTTGCCGAAGTGGATGCCGATCCGCCTACGGCCGGTCGTCGGCGTTGACGTAGACAAATTTAATAATATTTTAGTATTTTTTTGAGTTTTTATTTCTTTATTTCTTTATTTCTTTTCTTTTTCCTTCCTCTCCCGGTTCCCCTTTGCGGGCCGGATGGCAGCCATTAAAAGGCCTCGCCGGCCACTGGCGAGGGAGGCCTTGCACTAGGCAAGGGTGGCAAAGGTGAGCCTCAACATGGCTGGGCGAGGCTTGGCCTCTAGCGAGACCTTGAGCCTCGCCGACGGTTGGGTGAGGCTCACCTCGCCGTCACTGGCGAGGGCGAGCCTCCCCAGCACAGGGTTGTGACCTCTGGCCAGTCACTGGTTCGGCGACCGGCTAGAGGAAAGAGGGAGGGGAGGGGAAAAAAAAAGAAAAAAAAAAAAAAATAATTAAAAATTCAAAAAATATTAAAATATTATTAAAGTTATCAACGTCAGCACCGGTGACCGGCCGCCCGCACCGCCGTCGCGTCAGTAAAATCCGGTCAAAATTGATCGGAAGGACTAAATTTGCACAAAGACAAAAGGTTTAGGACTGAATTGGTATCAATGCAAAAGGTTTAGGATTGAATTAGTATAAAAAAATTTAAGACTAAATTGGCATCAATGCAAAAATGCAAAAGGTTTAGGATTGAATTAGCACAAAAAAAGGTTTAGGACTAAATTGGCACCAATGCAAAAGGTCTAATACTTTTTTGGCAATTTTCCCCTCTGTGAGGTTGTAAGATGCCGCGCCTTTCATCAGAGAAACTCCTGGACATTGGTTTCGAGTTCAAGTAAGGCACTGAGGACATGTTTGATGGCGCGATTCAGAGCTGCGAAGAAAACAGTTATATCTGAAGGTGCCGGACTCATTCGAATCACAGATTTTCTTTTCCAGCAATAATACATATGTATGGGTATTTAAACATAGTACGAACTTAGGTATCGAGCACGATAAAACCAATTGTTACTTCGTAGAGACCCTCCTCTCTCGGACCCATGAGCTAGCCAAGGCTAAGTCCGTCGAGGACGGAGCCAGACTCGGTCTGGCCCAATCCACTTCCACCGATAGTGGCCGGAGTCAGATCCGCAACCACGGTGCTCATGTTTGGGTGGGTGGGTGGTCGGAGGAGCACAACACCGATGCTTCAATGGCTTTTTACAGACGCTACTCCAAGACTTCCGAGGCGACGCTGCTAGGGTTCATCTGGCAATTGTGGACAGAGCCAACATGCACGAATATACAGTCCTAGTGTCTTACAACCACATCTGGGTGAGGAAAAGATCGTGTGAATGATCGACACCTGTCAGACAACAACGATTAGCACAAGTCATTTAGCAAAAGTCCAAGTTAAGAAAGTTCAAAGAAGTTGAAAAGTAGGGTCTAACTATGCAAACTCCTTCGTGTGTTGGACAAGGAAAGAGATATTTCCTCCACTCGCAGCGTAAGGCATGACGGTGGTCCTTCTTTGCAACTCAATATCTGTGAAATCATATAAGTTCATGATTAATATTGGTTATTTCTTTGATTTAAATGATGAATTAGGCTATAAAAAAGATATGTATAGGGTTGCTCATATTAGGACATTTTCTTTCCTTTAACGTGAATGATCATGTCACCTTCATTTACAGTGTAATATAGTGCCATGACATCTTTGATACCCACTATTCTATATCATCAAAGCATTTTAATATATCGAGTCATTATTTAGTCCATTGTTAAGAAAGCAAAATCAATTTCTACATTGTAAGATATAATGTTTTTTTCCTCCAGAAGTTTGAGTTGTTGAATTGCATGGTAACATTATGTTTATCCATATTACCAAACGATCTCCCTTGCGTGTCAATAGAAGCTAACATTTCATATAAGGGATATGCACATAACCACATCAGATAAATAATAGACAATCGTAAGAAATGCAAAATACGGGAGGGAGCGCGGGGATTGGAGCTCGTAATTTGTGCTCTGCTACCAAGTTAAAAATTAGGAATTTTATTTTCGAAAAGTTTAAATTATTAGAATACCAGCAGATGATATATATATATATATATATATATATATATATATATATATATATATATATATATATATATATATATATATATATATATATAAAACGTATCACCTAACAGATAAAACACGGCGTTGTATTGCTGGGTGTGATAGCCTAGTGGTAAAGGGATCACCTTATCTTCAAGGTCATAAATTCAAGCTACATGAGTGAATCTCGGGCCAGCTAGTGTCTTATTTTCACCTCGCGTTGGAAGATTTACTTTTATCTAACACCTTGGTGTAAGGCTACGGTGACAGATTGAAGAAAAGTAGACGGAGCAGATATGATTCAAATCAAACATTTCCAAATTACTCAGTGGGCAGAAAGCGGAATTGGTCACCCCGATTTTTCCAATGCAGCGTCCGTTTTAAGGGAGACACGTGCGCACAGCCTGCTGGCCAAAACATCAAAGGAAACACTAGAAAAGTTTGCTGCTATCTGAAACTTGAAGCTCTTTCACTTCTCCAAGCCATGGGGGGCAACAAAGGCGCATGTGTGCTGGATTTTTGGAAAAATCTGCAGACGGCATTAGAATCGAAGTTTTAGTTCAGTACAGTTTATCATCCGTAAACGGATGGCCAGTCTGAGAGGACGATTCAGACTCTAGAGGATATGTTTCGGCATGTGTGCTGGATTTTCAAGGTAAGTGGGAGGAACAACTGCCCTTAGTAGAGTTTGCATATAATAATAGTTTCCAGCAGAGCATCGGAATGGCGTCTTTTGAAGCACTATATGGCAGGGCATGTAGAATGCCCGTGTGCTGGGATGAAGTGAGAGAAAGGACTATTACCGGTCCAGAGTTAGTAGAACAGTCAGTTGAAGCTGTTAAGGTTATACGCGACAGGCTGAGGACAGCGCAGAGCCGTCAAAAGAATTATGGAGACCGAAGGCAAAGACCTTTGGAGTTTCAAGTCGGGGATCACGTCTTCCTTAAGGTATCGCCCATGAGAGGACTATCTAGATTTGGTAAGAAGGGAAAATTGAGTTAGCGGTGCGTGGGACCTTTTGAGATATTAGAAAGAATGGAGACTTGTGACACATTTACCCCAAACTATTTTTTTGACCATAAAAAAGGCAAAGACAATTTTTGGATGTGACAATTTACCCCGAACTAATTTTTAATATTTTTTGAATTTTTCTTTTTCTTTTCTTTTCTTTTCTTTTCATTTTCAAACTCGGTTTAAGGTAATTTCTTTGCCCCGGGGCAAGTGCGACTCTCGCCCGACTCATGCAAGGCGGCCCCTCCCCCAAAGGGGCGAGGGCCCTCGAGATGAAAGTTGGCTCGCCGCCCGACGCTGGGCGAGGGTCGCCGCCGCTCACCCTCACCCGAGATCTTGGACCGCCAGAGTTTGAAAATGAAAAAAGAAAAGAAAAGAAAAGAATAAAAAATAAATAAAAAAAATTCAAAAAAAAATATAAAAATAATATTAAAATTTTAGGTAAAATTGTTTAGCTTGAGGTTTTTTTGTGGTAAGGGTAAAATGGGGTTTTTGGTGGTCATCAAAAAATAGTTCAGTAAAATTGTCGTGTGATTTGGGGGGGTTTTTATGGTCAAAAAAAATAGTTTGGGGTAAATGTGTCACAAGTGTAAGTTTTAGGGTTTTTTGGTATTAACCCTAGAAAGAATTGGAGCCTATCGTCTTGCACTTCCGCCAAATTTATCACAAGTGCATAATATGTTCCACGTATCAATATTGAGGAAATATGAACCAGACCCGACGCATGTACTAAATTATGAAAAGATAGAATTAGACGACAAGGTGTCTTATGTTGAGAGACTGGTAAGAATAGAAGATCGGAAAGAACGGGTTCTAAGGAACAAGACAATCCCGATGGTCAAGGTTATTTGGGAGCACCACAGGACAAAAGGCGCGACGTGGGAAAGTGAAGAGATGATGCTACGTCAATACCCCTAGTTATTTATGTAGTAGTAGGATTCGTAAATTTAGGAGTAGTGGTGAGAATTGTAAATTTCGAGGACGAAATTTCTGTAAGGGGGGAAGAGTTGTGACATCCTGAAAATCAATCCATTTGGGATTTATAAAATACTGAGTTTTATAAATGTACTCACAGTTAATTCTAACCCAGAACTGATCATTCCTGGGATACTAACTTTTGGGGAAAGGCTAATTAAGGAATTAAATTCGTACGACTAAGAGAAAATTCGATTGTGAATTGATTTTCGATCATGAAATCGCCGAGGTGATATTTTGAGCCACTGTTGGCCGATCTAAGGATAGTCAGGAGTCAGTTCGCCCTGTTATAGTAATGGATCGCGGGTGATTTCGTTGGACCACGAAACGAATTGACGAATGATCCTGAACCTATACCGAACGATCGTACCCCTCGAATCTAGTAATTGATCCTCATGATTTTAATGACAATCGAAGTCGTCATGACCTGAATAGACTTGCACGTGACTTGAATTATTGTCAGTTACGGGTCAAATATGCGAATTTCCCCAACAAGCCGCCCGTTAGTTTGAGAAACGCTCGAGTTGCATTTAATAAAATTTAATTATTTAATTTAGCACAAATTGGACGCCGGAAAAATTTGAAAGTTACAACGGGACATTAGAGACGACATTGCAAATGGAATGTGCAGTTTTGGATGTGCCCGAATCCTTTAGAAAAATTCAATTTAGGCGAGAAACGGAGAAACTGACCATTTTACTCCTATGAATTATTAAACGGTTAGTTTTATGGGCAAAGGGCATTTTGGTCATTTTGCCCTAAAATTTGGAAAAGACAATTTTGCCCTTGGATTTTTTTGAGAAATTACAAGATTGCCCTTGGATATTTTGGGTAAGATTCGATTTGGGTCGTCGGTTTCAAGATAAGATCAAATCTGGATCGTCGGATAAAAAATGTGAGAGAGGGGTATTTTGGTCATTTGCCACTTTGGTCCAAAATGCACTATTTGAGTCAAGACCAAAACTCTCTCTCTCCTCATTCCTCTCTCTCCCTCACGGCACCACCCCCCCGTGCACTCTCCTCTCTCTCTCTCTCTCTCTCTCTCTCTCTCTCTCTCTCTCTCTCTCTCTCTCTCTCTCTCTCTCCACCGAGCCATCATCGCCATCATCGTCGGTCGCGCCCGGCCGTCCACCGCCCACGTCGTCGCCGATCCGTTGCCTTCGACCCCCACACTATCTATCTCTCTCTCTCTCCCCCCCCCCGTGTGGCTGTGAGCTTTGCTGGTCACGCCCAAGTCGCCGCCGTCCGCCGTACGCCGATCGCCCCTCCGCCGCGAGCCGTGTCACCATTCACCACCGTCCCCGTCGATCACCGCTGCTTTCCGTTCTAGCTACGTGAGTCTAGAATTCGGTAAGTTGCACCCTAAACCCGACTTAGGATATTGGGTATCGACGGGTAATTTTGGTTGAAATTAGATTTATTCAGGCACGGGATTGTACAAAGTTAGGGGTATAATCAATTGGCGGGCCTATGATTGAATTCGGGAAATCTTTATTGGGAAATTTAAGGACAACAGTGGGCTGTGGATGACTGTTCATGGGGCTGTGATGGGCCGATCGGGACGCAAATTGGATTTTTAGAACCGGTATTTAATGGTGAGAAAGTGTCATGAAGGACCAAAATTGATTTGACGCCATTTGGTTGGTGAAAAATGGCAAATTGTGTGTTTAATGCGTGTTTGAACTATAATTGAGTTGGACCAAAAAAAAAAAGAACTATAATTGAGTTGTGGGGGTGTAATTGAATGTGTGATTGTGCAATTGGCTGATTGAAATATGCTTGATGGGTGTACGGTTGGGCCAGACTGAATCAATTGTTCAATTGGCCATATCAAATGTTTGATGAGCATGAATTGCGTGTAATTACTGAGTGCACGGGTCATGAGTGATTGGCCAATTAAATGTGGTAAATGCTTGTTGAGCATGTGCATGAGTAAGAAAGAATTGTGGTACGACATGTGTTCGTGAAAATTGTGCCATCCTGAGGCGTGTACTTCAACGCGGGACAATGCTTGGTAATACCGGAAGACTATCAGCTTGAGGCGTGTACTTCAACGTGGGTTGTGCAGTAGGTGGTAGATGTTGAGCCTGAGGCGTGTACTTTAACGCGGACAAGAAACATGGCCCGACGCGTGTACGTTTACGCGGGCCCTGGAGTGTTGTGATAAGTTGGTCGCAATGGACCTGAGGCATGTACTATAACGCGGGTCACTGGCGAGAGTGTGAAAAGAGATGTGATTAGATCGGTACGAATGCGCAAGAATGAGAATTGATTATGCTTGTTTTTGCATATAATGTGAATGCGATTGACGTGCAAGGTGCAAGCAAGATAGACCAGGTAAAAACAATTGATATGCTTGCTATGTGACAATTGTATGTGTGTGGATGTGTTTTGTGCAATTGTTTGGAGGTACGTGATAGCCTAGGTGGGGTTTAGGGATGTACTTATTGAGATGTAGTCTCATGGTTGTCTCAACTAATATTTTTCAGAACCCCGACCTGAGTCATGAATCCTCCGCCACCGCCACCATAGCGTTTTGGGATACCAGTGCACACCGAGTATGACGTAGCAGAATTCCCTATGGATGATGGAATGATCTGGATTAAGCAAACTACGACTGTTTTTGTAGATATAGGTTTACCTTTATGGGAAGAGCATAAGTATACTGCTTGGTATTTCCAAGATGTAGTCAGGGATGAGTTCAGGCCCGTTAGGGGTTTTGATGTCCCTTTTAACTTGGTTGGAAACTGGGACCCATCTGCTATACCCCCTATAGACGGAGAGTTGACCATCGCGAAAATTAGTTTAGCTCAGTCTAGTCTGAACCCAGCGCCCGTAGCTCAAGGATCTTCGGAGGCTCATCATGAACCCAAGCCCGAAGCATCGCAAGTTGAAGATGATCCGATGGACATAGATTTAGAACCGATCCTTGAGGAAGAACCAGAGGAAGCGGAGCCCGAAGTAGAACCCGAGGTAGAGCCTAATGATGAGTTTGAGGAGTCAGAAGAGCCTATAGGAGACCCGGAATATATACTCCCGTATGAGTAGTATATGGATCCTAACTACGTGCCGGAATATAATTTCTTTAATGGATTATGGGAGGAGGATTAGAATGAAGTTCCAGCCGAGTCGGGTGACATTAATCACCCGATCGAGATCGAGGTAGAGTAGAGACCTCGGAGGAATAGAACGTTCAGGGAGTTCGGATTCGGATAACGAGGAGTCAGACTCAGAATGGACGCCAAGCAAGAGGCGTAGGGGCTAGAATAGGGATTAAGAATCAACATCTTGGATGAGTATCATTTTTGAAGTTAAAATACCAGGTCATCGAGCCCTTTTTGTTATTGGTGGTGGATAGTAAGGTGTGCTCATGTAAATGGCGGTTGTGAACTGTAAATATTTTATAAGTTTGGCTATGGAAATGAATATGTGTATTCTCCCTTAATGCTTCCCCAGTTTTATATTGTCCGGGATTAATTGTAGTATCCGCTATGGTTGTAAATCTCTGCCGATTATTTGAGGTCGGCGATATTCCTGTGATGTCGCATAAATCGACCAGTGAAGGATGTCGCGAGCTTGATAGGGTTCGGGACGTGACAGTTATAAACTTTTTTTTTGTGCCAATTGAATCCTAAATCTTTTGCATTTGTGTAAATTTAATCCATTCGGCCATTTTTTTTTTGTGTAAAATGTAAGTTGTTTATAACAGATAATGTACAACAGCTAAGGGGCATTCCCCGACATTACATCTAGTACTAATAATTCGAGAATATGGAGGTAAGAAGTCTCCATAAAGTAGCTAAAACAAAGTTAGCTTGCGAAAATTTAATTTTTAGGTATAGCGAAGCTCTACCTCTTACATTTTTCCGCACCTTCGCTAAAATAATATGAATATCAGTTGGGTTGTTTTGAAATCGCCTATGGTTGCGCTCCATCCAAGTGCAATATACAGTTGCTAGGAAAGATACTTTGAGGAGTTTCGCTGCCAAATCTTTACCTCTTGTTGCTCTAACTATCCATTGAAGCTCCTCATTCCAATTCCATACATTACGCCTGATCCCATGTTGCGCAAGAATATTGCGCCAAATGCTACCTGTCCATTCACATTGGAAGAAAAGGCGAGTCTTGTTCTCTATACTTGCCCTATAGAAGGTACATTGGATATCGACTGAGGTCATCCACCGTGATATGATCTCTACTGTTGGAAGCCTATCCCTACATACTAGCCAATCAATAAAATTGTGTTTGCTAATGCCGCTACTCTATTATTAAGTTATACCACTCTACAGCCGGACTCTCGTGTCTAAGTTCATCCAAGACATCATGACAGCAATATCTTGGATTAGACATGACTGGGGTTAGGACATGACGTAGTTTGAGGAGACATCGCCAACTCTAGGCCATACTACCCTTCATGTCCATCTGCAAAAATGGGGTTCCTCTGCATTTTGTACTATGGACTCAGGAGCTCCAAAGTGAAGAAGATGGATGATTGATAAGATTTCACATTGTGCGCCCTAATAACACTTTGTTTCATAGGTACAAATCAGGCAATCCTAACCCTCCTTTGTGCGATCCACGGTTTGTTGACAAGCTATAACTAACGTGGGTAATTTTTAATATTATTTTAATATTTTTAAAATTTTTAATTATTTAATGTTCTTTTTTTTTTTTTTTTTTTTTTTTTCCTTCATTCTTTCTCTCGCCAGTCGCTAGATCAGAGGTGAGGGCTGGCAAGGTCAACCTCACTGCCAGAGGAAAAAGGAAGGAAAAAAAAAAAAAGAGATAGAAAAAGGAAAGAAAATAATTCAAAAAATATTAAAATATTATTAATAATTATCCACATCATGTTGACGCTGGCCGTGCCACGTCGGTGTCGGTGGTGCCAGCCAAAATTGATCCAATAGACTGAATTGGTATTATGCAAAAGGTTCAAGACTGAATTAGCACAATTGCAATGGATTTAAGACTCTTTTGATAATTTTTACTCTGTAGTTTCCATATGCAAAAGCCATGTCATGAGAAAAGTGGATGCAAGATTGGGCAAAACGACTTGTTTTTACTATGTGTCAAATTTAGTTGATATTGACTAATTTGATCCCTAAAACTTTGATGATGCAAATACATATCGGTAAAATTTAGGTGTCAACGTATTAATATCATGGACTACGTATGATTATTTCTTTGAGGTCGTAGGATGCCACGCCTTTCGTCAGAGAAGCTCTTGGACATTGGTTTTGAGTTCAAGTAAGGTGCCAAGGATGTGTTCGATGGCGCAATTCGGAGCTGCGAAGAAAATGGTTATATCTTAAGGTGCCGGACGTCACTTCCCGAACCCAATCGAGCTCGCGACATCCCAACTACTGGTCGATTTATGCGACATCCCAGGAATATCGCCGACCTCAATAATCGTCAGATATTTATAACCACAGCGGATACTACAATTAATCCCGGACAATATAAAACTGGGAAATTATTAAGGGAGAATACACATATTCATTTCCATAACTGAGCTTATAAAATATTTACAACTAACAACCGCCATTTACATGTGCACACCTTACTATTAACCATTGATAACAAAAAGGGCTCGATGACCTAGTATTCTAACATCAAAAATGGTACTTATCCAAAATACTGATTCTTAACCCCTATTCTAGCCTCTATGCCCCTTGCTAGGCGTCCATTCCGAGTCTGACTACTCGTTATTCGAATCCGAACTCCCTTGGACGATCTGATCCTCCGAGGTCTCTGACTCTTCCTCGATCTCGATTGGGTGATTAATGTCACCCGACTCTGCCGGAACTTCATTCTGATTTTCTTCCCACAATCCATCAAAGAAGTTGTATTCCGGCACATAGTTAGGATCCATATACTGCTCGTATGGGAGTATGTAGTACGACTCCTCCTCAGGCGCCTCAGACTCGTTAGGCTCGATCTCCGGTTTTGCCTTGGACTCTACCTCCTCTGATTTCTCCTCGGGAATTGGTTCTAAGTCTATATCCATGGGGTCGTCCTCAGCTTGTGATGCTTCGGGCTCGGGTTCGAAGATCCTTGGGCTCTTGAATCTAACCTCCTGGTTTCTACCTTTGGTTAACTCTCCTCTATCGGGGAATTGGTTTTAAGTCTATATCAAATGGGGGATGGGTCGAACTCATCCAGCATCACGGAAAAACCAAGCGGTATTGAGTCTCCCACAAGGGTCCTACCTCTACAAAAAAACGTAGTATGCCTAATCCAGGTCATGTTATTGGGCGGAGGATTTTCATGGATCCGGTACCCCAAAACGTTCTGGCAATGGCGGAGAATTCATGGGTCCGGTTGAGAAAATGTTGATTGAAACAACCATGAGAACATATCTTAGCAAGTACACCCCTAAACCCTACCTAGGCTATAACGTACCTTTAGGTAATTGCACACATCACAATCACACACATAAGCCAAATTGTCACATAGCAGGCACACCGATTATTTTTACCTGGGTCTACCCTGCCTCTGCCCTGCACATTAGTCACCATCACAATATATGCAATCACAGGCACAATCAATTCTCATTCTCGCACATTCGTTCCGGTCTAATCACATTTCTTTCACACTCTCGGCAGTGACCCGCATTACAGTACATGCCTCAGCTACACTGCGACCAACTTATCACAACACTCCAGGGCCCTCATAAACGTACACGGCTCAGGCCATATTTCTTGCCCACGTAAACATACACGCCTCAGGCTTAACATCTACCACCTACTGCGCAACCCGCGTTGAAGTACACGCCTCAGGCTGGCAGTCTTCGGTAATACCGGGCATCGTCCCGCGTTGAAGTACACGCCTCAGGACGGCACAAATTCCACAATCGTACACATACCGTACCACGCACTAATTCTCGTTCTTTCACACGTGCAACAATCACTTGCCATTTTACTGGTCAATCACACGTGACCCGTGCACGCAACAATTATGCACAAACCATGCTCACTCAGCAATTGACACGCCAATTTTAATAATTAAAACAATTTGGCCCAAGCGAGCACCCAACAAACATAATTAAATCAACCAATTGCACAATCACACATTCAATTTCACCACCACAACCTAATCATATTTCAAACGCACGTAAAACACAGAAATTGTTATTTTTTTTTCTAACCAAATGGCTTCAAATCGATTCGGGTCCTTCACGAGACTTTCTCGCTATTAATTCTTGGTTCTAAAAATCCAACTTGCGTCCCGATCGGCCCATCACAGCCCCATGAACAGTAGTTCTCAGCCCACTGTTGTCCTCAAATTCCCAATAAAAAAATTTCCCGAGTTCAATCCTAAGGCCCGCCACATAATTTCAGTCCTAAATCATGCAATTCCGCACTTAACTTATACCCGATTTCACCCAAAAATCGCCCGTCGATACCCGAAGTCCTAAGTTAGGTTTAGAGTGCGACTTACCTGCGTTTTAGACTATCGCGGCTAGAACGGAAAGCGGCACTTAATCGGAAACGGCGGCGCGGCTTGGGCGGTGGCGATCGGCGAGCGGTGGCGGCTTGGGCGGTGGTCGAGACTTACGGCCAAGAGAGGGAGACCGAGAGGGAGAGAGAAAGAACGGCGGCTTGGGCGGTGGCGAGGACAGGATTGCACGGGCGGCGAGGACG
This sequence comes from Syzygium grande, assembly GCA_024733475.1. Lineage (NCBI taxonomy): Eukaryota > Viridiplantae > Streptophyta > Magnoliopsida > Myrtales > Myrtaceae > Syzygium > Syzygium grande. The sequence goes on from JAMXDD010000001.1 coordinate 32,259,625, forward strand.
GGATGGCACGGCGGTGGTCCGACGGGTGTACGGGAGGCGGTTCGGCGGGTGTACGGTCGGTGGTGCGGCGGCGTTGCGGGAGGGAGAGGTGGCCGAAGGGGGTGGGTTCGGTGAGGGGTGGTGGTGCCGTGAGGGAGGGAGAGAGGAATGAGGAGAGAGAGTCTTGTCTGGACTCAAATAGTGGAAATTAGACCAAAAGTGGCAAATGACGAAAATGCCCTTGTCTAATCTTTTTGATCCAACGGTTTAGATTCAATCTAATCTTGAAATCGACGGCCCAAATCGAATCTTACCAAAAATATCCAAGGTTATACTTGTAATTTCTCAAAAAAGTTCAAGGGCAAAATTGTCTTTTCCAAATATTAGGACAAAATTACCAAAATGCCCTTGCCCTTTAAAACTAACCCTTTAATAAATCCAAAGGGTAAAATGGTCACTTTCTCCGTTTCTCATTGAAATTGAACTTTTCTGAAAAATCCGAAGAAATCCCGAGTTGTACGTTCCAATTACAACATTGTCCAAAGGTCCCTGCCGTGTCTTTTCGAATTTTCTGATGCTCGGTTTGGTCTCTAATAAAAATTTAAATTATATTTACTTAACATAACTCGAGCATTTCTTAGACTAATGGGTGGCTTTTGGGAAATTCGTTTATACGACCCGTGACTGATACTAAATCGAGTCACATATAATTTATTCAGACCGTAATGACTTCGGTTGTCATTTAAATCGCGAGGATCGATCACTAGGTCCAATGAATACAATCGTTCGGAATAATTTCGGGATCGTTCGTCAATTCATTTCATGGTCCGGCGGAATCACCCACAATCCACTACTATGATAGTGGCGAACTGACCCTTAGTTATCCTTGGATCGGCCTACTATGGCTCAAAATGTCACCTTGGCAATTTTATGATCGAAAGTCCATTTATGATCGAATTTTTACTTAGTCGCACAAATTTTAAATCCCCAATTAGCCTTTCCCTAATTGTTAGTATCCCCGGAATGATCAGTTGTGGGTGAGAACTAGCTACGAGCACATTTATAAAATAATTCATTTCATAAATCCCAAATGAGCGAAATTTCGGAATGTCACACTGGACTTGTTCGAATCACAGCTTTTCTTTTCCAGCAATAATACCTATGTATGTGTACTTAAACATAGTACGGACTTAGGTATCGAGCACGATAAAGCCAATTGTTACTTCGTAGAGACCCTCCTCTATCGGACCCATGTGCTAGCCGAGGCTAAGTCCATCAAGGACGGAGCCAGACTCGGTCTGGCCCCCATCCACTTCCACCAACAGCGGCCGGAATCAGATCCGCAACCACAGTGCTCGTGTGTGGGTGGTCGGAGGAGCACAACACCGATGCTTCAATGGCTATTCACAGACACTACTCCAAGACTTCCGAGGCGACGTTGCTAGGGTTCATCTGGCAATTGTGGACAGAGCCAACATGCACGCATATACAGTTCTAGCTTCTTACAACCACATCTGGGTGAGGAAAAGATCGTGTGAATGATCGACACCTGCTAGACAACAACGATTAGCACAAACCATTTAGCAAAAGTCCAAGTTAGGAAAGTTCAAAGAGGTTGAAAAGTCATGTAAACTCCTTCGTGTGTTGGACAAGTAAAGAGATATTTCCTCCACTCGCATCGTAAGGCATGACGGAGGTCCTTCTTTGCAACTCAATATCTGTGAAATCATATAAGTTCATGATTAATATATCATGGACTTGGTTATTTCTTTGATTTAAATGATGAATTAGGATATAAAAAAGATATGTATAGGGTTGCTCATATTAGGACATTCTCTTTCCTTTAACGTGAATGATCATATCACCTTCATTTTCAGTATAATATAGTGCCATGACATCTTTGATACCCACTATTCTATATCATCAAAGCATTTCAATATATCGAGTAATTATTTAGTCCATTGTCAATTAAGCAAAATCAATTTCCACATTGTAAGATATACTGTTTTTTTCCTCCAGAAGTTTGAGTTGTTGAAATGCATGGTAACATTATGTTTATACCATATTACCAAAAGATCTCCCTTGCGTGTCAACCGGAGCTAACGTTTAATATAAGGGATATATGCACATAACCATATCAGACGAAAAATAGACAACCGGAAGACATGTAAAATATGGGAGGGAGCGTGGGGATTGGAGCTCGTGATTTGTGCTCTGTTACCAAGTTAAAAATTAGGAATTTTATTTTCGAAAAGTTTAAATTATTAGAATACCAGCCGACGATGTATATATAATGTATCACCTGACATAGATAAAACACAGCGTTGTACCACCGGGTGTGATAGCCTAGTGGTAGAGGGATCACCTTATCTTCAACAAGGTCATAAATTCAAGCTATGTGAGTGAATCTCGGGCCAGCTAGTGTCTTATTTTCACCTCGCGTTGGAAGATTTATTTTCATCTGACACATTGGTGTAAGGCTACGGTGACAGATTGAAGAAAAGTAGACGGAGCAGATATGATTCAAATCAGACATTTCCAAATAACTCGGCGGACAGAAAGCGGAATTGGTCACCCGGACTTTTCCAATGCGGCGTCCGTTTTAAGGGAGGCGCGCGCACAGCCTGCTGGCCAAAACATCAAAGCTCGCACTAGAAAAGTTTGCTGCTTTCTCAAACTTGAAGCTCTTCCACTTCTCCAAGCCATGGAGGGCAACAAAGGCGCAGTGTGTGTGACAGGTGGTACCGGCTTCATAGCTTCATGGCTCATCATGAGGCTCCTTGAACGTGGTTACTCGGTCCGGACCACCGTCAGACCCGACCCGGGTACGGCTATCCTTTTTTTCCTGCTTGAACATGGAGATTCATTCTTTTGCCATGAGTTCTGATCGAGTGTGAAGTCTTTGACTCATGTTTTGTGCTGTCCATACGTGCTCTGATCTGTTTGTGTATGCACAATACGTATGTGTTTCAAATGGTCTGTGTTTGTGGAGAACTAAATGCAGAAAAGGTTGGTGCGGTAACTATAGCAGAAAGTTTTTATACTTTGTCTGATTCAGGCGTTGAGGAACGATTTTCAATCGGAATTACGAATAGACAGGGAACTATAAGAAAGCAACCCTTTTTGCTGCCTTTCAAGCATGAGAAAGCATAAGATGAACTAAATACTGGTTAGATTAACGGCAATAGACTCGGTTAATGATGATCAGATTTCTCTTATATGATCAACACATTTTCCGTATGCCAAGGTGACTAGGACAAAATCTCTTGCCCTTGTTCTACATATGAACTCACTCACTCTCTCTTGAATCAGTTTTTCTTGCAGTCCATATTGCTAAGTTTTATGGTGTATTCAGATTATTTCCCGAATGACTCATGTTTTATCAGTTGATTTTTCTCCGCACCGGTTTCACTGATTAACATGACACATCCATGTCCAATTAAATATTTGAGCTTTTATTTGGGATGCGATTGATGGATTTGTTATGATCAGATGGCAGCAGAGACGTCAGCTTCTTGAAAAATCTACCAGGAGCATCAGAAAGGCTCCGAATCTTCACCGCCGACCTCAACGACCCCGTGAGTTTCGGCCCAGCCATCGCTGGCTGTGTCGGAGTCTTCCACGTCGCCACCCCGGTGGACTTCGAGGACCGAGAGCCAGAGCCAGTCGTCACCAAAAGATCCATCGAGGGAACGCTAGGCATCCTGAGGGCCTGCCTGAACTCCAAGACCGTGAAGCGGGTCGTGTACACCTCGAGTGTGTCGGCGGTTCAGCTCAACAACTCCAACGCAGATATACAGGATGAGGACTCTTGGAGCGATGTCGAGTCCCTCAGAGGTATGAGGATGTCGGGAGCTTCGTACGCAATCTCGAAGACGTTGACCGAGAAGGCAGTTCTCGAGTTCGGAGAGAGACATGGACTGGAAGTGGTGAGAGTTGTTCCCCCGTTCGTCCACGGACCGTTCATCTGTCCCAAGTTTCCCTTATCCGTCCAGAATTGTCTGGCTATGGTATTAGGTATGTGATGCAGAAAAAAACATAACGTGATCTATAAATCAAATATTTCTAGACCGTTGATCACGTGAGACTCACATAATTAGTGGTTCGAATAATATCGGTCAATATGATACATACACTTTGCAATAACTTTGCCGTGATACACCTTACATACTACAGTCGAATTCATGACCAGTTTGATTGATTTAGTCACCCAAAAGATACAGAATTTCCATAAATTGATATTGTTTCTCCGTTCAATGTTAAATATATGACAAAGGAAGACAAGACTATAACCCGTCCACTCATATGTTCATGTTCATTTCAATGATACACACTTTCTTAAGTCTTAATTTGACCGCGGAAAATCCCGTTCGAAAACAGGGAACGAGAACCAGTACTGGTTTCTCCTCAGAATGTCTCTCGTGCATGTGGACGACGTGGTGAGAGCACACATCTTCCTCTTCGAGCACCCCAACGCCAAGGGGCGGTACATATGTTCCTCGGCCACGATTACCATCGAAGAGATGTCCAAGTTTCTCTCCGAAAGATACCCGGAGTTTCAGATACCCTCACCGGAGTAAGTCCTGTCATATCCCATTTCATGATCTAACATATCTACTATAGCTGTTCTTGAACTGAGAGCAAATTTTTTCAAATCTTCGTAGGTCCTTGAAGGAAGTGAAAGGCCCCAGATTCGCCAGCCTTTCGTCGAGGAAGCTGTTGGACGCTGGTTTCGAGTTTAAGTATGGGATCGAGGACATGTTTGATGGAGCCATCAAATGCTGCAAAGAAAAGGGCTATCTCTAGATCAATTGCTGTTCCATGCATATGACAGAATTCGGTACATCATGCCGAACATAGTAATGTCCAATGTAATAAACTGGCATCATGCCATTAAATTGTGTGACCTATTTCTATTCTGATCTGACCTGGGTTCATATTCATATAGTCCTTTGACAAAAATGCAGACAAAAATAGAGGAACATGTCTAGGAACATCTCTTAAAGATATTTAGGATATTTCCTATGATTTTCAATATCTGTTTTGATTATGCATATCAGATTTGATTTCATTTGATTTCCTCTATTTAAGCCTATAATTAGACTCTCCATGTACTCTTTTAGATGTATCAAATTATCTAGGAATTTCCCATATCTTATTTTCCGCATTATTCTTAACTTTGTATTTGATATGGCAGTGAATATATGCACTTACATCATACATCGTCATATATGCACGTTTTGCTCTTGGTGAATACCGTTGACAAGTTCTGTTTTTGAAGCTTAATGCTGCACCATTTCATGTTAACATGAACTCGAAGTCTGGATTACAGAATAAGATAACAAACTACAAGCGGGTCATTTTCAATACTCAATAACGATTAATATCCGGAAATAATTTGCCAAATCAATTTAGATTTCTAATGTCAGTAATATTCAACGTGGGATATTACATTTCTGGAGAATACCACAAATAATAACAATCTCTCCCGTCTTTTTTAATCCATGCCATATCAATTGACTCCCCCTTATCTTATTGGGAATATTGCATAATACACACTATCTTTCTTCAAAACACTGATTTGTTCATTTAAAGAACCATTTTCCTAATTCAATACAATCGCTTGGAAGCTTTGGCCGCTCAACATACACTTCTTTAAACGTAGAATCAAAATCGTCATAGAAAAGCATCACAATCCAGAGAATCACTTACCTCTTCTGTGGCATCGGCATCGGCCATTCTCTTGTTAGCAGGATACTCGAACGTGTTATGTCTTACTTTTCACAATCGAAGCAAGTTACGCCCTTTTTGTCCCCGTCGCTCCCATTGTTGTTATCACTTCCGTGGTAATTTCTTTTGTCCCCGTCCACCGTTTTCAAATATTCTTCCAAGAGATGTTAGTTCATTCACAATATTCGTAAAACGATCAATCATCTCACCAGTAGTCTCGTTCTCATCCATCTCGAACCTCTCGTAACTAGTTGCGAGAGATAATTTGGCTCTTCTTCAGTTCATTGGTTTCCATACGGGTTACCACCAATATAGCCCAAATCGCCTTTGCCACTTTGCACGTTGATACTCTATTGACTTCTGTTGGTGTTAGAGCACAGTAGAGCATATGCGTAGCTATGAAGTTTGTGGTAGTTTCTTCTCATCAATATCATCTTTTTCTTCGCTTGGTGCAACTTCTGGTCCATTTTCAATCACTTCCCATGCTTCATTCCGTAGATTTGATGAACATCTCTCTTCCGCATCTCCTATAATTAAAATTAGAGCCATCACAAAGTGGAGGTCGAGCGATAGACTGACCTTCATTCAAGTGAGTACCAAACATAGTTGCCAAATGATCTTTCAACTCAAAAAGATAATGCACATTTTAAGAAAACAGGAGAAACTAATCCGTTTTCGCGATCGGTGTAATGATCTGATCATGAGTGAGGTGGAAATCTGTTTATCTAGGGATCAGTATTCCCATTGTGCGGGAATGACCGATGCATTAGCACCTGGTGTTCAAAGTTTGCGCTTTTATGTCGATGGTGGACGGAGTAAAGACTCGCTTTCGAAGCTATTGCTCATGAACTAATCACGAGGGCCTTTTCTTTCAAGAAGGAAAAATGCTCTAGAGAGAATAAGAGGTCGCAAGATGCCTGGCTTTTCATCAAAGAAGCTCTTGGACATCAGTTTCGAGTTCAAGCATGGACTGGAGGACAGGTTCGGTGGAGCAATTCGGAGCTGCAAAGAAAATGGGTACATCTGAAGGTGCCCAACTTGTTTGGATCACCTTTTCTAGTACTTAATTAGGTACGTCAGTGGAAGGGCAAGGACTGCTTATATCAATCAGAACAAACTCCAAGAGAGATCTTAGGAACCGTCAAAGAGTGAGGTTGCGTGAAGTAAACACTTCGCATTTTTTTATTTGAATTTGTGAGATTATTCTGATATAATTAAGGTCTGAAAAACAATTGAGAGTAGTGTGCTTCAAGTTATTGTAATCTTTTTTTAGAGTCGAACAACTCGTCCATCTCTCCCTGTAGAGTAGGTATACCCAATCGAACCACAAATCCTAGGTCATTTTCCACATTTGTTTCTCACTCAGTTTATTTGCCTTTGTCCAAGCTTCCACCGTCTTGTGTAACATTTTTGGAAAGAAAATAACCATTTGACAAAAAAGTCGAACAAAAAAGTAATGGGACGGCTGAAGAAGTGAGGATGCAAAAATCGAACTTATGATGTAGATTGCTACTAAAAAGTGAGGATGCAAAAATCGGCGTGCGTGCAAAGAGACGCGATGCATGGATTATAAAAATTATTTCCCAATATTTTAAGATCGCACACGAGGTACGATGTATCACCACATGAACGCCATTGTTTTGGTAATGAGTAAAAGAAGAAGCTTCAATCAATAAAAGAAGACCCGCGATGCACGGTCCATGTATCTTTTCTTTTGAGCAGGAATGTGGAGGTAGCATATGCAACCGAACACCTTGAGATGCTTTGCTGAAAGGATCCATTCACTCCGGACTTCAACTGGAGTTTTATTTTGGACTGCTTTAGTTGGATATTTATATAAGGAAAAAGTGTCAGAAAAGTTCTAAACATTTTGCATTGGTGCTAATTTAGTCATAAACTTTCTTTTGTGCCAATTGAATCATAAAACTTTTGTCTTTGTGCCAATTCGGTCATTCTAGCTAATTTTGGCCGAATTTTTCTGACGTAGACGCCGGCCGGCCTACGTGACATAGCCGATACTGATGTGAATAATTTTTAATAATATTTTTTTGAATTTTTTTTTCTGATTCTTTTTTCTTTCTTTTTATTTGTTTCCTCTTCTCCCTCCTTAATCCAGCCAATTGCCGGACCTGCGACCGGCCAAAGGCTAGAGGCCGGCGAGGCCATGTTGGCCACTGGTGAGGCTCACCCTCGCCGAATCGCCACAAGGGTGGCCTTGAACCTCGCCCAGCCAAGGTGAGGCTCGACTTCGCAAGATCCGACGAGGTCGGGCCTCACCAAAGGCTGTGTCCTTCAACCTTGCGGCCTCTAGTGAGGGTTTGAGCCTCACCAACGGTAGGGCGAGGCTCACCTTCGCTGTCGCTGGCGAGGGCGGTGGTGAGGCTCAACCCTCGCCAGCCTAGCACGAGGCCGCCCTCGCGGCCATTTGGTGAGGTTGACTTCGCCAACCTTTGGCCTTTTGCCGGTCCGGTGACCGGTTGGAGGAGGGTGAAAAAATATTAAAAATTATCCACGGTAATGCTCGTTGTGTTACGTAGGCCGACTGGCGTCAACGTCAGCGAAATCCGGTCAAAATTAGCCAAAAGACTCATTGGCACAGTTGAGAAATTAGAGAGATATGCAGAAGAGATATGAGGTGAGTCTGATGGTGGTGTGGCTTTTCGAAATGACATGCAAAATGTCGAGAATTGGAGAGAAAACAACAAACGGCCTATGTGATTGGCTTGCAAAATAGTAACTAAGCGACGCGGCCTATACAGCTGGCGTTGTACCATCAAACGGCTTATACGGCTAGCTTGGGAAAATAGTTACCGGGCGATGTGGCTAGAATCGAAAGAAAAGCCACCTCTATGAAAGGCTCGACAAGGTGATGTGGCCGTTGCGGTTGGCAACACGACCATCAACTCGACTAATCGCTTCCTCATATGAGAGGACTTTGCAGAATATGCGACAAAAATGCATTGGCTATCGAACAAGATGAATAATATTGAAATCAATGAAGGATATTAGGACTCATTGAAAAGAAGAAGAAGCTAAATTAGCTCTAGATGAGCACTTGTGTGTGCACGGGTGCAAATCGACTAGCTCGATACCAAGTTGAGAAATTAGAGAGATATGCGGAAGAGAGTAATTTTGCATATTTTGATATATCATGATGAAGATTACATCAGCCTATTTAAAGGCTTTATAAAATGACTAAAGAAGAGTTACATATCAATCAATATGTGAAAAATCAAAAGAGATATTCACACAATCTAGAGAGATATAGAAAACCATCATAATTTTCCTAAATATCTCTAACAGGCACAAAGACAAAAGGTTTAGGGTTTAATTGGCATCAAAAAATAGTTTAGGACTAAATTGGCACAAATACAAAAGGTTCAAGATTTTTTTGACACTTTTCCTCCTATATAAGATGTATACCACTATATAGGTCGCTTCAGTCCAGAACGTGTTGAGAAGGCCTTTCTCCTCTAGCATAAACCTTGCCATCTTCATGAAGGTTCTATTCTTCCTTTTCATTACTCCATTTTGCTTTGGGGCGTAGCCAGCAGTTAGTCGATGATGAACTCGTTCATCTTCACAGAATTTATTAAACTCTCTTGAGTTGTATTCCGTGCCTCTATCACTCCTAAGGACTTTGATCTCTGTGGGGCTGCAAGGCACAGCGTCCAGAGGCCCGTCTATGAGCCTTAAGTAACCCACGAACCCGACCATAAGGAAGGAGGAGAAAAGAAGGAAAAAAAAAAAAGCAATTGTTTTTTGGATCAACCTAACGTTGAAGACAATCTGCGAAAACAAGAAGATAACGTAAGTTTAGAAATTTAGGAAATTAAGCAAGATGGCATCGTCTTGAGTATACTTATGCATGTTAAATTGTTGGCTGTGCAACATCGGATAGCCGGGATGAATTGCCACACGAGCAATTTCGTTCGAGTCTTTGCTAGGAGAACTTAATTGGAATTTCACAGACAATTACGTACTTTCTACGTTAGACCAATGAAAGTGCTCCACGGCAAGATCCGAGTGAATTTTTGTTTATCAGAAGTCTCAATTCTAGATTTCTATATGTATGAGGTCAATTGAAGTGGGCCACGATGCCCCGCTATATTGACATACAAATTCATTGTCTTTCCAATTGCACAACAACAAGACCCTCATGCAGCCTTTTCTTTCCCCCTAGGAATACATTGAATGAATTAAAGGTTTAGAACTGAATTGGAATCTATACAATAAATTTAGGACTATGATAGTAGTTACCAACATTCTGGACATTGAAACATCCGAACACGCACGGGATTGAGTTCAAGTCCGGTTATCGATCTATTTTGCTTAGAATGAAAAGCCTAACTCAAGAGAGAGCTTAGGGAGTATCCAAAGTAAGCACTTTGTATCTCTTTCATTACAATTTGCGGGGCCATACACGTGTAATTAGGGTAAGAAAATTTGCATGTTTCGAGTTATTGTAATATGCTATTGTTGATCATAGTCAAACATCTCGTCCATCTCTCCCTGTAGGCAAAGTTGGGCCCAAGCTCTCTTTGGGCTTTGTATTTTATCCTGGTTGGGCTTAGGTCGAGTCAGAGAGGTTGGTGGGCCAAGAGATTGGGCTTAATGGGCTTGATTGGGCTAAAAAGCCCAACCAGGCTTTACCGTAGAAACCGGGGTGTACCAGAGGCTCGGGCGGACTCCCGGACGTCCGTCGATTGAGATTTGGGTTGTTGGGTCCGAGGTCATGACACCATATTTTCCCCAGTTTAAAAGGCCAGAAGGAACTTTGCGCAAAAATTGAATACAGGGTGACGAAATGATGATGTTTTTTTATTAGGGTCGAATTTCGACATTATCGGCGAATTTGACCCTTAATCTGGATGAGATGCTAGCATGATGCCTACTTTCTTGGTGCAAAGTGCGAGATCTTGAAACTACAAGATGTCTAATTCCTAGATGCTAGGGTGCAAAGAAAGAAATAAGGACACGCGATGTTGCAATGATTCTGTCTTTAATTAGGAGTCAAATTGCACCATCATCAGCCAACTCGATCCATAGTCCCCATGGAATGCATGAGTAGCCTTTATGCAATGAAACCATAATCTCTTCGGTTTGGGAAAATTACCAAAAAAGTTTTAAATATATTGCAATTATACCAACTCAATTATAAATCTTTTTTTTTTTGTGCCAATTATACTAAGCTCAATTATAAATCTTTTGCATTTATGTCAATTTAGTCCATCTAGCCAATTTTTGATAGGCTATAGCCGACATAGATAATTTTTAATAATTTTTTGAATTTTTAATTCTTTCCTTTTTTGTCTTTTCTTTTCTTTTTTTTTTCTTTCTCTTTTGTTATCCTTCCTTCTTTCTTTGGCTGGTCATTGGATTGAGGCAAGGTTGACCTCGTTGGCAAGAGGAAAAAGGAAAGAAAAAAAAAGAAAGAGAAAGAAAATAATTCAAAAAATATTAAAATAGTATTAATAATTGTCCACATCATGTCAGCTCCGGCTGTGCCACATCAGCACCGGCTGGCCAAAATTGAACAGATGGACTGAATTGATACTATGCAAAAGGTTTAGACCTGAATTAACACAATTGCAATAGATTTAGAACTCTTTTGATAATTTTTACTCTCTAGTTTGCATATGCAAAAGGCATGCAATTACAAAAGTGGATGCAAGATTGTGCAAAACAACTTATTTTTACTAGGTGTCAAATTTAGTTGATATTGACGAATTTGATCCCTAAAACTTTGATGATGCAAATACGTATTGGTAAAATTTAGGTGTCAGCATATTAATATCATGGACTACCTATGATTATTTCTTTGGAAAAGTGCCAAAAAAGTCCTAAACCTTTTGCATTTGTACCAATTTAGTCATAAACCTTTTTTTTGTGCCAATTCAGTCATAAACCTTTTGTCTTTGTGCCAATTCAGTCCTAAAACTTTTTATGGTGCCAATTTAGTCATAAATTTTTTATATTTGTATCAATTCAGTCTTAAACCTTTTGTTTTTATGCCAATTCAGTCCTTCTAACCAATTTTGGCCAGATTTTGTTGACGTGGATGCCGACTGGCCGACGGCCGGTCTCTAAGCGCACTAACGTGAACAACTTTAATAATATTTTAGTTTTTTTTGAATTTTTATTTCTTTATTTTTTTTCTTTTTTTTCCCTCCCTCCCTCCTTCCTCTAGCTGGTCACCGGATTGGCGACCGACTAGAGGCCAGAGGCCTCGCCGGCCACTGGTGAGGGAGGCCTTGCACTAGGTGAGGGCGGCGAAGGTGAGCCTCGCCATGGCTGGGCGAGGCTCGGCCTCCAGCGAGGGCTCGAGCCTCAACGACGGCTAGGTGAGGCTCGCCTCTGCAGTCACTAGCGAGGGCAAGCCTCACCAGCGCAAGCCTATGACCTCTGGCCGGTCGTCGGTCCGGCAACCAGCTGAAGGAAGGAGGGAGGGAAAAGGAAAAAAAAAAAAAAAAAAAAAATAACTAAAAATTCAAAAAACATTAAAATATTATTAAAGTTGTCCACGTTAGCGTCGGTAACCGCCAGCCGCCGTTCACGTCAGCAAAATCCGGCCAAAATTAGTCGGAAGGACAGAATTGGCATAAAGACAAAAGGTTTAGGACTGAATTGGCATCAATGCAAAAGGTTTAGGATTGAATTAGCACAAAAAAAATTTAGGACTAAATTGGCACCAATGCAAAAATGCAAAAGGTTTAGGATTGAATTAGTACAAAAAAAAATTTAGAATTAAATTGGCACAAATGCAAAAGGTCTATGACTTTTTTGGCACTTTTCCCCTCTATGAGATTGTAGGATGCAGCGCCTTTCGTTAGAGAAGCTCCTGGACATTGGTTTCGAGTTCAAGTACGGCACCGAGGACGTGTTTAATGGCGCGATTCAGAGCTGCGAAGAAAACGGTTGTATCTGAAGGTGCCGGACTCGTTCGAATCACAGATTTTCTTTTCCAGCAATAATACCTATGTATGGGTACTTAAACATAGTACGAACTTAGGTATCGAGCACGATAAAGCCAATTGTTACTTTGTAGAGACCCTCCTCTCTCGGACCCATGAGCTAGCCGAGGCTAAGTTTGTCGAGGACGGAGCCAGACTCGGTCTGGCCCAATCCACTTCCATTGACAGCGGCCGGAGTCAGATCCGCAACCACGGTGCTTATGTTTGGGTGGGTGGGTGGTCGGAGGAGCACAACACCGATGCTTCAATGGCTTTTCACAGATGCTACTCCAAGATTTCCGAGGCGACGTTGCTAGGGTTCATCCGGCAATTGCGGACAGAGCCAACATGCACGAATATACAGTTCTAGCGTCTTACAACCACATATGGGCGAGGAAAAGATCGTGTGAATGATCAACACCTGTCAGACAACAACGATTAGCACAAGTGATTTAGCAAAAGTCCAAGTTAAGAAAGTTCAAAGAAGTTGAAAAGTAGGGTTTAACTATTCAAACTCCTTCGTGTGTTGGACAAGGGAAGAGATATTTCCTCCACTCGCATCGTAAGGCATGACGGTGGTCCTTCTTTGCAACTCAATATCTGTGAAATCATATAAGTTCATGATTAATATAGTGGACTTGGTTATTTCTTTGATTTAAATGATGAATTAGGCTATAAAAAAGATAAGGAGAAAAATACTAGAAATGCCAAAATTTATGTACGGCGCTCACTTTAGTGTCAAAAATTTGTTTCGGATCACTTAAGTGCTAAAATCGGAGAAAAACGGTCACTTAAGTGTCAATGGCGAGAAATTCCTACCAAATTAATACGTGACTTTTTAATTAAAATTTTAATCTACGTGGCATTTTCATATGTATATTTCGAATTTCTCAGTCCTACGTGGCACTTCCACATGTAAATTTCGAATTTTTAATTATTTTTTATTTTTTTTTCTTTTTTTCTTTTTTCTTCTTTCTTCTTCGTTTGGCCGGTGACCGGACATCGGCCACCGGCCATGGCCGGCCGCCTGGCCTCGCCGGGGGTCGCCCAGGGGAAGGTGACCGCCGGCGAGGCCGCCGTGGCCTGGGCGAGGGCCGGCCCCCAGGGCTGGCGTGGGCCGGCCTCGCCTCGCTGGGCAAGGGCTTCTACCTCACCCATGAGGCCGACTCTTGCAGCTCCGACGGCCTCTCCGGTGAGGCCACTTTTGCCGTTTTCTTCGAATGCCTCTGTTCGAAAGAAGTTGGTGAGTTTTTCTTTCTTCTCATTTTGCCCAGGTTCCCGACTCTTTAATCGACTCTCCTGTTGTCCGTGATTTACTTCTTTATCTGAATGCTCTGTTTCTGTGATTGCAGAAGCCGAACGGACTGAAGTAGAGGCCGCCGAAGCCGTCATCGAAGTCGACATCTTCAGCTCAAGATGAAATCGAGATCGAGATTGCGGAGGTTTTGTACGGGATGATGAGGCAACCTCAGGGTCCGTCGAAGAACGAAGCCGTGGGAAGCGATTTGGTAAAGTTCGATTCGAGGGAAGAGAACAATTCCACCGGCGATGCGAAGTCCCGAATTTCATCTCCCATCTCAAACTCTCAATCTGGCGCTCCACCATCGTCATCGGTTTTGCCCCAAAACTCCGGTTCATCTGCACCTCCGCTGACCGCCATCGGTGGGTTTCGACTTCTCCGGCAGTCAAGTTTGAGCTCTTGTAAGAGGATTCCTTGGTTTTCACGGGTCATTTTGCTCGAGTTTTTGCTGTAAAAATGCTTGAAATTTGCGATTACTGACTTGTTGGGGGATTTTGCTCTTATCGAATCTACAGCACCCAAGAGGAAAAAGCCTCGTTCGGTGAAGTACGAGGACGAGACGCCATCGATGTTTCCAGTCAGGAGCAGCTCCATCTCCTCGACCAAAGCCGAAATTGACCAGAAGGTGGCCAAGATTGAAGCCGCCTCACCTAATATGGAGAAGGCCCTTGGATTCATGGTGGAAGAAAATGGAGCTTCCGTTGATGTGGCCAAATCTCAACCTACTCTAGTGCCGCTGGAGAACCAACCGAAGCCGATGAAGCTGGAAGGCGACCTTGCCCGGGCGAGGCGAGGCCGGCCTTCGCCAGATCCGGCGGAGTCGGCCCTCACCCAGGCCACCACGGCCTGGGCGAGAGCCGATCCCGTTGGATTTGGCGAGGGCCGGCCTCGCCGAATCTGGCAAGGGCCGGCCTCACCCAGGACACGGCGGCCTCGCCCGCCTGTGGCGAGCGACGGTGGCCTCGTCCGGGCGAGGCCAGGTGGTCGACCATGGCCGGTGGCTGGTGTCAAGTCACCGCCAAACGAAGAAGATGAAGAAAGAAAAGAAAGAATAGAAAAAATAGAAAAAATAGAAAAAAAAATTTAAATTTTAAAAATATTATTAAATATTATTCTCGTCAGCGCCAACGTGCCACGTAGGACTGAGAAATTAATAAAATATGGCCATGTCAGATTTCCGATGACCCAAATTGGAATTGACATTTAAGTGATCATTTTTTCAAAAAAGTGGCATTTAAGTAATCCAAAACAAACTTTTGGCACTAAAGTGAACGTCGTAGACAAGTTTTGGCACTTTTAGTATTCTTCTCCCAAAAAAGATATGTATAGGGTTGCTCATATTAGGACATTCTCTTTCCTTTAACGTGAATGATCATATCACCTTCATTTCCAGTGTAATATAGTGCCACGACATCTTTGATACCCACGATTCTATATCATCAGAGCATTTCAATATATCAAGTCATTATTTAGTCCATTGTTAATAAAGCAAAATTAATTTCTACATTGTAAGATAAACTGTTTTTTTCCTCCATAAGTTTGAGTTGTTGAATTGCATGGTAACATTATGTTTATACCATATTACCAAACGATCTCCCTTGCATGTCAACCGGAGCTAACGTTTAACATAAGAGATATGCACATAACCACATCAGATGAATAATAAACAACCGGAAGACATGCAAAATACGGGAGGGAGTGCGGGGATTCAAGCTCGTGATTTGTGCTCTGCTACCAAGTTAAACAATTGGCATTTTTATTTTCGAAAATTTTAAATTATTAGAATATGAGCGGACAATGTATATAAAACGTATCACCTGACGTAGACAAAACACGGCATTGTACCACCAGGTGTGATGAGAAAATATTGAGTCGCCCAAGTGGTACCAGGTCAGCAAAAAACAAGTCCATTCTTCGTGCACCACGTGTCCCTCGTGGGCTCACCTGCAAGAAAAACCTCTCTCTCTTGTGCACTTGCTTTCTCTCCTCTCCGTCCTCTCTTCTCTCTCTTCACTGCGGTTTCTTCTGGGCTATGGCCGTTAACTCAAGTTCGACCTCCGCATCCATGGCCGCTACAAGTTTTCAAATCAAGTGTCCGTGGCCACGAGACTCCGGGTCCAACTGCCATAGCCGCAAGCCCGAAGCTCCATTTACACGGCTTCTGAGTTTGAGCTTGAGCTTGGGCATCCGTGGCCTCGAGTCGTCGCAACTCGGGCCGCCATGGCCGCCAGCTCAACAGATGGCAGCCGTGGTCAAATGGTTGTGCTCGAGCTCGCGCTCTAGGCTCGAACCCGAGCTCTGCGGCTATGGCGGCGGCGAGACTCCGGATTGAGTATCCTTGGCCATAAGCCTCTAGATCTAGCGACTATCGACGGGATTCCAAACTCGAGCAACCATGACCAGCCATGGCCGCAAGCTTGAAGCTCGAACATGCTCACAACCACGAGCTCGAGCTATGTGGCAATGGACGCCGAGATGTTGGGCTCAAGCTCAAGTTCCATGGCCATGGTGGCAGCTAAAAAAAGAGAAGAAAAGCAAGTGCAGAATAGAGAGGCGATGAGAAAGAGCGGAAGAGGGGGAGTTTTTTTCTGGCAAGTGGGCCCGCGAGGAACACGTGGCGCACAAAAGAATGGACTTGTTTTTTGCTGACCTGGTACTATTTGGGGTACCCAATGTTTTCTCCCCGATAGCCTAGTGGTAGAGGGATCACCTTATCTTCAACAAGGTCAAAAATTCAAGCTACGTGAGTGGATCTCGGGCTAGCTAGTGTCTTATTTTGACCTCGCGTTGGAAGATTTATTTTCAGCTGACACCTTGGTGTAAGGCTACGGTGACAGATCGAAGAAAAGTAGACGGAGCAGATATGATTCAAATCGGACATTTCCAAATTGCTCAGCGGGCAGAAAGCGAAATTGGTCACCCCGATTTTTCCAATGCGGCGTCCGCTTTACGGGAGACACGTGCGCACAGCCTGCTGGCCAAAACATCAAAGGAAACACTTGAGAAGTTTGCTGCTATCTGAAACTTGAAGCTCTTTCACTTCCCCAAGCCATGGAGGGCAACAAAGGCGCGGTGTGTGTGACAGGTGGTACCGGCTTCATAGCTTCATGGCTCATCATGAGGCTCCTTGAACGTGGTTACTCGGTCCGGACCACCGTCAGACCCGACCCGGGTAAGGCTCTCCTTTTTTCCCTGCTTGAACATGGAGATTCATTCTTTTGCCATGAGTTCTGATCGAGTGTGAAGTCTTTGACTGATATGTTTTGTGCTGTCCATACATGCTCTGATCTGTTTGTGTGTATGCACAATACGTATGTGTTTCAAATGGTCTGTGTTTGTGGAAAAATAAATGCAGAAAAGGTTGGGGCGTTAACTATAGCAGAAAGATTTTATACTTTGTCTGATTCGGGTGTTGAGGAACGATTTTCGATTGGAATTACGATTAGGCATAGAACTATAAGAACAGCAACCCTTTTTGCTGCTTTTCAAGCATGAGAAAGCATAAGATGAACTAAATATGGGTTGGATTAACGGCAGTAGACTCGGTTAATGATGATCAGATTTCTCTTATATGATCAATACATTTTCCGTATGCCAAGGTGACTAGGACAAAATCTCTTGCTCTTGTTCTACTACATATGAACTCACTCACTCTCTCTTGAATCAGTTTTTCTTGCAGTCCATATTGCTAAGTTTTATGTTGTAT